>OU612075.1:22547959-23187959 GCA_914767715.1 Membranipora membranacea | reverse complement strand
GCCGTGGGCGGGCTCGCTTGAGACCGCGGGCACTCTTGTGGTACGGAGCCCCCGTGCGGTCCAGGGCGCCGGCGCGCCTCGGAGCTACCGAGGCGCGCGCGGCGGTTGTCTGCGAATGACGACCCTCAGACGGGCGCGGCCTCGGGATGACCCGAGGCCACAATGTGCGTTCAAGATGCCGATGATCGATGTGACTTGCAAATCACATTGCGTAACGGAGCTGGCTCCGCTCTTCATCGACGTGGCACCCGAGTGATCCGCTGTCTGCAATTGTGTTTCGGGCGCGCGGGGGCGCCCTTTTTGGGTTTTGCCATGGGCCGCGACTGTGCTTCGGCAGGCAGAGCCGCAGCGTCGTCGCGACCGTCGGCCCGGTCCTTGCTTCAGTAGTACGGCTTCAGGAGCGGCGGCTGCCAGGCATCGCCTCCGCCGCGCTGCTGCTCCCTTCTCGCCATACGCTTCCGTGTTGCCGCTTACTGGGGGGGCGGCGCCTCTGGAGCCCTGACCACCGCGATTGCCTGACGCGTGTCATCGGCGGCTCCGCTCCCGCTTGTAGGGATCGACGCTCTTCGAAAGGTCTTGGCGGGCGCCGACGCCCCGCCGCGCACAGCGCGGCCGGTCGCCGTGGCACGCCCACGAAGTATCGCCTCCGCGCGGTACCTACCGCGCGGCCGTACCTACCCCCTCGCGACTCCTTTGTGTGGTTATCCGTCACCGTCGCGGCTTTACCGTCGGCTCTGACAACGCGCGTCCGTCCCGTGCTGGCTGGCGTGTGCCTGGCGTCGGTCGAGGGTGGCGCGACCGGCATCGTGTTCCCGGCTGGTCTTTGCGACCGTGGAAAAAAAAGAGAAAAAAACCACGGTGCCAATTGGGGGGATGCGCTGGCCGCGAGCACCCTGCGGCGGGTCCGACTTGAGCCGTGGGCGGGCTCGCTTGAGACCGCGGGCACTCCGCGAGCGGAGCCCCCGTACGGTCCAGGGCGCCGGCGCGCCGAGGCGCGCGCGGCGGTTTTGAGACCGCGGACGCCGGCGTCGCCGTTTTTCATCTGCACGACGCGCGGCTCCCGTACGGTCCAGGGCGCCGGCGCGCCGAGGCGCGCGCGGCGGATTCAGGCTCGAGCCGTGGGCGGGCTCTCTTGAGACCGCGGGCACTCCGCGAGCGGAGCCCCCGTGCGGTCCAGGGCGCCGGCGCGCTTCGGTCCACTGCCGATGCGCGCGCGGCGGTTTCTCGGAGACGGTCGCGTGCTGTCGCACCCGCACGTTAGGCGCGCGCCGGGTTTGAATCTGACGCCTCGCCGCGGCAGCCTCGACTAGCAGCTTGTGCGGCTCGGCGCCGTGCAATGGATTCGTTGTTCCGTCAGGTCCGTGTGTGAGCGAGCGGGCGGCGGGGCTCGAGGCCCGGGTTGCGCGTGCCATGCATTTGTCATTTGTGTCCGCGTCGTATTTGTCTGGCTGAGCTTTGACTACTTTTCTGACTTTGTTCATTTGTTGCGCCTTGTTACGATTTATACGACTTTTGCGGTTTTCCTTGTACCGTTCAGCATAATAGGTGGTACGTTTGCGTCATTGTATTTGGCACGCGCGTCCCAGGCCCTTTGCCGAGCCGTGGCTGCTCTCGTCGGTCATCCGTTGGCAATCTCACTTCTGGCTGCGTGCGCGCGTGTTCGTGCTTGCGTGCGTCCGCTGTGGCGGCCGGAGGTCGGTCAGGTCTCCGTGCGCGCCCCGGGATCCATTGCCCGCAGGGATGCCAGGCTCTTGCAATGATCCTTACGCAGGTTCACCTACGAAAACCTTGTTACGACTTTTACTTCCTAGAAGTGATCAAGTTCGTATCACTTTCCGCCGGCGACGTGGCGCGCGAGCGCCGGGTGCCGCCAGCGGTCCGTGAGCCTCACTAAACCACTCAATCGGTAGTAGCGACGGGCGGTGTGTACAAAGGGCAGGGACAGATTCCCTGCGAGCTGATGACTCGCGAGTACAAGGAATTCCTCGTTGACGGAGAAGAATTGCAATCTCCGATCCCTAGCACGCTTGCGGTTCAACGGATTGCCCGCGCCGTCAGGCGAGGGACGCACACGTTGACGCAAGCAGTGTAGCGCGCGTGCGGCCCCGAACATCTGAGGGCATCACTGACCTGTTATTGCTCTTCGCTTCACGCGGCTAAGAGCCGCTTGTCCCTCTAAGAAGCGTGCGGTCGCCGTACGAGTGCGGCGCCGTCTATTTAGCAGGCAAGAGTCTCGTTCGTTATCGGAATTAACCAGACAGATCGCTCCACGAACTAAGAACGGCCATGCACCACCAACCACTGAATCGAGAAAGAGCTCTCAACCTGTCTGTCATAACAGTGTTCGGGCCGGGTGAGGTTTCCCGTGTTGAGTCAAATTAAGCCGCAGGCTCCACTCCTGGTGGTGCCCTTCCGTCAATTCCTTTAAGTTTCAGCTTTGCAACCATACTCCCCCCGGAGCCCAGTGACTTTGGTTTCCCGGGTTGGGTACTGCTGGCCGCAACTTCGGCAGAAGTGCGCCCAATTGCCAGTCGGCATCGTTTACGGTCAGAACTACGGCGGTATCTGATCGCCTTCGCACCTCTGACTTTCGTTCTTGATTAATGAAAACATTCTTGGCAAATGCTTTCGCAGTGGGACGTCTTCGGGCGGTCCTTGAATTTCACCTCTAGCGCCCGAGTACGAATGCCCCCGGCAGTCCCTGTTAATCATTGGCTCGCAAACTCCAGAACCGACAAAATGAGTACGAGCCCATGTTCCATCATACCATGCTGAGCTGTTCAAGCTGCTCGCCTCCTCTGAGCGGTTCAATTTCCTCAAGGTGAACGTGCAGCGACGCCGCGACCACGCGATGAAGCGCAACCGACGGACGCCCTCCGCGCCTGGCTCGGTCGGACGAGAAAAACCGGTGCGGCCATCCGTCCTCCCGCGTCTGACGTGTCAACTACGAGCTTTTTAAACGCAGCAATATAAATATACGCTGCTGGAGCTGGAATTACCGCGGCTGCTGGCACCAGGCTTGCCCTCCAGTGGATCCTCGTTAAAGGATTTTAATTGTACTCATTCCGATTACGGCGACGCGTAAGCGCGCCGCATCGGTATTGTTCGTCACTACCTCCGGGTGTCCCGAGTGGGTAATTTGCGTGCCTGCTGCCTTCCTTGGAAGTGGTCGCCGTTTCTCATGCGGCCTCTCCAGAATCGAACCCAGATTCTCTGTTATCCGTTAACGCCACGGTTGGCATAGCACCAACCGTCGACAGCATGATAGATCAGAAACTCGGTGGCGGCGTCGCCGGCTCGAGGCCGTGCGATCGGCGGCAATTACTCGGGTGTCGTCCACCAACGCCGGCAAGCCGGCGGTCGGTTTTCGCCTAATAAGTGCGCCCTTCCCCCGGCCGAGGCCGAGGTCGGAGCCTTGTTGCATGTATTAGCACCGGAGTTACCGCACGTTATCCACGTGGAGAGTCTGGCCCCAGTGGAGTCGTAACCGATTTAATGAGCCGTCCGCAGTCTCGCCGCGCGAGCGGCTTGTACTTAGACATGCATGGCTTAATCTTTGAGACAAGCATATGATTACTGGCAGGATCAACCAGATAGCGCCGCCACCACTGGCGTGGTGACAACGCGGGCCGCGCGCTTCCGCGCGCCTCCGCGGCCGCCGAGAACGCGACACAAGTGACGGGGGCTTTTTCGGCGAGGCGCCTCGCGCGACTCCGGCGCGGGCTTCCGGGCTTCGGGGAGCGGAGCCCCTGGCTCGTGCGGCGGCGCCGGTACACTGCCGACCACGCTGAATCCGACAGCTGGCCGATCGGCGCCGGCGTCTGATCGGGCGGGCACGTTGTTGAGGCCTATGACCCATGGTGACGCGGAGCACACGCACCCGATCTGTCGCGGCAGCGCTTTCTCGAGGCCTGATGATCGTTGAATGTACCTTTGCCTTTGCACGGGCTCCCTTGTTCGACCGGAAGTTCCGCGTTCGGCGTGCGCAGGGCGTCGGGTCGGCGGTAGATCAAGCGGGGACGCGCGACGAGTCGGCGCAAGCAGCGTCGGTCGGCGTCGGCGCGTGCGGCGTCGGAGGTGGTGGCGGCCCTCCCCTCTAAGGGCCGCCGCTGACGCGCCTTTCCCAAGGGCCGTCGTGCAACCGTCGTGGATTGATATAATTGTACTCTGCCGCTTCCGCGCGACGGTGCACTTTTGTCTCCGGTGCCGCGCGAGCCTCGTCGCCCTCGTGCCCTCGTTCCCGCTCTCTCTCGACCGCCGTCGACGCCCCTTGGCGCTCCCGCTCCTACTGTCCCGTTCACGATCGCGCCCTCCTTGGCACGCTTCGGCACGCTTGGCGCGCAGCCCGTTTGCCGCCGACGGCGGCACATGGCGCATCCGGGGGCCCGCTGTCCCCCGGTACGCACGGTGCCTGCCGTCACTGAACGCGTGCGCGCGACGTTCGGCTGCGCCGCTGGAGCTGGAATTGCCGCCGCTGCTGGCACCAGGCTTGCACCCAGCTTGAGTGACGATGCGCGCTTTGCTGGCGCATCTCCCGACGCGCGCATCTTTCGTGCGCGCATGTGCCGGTATCCGTAAGGTCATCCGTGGCGGCCGAGCCGCCGCTTCCGTGCTTTGCTTTGCTTTCCGTGCCGATGCCGTCGCGCAACGGCCGACGCGCTCGGCAAAAGCGCGCCCCCAATTGGAGTCCGGTCCGTTCGCGCTCGGACGCGGCTCGACGACGCGACTCCGGCGCGGGCTTTCGGGCTTCGGGGAGCGGAGCCCCTGGCTCGTGCGGCGGCGCTGGTACACTGCCGACCACGCTGAATCCGACAGCTGGCCGATCGGCGCCGGCGTCTGATCGGGCGGGCACGTTGTTGAGGCCTATGACCCATGGTGACGCGGAGCACACGCACCCGATCTGTCGCGGCAGCGCTTTCTCGAGGCCTGATGATCGTTGAATGTACCTTTGCCTTTGCACGGGCTCCCTTGTTCGACCGAAAGTTCCGCGTTCGGCGTCCGTCGGAGCTTTGTCCTCCGCGGTCCCGGCCTTTCTCAGAGGCGCGTGCATTTCCGAGCGCGCCGTCCGCCGCGTCCGCGATCGCGAGCGTCCCGCGAGCGAAGCCGCGCTAGCTTGCAAGCGAGCGCCCGCATACCGTGGCGCTTCGAACCTCAACGCGCGGAGCGCCGGCCTCGCGGCCGGCCTCACTCGCATTAGTCGTAGCCTGGCGCCAACGCCAGCGCCTGTCCCGCCGCCCCGCTCACGGCGCGCGGCTGCGTGTCGGCCGCAGAGCTGGAGCCAATCCCAGCTTCTTGCGTGTCGATGCGTCTTTGTTTGCGCATCTCCCGACTCGCGCATCTTTCGTGCGCGTTGCGTCGGCTTTCCTTTGCGGTCATCCGTGCGCGAGTGCTTAATCGGTTCGTCACTCGCGTCTTTTTCCGTACTCTGCCGATTCACGCCGCCGATGTGCGTCCGTGCCATCCGTGCTCGCTTGCGGGCTGCTTCGACGGGCGGCGCACCAGGTGCTACTCCGCGTCGCCGAGCGGCAACCACTATCAGCGTCTGGGAAGGATGTTGATAGGGTAGGAATAATAATATGTTGATGGGCGTGTAAGCTTTTATGGCTGCCAAATTACCATGTGTTGTCAGCCTTGCCGTGATGGCAGGGTTCGTCCGGCCGGCGGTTTAATCTGATTCAAGTGTACCGGACGCGAGCCCTTCGCGAATTTCGCGAGGGCGGGCTGACAAGGTAGAATGGGGTCCGTTCGGGCGCACCCTGCCTGGCTCGGCGGCACCTACGGTGACGGCCTGGCGGAGGCCTTCCCCTATGGTAGAACGGGGTCCTTTCAGGCGCACCCACTCTGACCGTCTTGCTCGCTCCGCTCGGGGCGCGGCGCCCGGAGCGCCCGCGGAGGCCACCGGCGGGTGGCCGAGGGCCCGCGAGGACCCGCCGCGCGCGCCGAACGTCATGGAGGAGGTTTGGTGGTGCTGCGCGCGAGGTCTTCCGAGCGTACTTCGCCGAGGCGGTCCCGTCGTGCGGGCGCGCGTGCCGTGTCACGCGCTCTGAGCTGAGCTGGCGGGAGAACCTTACTCGAAGTGGCGAGTCGGTGCGTGCCGTGTCACGCGCGCGCCGTTCGTGCGCGTCTCGAGTGCCGTGCGTGCCGTCGAAGGGCTTGAAAGACCTCGGAGAATGCTCTCAGAGTCCGGTCGTCCGCCGCGACGACCGCGCGCGCCGCGCGTGCCGTGTCACGCGTGCCGTGTCGGGGCGACGGTGAAGTCCGTTTTATTCGAAAATTTTCTAAGTCCGAAAATTTCGAAAAAGGGCCCCGATATAGTACATCGGGGTCCGTTCAGGCGCACGCACTCTGACCCCCCAAAAAAGTCCTCGCGCGAGGTCTTTTTTCCGTAACAGAAGGGCACGCAGCGAAATCCGCGGCCGCTCGCGGCGATCGGTGCAAGTTGTTCCCTCTCCACATAGAGCAAACAACTTTTAACATTTTTCACCATTTTACTAAAATTATCATTCAACCTGCACAGCTCCTCGGTCGACAAATATTCAGCATGTTTTTAGTTAATAGATGAGTATGATGAAGACCAAGTCAAGATTCTGCTTTCAGTCCATATGTAGCAAGTTTGCCAACAAAATTGAGGTGGTTGATCCATTGAGGAACGTAGCCTAAATTAAATTGCAGTACAACAACATGTACATTATAACGAGCCACTGCTCCACTTTAGTTCTTTAGCAGTCAAATTGTCCAACATATCTATCGTGTTATTTCAAATAAAATTCTTCGTCGTAGAGCTGGCACTAATATTTTTTATTATAGACTTGTCTAACATACAAAAAATTTGTCAGTTGTCAGAAAACATTATTACAATATTGTTTCAACCGAATATTTAACTTACAAAAACCCCTGCATTGTTGACTGTGAAGACGTATTGTTCTATACTGGTAGGTGTAATGTTACAATTTACAGAGTTTATCAAAAATGATCATCAGTAATGTATATCGATAAAATGAACAGGTCTACTATGACAAGCAGTCCTTGACAACAATGGAGTAAAATTGATGGTTATTCGACTCTATCTTCGGTCATATTTCATCGTATGCAGAAGTAGGCAGTAGGTTTTTGAAAACAGCAAATTCAGCGTCTAATAAATATCCTGAAAAATATAATAATAAACTAATGAAATTGAGACAAACAGTTTTTCAACCAAACACATTTATTGCATGCTACCTGCATTGAACAACTTTAGAATTTTGCCTAAATTGAAACAGTTTAAACTTCAATAATTAATACATTATCCGGAATGAAGGTTAACCCGGCATTGGGGGTTTGGGGATTTATCTTGGATAGACAATTCTATTTATTCTGTACACTTAAGAAGAACATCAACCAGACCAAGTATTACAATAATGTCAACCTTTAGTTTAGCACAACTCGGGAAGTGAATATCACACTCAAACATAATTATTCAGTATACACACCATAGACACATAAGACACACTTTAGAGAAATAGATCAAGACTTATACTTCCCAAGATATTGGATAAAACGGCTTCAACACCTTTGATACGCTTGTCTCTAGGTTAAACTTAGGGACACATACCATGTTATAATCCGTTATATCCTTGATTCTGTATAACCCATCATGGTTATCAGTTTCACGCCCTACAAAATGAAGAACAGAATAGCAAGTAGTGAAGAAGTTCAAAAATATATTAGGTTGATGGTTTTATAAAAAGAAGAATTAACTCATCAAGTCTCATGAATTTCATTTGATGATTTCTACATCTTTTGTTCGAATAGTGTGATGTTTTTTCCATAAACTACAGACTTAGCTAAAATTATGCCCAGGCTTTTGGCAACTGAATGGTCGCTAAACCTTAGCCGAAAGCAAAATTGTGGAATCTGGTTAGTGGATTAGATTCAGGCTGAAACCCAATCCTGATAAAATCACATTCACACTCCCGGTGTTCATTATGCATTCAGCATAATCTGTCGTTGTTTTGATTTTTAGAGTGAAAATGTTGCCTTACTTTTGGGTTGTCTTATTTTTCTTACTTAGTCCGTACAAGGCCAAAATGGTCAAATAATTGTAGGAGATAAAGTAAATAAACGAAAAGAACTCATTTAGCCTATGTTGCAACCTCAGCTTCTAATATTTTGAAGTTTGAGCTGTCAAGGTAATGGAAATCATCATCCACTATCACTAAAGTGAAAGTAATCCAATAAAATCTGTTTTTTTAGGGGGAACAGCAAAAACCTATTATTGAGAATAATATTATGTATATTACGTATAAATATTAACAGTATAAGTCTATGGCGAAGCCTCACTCTGGTACTGTTACAATGAGTCAAAATCTTGTTCATGCTACAAAACTCACTTAAGAATATTTTTGATAACTTAAATTTCATAAAAGTAAATTGGAGACATCAATGTCTCCAAGTTCTGATATAGGAATACAAGTGTTACAAACACGGCTTTCAATTCTGTATATACCATGTAGTACCTATGATAAGATAACTTAGAACCGATTTTGCAAACATTGACATTATATATGCACTGAACTCTCTGATAATAGGAGTCATGAAGTTACAGTCAATGCCACATTGCTGACTCTACGAGCTTACCAGTCTGACTTTTGACAACAATTTGTTGTCGAGGGTCAGAATCTAATCTAGGCTGTGGCTTTTCCAGGCTACCCACCTTGCATTTTGGTGATCAGCTTGACCGTAGAGGTAAAGGGTAAATGGCAGTCCTGGTTCTATTCTACAGTAGCAACCCACTCATGCTAAATCTGAAAAAGTAAAGATTATCACAAAACCAGTAAACAGAAGGTATCTATACCCAACCATGCATTATGTTATTCACTATTATTTAACAAAGGGAAATCGTTGACTGAGATTAAATTAAAATCCGATGTCTCGAGCCCATCCCGAGGCATGGGCGGCGAAATATTATTGCCTTATTGGCGAGGCCACAATATCTGCGCCAATTTGCTCTCTGTTTGCAGGCAGGTCGGAGCACACCTGGGGGACCAACCAATCCCCAGTAAAAGATGGACTGCAGTGGGATTCGAACCAACTGAGCCACCTCTAAATAAGGGTGTTGTGGGATACTTAAAATGGAGAGGGGACAGCTCATCACAAGGTTGACGGCAATTTATTAGCTGTGCTATCTTCATTAAAAAATAAGTTCATATGTCACAAAGTCGATTTTCCGTAGAAATGTTACCTACTGTAGCCAATCTCAATAAGTATATAGTCTCAGGTTCTGAGTTCTTTTTAAGCTTCATAACAACATACTCAACATATTTGAATGGAAAGGATCACTCAACACTTTGTAACAGCAAAATTATCTTCTTACCATCAAACAAATTGAGTGTAATGTCACGCTGTACTATTTCTCCTCTACCGACTATCTCAAATCTTCCTGCAAATAAAAATGTCTCCCGTATCAGATGAATACTCTTTATATATCCACTTTTCCTCTTGCAACAGTTTAGTTGATCAACAGGGAGATCCGACCACATCACAATATCACAGAAATCACAATACCTAAATCTGTGTCCTTCTGTATTTATAGCATGTAGGTGGGGGGGGGGGGGGGTCGAGGTAGTATCTGTGAGTTTATTGATGTCTTTACACAATGTCCCTTGATGCATGAAAATCACAGCTGATATCAACTAAATCACGAAGGTACAAGGTATTGATGGGACATATATAACAGCCCGCTGCCGGGCTGAACAAACAATCACTGTGGTCATAGGCATCATCATTTTAGTGATGTAGGTGATAATACAGAGCAAGTTTGGACAAATCAGTCTGAATTTGTTGTTGCCTGTTTTAGCCGTCAGTGGTCAGCCAGAAGGACAATATCCTACATTTATAGGATCAGCATGTGCATCATACATTGGGTGGTAATTCAAACTTATAGAGTGGTAGTATGTAACCCTCATTATAGACAAACCCAGTTACAAATTATTCAATGAGATGATAACTAAATGGTCTTTCTCCTTCCTTCAAACTGCCATATAAATCAGACCAGAAGTCTGCTGAACTACTGAGGGTATGGTATAACATAATCATAATAAAAACTCCAAGCTGGAAACTTGTTGGTAATTGACGCAGACTCAGTGTCCAATCTAATTCAGTGCATTCCTTATGACGCAACGACACTGTGCTATATATCCACTTTTTCACTATGTTGTTTATTTCAGATAGTTCAGCCAAGGGAACTGAACGCTAACAATCAACTACCAACCAGCTTCAATAGGCAAGTTGCCAACTGCCTACGGCAAACCCTGCTAGAAACATCCTGAAGGTCCCAGGCGAGCTCACCAAAGAGGTTACAGGCTATGAAAAACATTGATCCCTTTCCATTTTCAGTTCAACCTTTAATTGGCTTATGTGGATTTTCGGAATTCTTTGATGTTTTAATTTCATATCGATTCTCAACATTATTGTAGTTGTCTTCTTGTTTGAGAATATAGTTTTTTTTAAAAAGTTTAAGAAGTAAAAAAATGACAAGTCGAAATTTGTACAACAAGGAAATCGGCATGATGTGAAATTCCAAAAATGTATGGGAGACATGAGAGTTTGGAAGTTGTTTCAGGATAATATGTAGAGATCTCATTTGACAAATTTAAAGTTTAAAAAATGAGATAACTCTGGAGCATGGCCCCACAATTCGACACCATAGAAAAGGTGAGGGTATATGAAAGTGTTATGTAAATTTATCATCATTTTTTAATATAAAATGTTTGTCAAATAATGATACATCATTAATAGCAGTGCAATTTTTCGTACAATACTATCTTCGTGATAGTTAAAGTACAGTGCTGGTCTAACGGTTCACCTAAGAATTTGCAATGACACACTATATATTTAAAAATGATAACACAAAGTTTTCGTAAAACCTTTTTTTGGTGGTTTCTAAAAATGATTTGCTGCGTCTTATCAAAGTTAATGATAAATGAAATAAGCGCTATTCTTGGACTTTCAAAAGCTAGTTTTGAGTGCACAAATGAGTATCAAAGATTAGGTTTGTATCATCAGCAAACAAAATATAGTATTGTGTAGCAGGTTTGTGCACTGACTATCAAAATTGAAGGTTTTGCCTTGGATCCTGCTTTATTAACTGGTCTGATCATTCCAGCCGCTAGCCAGACAGGTCATAGATGGAGACAATGATTAAATTAATTTTTGTTTGTTATTTGAATGACTGTTATCTGAATTCAAAACTTTCAGGTGAGCATAATATTGTGATGGCAATATTTACTAAAAATGTTGCCAGATTCGAATCATATCAGAATGAAAATCCTCCATTCACTTGCTTATAAAATTATTACAATGATACACCAAAGTAGATAGAACTGTGTCATTGTGTTGTGAGGAATTCACTGAATTAGAAAGGACGCTTCCAAGCCTGTAGTTATGAGTCTAGACTGTTTATAAGTTTATGGGTATTTTCGTTATGTGTGTTTATTGCTAGAGATAAAATTGATATCGTCATACCATCAGACCGTTCCTTTCCTTTTTACACATTTCTATTGCAATTATCTACATTTTGATTTAATCTGTTTGCCTTTCTCTCACTTAATTGCGTTTTATCTATATAAATGATGTATATAGATAAATAGCAATTGAGTAAAAAGAAGGCAAAACGATATATGCAGATAATTGCAATAGATTATTGTGTTAAGGGACAGTCTGATGGCATGACGCTAGAGTGTAGACAGCCCTACTGTAAAGTTAGAAGGTAAGATACAAGACACACCAGCAAAGATGCACAGGACAGGTGCTCCCCCCCCCCATCCCACCCAGCTGCAGTCGCCACTGCCCCCACCAACAGGAAGCCAGGCTCGCAAGATGCCTATTTCTCGACTTCTCGTCTGCCTTCAATACCATCAGCGTGTCAGTAATCTCATCTCAGAACTCCAACATTTAGACTCCAGAGTTACAAACTGGGTGTCGAGTTTCTAGGTACTTGTTGTACAGGAACATGCCAGTGTACAACAAGGACCTCTTACCCTGATTGTTGTTGGCATTTTTTAACTTTAGGTCATTGTTTCGGGTGGTGTAATAAGTTTTGCATTTCAGATTCATCAGGAACAGGAATTTGATGTTTTTAAAAGGAGCTTTAAAGTACAATATTCAGATAGCATTTTTATTGGCATAATTCCAAAGGTGTTTAAAAAAATTATGTGACGTGTTCTCCGGGTCTTTTAATATAACAGAACACATGCTTTTTGTAGAATGAAAACTCTTTGAAATCTGTGTCGGTGGTATAGCCCCAGAATTCAATTCCATAAAGTAAATGTGGGTAAAAAAGAGGAGTAATAAAGGTCAACGATTGTTTTATTATCAAAATACGGGCGGGCTGCCCTCATCATCGATAAAATTATGTTGAGCTTTCGGCAGAGGTCTCTGAGATGATACTTAAAAGTTATATTAGAGTCAAGAATAATGCCTAAATTTTTGTTTTTTCAAATTTGCAGTGTTTTACAACTGATATCAATTTTATAGTTTGTCAAATCAATTTTTTTTTGGCGATTCAAAAATAAACTTGAACTTTTTTGAATAGATTAGAATGAGCCTGTTGGCTATGCGCTAGGTTTCAAATTGTGAAAGTTATTTGTCCTAATAGGTTTTAGTCATTTGAGAAACTATTTGTGTCACCTGCTATAGTATAAGAGGGAAGGAGCAGCTTTTAATTAAGTCATTGACGTAAATCAAGACTAACAAAGGACCTAAAATTTAACCTTGATAACACCAATCATTATAGGTTTCAGGCTCCATTTTTCACCTCCCACCTGCACAAATTATTGCCTGCATGTTAGATAGCTTTTAATAAACAAGCCAGCTGAGCTTTCACAGCTATAATTGAGAGATAATTTATGAACTAAAATATCTTGGTCAATAGACGTGTCAAAAGATTTAGCAAAGTCAATAAAAATACCCTTGATCTCAGCTTATGTGTTGAAATTTTCACAAAGCTGCTCCATTAGTACATTTATTGCAAAGGTATTACTTCGACCTTTTCGAAAACCAAACTGTTTGTCAGTTAAAATCAAAATCATCTAAAACTTTAAATTTGCATGGTTGTTATCTTCTTGAAATGGTGGTAAGGATAGTGATGGGTGGGTAATTATTTTTATCCAAATTTTCACCTTTTTTTAAAAACAGGGACAAAACATGAAGTTTTGAGCCTGTCAGGGAAACAAGAACTTTTGATGATTAACGTGATATATCGCTTTTTAAAACTTTTTAATGTTGTATTGGGGATCATGTGTAATAGTTATTTTCACAGTTGAAACCTCCCAAATATTTGACGTTGAGTCGCAGTGACCATTGAAAGTTCATTTTGGGGCAAAAAGTGCCCTTTTTAAATTGAGCCCTCTGTGCCATGCTATTGAGATATTTGATAAGTTTTTGCTTTCACCATAGAGAGGAGGCATGGCACTAACTGGAGGAGCAAATTTTTAGTGTAACTTCATATTTTTAGGCCGCTGTCTTTGAGACTTAAACTTGATTTTTGCAATAGTAAAAGGGCCATTTCTGACCCCTCATTACATGTGACCCCAATAATGCAGAAACTAAAATTTCCAATTTATTATACCATTTTGGTCTTGCACTGTCACTTCCATCAATAATCTTACCAGATTACAGATCCTGGTCGTCACAACTGTAACAATTAATATCCCAAATGTTCACTAATTTTAGACAAAATTTTCCAGCCAAAAATCAGAAATTCAGAAATATGTCAGTCAAATTTGTTGTCAGCATGCTGAACAGCAGGGGATTGTCTAGATTTTAATCGAAGCGATTATTGATTATGGCTTTATATCTTGAGATATTTGGATTTTTGTGGCTAAACTAGATTTATTTGGTCCAAAACATGCACTCCTTTCCAGCCAAAAAACTGAAAATAGGTTAAACAACATGTCATACACACCAGCTTACATTACACTAGAGAGTATTTCCGAGGTTTTGATCGTGGCGTTTGATGATAAATTCAATAGTAGAGAAGTTATGAGCATAAACATTTCGCTCTTGATGCTAAACAATCACCCAAGAAGGTGATCCATTGTTGAACACAATGTGCATTGCATGTAATACTGCACAGATTTTCATCACGCTTTTGCATAACGTAATTTACTGCATCATTTTGCCCATTGCTGCCTATATGTTTTCAATGTATTTTAGTTAATGTCCAATTAATCAAGTATAAACATGGGGTTTAAAAAAATTTGAGATATTAAACTTAAGTCAGACTACTAGCAACGTGTCAGTGAAAGAATTTTTGAGATGGGACAAGTAGTTCCCGAGAAACTAAAAAGGCGATATATCACGTTAAATTGATTAGAAAAACTAGGATTGGCGCTATAAGAGATTTATTTTCTTTCACAACTCTAGTCGGAATCCTATCATTGCCTGTAGCTTTTTTCAATCTAAATTCTCAACGGATATTTCACTGATAGAACACCCCTAGAATTGATTTTCTGTAGGCCTCTTTCCCTCATAATACCCTAACTACTCTTCTTTCACTGTACCATGCCACTGAAATCTTGTGGTTGTAGAAGTGAATGCAAGGTGGCCAGATGTGGCATTAGAGTTATAAGCAATAACGTCCAACTGTTTAACCAGTGTGATTGTGTAATCACTATTAGATTATGGTATTTGCAGGAGGAAAAAGTCTCCCCAGGCTTGAAATAGCTTAAGTTAAATGTAGCTAATATTCATGCAGCCTCTTTACTACACTCCTTCCTTGCCTACCTAATATTCAGTCACACCCAAAACTAGCTAAATTAAACACTTGTCAAAGATACTAAAAGAAAATCAGCCATTCCAGCTTTCAACGCCGCCGTCAGCAATATTCTTTTGTGTGCAGTTCGGGCCACAGGCTTCTGCAGTAAGTGCAAGTCCAGTGGTCGAGTGGAAGGGTTTTTTTCTCTCTAAATTAAATCCAAATTGAAATCATGTCTAAATTTAAACATTCTTGCATTCCACTGGTATAAAATTTCCACTAATCATTTATTAATAAAGATAGGATGATACCTATTCATCAAATGTAAAGAGTATCATTATATCTAATGAGTAAATGTTTACCTCTTATCACCTTATGGCATGGGTGTCAAGAAAACCCCTGCCCTGCCTTTGAAAATACCCTGCCTGTAGAGGAAAACTGCAGTTAATTATTTAAGGAGTTGATCTATATAAGAATGTGCAATGGCCTAATTGTTGGATCGTGCCATCGCTATTGACAGGGGAGGTAAGTTCAGCTCATAATGACTTTGATACTCATCCGAGGAGAAAATCTGACATGTTTGTTTCAATTAACCTGGGGTTGGTTTAAATCAGAGATTATCTGAATATCTGCTAAGCACAATTAGACATTTAGACTGCATTTAGCTGCATCCTAATTGAACCTTCCCTCCCCACCTGAACCAAACTTTGAGCATTTATTCTATGAAGGCTCCCTGATAAAAGATAATTACCTCCACTACATTATAGCACAGATAAGGATAAATATTTACTCTGTGATATAATGTAGCGGAGGTTATCTGTTGTTTTTAGTAGGCTTAATCTTACTGTAGGGTATCATCAAGGAGTAACAGTTACTCCCTTTGTATAATCTTGTAGGGGAAGGCGGGGCACGTTGATCCACCCCACTTATTTCAAATACCATTTTATGTTTTGAGTTTTCCCCTCTATCAGAGGTCATGTGACCAAAGGCACCCTTTTTGAGCAGACAAAAAGAAAGATAGCTACTAAGGGAAGATAGTTATTGAGTTTGTCATCGTTTTAGCGTAAAAAAGTAAATACTGCGCCAATCGACGGAAATGTCATTTATTCCCAACAAGGCGTGACTGAGAAGTTGCAACTTTTATTATGTGATAACATCATATTTAGTCTCAAAATCACATAATCTAAACTTATCTCTGATGGAGAGATTTTGTTGAACTCGAATCGAAAGTGAAAAACAGGCTGTTGGGGCACGTTGAGCCATGCCCGTTGGGGCACGTTGAGCCATGCTCCGCAGTATATTAATGTTATATGATGAAAGTGTATATGAAGTATATGTACACAAAAACATTGCAATTGATGTTTCTTTAATGAAGTCAGCAATTACTCTGAGTTCACTTTTCCCTTCACTTATCACCAAGTTTGCCGTGTGCAAGTTTTCCTCTACCGCAAAAATTTAAGAGATTTATTTGTGTTGCGAATTATATTTTATAGTTCACATGAGTGAAAAAATACGATGTTGCAATGAATTTGGTTCCTTTCCTTCATTTCTCATGGTTGCAATGAATTAAAAAGTTATCACCAGCAAAGAGATGACCATAACAGATGGGCTCAACGTGCCCCATTCAAAATGCGGACCCGACTCAACGTGCCCCGTGCTTGGGGCACGTTGAGCCGCTTCCCGATTTTTTTTGAAACAGCAATATTTTCTTTTCTTGCCGCAATAGGTTTCTGACCTCACCCATGTTGATGGAAGACATGAAGACCAATTTCAGTGCCAATTTTTGTTAATCTGGCACAATTCAACTGCATGTTACAATAAAATATGTAAAAAACTGACTCAACGTACCCCGCCTTCCCCTAGAGAGTATTCTTACTCTGTGATCATTATTATAACCTACAATAAGATTAAGCCTACCAAAAATCAACATTCCAAAGCCAAGTGCAGGTGTTCTCAAAGCAAAACCAGGGCCGGTGGTTCGTGCCATCCTTGCCCTCTTGAGCTAGGCACTGTCTTCTGGTCTTGTACAAAATGCTGAATGAATAAAGGTTTGCGATGCATAGGTAGGTCATAGGATAATTAAAAATAGTTACTTATTATGTCAAAGAGTAACAGTTACTCCTTGCTTATGTGAAACAAGCATAAATCTGTAAACTTAAACCATCATCACTGGACTCTGGAGTGGATTAATCATCATCAATCATCATTCAATCGAATCTAGAGGTCAACTTATTTTAGAATAGATGATGATATTGATAGTCTGTCTTGTCAAGCTGGGAGGTATAAGCTGATAAAGATACATACCTGAATATCATTATAATAAGTAACATCACCACCAGTACAGCAATGCTGAGATGATGACAGATTCATCTTTACACAAAGCTTCCTTATAGAGCCGACTGTGACTGTGCACTTCTGCACATCAGGCAATCCAACAATTAAAAGACTGGACCTACTTACGCAACATGGCATGAAAAGAAAGTGTTATAACTTAGCCAATCAGAACTCATCCCCACATAGATTTGAGAGGAGATAATTCTTAATAATATGTACCATTTTTTCAAAGTTGTGGCAAGCTCCACGACAAGTTCATTACAAGGATGCCCTTTCTATTTGCCTGTGAACTTTAGTTGAGTGAATGAGTGTTGCGTGATGTGCAACCTCTATGCGTAGGAAAAAGGACGGCAGCTGCAGCCAGGGGTTTTACAAATTCTTTGGTTGAAGCATACTATAATGAATGGTCATCGGTTCCCGATAACATCAAGATATGTAATACCATTGTTTAGATATTATATTTTTATATATACAATTATCAAAATATTTTCATTACATAATAGACAGGTAGTCGGTTGGTGGAAGAGAAGAAGGCCAATAAATAGGTGACGGCTAGCACTAGCCAGCTCTAGCACTAGCCAGCTCTAGCACTAGCCAGCTCTAGCACTAGCCAGCTCTAGCACTAGCCAGCTCTAGCACTAGCCAGCTCTAGCACTAGCCAGCTCTAGCACTAGCCAGCTCTAGCACTAGCCAGCTCTAGCACTAGCCAGCTCTAGCACTAGCCAGCTCTAGCACTAGCCAGCTCTAGCACTAGCCAGCTCTAGCACTAGCCAGCTTGAAGAATGGTCCAGGTGGGAAATTATTACCTAATACTTTATTGTACATACATGTGCATCACTATGACTGTAAATCAGTATCAATCGGAACAGACTTTGCTAGCTGATAATGATAGAGATTGATGGTGGTTTTCTGAGGGCTCCATGAGGATGACTAACTAATAAAAAGCTGACAACATGCTGAGATATTACTGATGAGCCAGTCAGTTTGATCTAGTTTAATCCCTAAGCTTTCTACTAAAAGCAAAGAGTTAAAGCTTCATTACATTACGTTATATTAGACATTAGTAGTTGGTTTATCCAATGAAGAGGGAGTTCATTGGTTTATCACTGTGTGTGGTCTTTTGTTGTACATTGTGAAAGGGTTTGGTTGATAATAAAGGTGCACAAAGGATGTAACATGGCATAACATAACAAATTTTTTACCAAATAAAACATTTTATGATCAAACTGTGAAAAACAGAAGCTATCATTTTGACAATGCCTCCTTTCGACAATTACACTAGATCATTCAGAATATATAAATTAAGTCATACTAAAGGGATTAAACCAAAATATGATTTCAGCTCACACCAAAATTAAGTTTGCTAAAAATAAATAGATGAATTAAATGAAATAGGGTGTATAAATGTTAGCTAGAAATAAACCTCCTGATAATCTTTACTCCTCCAGGGTAATATAACACAGTCAGTCAGTAGGTTCCCACTACAGTATGATGGTAGTTGTTGGTTGCTTTGCTGATATCTAATGATATGGTGGGCATCTCCTCAACAGCACCACCAGTTTACTGTCGATACATTACAAAACCACCATCTTATGCCTAAAAGAGAAGAAGAGAACTTGGTGTTCATATTTATGAAACATTCATGTCAACCCAATCTATGCAATTCAGATTGGAATCAGCAAAGTTGTTTCAAACAAACCCAAAACTGAACATCTTGCTTGAATCATCAGAGAATGAGTAATGAGGCATTGAAATTGACCCTTTCAATATTTGCTCTCGAGAACAGAGAGCCCTGATGTAAAGTCACCAAACACATATAAAATAATACTCTTAGACTGGGAACTACAGGTCATGCCTCGCCAAAATTCTTCTAATTCAGTGCATTCCTCATGACGCAACGACACTGCCTTATTCACTTTTTCACTGTAGAGCATAGGACAGAATAGGAATTATGACCCCATACATGTAATGTAAAAGTAAAACACCTTCTAATTTCTAAATATGACCACTAAAACTGGGTACACCGGGTGATTTTACAGACCATATACTAATCAAGTATAAAATGTGATCGGTATATCGTGCTATCAAATATTGTCTGTGTCATAACAAATTATGCTATAGCTTCTTCTGGTCTAGAGCATTTGTATGAAAATTGGCATATTGACTACTGAAAATTTAATAATATAAGGTTTAGCTTGGCATTTTACTTGATTAATTTCATCTGATCTTTCCAGCTGTCACACCAGCCGTGTTAACAGAAGATGGAAAACACTGATGTTCCTTAAGTGAGGTTTAATTTAAAATGTATTTTTGTCAACTAAATGCAATTAGTCTTTGTTTTTTCATGGTTCTTGCTCTTAGCTGTCAATGGAATTTTAGTACCGTGAACTAAAAAAGCATCTCATCACAAGAAAAGAGACACAGAACTAACAACACAAGCAAGTCACCTTGACCACTGTGTAGTGTATGGCACTGGCGCATCAGATAATTTGATCTTTACAGTTGTTTACCGGTGGTATTTATGGAACAAGTTTGTTCCCTTGGTGGTGGTGCAAGCATATTTAAAAAGCTGTGTATCAAGTCAATTTGTACCTATATATACTCTATATTGAGCCAATATCTATGAAATTGTCTAGGAACTAAAGTCTGCAACATGTTGCTCGAAAGAGCTCGGCTTTGTCAGGATTCACAGGGAGCCATTATAGTCCAGCTGCTGGTACTAATAATTTGCAGTTCACACCCTACACCAATAGCCTCAATACCCTACCGCATGAAATTATTCACTGATTTAAATCTAGCTACCTGGCCAAGAATAGTAAAACTTAGTGAATTATTAATTAGTGTATTATCAGCGAATATCAATTTTTTAAATCCTCAGTGTATGATAGCATTGGCAACTTTACAAACACCTTATAATTTGATTAGGGAAGTAATATTTGGGACATTTTTGTGAATAGGACGGTTTTATCTTTATACTTCAATTCATTAGTATCTTTTCATTTCAACTGAATTACTTGAGCACTATTTCACAGGGGTGTTCGATTGGTTTGGCGTAAACTGATAGAAAAAAGCTTTTGATTGAAGGTCAGAAAAATATTGGCTGATGATAATTGCATGTGTGGCGTTTGGGGTTTGGGAGGATGGACCCCAAACCCCTCTTTGATCGGCGGTGTGCAGAACAAATGTTCTGCCTACTAAAAAAGTTTGTGACCATAGAAAGATGGACTCAACTAACCCTGTCTTTATCTACAGAGACTTTGAATCACCTTATAAGTCTGATCATAAATAGTAATGCAATATTGATGCCTGCTCCCTGGCCATTGCAATAAAGATGAAAAGTCTCAATCTCTGATAACCTGAGATGCCTCTTCTTAAACTGGCACAGTGTTGTCCAATGACCGGACAGTGACTGTTTGAGTGAGCATATTGTGCTGGGAAAATTTTACTACAAATTTAGGCTAATTGTCACAGGAGTCAGAATTGGTGAAATCAAGGAACAACAACGACACCTGTTACTCCTTGGGGAAATTGACATTAACATTGATGATAATTAATTACCAGCACATCACTGCAACAGCACTGATACAGATGCACACCTACCTCTTTATAACTTCACTGATGAAGTCACCTGTTTCCTCAGGTGCACTAGCTGCTCAACGCAATCTGAGGAATAGCACTATTCGGTATTGTCATTCACCTTTAACTCTCTCAGCTTACTCTAATCAGCTGGGCAACCCGCTACCTTCCTTCGGTTGCAGAGCCAGGGTCACACTTCAGTGCTGCAATAACAATCATAAATTATATGCATTTACTGTCACACGGCCCCTGTTGCACGGCCCCATGTCTAGCCGCGGCCTCAAAACATTCCTTAGTTTGGGAATATTAATGATGATGTCACATCCCTATTGGCTAAGAGCAAAAGTCATGTGAACTGCTGAATTGCTGGTTAATATCGGAAAATATTTGATTACTTCACCATCCAGTATTGTCAGTGTTTTTGAGGCGAGAATGCAGACATATATAAGTTGAAGATGGCCTTAACCAATATCTTAGTTCAGTTGAAAATTCCGTTGGTAATATGATAATAATAACCCATAATGTCATATGAGTTATGCGCAGTTCTTAGTCAATAGGAACTCCACAAAATTTGTTACCATGAGAAACATAGTGACATAAAATGGATGATGGTGATTACCTTTTCGCATTACACATCACACAGGGTGTTTGTGTGACAAAAAATGTGATTTTCACAATTATCATAGATCAAAACATAGTGGGTGATATAATATAGTTGAAAAATCCTTATCTGCCTGGTATTTCAAGGGCACCAAAAAATTAATACGATTTAGTTATGCTGCAGACCAACTTCCTGAAAGTTACAAAACTAAAACTCGTTTTTTGTTAGAGCTACGGTTATAGTTAATCTGAAGGAATCATTCGGAGTTGTCCTGATAGCGAATTTCGAATGCGATCACTGGATATATAATTAATTCAATAATGACACAGAGAATAAACTACTTGCTGCTGCCCTTCTAAACATGGTTGAGTATAATTTCTTTCTGCAAAACCTTCAACATATATTATTGAGTTATTACATAAATATTATTATCGAATGGATTTTTTGCAGCCATTATAAGAGTAATGGTAAAGCAACCTTGGGGATGGAGTTCATACATGTCAAACCAAAGAAGCAAACCTATGTACTTCATATGTGAGAGCGGACAAGGCTGTCTTGCTTGGCATTCCTTTGTGAATTTCGATGTAGGACTGCCTTGTGCGCTCATGCATATGAAGTACATATGGTGAAAGATAACCAGATTGGTTTTTAGTTATTAAACGAGGATGCCTCAGGATAGCAGCTTAGTAACAACTTTACAGAGCTCTCGTCCCAAAAAGCCACCTTGCTACCGTAAGAAATGCAAACAGACCACCTCCAGGTTTGCTGTCAATCAATCTCCTACACAAGGGCCAAAACGAATGGAGCGTAGGAGAAGCGTCTTTGGTTGTCTGCCCTGTACTGAGAGGATAATAGTGTTTATTCTCCCTCCGCAACAACATGAAAGTGTCTAAGAGTTGTCTGAGACTCAGAAGAGAATCCAGATAGAGCATTATTCACAAGGACAGCCTGATCAAGATCTTCTAGCTATTGAAGCACAATATACCAATAACCGTCAATATATAATAGTGCAAGACAAGCTGGCGTTTGAGCATTGAAGTTTGCTACCTTGCTTCAGAGACCTGTTTATCTCATTGCGGATATTAGTTGACTTGCCAGTTACCAGTCACTTGAATCAATTTGGTCAATGCCCTGTTTGTGTCAATTAGATAGTACAGCCCAGAATCCTATTCCTAATCCAGCTTTTATATGGTAGTAAGATCTCACTAGCAGTCAGGCATTCAAATTGCGAGTGAATTAATATCAGGTGGATTCACATCATTCTTCAGTGTAAGAACAGCACCCCAAACCTAATCTATGGTAAGTCATGCTTCCTGTATGTTTTGTGGCCTGACTCTTTTTGTATTCCAGGTTGTCAGACAGTTTGTTCTACAGGGCTACCATTTGATACAAAGTCCTTTGAGGGCCTGAACTGGTTGTTGGGTTAAGTTAATGAAGTAATATGTTAGATCAGGTGAAAATTAGATCAGTAAAATGTGATTTGTGAAGAGATAAAAGATCTAATTTACAAAATTTGGTTTATCAATAAGGGGTCCTTCTGATGTTTAAATAATTCTGACAAATTTTGAAATGCAGTATATAACTTGTGCTGGATGCTGCTGCCTTGCCCGGTATCCCAATAAGATAACTTAGCTTTTACAGTATGAGAGAATAATAAAGTATGGATATAAAATATTTTGGCGCTATTGAGAAATTTTGTACATCAGAGAAGCCACATGTGTATGTGACCTCATCTGATAGTCGCTATGCTATCCATGATAAAGTTTAGTCAGCGTATATTCCAAGAACCATCACATTTCCTCACATTCCGAAGGCTGATAAAAAATGAGATTCAGTTCAGCATTAATGCTTGCATGTTTTTGTGATTTTTAAAATCATTAAAATTATGTTTTTTTTTCAATTAATTTGATTTGATTTTAATTGAAATACAATGTTAATTTGATTTTATTTCATCATTCTGTTACAAATACAAGGGCAGTGTATATTTGAATTTGCGATAAAGTCAGACTCAGAACTTTGATGTTTACAGTACAAGCCTCAGAAAATATGATTTTGTTGATCACCGTAATTTTTGGTAAGTTGCAAGGTAGCAAAGCATCTGAAGGGCTCAATTGAACACGGTTTAAATTCTATGAGATAATTTTGAGGGTAGTTTATGATGGTGGATGGTGTAAAAAGCTGTACCTAAACAAAGAAGCTCTGAATTTCATTCGCTCAAGACCATCAAAGCTATGCTCTAACCAACTGAGCTACCTCCTACTTCTAGTTAGTATGACAGAAGATATTGCAATGAGGAGAGGGACATGACATTGAAGTACTTACCACAATTCATAACTGGATTCGAATCAGATGGCAACAGGTGATGCTAACTTGGCTAACTGCGTTTCAATGGTCTGCAGGACGTGGGCTAGAAGAAGGAAAAAATAAATAAAAAGATATGATAAATAACTACTGTATTGGGATGGCCGACTATCACAACCTAAGCATTAAAGGCAACGGACTGATGAATATGATACCGTGCAGTCTCTTTTATTATCTGTATAAGCTGTAGGAGAAAATCTGGGGTAGCGACAGTGGTAGTGTACACAGCTTTATTTTACCAGGCAGAAGCTCTTCAGAGTTTATAAGGTTATACACCCCTTATTCTTCTTCTGGTTGATATAGAAAGTCACAATTACACCGGGTTTCCATTTCTACGACTTTACGGCCATGTTTTAATATAACTGCGGTGCTTAGTTCCATCTGGGGTATCGTGGGCTGTCTGAGGGGAGTTATGCACCATTTAGCCATGATGAGTGAGCAAGGTCTAACAATAATACCACTCATCTTGGCTTTGTATAAAACTAAAGACTGGTTACAAGAATCTGTCAACTTAGCATGAAGCTATCTTATTACAAAAGCTATTTATGATCCTAACAAAGACTATTTTTAATTACATTTACAAGTTTTGGCACGCTGATGCTACAAGATATTTTAGGTTTTAGTAGTATATGAGGGCAGCATAACAGTTAATAGATATACAGACATACTCTTAGTAGAGAGAGCTCTAGATGAAGAGCTTTCTTACGAGGCACTTTGTCAGAAGAATGTTAGGATTACTGGTTGTGTCTGCCAGCTGATGATCACTTTAGCACTGCTACTGACGCTTGACACTGCTGCATCTCTCCCTATATAAACATTCAATAATATCAGTATTATCAGTATCAAATCATGTGACAATAGATATAAAGTATATATTTAACATCTGTAAGATGTCAAGCGAACAGTGGTACTATATTTGATGGTAAATCATGAATTTAGGAAGCAAAAAAAATGTGTATAACATACCTTGTGGGCTCTCCTGGGCTGTACGTAATGATTGTAAGGCTGAATGTTCACCACCACTATAATTCAAATCTATAGTAGTATGTCCGCTCATCTGCCAATGTTCTACAAAATATATAAATTGAGGTAAAATACTGAACGACCAAATCAGAGAGGGAATAACTCCAAGTTATTAATGCGTTTTTCAAAGATATCAAAGGGATACATCAGCTGCGAGAAGAACCCAATTGGATTCTCAAGTTTAGCAACGTCCAGTTGCCAAACAGGTGTCCAAAAAGTGCCAAATAAGCAGTCAAATAAAACCTAGGTGACAACACGGTGCCAAATAGGCATTTGGTAGGTTAGAACATGTCCGAACACAAACTTAATAGGGGAGGTTGTGTTAGTAATACAAATTATAGCAGCATTTGTAACCGGATGAATTATTCACCGTTTCATATTGTTGACGTCCACAATGAGAAGAACATCATATCATTATTATCAGTGTTGAGTGGATGCACGTTACACATAATTTTGGCAGCTCAACATTTATTGGTTCTACCATCACTTCAATTCTTGACAAACACTGCCCTTTCAAACCGGGAAAGTTGGAGTCAATCCTTCCTTGGTCACAAACATTCCACAACAAAAACTCATCAGCTCCCCAGAAGCAGCAAACTTGAATATATCTTAGACCCTAAACACAAACCAAAACACTAAATCATGTTGCGACTCATACCAGTATATAAACTGACAAACAACACTAAGCATCAAAGTTCCTCTCAGTACATCATCTTACATTCACAAAGCAATGTACGGATATACATCTGTAGTTTAGCCAACTCCTTCTCGCTACGGTTCTGACCTCTCATGCTCTTCTCACTCTCCTCTAAAGAACAGGACAAAGGCTATAAGAGAATGAGGGGGGATAGATGTAGGTCTCATAAAAGTCTTCTTAGTATTATCCTTCTTACCTCCACTCTACCAGTAATATCATGATACCATCATAAATGTAAAACTGTAAATTCTGAACACAAACAACCAGATGTGAACGCTAATCGGTTTTTCTCTTAACTTGAGTGACAAACTCCTAATACTGATCTGAGAGTTAAGCAGTGATAGAATTCTCATTACCTCCCCCGCCTCCATCGGAGATTGTCTCTGTGGCATGTTACAGACTGCTGCTGTGTTGTCCAGGATAGAGGAAAGGTAGATGTCCGGCGAGCAGAGCTAGAAGTCCTTGTGCTATGTTCTTGCGTTCAATAATCACTGGTGGGCGGCGGGCGCTCCTTGATCGTGATATGCGTCTAGGCTCCACAGCAGCGATACTAGTAATATATATGGTACAGTCATATTACGCAGAACGTATAATGTTATAAGAGTTAGTGAGTTTGTGAGCGGTGATTAGCAGGTTGTAGCGAGCTGACTACCACGACTTACTAAGGGCAAAGCAAGAGTAATCGGGGCAGCTTTTACCAAGGAATGGTTTGGGCAACCAGAACCTTTGAGTTGTTATGTTGTTAGACTATAAGCAAGACTGTTAGTAATGACAAACATGACATCAGTAGATTGTAGTTGAATTTACAGGTGAGTATGTTTGCACCAACGCATCAGGGTTTGTTAAGTTATGCATTATTATGGAACAGTGATGAATAATAAATGAGTGACAATAGTGGGGCAGGTCAGCCGGGATAATTTTGTTTGCTAGTCAATAGTGTAAATGCAGTTATTCAGAGGTTTAATACATCAGACAGCTCTGAAAACCCTATTTTGGAAGAAGAACTTGTTCACGTCAGTGTTGATGACACCCTTAGTGGCTCCGTGTCTTGTGTCATGCTGTTCGCTTTGGTGGGGCGTATATTTGTCTTTGTCGACAGCTGCTTGATCTGAAAGTATACGCATGTACATATCTAAATCACGATCGGCCCGCCTTGTTTCCAAGGTGGGCCAGTTATTAGCAAACATGTGATGACTAATGCTATCATATTTTCTGTAATAAAAGCACCAGCGGAAAGCTTTCCTGTTAATAGCTTCAATGAGGTATTTATGTTTTAATAGATGGGGAGACCACGTATCGGAGGCATATTCCAGTTTTGGTCTACATAAAGTTTTGTATGCTAATAGACGGGTTTTTGTTCTTGCTTTCTTAAGATTACGCATAAGCATGAGTAGAGTTTTGTTGGCTCTGCTACAAATATCTACAATATGACTATCAAACGAGAGCATCTCGTCTATAATAACACCTAGATATTTTACTTCATTAAATGTGCTTACTGGTTGAGAGGACATATAATAAACATCAGGATTAGAGGATTGAGGCTGTCTAGTAATTCGCATGTGTTGACATTTTTAACATTGAAATTGATCTGGGAGTCCTTAGACCAAGTAACCAAGGAATCCAGGTCGGACTGGAACGTTGCAATATCAGCGTTATTCTCGATTGGTCGATATAGTAAAGAATCATCGGCGAAAAGCTTTAACGTGCTTGATGTTATACGGGTAGGCATATCGTTTATGTAGATTAGAAATAATAACAGACCCAGAACGCTTCCCTGGGGCACCCCAGAGGTTACTTACGTGAATTGGATTGATCACCATTGACAGTGACGAAGACTTTACGGTCGCTGAGCCATGAGGCAATCCACTCTCTTGTAGAACAATGGATACCCATGGCTGTTATCTTGGCTAGAAGTTTGGTGTGGGATACCACATCGAACGCCTTCGAAAAATCTAGGACAGCGAGGTCGACTGGTATATTGTCATCGTAGTAATTGACAAAATCAATAACTGTGTTTAATAGTTGGGTGTCGCATCCATGGTTTTTACGAAAACCGTGTTGATGTTCAAATAGCAGATCGTAATCAGAAAAATGTGCATGAGGGATCGATGAGATTGGTTGAGATACTCAGCAACACACAGGGGTGGCTTCATGCTGCTGGGGCCGGCCATGAGGAGGTTGTACTAGAGAAGGCCTCGAAACAGCGTTTGACTCATGGTTTCTAGCTGAAGCCCTGTGTGTTGTGCAGTGGTACGCGCACCACTGTATGTTGTATCTGTGGGCTATTATATGTTCATATACTTTACATAGATTACACGTCAAGGAAATTGGCCGGTAATTCAGGGGGTCAGGTTTCTTACCTTTTTTAAACAGTGGTATGACGTGGGCGATCTTCCAGTCCACAGGTGTAATACGAGTGTCATAAATATATTGAAAAATGATACAAACAGTACGAGAAATGTAAGGTGCCAAAAAGTGAAGTAATGCAGGAGAGAGATTATCTGGTCCAGCGCTCTTACGGGCATCAAGACCACACAGTTGCTTCATAATACCATTATTGTCGAAGGTTTTAGGGTTATGCTGAGAACATGAAACTTGGCTTACAGAAATAGACTGATCATTGTCAACGGTGAGCACTGAGGAGAAAGCATCAGCGAACCTCTCACAAATACCAATGTTGTCACCGGATGCACAGCCATCCAGTTGTTTTATTGTGTTATTGGAACCATTTTTATTAGCTATGAATTTATAAAGAGGCTTACTGTCACCTTTATCAAGCTGAGCACATACATGTCTATTAATAAAATTGTTATAGTCTCTGTTTATCAGTTTTTTACATAGTTTAGACTGTGTTTTTAATCTTTCATTATTTTCCAGAGTAGGGTCAAGACATGTAACTTTGTACCACCTTTTACGTTTCCTTTTTTGCCTGATACATTCCTTTGATAACCAGTGATTACGCCGCTTTTTCCTCATGCAGTGAGGAATGTTGGCGTATGAAGTTGTCATGAGTCCTGCCTTCAACAAAGACCACACAGTTTCAACATTAACATTTGTATCAATAGCTGAAGTTATGTCTTTTTCAAGAGCAAAACAGTCCAGATGGATGTTGGCTGTGATAGCTTTGGCGAAATGCCAAAACGGAGTGGGGTTTGGTGAGACAGTTGATCGTTCTATTTTAAATCTAGTTAAAAATGTAAAAGAAATGATCAGGTGGTCAGAGAAGCTAGGATCACCCTGCGGGTGTGTAAGATGGTCCACGTTAGTCAAAACAAGATCAAGAATATTACCTTTAACATGGGTTGGGAAATTCACTAGTTGCTCTAGGTTGTTAGCACATACAAAATAAATGAATGTTTGATGCATAGTCTTACGTGTTGTTGGATTAAGGGTTAGTGTTTGCCAGTCGATGTCAGGCAAATTAAAATCACCCAAAACCAACACATTTGGGTCTAGAAGATTGTTGTACCATTTTATAATATCATCAACGGATCTATTCTGTGGTCTGCGATAACAAATACAAATGGTGAAAGTGAAACCTGTAATAGAAAGTTTAAGGCTGAGTAATTCCCCATGTGGGTATTTATCTATTGAGTTGACAGTGATTGGACAGCGGTCAGCGATGCCAATAAGTACACCACCACCCCTGCCCAGCCCGTCAACTCTGTCATACCTGTAAAGAGAGTAGTTTTTACAGATTACATTATCGCTTACATCATTATTAAGTTTAGTCTCTGTCAATGCAAAGATGTCAGGTTTGTAGTAATTTATATAACTGTCTAAAATGAAGGATTTCCCACGTATACCATTGCAGTTCCACTGAAAGATTTTCAATCCATCAGTGCCTGCCATGATAAAATGAGAGCACAGATATGCTGCAGAGAGTATAAAAAACAGATTAGCGATCGGCATTAGTGGATTGGTTTTGTGTAGATTGATTTATCAAGGGGAGGTCAACAACCTCTGACCACTCATATGAGTTTTGCTCTTGTAAAAATACCTTCCCTTGTCTGATACGATAGGAGTTGAGTGGGTTTAGTTCTTTTAGCGAGTTTCGTTGGAGTCGGAGTGTATATTCTGCCTTTCGTTCCTCTGGGGACAGGTCAGGCGTTACAAATACGCCTCTCTTGTCTTCAAGGGTTCTGAATCGTTTTACGAATTCTCGTGCGGCTAGTTCGCTAGAAAAGCTAATTTTTACGGGTCGGATATTCTCGGTCGGGGGAGATAATACGTTTCTCCTACTTATTCTTTTAACTTTCGTTACTGCACCTGGCCAGAGAGATATCTCTTTACACATTTGGACTACATCATCTTCAGTTGTGTTATTTTCGGCTAATTTATGAAGAATTTAGGCCTCTTTCCTCTTTCTCCTGATTGTTTTGATTAGTGATCATTTGGGTTTCTAGTCTATTTACCACCTCTCTAGTCTCGGACACCCCTGCACTGGTAAGGGCATCAGAGTAGGAGGTTTTCATTTTACTTACAGTTTCACACATCAAATTATTCATATCTTGGATTTGGCTTTTGATATCAGCTATGTTATCTTGAACTGAGGGTAGGCTTACAAACGTGTTTAGGTATGCAAAACAACTTACACCGTACCAGTTGACACCTGGTCGCTTGAAGGTCTTCAGCTCCGCGGGGATGGCATCTTCCCATCCAGTCGAACAGGTGGGGTGGTATTCTGCAGCGCATAGGGTACATTTCAGAGCTGCCTTGTTTCTAGTTGTTAGCTTGCATTTTACACATTTAGATGCTAATGGGGCCTGTATACTGACACTACCACTACTAGCAGTACTAACACTGGGTGTACGCAGTCTAGCACCACGGTTGTTACTATCTGAGTCTACCATGGTTTCATAAAGGACCACGGAAGATGACTACCTGAATTTTCATATGATTGGGCCCCACAAGAATGTATCTCCTACAAACTGCACAAACCATTCAGCTGGTACTGATTAGATACTACAATCTACTACTGCTGGACCGTAGTTGTTATAGGTGTAACAACAGTGCAAGGTAGATGAGAGAAAATATTAGAAATTAGTTACTCAGGTCGAGTCACACAAAGCAATGCAATGGAACAGACTCACCAAAGGACTCCCTCCCCACCAAAAGCTCCTCGGTTAGGTATCAGCAGAGTCACCAGGCTTCTGATTGTCTTTTTGATATAGTGTTGTGGCTGTTGATCAACCAGGGATGTCGATGTTAGTCGATAATATTGTTGGTGCTCAGGAGATTTACAAATTCACCGCCATCATACCGGAAGTACGCTACAAACATAAGATATCACAAGGTGGTTTGGGGGATATTTAAAATCAAACAGCGTTTGAAAAATTATCATGACCAGTATTGTAACTTACAAGACTGATAAGTGAACCATGATATCTTCAGCTATAAAAAATTATGATAGACTAGCTGATTATTATCTGATACAATGTTTGAGAGTTTACAGCCCTTCTTCAGTTAGTATACCTATTATAGAACCTGTATGATCTGCCTAGATGTGTTTTGCAGTGTAGTTCATTTATGCAACTCACAAGTGGTCCCTAATATGTATTAACATCACCCTCAATGCTTGTGACACCACATTTTGGTGATTTAGATTAGTGGTGTTTGACACATCGTGATTTATAGGTGATTAGCAAAAATTCGAGGTCATTATTGCCTGCAGTTCCGACTCTTGTCTGTTACCTTATAAACCTAACGTATGAAATGATCCTTCCACTAATTAATCATCCATGTGCATACTGCAGACAGTCCAGAATAGCTTCACACAGGCAACTTGCAAGATTGTCTACTGGAACCTCCACAACTGACCTTTCACTAAGAATAAAAGGCTAAAATGTGACTGTTAGAAACAGCCTATTTAAGTTCAAATTTATATCCACCGTAATATCATCATCATCCATCTGCAGGTTTGATTGATTCTCCCCGCGCTCAACCCTCATAACTGAGGAAAATTGTATTCAACTCGGATAGATGGCTGCTTACAGTGTGTTTTTGTGCTACGCTACTCTGATCATTGCTTTGTCTGCTTACTCCTCAATGATTTTTTCTATGACATGTCTTCATGGCTATTTGATACAGGCTCAGTGTCCTCCCTAATTCAGCGCATTCCTCACGACGCAACATCACTGTGCTATCCACTTTTGTTGTGGCTTGCAATGCTTTTTTTCATCTAAGCTGTGACAATCAGGCAAAATTTTGGTAGTAAAATTTTCCCAACCCAATATGATGCTCACTTAAACAGTCACTGTCAGATCATTGGGCCACATTGTACCAGTTATCTTGAGTCATCAGAGATTGGGACTTTTCATCTTTATTGCTGTGACCAGTCTTGACTAATGGAGCAGGCATTAAGGTAATGTCAAAGACCGATCCGAATATCATCATATCATATACCAGCGGAAAGCTGCCGAGCTACTGAAAATGAACACCTGAACAAAAATTTGATTCAATGGCGTTGCGTCATTTTAAGGAGGAAATGAGGCAGAAAACGCCGTTTTTGTTAATGCAGATGGAGGAGTCAAATTGATTGCAAGAAATTAGAAAACAGGTGGAATGTATATTTTTTGTGAAGCCGTGAAAATATGTGAAATTTCAATAATTAATTCTCAACAGATCATAGGCTAGAAACAAAATTAATCATGATTTTTTCTTAGAGTACTCTTCAAATGTCATACACATTGACTTCCAAGAAAATAGCTTGCATATTGCAATGACAGTAGACTCACAAATACGGCTAATATTTTCGCCACATTTGCATAACGTCAAACATGCTGTCCAAATAACCATTATTGTGGCCAACCAAAGTTTTTTTGAAAGTTCTCACATACGAAGCCGCTGTCATTAACCAAGGTGAACACAGGAAATGCCAAAAGAATTTTTCGTTGCATCTTCATTTTCTTGAATTTAACGCAAAAGAATGCCAAAAAACAGCTATTCTTATGGACTTTTGAGGTGGTTTTAGGGACTGATGATAATACATACCTGAATTAGGCAAAGAAGCGATATCTCTGAGCAGATTACAGATAACTTCAGAGAAGGCCAGCTGATTATCTGTTGAGAAGAAAGATACATGTTACTCAATACTCTGATCAAGATCATTCCTGGTATAGTATGTATGTGTAAACTATAAAATAGAATATTTGTATAAAACTGTACTTTAGTATGGGTAGAGAAATACAATATGCACTAAGTTCATGGATAAATATGACATTGTATCCTCTTTGTGATAGATAATTAGCAGACCATGTGTCAAAGCTACATTTGACAGCATTGACTCAATTATTCCATTGTATCAGGTCGGTTTCCATTTTTAACGGGAGTACATTTTAGCCTTAATTTTCAACTTGTATTCAAGTGAAAACTAAGCTATATCATGACAGTAGCTATTTCATGAGCCAGTTTAACTACATTTACAAATACTTACAACTACAGATACAAATAATTTAGTGATTAGTAGTACATGAGGGCAGTATGACAGTTATTATACACAGACATACCGTTAGTAGAGAAGAGCTCTAGAAGAGGAGCCTTCTTACGAGGCAATCCAGATTTTTAGTTTTGTGTCAGACGAGGCTTATTGTCAGAAGACTGTAACGATCACTGGTGATATCTGCCAGCTGATCACTACACCTTTAGGACTACCACCAACGCCTGACGCTGCTGCACCTCTCCCTATATAACATTTAACAATATCAGTATTATAAGTGTCTCATCACATCATGTGGCAATAAATGTAAAGAATATATACATCTGTAAGATGTCAAGTGATCAATGGTATTATATTTGATGGTATATCATGAATTTAGGGAGCAAAATTAATGTGAAACACATACCTTGTGAGCTCTCCTGGGCTGAAAGGTAATGGTTGCAAGGCTGAATGTTCACCGCAATAATGCAAGGCCTGGGCAAGGTTCATCTACAAATCTACCATGGTATTTCCTCTTAACTGCCAATGTTCTACAAAATTTATAAATGGAAGTAAAATACTGAACGACCACGTCAGAGAGGAAATAACTCCAAGTTGTTAATGCATTTTCAAAGGGATACATCGGCTGCGATAAGAACCCAATTTGGATTCTCAAATTTAGCAGCGGCCAGTTGCCAAACAGGTGTCCAACCGGCGCCAAATAAGCAATCAAATAAAACCTTGGTGACATCGCGATGCCAAATAGGCATTTGGTAGGTTAAAACATGTCCGAACACAAACTTAATAGGGGCGTATGTGTTATTAATACAAATTATAGCTGTTACAAAACTATCAAGTAGCAGCAGCAGGTTAGGTTAGGTTTATTATTTCAATCCATGTATCAACAGGCGATAAAATTGGATTGGTACATGAAAATTCGTAACCGGTTGGGTTTGTGTGAGTCACACTACGGAATAGATATAAGGATATATGCATGGTGAGGCTTCAGCCTTTTATCTGATAATCTCTGTTATATCATGTCTACATAAAATATATCTGAGTACACAGATATCAGGTCTAGAAAGTGGACATAAAATAACAAAAATATGTGATTCTTCTTCTTCTCCATGTGGCACTTTTCTCCCGCATACTGTTGAACTGCTAGCCTCATGCATATACAGTACTACCTTTGTGATGAATTATGCACCGTTTCATATTGTTGACGTCAACAATGAGAACAGCATCATATCCTTATTATCAGTGCTGAGTGGATGCACGTTACACATAATTTTGGCAGCTCAATACTCATCGGTTCTACCATCACTTCGATTCTTGGCAAACACTGCCCTTTCAAACCGGGAAAGTCGGAGTCAATCCTTCCTTGGTCACAAACATTCCACAACAAAACCCAGAAGCAGCAACTTGAATATATCTTAGACCCTAAACACAAACCAAAGCACTAAATCATGTTGCGACTCATACCAGTATATAAACTGACAAACAACACTAAGCATCAAAGTTCCTCTCAGTACATCATCTTACCTTCACAAAGCAATGTACGGAGATACATCTGTAGTTTAGCCAACTCCTTCTCGCTACGGTTCTGACGTCTCATGCTCTTCTCACTCTCCTCTAAAGAACAGGACAAAGGCTATAAGAGAATGAGGGGGGATAGATGTAGGTCTCGTAAAAGTCTTCTTAGTATTATCCTTCTTACCTCCACTCTACCAGTAATATCATGATACCATCATAAATGTAAAACTGTAAATTCTGAATACAAACAACAAGATGTGAACGCTAATCGGTTTTTCTCTTAACTTGAGTGACAAACTCCTAATCCTGACCTGAGAGTTAAGCAGCGATAGGATTCTCATTACCTCCCCCGCCTCCATCGGAGATTATCTCTGTGGCATGTTAAGTGACAGACTGCTGCTGTGTTATCCCAGGATAGAGGAAAGGTAGATGTCCGGCGAGCAGAGCTAGAAGTCATTGTGCTACAAAAGTAAGATATCACAAGGTGGTTAGGGGGATATTTAAAATCATACACTGTTAGAAAAATTATCATGACCAGTATTTGTAACTTACAAGACTGATAAGTGAACCATGATATCTTCAGCATTAAAAAGTTATGATAGACTAGCTGATTATTATCTGATACAATGTTTGAGAGTTTACAGCCCTTCTTCAGTTAGTATACCTATTATAGAACCTGTATGATCTGCCTAGATGTATTATGCAGTGTAGTTCAGTCAAAGATTATAAATACATCGGTTCAGTTATGTAGCGTGGTCCCTAATATGTATTAACATCACCCTAAATGCTTGTGACAACACATTTTGGTGATTTAGATTAGTGGTGTTTGACACATTGTGATTTATAGGTGATTAGCAAAAATGCAAGGTCATTATTGCCCGCAGTTTCTACTCTTGTCTGTTACTTTATGAAACCTGCCGTATGAAATGATCCTTCCACTAATTAATCATCCATGTGCATACTGCAGACAGTCCAGAATAGCTTCACACAGGCAACTTGCAAGATGTCTACTGGAACCTACACAACTGACCTTTCACTAAGAATAAAAGCCAAAATTGTGACTGTTAGAAGCAGCCTATTTAAGTTCAAATTTATATCCACCGTAATATCATCATCATCCATCTGCAGGTTTGATTGATTCTCCCCGCGCTCAACCCTCATAACTGGGGAAAATTGTATTCAACTCGGATAGATGGCTGCTTACAGTGTGTTTTTGTGCTACGCTACTCTGATCATTGCTTTGTCTGATTACTCCTCAATGTTTTTTTTCCATGACATGTCTGTCATGGCTATTTGATACAGACTCAGTGTCCTCCCTTATTGAGCGCATTTCTCACAACGCGACGTTACTGTGCTATCCACTCTTGCTGTGGCTTGCAATGCTTTCCAGGTGTCAGACATGCAATCCAGATGGAAAACACGAACAACATTGAATAGTGGTGCATAGCAAATCTCTTCATACTAAACACCAACACAATTTTCCAGGTAATTGTTTAAACCATAGACTTAATATACTCCCTAGACAGGCCAATAAGCATTCAATACTGTCCCACTTTAATACACGACATGACATAATTAGTTTGTGCAGTGAGTCATAATTTGCTGTATATCTTATCCACTCTTTGTCTTACCCTATTACCACATATTACCACATATTACCACATATTACCACATATTACCACTATTACCACATATGTCTTACCTTATCTGGAGATAAGTTAAGCGAATTCCTACATACTGTCGTGAATAGATACGTGTATAGTGAGGGTGGTGTGACCGACGCCCACCCAAGGTGCCGGGCCAACTGCTTTGTTGTTATTAGAGGAGCATTTCAGACCATGTGATTCTCATCTTCCAGTAATGTCTGTAAAGTTAGATTCTTCATGAAACTGGACAGTGTTGTTCTGGCAGCTAAAAATCATAAAACATAGAATCAGATAGCTTAACCTTTGATTACTACTTGTAACTAAACACAAAAACCTACCATAGATGTACTACGCTGGCTGTAGAGCTAGTCGATTTAAGGCTACAACGAAAGTTACATACATGGCTAATAGCTGAGCTGCGATAATCCTGTTGATGCTGCCGGTCCCGTATCAGAACTGATGATAATAAATACCTGAGTTGGGCATAGAAGAGATATCTCTGAGCAGATTACAGATAACTTCAGAGAAGGCCAGCTGATTAACTGTGTGATTCAAAGTCACAGTAGTGAAGAAAGCTCCATGTGACCCGATACTCTGATCAAGATCATTCCTGGTATAGTATGTATGTGTAAACTAAAAAATAGAATATTTGTATAAAGCAGCATACTTTAGTATGGGTAGAGAAATACAATGTACATTATACATTATACGATATATAATATACGATATAATATAACTCATCGTGGCTTTGCATACAACAAGAAACAAAGTACTGGTGACAAGAATCTGTAATTACAGTTACAAGTTTTAGTAGTTATATTAGTATACGAGGGCAGTATAACAGTTAATAGATATACAGACATACTCTTAGTAGAGAAAACGTCAAGAAGAGCAGCCCAAAATACATAACCTTACTGTGGGACATGTAAGAAATACTAGTAACGTCTGTCTGCTGATCACCACACCTTTACGCTACTGACGCCTGAAGCAGCTGCATCTCTCCCTACATAAACATTCAATAATATCATCAAATCATGTGACAATAGATATAAAGTATATCTTTAACATCTGTAAGATGTCAAGTGAACAGTGGGATTATATTTGATGGTAAATCATGATTTTAGACAGCAGTAACAATGTGTGTGCTCTCCTGGGCTGAAGTTAATGGTTGTAAGACTGAATATTCATCACCGCAATAAAGACAGACCTGGGCAAGGTTCTTCTTCAAATCTTCAGTGCTCTTTCCTCTCATCTGTCAATGTTCTACAAAATAAATAAGTGGGAGTCACCTACTCTCTGAACAAAGACCTCAGAGAGGGCATAACTCTAAATAAGCGATGCGTCAGATCTAAGAGATATTATTGTTCATTATCTCCATGAGATACTTCTACTGCGATCAGGATCTACCCTGCAGCCTATATCAGACAGGGCAGATCCAGGATTGTCTAATCTGAGTAAGAGTCTGTTAGCAGCTGCTGAGATATCAGGTAAGGGCTATAATTAATCATCAAATAACAAATATAGAGTAATATACGGTCTCAAGGAAATGGTCTATCAACTAATATTTGAGGGCATTTTATGTATGTGACATCGACGAGGGAACTGATCAGGAACTGCGACATCCAAGGAGAGGCTTCTGTTTTCAAAACATGAGCAGATAGCTCATCATAGGTATGAACATTTTGATGGGGTCAAACTAAGTCAATATTACTAAGTGCAAGTATCAATGAGAGAAAACAGAGATGACAACATTAGTTACCTGATTATTTGCTGCCGTACTAGACGTCATATCACGTTGAGTATCATGTTGTGTACTGGATACAGAGGTTTAGTACAATCAGCAGCCTGTTCAGCAGCCTGTTCAGCAGCAGCAGCGGCAGAGAGATCATCTATAGTTGGTTCTTCACTCACAACTAATATACAATTACACACCAGGTAAGATACTCATATAACCTAAATGAGTCTGCAGCTTAGCCCAGGTACAACACATAGTCTGATTTACATATTAAGGACGCAGCTACAGAGCTACGATGGTTTTATTAGATCAAATATGACCCAATCTGCCTGGTCAACCTCAAATGCAGGCAAATATGATCAAACTTGATCTTGAGTTTGATACATATGTATTACAATACTAATATACACAATAATATCAGAAGCAGGTGTATAGTATATACATGTAGTGATAGTAATCATACCTGGATTATCTTTGTTCTTATCAGATGAGAGCTGATAACATGTCACACAATAATCTGTTCCCTGCTTATTTCTCAGTAAAATTGTCTACAATCATCAAATATCCAGTATCAGACAACCTATCTACACATAATGTCAAGGTCATATGACACTCATCATAATACACTCAGTGGTTATGTGCGCCCAGCACAAATACTTTATTCCTAATGTTGAGATCAAGATCGATGTCCATATACTGCAGGTAAAGCTAATGACTGATGGCTGTCCATGTTTACATATTAGTAGATATACATACAATAACTCACATAAACATCAGCATAACGCCCTTTTACTTACCCCACATACAGGGCAACATGTACCCAACATCTTGTAACCCTTCAGTAAATATTGACCCATTAGTGCGCTTATCCTATTCTGTCTCTCTCGTCGAGCGTTCAACACCTTCATCTCTGCTTCTGTGGGAGGAGTCCACCCTCCGTCATAATCTCCTCCTGCAACATAAACAGGGATATAAATCACACACATCTCGGTTATGGTCCTGTAGGCTCAAACAGACGATTGATGATGTAGTGCATTCATGTACCATTGAAGAAGAACTGGTATTGGAACCTATGGCCACTCAAACTTGAGGTATAACCAGTTTTAAGGTAAGATGTTACCCTACTGCAATGAAGAATCCAGGACGGTGTCAAAAAACCTCTACATAGAGTACCAGATTACAGAGTTTTACTGTTCTGGCCTTGCCATATCATTGGTCTCTCACTCATGAATCAACCGAAGTCATCTCCAACTCACCTTAAGGTAATACTAAGGAGTAATAGGGTCCTTGGTAAGACTATTTATGCTCTACTGGTGCACTGATTAACCTCCTGCTATCACCCAAAAAGCGTAAACTTCTCCCTGAATGAGTATTTTCTCATAGAGCCTCTGCTGTAATACAAAGTATCATTATTCAACAGACCAAAGTGTTACAGTACTGAGGAACTTTGCACAACTACAGTTAGATATACGTGATAGAGTCAACCGAGAAGTCAACAGTTATATGCATTGCAAGACCCTCAAGGTCAATGCTAATAATAGTTAGTAGATAAGATAGTGAAAAAAAACTTTCAACAAGATGATAGATCAGTATGTTAGGGAATTGTGTAAAAAAGTACTAAACAATCATATTTAACAATTTTCATATGATCACACTTCTTGGATTGACAGCTTAATGTAATTACATGTGCATTGGGGGCCTGTGGTTGTGCTGGTTTTGATGAATATAAAATATGCATGCCTCACTTGTTTTTTAAAGAACAGAAGTGTAATTAGTTGTTTCACTACAACAAGTCTAAAATCTGAAACTCGAAATTCTTAATTACAAGAGGAGAGTATTTAATGCCGGGTTCACTATAATGCGGAAATCCGTGATCACGCAAATTCACGTGCGTGTTGCGGAAATTTAGTGCGTATTTCCGCATTTTAGTCAATCCTGTGTAGGATTGACTAAAATGCGGAAATCACCTTGTGACCTACTTGTGACCTTGAAAAGCATATTTCCGCATTTTAGTCAAAATTGACTAAAATGCGGAATTTTCAAATTTAGCTTTTTTACCACTGAATGTGGCCTGTAAGAAAAAAATTGATATGTGTTCTATGAAACCATCTCATAGGCTATGTGTATGGGCAATCTGGGTTAGAAATAATGTGTTGTAGTACAGCTGTAGCACTATTTATGTAAAGCGGAATTCCCAGTGAAAACTTCAGTGAATTATGTACATGAATATACAGGAGAAGATAACTCTAGTATGATGATTTGTCAAACAAACCCCCATACTAGTTACTATTTCTGAAATGCAGATTTTGATAGAGGCAAGTTTTATTGAGGAGAAATGCTTTTATGGGCATATTATACATTGAGAGTGAAGGTATAGGACACTAATATACATTGAGAGTGAAGCCATATAATATATGCAATTAGCAACCCGGGTGTTTACACATCGATAGTTGACCTGATATCTTACAAGTGGTGACGTTGGGTCATTATCATGGTAGTAGCAAAAAAGTCATCGGAGAACATAGGAAAACATCTGTGAAAACATGTAGATCAGCCTATTGGTGATCAAGTCCTTCATAGCAGAACCGTATACAGTAGAGCATAGCCACCCACTTTGACACCAAAGATCATTTTCCGGGAAAGGCAGGGTGGTCCTTGTCACAACAATTCATAAGAGTGTTTTTGGTTTTTCATTCTGCTCTATTGAAGTGCAAATGAACTAATTATAACTTATAATATCTAAGCACATAGTCAAGATTGCGTGATGAGACTGAGTAATTATACTTTTTATTTTCATAAGCCACACAATAATCATATTGATCAGCCTGTATAAAAGCACAAGTGAGTCCAACAATGTAGTTGGTAGATATTCAAAAAACAAACCATTGTTTCAGGTATTGATAGTGTAGATGCGTAATATCAGCTAATGTTTTACTAAAATCAGGGGTAGTTTATAAGCATACATACATCTGTAACTTTGTATTTAGCAAGATTAAACCTTGATTCACTTTGGTGTTTATGAAATAAAACTGAACTACATTAGATCAGTTGAATTTTGGCAGGAGGAAAAGTTTGACATTTCACAATCTGAAATTTATCGATAGACTACATTTACTTTGAAAAGTTCTCTATCATTTCTACGAAGGTACCAGCTAGTACCAGCTTGATGGCTGTGTCTTTCGGCTCGAAGACACAATTCATGTTGATTGGAGAGTCTGTTGTGACCTTCTGCACAAGATGGACTAGAATCTATCGATCATAAGGCAGCTTCAGTCCATAGCAAGAGTTATTCTCAGCACTCACAGAACTCGGTAGATGCATCCCTAGAAGAAAAGATAAAAATGCCAACTGTCAGCTGAGCAGTCTGGGGGCAACTTAAGGTTGTCCCCTCATTGAACTTACATGTCAAAGAGAGAACCACTCTATGATTTGTCTCAATTTGAAGTGAAAAAAAGACAGGGAGCAGGGAGGGTATCCCACCCGTCCTCCCTGCCGAAAAGGAGACTCCCTGATGAGACAGAAACATACAGACCGCAGCTTCTTCCCTAATGATATTGAAAATGCTTTGACAATCCCCTAGCTAATAGCTGATGGTTGATCATTGTGCGGGTCTCTAAAGGTCTAATGTTTCAGAATTTATTTCATATCTTTCACCTACAACTAGGGCATATGCCTCCAATCGTAAAAATTATCCTGTCACAGTATCATATGACATATAAGGTTATGCTTTAGATACACACAGACCATCCTTGGTATTAAATCTAACTGCTAACTGCACGGTAGGTAAGTCTTTTGGACAAGAGCGATCAACTTCAATGTCATGGCAAGATTGGCAGTCTTTTCTCAAGATCAGCTTCCAATATTGGAACTGTTTGTTTGACATGCTAGCTTCCTAGTCACTTTTGGTCCCGCACCACATGTATCTCTTCACACCCAGTTGTGAGATGCCTAGCGATTTTGGAGGTATTGAAACATGTTTTTTATGCACATTATACTCATCAAGCCCAAGGGTCTCGCAGTTATAAAATTGAAATTGGGACAGATTATTTGTAAAATAATATTTGCTGACGCATGCCTGTATAATGCAAGTCCCTGACCGGCAGTAGTATGACGAAAAATTATCAGATAAATTTGAAAGTGGGATTCTGAAGTCTTGAACAATGATGTGGTATGATTCAACATATGTCTCAATATATATATATATATATATATCACTGACCTTATTGTACACAGTTATTCACCATTACAAATAAACATGCTGCATAAGATCAGTATACTAATACTGCAAACCTGAGCAAGGAGTCTGGAAATCATCTGAAATAAAAAAATGAAATATAAAATTTGTGGGGACGGTGAAATGGTGCAATCGGTTAGCGCGCTTGCTATTCACTGCCAGGCGATTGGTGCCGCAGGATTTGTGAGTTCAAATCCCGTTGGGGGAGCTTTCAAGATTGATTGTTCCAGCCCCCAGCACCCATCGGGTGTATACCTCTTCTATAATATGGGGAACCATTGTTACTGCCTGTTAAACACATTAATGGTTTGTTTACTCCAACCCTAGAATGTAAGGAAGTGTAATTTTGTGGCAGCAGGGAGGGTACATGTGATATGGAATTTCTACAGATAGTCTGTTACGATACTCAAAACAAATTTTTTTCACATTTTTAGCCACATTGAAGAGAATTTCTAGCCCCTAACTTCTTAGGGGTGTATATCCTCTCTTCCTAAGAGCACAAAACCGTGTTTGAAGAGGATAGGTTCTCTTGAACTACCCAAGAGGGGTTTTAATAAAATGGCTTTGTGGAAATTGGGGTGTGCTAACATAAAGTCACCTCCTAACTAGCTTATTTATTTACTTCTCTTGGGTTATTTATGAAGGATGTACACAAACCAATTATGAAAACTTGAGGCGTTGCGTGAAGTGACATGATGAGATCGTACTGTTTTTTTCCAGTACTGGTAGTGGAAAATTCAGTCTACCTCCAATATGATTGGATGATCTTTTTGCTCGTTTTGGTTCCATGTACGTGGTTGTAGAACCATGATTAATTTTTTTTATCGAGGCGCATATGGGGTCAAGCCATACTACAGGAATAACAGAAAAATAGGTAGCAACAGGTGATCAGTAAAATCCCGCCTCCAGCCGCGCGATGTATATAAGACGGTTCGACCAAAGCTGTGGGCTCATTCTCTGTGTAGCAGTGATCACGAAAGTTTTGCACGGGTACTCTCGAGAACAGAACAAAGAGGAATGTTAATGATTGTAATTGTTCCTCACTTCAACATGCTTGCATTTTTCTATGTATTGTTAGGAGTTTTTAAGATATAAATGGACCAGCGGGTAGGGCACTCATCTATTTGAGGTTTGCAGGGAAGTTTTATAAAGAACAACTTGCTGATAGCCCTCTGTTTACAGCCTAATTCTGTCGCCAGAAGTGTCTTAAACACGAGGCAAGTGGTATGATCAACATCTACTCCCACCTTATGATCATTCAGGGATTATGAGGCAACTGAGATAGGTCTAGGACATATCACTCGCAGCATGTAATGCCAAAAGTTATAAAAAAATACCTTAACATAGAGTCTCTTTCCCATGTATCCCACTCTTTGGATAGTCATGATCACGCATGCAGCATTGTCCTTGCATGATATGATGAAAGTAATCGACCTGTATTAACTCACAGATCGAATTAACTTTTTGTGACACTCAGTTCTACAAGTACCAATAACAAACAAAATCATTGCCAAGCTACTTCAAAAAAAACGCCTGTGATGGATTTGTGAGGTAAGATACAAACAATTGGACATCGTTTGACAAACTGATCAATGATGAGGATACAGATATATTAGTTGTTCCGCAATTGATGAATCAAATTGAATTACTGGAGCTCAATGGGAAAAAATGAATAACTGCTGATTTTAAACATAAAATGTCATAATCATGTCACAATTTGACACTAATTACCTTACCACCTAGCAACTCAAGCTTTCTTCACATTATTCGACAACAAGTTTTATGCCTGGGTCAACTTACAATGGATTTTGCTTGTTAGACCAATGAACTACCTCATTGGTTGGACAGGCATATTGTATAGTGCTGAGTACTGCAGACGGAACAGTGGCATTTACTGTGAGTAACCAGTGGAGATCTGACATCTTCGCTACCACACATCTAAAATGGCAAGTGGTCTTCAACCTCATTTCAAAAGTTGCACTAAATTACTTCAATTATACATGGACAATCAGTGCAACCAAATATGCTACTTCTCAGCAATGTGTTTAGAGATAATTTTATATTTCCAAGGCAAAGAGCTGCAAGGAAGCCACTTTTTTTGTAGTGCAAGTATTTCACTTGATGGTTATCCGTTAAAAAAAAGACTATTGGGATTAATGCACTATAAGCTGTCTAATAAATAATTCTGCGGGCCAAAACCAAGAATCTCCATGACCAATTCATCAGCTTTAATGATGAAAGAGGCGGTAAGTACATTATCACTAAGCTGTGCAGTGTAGGCATATGGCCCAAGTCTTATTTTTATTCCCAACGGTGCACTGTCTATGAAACTTAGTTATAGCATCTGAATGATGTGGAGCACAATTAATTCAGGTTTAAATGGGTGGACTTCCAGCCTCATGACCTATCTATAGGCAAAAGGGCTCGTACCACCCTCACCCTGCTTGCACTCTCACTGCTCACATATAGCTAGCGCTAAATTCTATTCAAAGTTACCTTCTCAATAAGTGTGAGCAGACAACTCAGCAAACAAATCATCTAAAGCATATTTTTACACAGGGTCTGAAATATGCTGAAGTAATCTTATGGGAAAAATGAAAAGTCCACAGACATCTTTGTCATCTAGACTTGATTTTCCTAAAAGACTAGAGGTAGCCTACTCACACTGATCTTTGTCTCAGTCGCAGTTCTCAATGAATAGAAATGAGTATGAAGACCACCAATCGCTCTTCTCACAGTAAAACCATCGCCAGTAAGAGAAAAACACCTTTTTCCTGCAACAAGCAAATATCATGCACTTACAGGCCCATGTAATATCCATACTGTACATTGTTTTTTTCTGCATATTCTTTCAATGCAATGTGGGTTATGATCTTCAGAAGTAATACATTCAGAAGCAATACTATGGATAAATTGACAAATTTCTAGTAATCTGAATACAACTACATGTACATTTCTAAGAACCACCAAGCCTCACTACTTTCAGCTTTCTAAAGTGGAGATCATAAGAAGGAGGGGTGTATAGTATATGATTAAGTTAGCTTGAAAAATCTTTTTTTTTTCATTTAGCCATATGGCATAAACAAACCAAAGCTCAATTTTGGTGTGATATGAAGTGAATTTGTATGAATATCATAACAAGAACTTTTTTATCACACCTTCTAATGTAGGCTACAGCTACTTTGCTTGATCAAACCAGCAAGTAAGCTAGTGGAAAAACATCGGTATTTTGTAGCTGGTAACAGCAGTGTAGTGTAGTGTTTTTATGCCCATACATAGCTATAGCAATTACAGGAGCAAACAAATTTTGAGAATTCCATCGACCATTGATATTTCTGTGGTCGAGTTCAAAATCAATTACGACACGGACAATGCTTAAGGATATGTCCCCATTGATTCCCCAACAACCAATGTAAGAGGAATTAACTGAGCGTTAGGCGATCTACTGACCAAGGAAGACTTTGAAGCACAACACATGTTGTTTCAAATGAGTACAAATAAATGGCATTTTTATATCGAATTAATATTAATTAAAGTCACTCATTGTTGCGCTTTTGTACGGTGAGTGAGTATAATGCAACTACACGCAGGTCCCATGTCTCGAGGGCCGTAACATCCACAAACAACTCATCACAACCTAGGGTTAATGTGTTGTGCACCATGTGACTCAGGGGGTTGGATCAAGTTTAAGTTAAAAGTTTAGTTTGAACGCACCAAACCAACCAAGACCTTGACAAGATTATGGACTTGAGTTCCTACCTAGGCTTATATATATAATGTAAAATAAGGCTTGCAAGTAAGTCCCAGGCCAGGGGCACCATGGGACTATCGGCATCTGGAGAACTTACAAGCATGTAATAGTATACTTCGCCAATCCGATGTCCATTGGCAAAGTAAGCCTGTCTTGAAAAGCTTTGTTTGAGGGTGGGCGCCGAAAAAGCTTGTCAAGACAGGCTATGGCAAAGTATACATGCTTATAACCTCCACACAGTCACTGATCTAAGCACACAATACAGCACTGACTTGAGTAAGTGTAACATGTTGGTATATAACAGCAGAGTATTGGTTTAGTTTAGTGAGTGGGGAGGCTACTAGACTTGTAACTAGTAAGCTGAGTAAGTAGTAGTAATAGTACTACCTACAGTAAAGTCATAGGCATCTGGAGTTACAAGCCTATATACTTTGCCAATGACCATGATCATGTACATTGGTCACCCATCCTAGTCTTTTCCAAGCAAGGTATAGGCCATAGGTATCTGGAGTTACAAGCATGTCCAGTATCAACCATACTGGACATGCTTGTATTGTATTGTAAGTCCAGACGCCTATCTATCTATGATAAAGGCATGGGCCCCTGGGACTTACATGTCTTTTCTTTGCCAATGTCCAGTATCAACCACCCCAAAAAACACTGATACTGGTCATCGGCAAAGTAAAGACATGTAAGTCCCAGGGACCCATGAGTAAAGTAGAAAAAGAAGTGATTAGTTAGGTAGTGAAGTAAGTAATGATGATGATGATTATTATTATTTATACATACATCATACAAACATTGGAAACATTTAGCTAAATTAGTGAGTGCTACTACTATACAAGGATGGAAACTGTTACCTGAAACTGGAAAGGAAAACACTACAGCAGTATAGTCTTCAATAGCAGAGTAGAGTATGCAGCTTTACATGAAGAACACCACCAGGCATCAACCAAAATCCTGACCATGTTTTGGATTAGGCAGAAAATGAGATAACTACCCCTGATTGGCTTGGTAGGATTCAATTAACCAATTAGAATGTGTTTTCCAAATTTCCGCATTTTAGTCATTTCATCGTAAAACTGAGAAACACGCGTGCTAACACGTACTTTCAAGAGAAATTCCGCATTTCCGCATTTTAGTGAACCCCTTTATAGTTTCAGTTGTCAGGCTATCAGTAAACATTCTGAAAATAGAACCAAGGAGTTTGAACCTCCCTGATAGAACTATTCTTTTGATGAGAACTTCTATTCTCTCTCTGATATGCAAACCGGACACAGGAGTTTATTTGCCAATCAAAACAAAATTCCTCTTTCATCACATACGCTACTAGCACTTCTCAGTATGGGACTGCTGCAGTTCCTGATTTTTGGCCCAAAATCAGGAACTGCAGCAGTCCTAACTATGCTTCTCAGATAAAATTTTTTTAAATTTCTTGTGTCCTTTGAGTTATATATTTCCATACAAGATCATTGTGTTGGTGAATATTGGATGATGAGAAAAAGAAGTAAGTGGACTTGATGTTAAAAATAAGTCTTGGTTTTTATTAAATGAATAATTCAAATGTAATATATATGATGTAGGTATGATACTAGCTGTTTTGCTTAACTGATTATTTATAAGACTGACTCTGCTTCATAACATCTGAAGCTGTGTATATTTATTTATTTATTTATTTATTTTTCTCTCTCTTGGCAGTAGCTAGCTATTGAGCTTTGCATCGAAGCCACAGGTCTACTCCAAAACCTTGGATTTTGGCAATGTTTGACTGCCCCCCTTGTTGTTTTGTTGCTGTCCAAATTTCTTTTGACTCCAGAGACCATGAAAGTCGGTTGTGTCTTCTCAACCATGAATTACCTTCAAACAACAAAACAACAAAAACTCAAGGGGGGCAGTCAAACATTGCCAAAATCCCAGGTTTTGGAGTAGACCTGTGATCGAAGCATAATTAACCATGTTCTTATCTCATAGACAAACTGGTTTTCTTCCTTGCTACTGATAATTTAAACAATTTTTCATACACGACTGTATCTCGATAGAGGAGCCAAAGCGCTACGAGTGAGATTGATTAGATGAGAGATCCCTATCCTTTCGATTGGTGTGTCTAGATTTTATATTTGCTTTGCATTAGCTATTTTTTCCCTTCTCTCAAGAAGTATTCATTGATAGCTTGCATCAGGGAAAACCTAGTGTTACCACACAATGAACTGAGGAGGTTAGTTGCACAAATTGATGTTATACCTTAGCTAGTGCAGCGTCACAGTTCTTCTTGCTGACAATGGCTGTACCTTTTTTCTTCATGAGATCTGTTTGATTTATAGCGATGGACTCGGCAAATGGTCGGATGCATTCTATGATCCAGTAGGTAATCTTAACACTTTCACATAATGCAAGTGTTTTGGAGATATCCATGCTGATGGAGATCTGAAGCTTATTGTCGCTCATCTCGGAACAGGAACTAACGATATGAAGCTCAAAGTGTACAAAGGTAGATTGATTTTAGCCCTAGGCATGAAGGTCTGATTCCATATGCAACACTACAGTGATCTTGTTAATAACTTAAACACTGACAAGTTTGAATTTTTTGTGATTTTACGCGGAATACTTGGCCACCAACAATGATCTATGATAATGTAGAGGCTCAATTATTTGATGCGATTTGGAACCGACAAAAATGGTCATGGATAGTACACATTCAGTGCGATGTCATCATAGCATGTTAAGAAAAGATTTTTTCTCTTGAAATGTTGCTTCTTTTGGCTATTGTTAGCTGTAGTAGCTGAGTATAGCTATGATGATAGTCAAATGCAAGAAAATCAGCGCGTTAGCTTCATGGTTAGTCTGATTTGTTTGCTTACAGGTACATCCCTCATTTTTGAGAACACGCTGATGGATTTACCTACTGGAGTAGTCTCATTCTACATGGATCAGAATCATCCCCGAACACCTGGTCAGTTTCATATTGTGATAATAGTGCTGATTTTGTGATAGGCCTACACTTTTATATATAATATATGAATATATATGTAGATATATATATATGTGTAGATATTAAACATGTAGACAGTAAACACCTCTGCTGCTCCGCTGCTGCTATATAATGCAATGCTGCCACATCGGTTACAATACAATAACTCAATGCTAGTGATCTCTGAGTGTCTATATAGATTCTAACTTTATCAGAATTAAGCTTTTGATTTCACAAAAATAATTGTATCATCTTGTCTTCCAGGCTCTACATACAGCCTCAGTTCTAGTGTTTGCTCAAATTTGTAAGCGGGATCAGTATGGACGCCCTGTAGCGTCATTCCTCAATATCTACCCAGACCAAATAGCACAGGTGTCCCGGCTCAAACTTAGAGATGTAGGTACCATAACTTTCATTATCTAAAGCTCCTCCACCTCCGGTAGTATGCAGTATAGTGTTTATCTTCAGTCGACTCAATCAGTAATACAAAAGGGACAAAACTATTAATCAGTTGTCACCTCATGTTTCTCTGTAGTTTGAGTAGAAGATTTCAACATGACCTCATACTGTATGAATAAAACAAAAATATTAATATTAACATGTGTGAAAATGTATTTGTAAATTTGTGCGCTTTAGGTATAACATACAATAAATTATTATTTATTACGTTTTAGACTATATTTCATGAGATGATGCATGCAGTGGGGTTCAGCTCATCCAGCTTTAAGTTTGCTCTGACGTCGTGTTGTTTGGAGTCCGGAGAATTTAAGTGTAAATTTCTCGACCCAGATGCAGCTACTAGTGGATTTGATATTGGCAGCGATGTTTTATCTGAGACTTTTGGAGCTGGTGTGTATTGTACTACAATAATACCCTCATCTCATATCGTACTTTCTATGTAATGGGACCTTACGACACTCGGGCACATCCTTTAACTTGATTACATGGCATTGCATGTTATCGTTACCTGAATATAGAGAATTCAACTGGGACGGAATAACATGTTTTTTCTGATACTTAATATTTTATTGCAGTTTATAATTCTGGTTGCACTTGCTGTAGCCTATATATTTTCTAATTATATTTCTAGTACCAGAATACAGATTTAAATCAGAGAGAACTCAAACAGCCTGGCAGCAGCATATTGAGTGTGATGATAGAAATCTGGAGGAAACTTTGGGACCTACTCTAGTCTCATTCCCTTCTACATCACCCGCTTGGGTATGTTACTTATTATGTCTAATAACATAGAACATTAAAGGATATCCACAAAAAATGGAGGAATATATTGGCGTTATTATGAGATGAAACCTATTATATATTATATTGTATGATAGCTGTTGTCTTTGTCTATCAACATTTGTGGACGAATTCAGCTCCATACTCCAGACCACCCATTGAGTTGAACGCTCTGACTTTTTCCGCTATTGAAATTTTTACAAAAACAGCAGAACTTACTGCCTGACTGTAAATTGCTTTTGTTTCTGGGTATGATTACGGATCTTACAGTTACAGCCCATACAGGTGATACAACACATGCACATCCATACCTTGTATTATATGAGTATAAGGATTAGCAGTTTTGTATACAAGATCACTATATTATACAGGGTTATAAGCCAGGCGATCACTGGAACTGGAGCGCCATGATGGGATCTCTTATGACTCAATTTGTCTCCGAGGTAAGTACTAGACAGAGTGAGTCTGTCTGTTCTGGAGGATCGGGACTGGTATAAAGTTAATTATATCCAGGGATCCAGCTGTGACAACATGTGTGAGTCATCAGTCTTAGTCTGTCTGTGTGAGTCATCAGTCTTAGTCTGTCTGTGTGAGTTATCAGTCTTAGTCTGTCTGTGTTTCTGTACTTGTCTGTGTGTATACTGTGCTGATGATGTACATTTGTCTGTGATCTCAAATCATCTGTGTACTTTTTTGTCTGTGAATGTCGGCCACTGCAGTTCATCACGCTGGTTTATGACTTGCAGTGCTCAAGACTAGTATTCTTCCGATGTCTTGGAAAAATTGTTGCCACTAAATGTCCTCTTCATTGATGCGGTCATCACAACCGATGATGGATCAAATATTGTTGCCTTATATATTGATGTTGTATATATTTTTTATTATACTGTGTTTTAGTGGACAGTCAGGATGTCCATATCTTCACCTACATAAGGCTATATGTAGTTATACTCTGAGCAGTAGAGAAATATGTAGATTTATAATATACAACAAGCAGATAGAGATCAAGAGGTAAGTCCTATAGCCCCTCTATAGACTTTATATATAAGAATATGGTCCTCCCTCACGAAGCCCCCTCTCATGTCAATACCCCCTAACTAAGTTCTCTCTACATCACATAGGGCAAACTTTTCCGCCTAACTAAAATTGAATAGATTTTACAACAAAAAATGTTATCTGATTAGTGATTACATTATAACATTTATAATATTCTGTATTTAGTAATTATGGGTCTTTGGCTCCACACGGTGTCACAATGACAAATTGCCGCACTATCTACAACTATACAAAATAAAATGTGATTAAAGTCATGCAGGGTGGTAATCGGGGAGGCTGGAGGGTTTTCCCAATATTCTGAGCTCCAGCTCCGTCACTTGATCAGAGGTTAAAGCAATGAAAAGAAGGTAAATGACCTTTGCCCCTTAATATACATGTTGTTGGTTAGCCAATCAGGACCACATGTAAGACTTCAAAGGAAATTTATAGATACTAGTCTATATGGGCTGTGCTCTACAACAGAGTCGCAGATCAGGGGGGCCTCCAAATCAAGGAGGGCCAACTCCAAAATATACAACAATTTGAATCTAAAAAATCTATCTTTGCAAAACGTTAATTTTATGTGTTTATCACTGAGTTTTTTTATTCCAATCAATTTTTATCGATACAGATTTTAAAGAGGACACATTTCCCTGACTGGCAGCGGAATTTTAAGCCGTTACACCTTTCCTTGTAGTGTGTCACTTACAGCTGTAGGGCTTCTCGGCTCATCACCTTCAAATTTATCAATGTATCCATAGATGTCTTATACTTATGCTGTGAAGTATCATGATGAATGCATTTAACTTGCCAAGATGCAGCTGGATAAAAAATGATCTTCTAGCTCCAGTTTGGTGCTTAGATTTAATCAGAGTGACATTTAATCTGTGTAACACATACTTTTGAGGCTTTTTGACTTTCACTCATGTCTCATGTCCCCCTCAAAAATGTAACATAAAAAGATAGAGTTAATTATTTGCGCAGAAAGTTGCCATCAAAATGTCTACATGGATAGCTTACATTCTCTTACTATAGGCTCTACATTCATATTGTGCATTGCATTCTCTTCTAAAATCTATAACCATAACAGCCTGACTGTGTTTCTGTTACCAGGTGGAGGGTTTGCAGGGTATCGCCAGATGCCCTCCCTCTGGTGCTCTGTGTACAGATAGAGATCTGAGGCTAACAGAGCTCATACATGGACAGGCTGTTTTTTCACCTCTTACAGCATCGGCAGGTACAGAGTCTAACCTCAGACTACAGCTCAGACTACCCCAGACTATGTAAGAGATAACATCACAAATAGTGCTGATAGTGTACACAGATGTGGCCCTGGTGTAGTGACTCTACTTATAGTAACACTAATATCACTCATCACATGACCCCTGATCCCCACACTGCTGTGTAGACATGATATGTATAGAGAATTATAAGTTAGCAGCTCTGGTACTCTCCTAATATTATCTTCTTCTTTTCATTCCTGGTGCTTCACACGCCTAGCACTTCTCAACATTTTTGTTGTTCAGGACAAATTATCTGTTGTTTCAGATTTCAAACAATCGCAATCAGCCCTGACGAACAAGTGTCCAGTGTGTAAAGATGATACAAGGCTACATCTGCTTGCATGCCGTAACAGATACTGTGTTGGTAAGTGACACTTGTCTAGCCCTCCTGGTAACATTCTAAACTGCGAAGCTCAAGTTTTGTCGCCAGTGCACATATAATATAAGGACTCTGTGGATGATGTATCCATTGTTTTGATACATGTTAGCCTGGCTTACCAGATACAAGTAATATCAGAAATTGCCACCAAGTTCTGTTCTATCCATTGTGGCATTTAGAGGATGTTTATTTAATATTTTATCGTCCAGGTTTCTTTTCAGAGCGTGATGGGACTAGATGTGAAGGATGCAGCAGGAGTAAAATTGAAGCTTGTTGTACAATATGTCTCAAGTTGCTCTGTTTTAGGTGAGGTTAACTTTCAGTTTAACTATTGTTTTCATTTAAATTGATAAACTAGACACCAAATGCAATACCCGAATTAATCTTGTGTAAGCTAAAAGTTCTTGGTTTCAACAGAATAGGTCTGTAAGATTTTTATACCACCAACATTTGATTTGATTTGCTATACCATTCCAGGCCAGGTTTTTACAATTACTTCAGACCATAGACTGAATGATAAACCTAGACAGGACACTATATAAATCAATTATAACATCGATGCTACAACACCTTCCAACCTTCCAATGTCTTTACATCGCCTATAATTAAGTGCCTCACTTAAGCTGTATAAAGTGTCTAGGTTTATTATATAGTCTATGCTTCAGACTAAATCAAGGATACAAAGCACAGCCCTCAGAGTTGTCATACCTCCCTGAGTTTGAGTATGATGAGCGGTGTTTAGCAATAAAGCAGCCTGAATGTTATATTTAGGTGTAAAAACATCTGTATATTTTTTTACTGTACTTGTAGCAACCATTTTGGTAAAACTTAGCTGGCGAGCCCTCAAAATTATTTTTAGGCCCAGTTCCAGGTTAAGGCCAAGAGGATGTCACACTTACAAACATCAAATAACCTTTTTCAACTTTTTTATGACTAGTTACTCGTTACAACAGTAATTTTAGTCATATTACCTAATTGAGAGCTAACTACTGGATGGATGGATTTATTACTATCATAGACAATAATTTGTCACGAAATACGTTGTTAATACTGACAAGAAAGAAAAACATGGAAAAAATCAGATCTCTGTTGTATAAAAAGTTTTTTTAGAATAGTATATTATTAAGTGTATGTATGAGATGTCTTAAAAAGCTGTCTCTACCCCATCTACCCCGATATTTAACGGTGCGGTAGCGACCTGAGAGGCATTTAGTTAGAAAGTCATTGATAAAGTGTTCTTCATCGTGTATGCACACAGTTTTTATCATCGTTGCCATGATTATGTGTATAATAGAAATACAAATAAAATCTAAGATTATATTTGCAGATGTGGAGTTGTTCAGAAGGAATGCAAAACTTCTAATAAGACGCATGATATAGAACCTATCGAGGAAGTACTAGAGGAAGGTCAGACGCGGGTGAAACAATGGATTGAGTCGACAAACATAAAGGTGACCATGACAGCATGCATATTTTATATATCTTGTCTTTTATCCCGGTTTTACAGACAATTTCGGCCGGAACCACTTGCACTGGCCATTATGTGATGTGATGGATGTGATACTTGCCATCTGGCAGACACTACAAACCCATTAAAAAAGTACCTCTAAAGTTTGAGTCAGCAAACTGCCAGACCACACTGACTGATGAATATACTAACGAGTTTTGATTGCTGAGGGAAAATACTATAAGTGCTCCTCTGCTTATATAAGTAGTAATCAATTCACGTTGACTGCTGTAGGTGCACAGCATGAAAAGCAGAAATATATTGCGGCGCGAACTCAGCGCAGTAGAAGAGCAGATAACTCCCATTGAGCAGACGATTAAGTGTCAGCAGCATATTCTGGACAAGATTCTTCTGTACTGGACGCTGCAAATGCCATCTTCTCGATAAATGACCCTGCTAAGATTATAAGACTCTCTGAGCAAATATGTGGTGAGTACCCCCGATATGGGTCACACTGATAGCTTTACATTCTAATCCGCCACTCAATGATTTTATTTTTTCTTGAGCGTGTCTGGTGGCTTCATTGCTTCTGTAAACCAGGATGATGAGTCAACAAAACTATACCAGATACCAAACTTCTTGCAACTGTTGAGGTTGCTAAAACAGTAAGCGCTAATCGTTAAAGCACAGATATGGATTAGCTTAGTTGTGTGCTATCAAAAAATAGTACTTGGGTTGCTTAGACATATAAGTCACCATCTATGGCTGTTACCTTTTTTCAGTCACTGGTTGTGACAGTATTCATCCGCTGATGTTTTCACCATGAGGTTACAGTTTTGAGATTGTGTTCTCATTTAGTTCTTTTAGAGCTGTAAAGAATTCAATGCAAACAAATTTATCAGTCTGTGGTTAAAGATGGTCTAACATTGTAATAATGCCTTCTGTGATTACAGATTAAGGCACCCCTCTATACTGGAGTTATACTCGTTTTTTAAGGATAGTAATTATGTAGTTTTAGTAGTGGAGATGTGCCATAAGGGAGAGATGTATAGATATATGCAAGAGAATTAATCTCAGCAATTCTCTGAGAAACAAGGTATATACTACACTCTGTCCATCTCAAACTACAGCAACCCCTCCTAGTCAAACGACACTACCTCCTCCTGTTGCAATCTGCAGCAGCAGCAGAAAATCTCTTACCTCAAAGCTAGTTTAACTAAGCTCTATTTTATATATACTCCTCTAGATAATCCCCACTCCCTCTCTTGTGAAAAACCAGAGTACGTAATAACTCATTGCTAAATCTATTCATGGTGATGTTGGCCCTCGTCAAAGCCACAGAGCAGTAATCTTACATGATGAGACAGCCTGTGTTATTTATACTAAGCCCTGACAGTTACGCCTTCAAATTCAGATGTCTATCCTGTAGAGGATGAGCTGCTTATGAGGCCTGAAGCTTATCAAACTGACTCAGCCTCTCCTCCACATAAGATTGTATGGGTGATAATAGTATGTAATGATAAGAGTATATAATATGTACATTATGTATCTGGTTTTAGTACGAGTATTTATGACGCAGATTATGGCGGCTATGAAATACATCAGCATTCTATTCTACACAGAGATTTATCTCTAACTAATATTCTACTTACTAAAAGTCTGGCCATCAAAATAGCTGACTTTGGACTGGCAGCACAGCTGAGCAGCCCATCAGAGCTGCACTATACAATGTGTGGTACACCTAACTATATATATCCGTAAGTTTAGCTCTAATGACTCTTGAAACTAAGTAAAAAGGTGACAATTTTATGGTGTAAATGACATATAAAACCTCATTTATTGTAAAACTAATTCAACCTAAACAACATCCAAATGCAAAAGTTATTTTTTGTTGTAACTATCTTAGCTATTGATAGCACTTGATTAATCTGTGTGCTCTGACCCTCAGTTGTGTTGTAATGATTATATAATGTACTCTTTGTGTACCTGTACCTCTCCTATATTCTCTAGTAGACATCTCTTGTCCTCATGCTGTGCTGGTATATATATTATTATATTATACAGTGAGGTAGCTAAGAGATCAGCACACGGACTGGAGGCTGATGTCTGTTCTCTAGGGTGTATGTTATACACAATGCTCATCGGTAAGCTTCCTTTTGATGCCCAGGCTATAAAATCTACACTATGAGATTCCTAACAGTTTGAGCCCGGCAGCCTCAGATCTCATACAGGTAAGAGCTCACTAGGGGGGGGAGGTCTCATCTAACTCAAATATAATATCACAAGTCACATCAATCAGACTATATGTAAACCTATATTACCTCCTTGACTTATACACTGTCATCCAAACCCTTCATTGTCTGGCTGGTTTATGCTTATCAATCGGAATCTGATTAATTTCTGTACTGTGGGAGCAGAGAGATAACAATATATTAATCAGATGTGTTTATAGTTTGGAGTTGTCACCTCTCCGAACATAACTTCAATGAGTGGACAACTATTGTTTTATACAATCATTTTTAATATTTTCACCAATGTAATATCATATGACAATGGATAAGGGTGCCATATTTCACCCAGCATGTAGCTATCACTGATATATATATATATGATGTGGCTTAGGTGATAATATCTGACCCTGAGCAAGCATATGGCCAGTTATGTATGGTCCTGTTGCTAGAACGCATTTCTCACCCTTGCTTGGTCAACAAGTAAGTTCAAGAACGTAACAAAACAACCACTTTTTAAACCTTTGTCGAGCAGCTTGCCTGTGTTTTTGAGGTTGTTACTGGGACGTCAATCAATGCATAACGTTGAAGCCGACAGATTTTTTAGGTAGACCCAGTTACTGATACAAAGTTACGTACTGATGGAATATCTCCACAAATAGCCACACTGTGTATTTACTACTGATCCATATATTCATATCAATGGTAGATATTCATGTATTTATTGTCTCAGTTTAATAGGCCAACCAGATCATTAATGCTACAGCCGACATCTCGCTAGACATTCACAGAACAGCTTGCCTGAGCTTTAGAAGGTTGTGTCTGGGGTGTTAATCAAAAGCTGCCAGATAACTTAAGCTAGATTTGATTGTTGATACAAACTGATACTGATTGAATTTCTTCACATAAAGTCGTACTGTAATTCACCAACCCCCCCCCCCCCCCCATATCAAAACTTGCTTTCTGTGGTGATTGTAAAAGCACATTTATAGAAACACTTTCCTTTGCCTCATTATTACTTAACACTTGTTTGTAGTGTTTACTGAGGAAGTTACCCAGTGAGAGATGAAGCTGAATGAAGTGTTAAATCATCCCTTCTTTGATAGAGTAAGCAGGGGAGATAAGTCCAATACTAGTAGTGTGTCGTCAGCCAATCAGGTGAGTACTGATGATTATTAGTCAGAGAATTCAAAAAGTGATAAGTTTCTCTCAGGAAGTATTCGCAATTAAACTTTGTATTCCTACAATCACACTGCTAGATCTTCTGTGGCACCCTTCAGGCTAACGAGGCAGGATTAACTTAAACATTTCAGCATAATATGGCGATATCTAGAAGTTAAGATATATATACATATGCATATAATACAGCAAATTACTCGCCATTTGTCCTCATTTTTACCTCACCCTACTATCTGCTGTATGAGATTCAAACAAAACAACAGTATGTTCTATTTATTTGTTTTTCAATTTGTCCAAAATGATCTTATAGTGACACTGTGTACTAGTTTCTCTTCAGGCTTGATGTTAATTTTACATGTTGATATATTTAGCATGAGATGACGATGGATAGCGGGCATTATACTCTGAACTCCACATCTAACTGTAGTCGTCAGTATGTAAACTCAACTACAACATATAATCACCTCCTCCCCAGCAGCCGCAGACATACCAGCAGATCAGCAGGAGGAGGAGTAGGAGCTCCTGTCACATACAGCTCCTCCTCATCATCTCGGCCCTCCAGTACATCCACTAGACTGGCCAGTACAAGCAGCAGAGTGAGGGCTTTTCTTGATATGTTACAGGAGAGAGAGACTTCTAACCACTCAAGCAGTTAATCAGCTCACAAATCAGATATAAATGTTCTGTGAAGGTATGAAAACCGGGGAGGGTTAGGGTCAGCAAAAGGTATAGCCCAGCAGAGGGTTAGGGCAAGCGTGGCGGGTGATGGTCAGTGAAAAGTGCAACTCAATGGAGGGTTTCAGGTTTGACTAGAACTAGTACAGACACACATGATCGGCTCAGCAGTTTGATGATATTGTTATTATAAATCTTTGATTTACGTACATAAAATTCCTACATGATAAAACATGGTCATAATTATTTATGAAAATGATGTGGATTTCTGGAGTCTCGCGTATTATATAACTAAGACCTGTTTTTGTGTTGTATATACAGATTCTCATCTCTAAGTATTGGAGAGTCTATGTTAAGCGCTCAGAGCACAAGGTTCAATCATAACCATACATCAGGAGGAAATGACATCACAGACCGCTCCGTCGCTGCTCATCACAGCGGAGTAGTGAGATCATCAGAAGGTATACACAGTGTAACGGCTACTACTAGCTACCTCAGAGCTCATCAGTCTGTATAGCTGACATGACACGACTCCACCAGGCAGCAGCTGTAGAGAATACAGCAGCTACATCTCATAGCTCTAATAATACTGGTAAGTGTCCCTTATATACGCCACATGGCTTCTTCATCTTATTATCATTTATATACTCACAGTGATACAGTAAGGTCTCACCTAATTATTATGCTGATCTGTATGACAAGTAGAGGGCAAAAATATGGGGATGAGGTGTATTTCATTGTCATTATCATTTTTCAAATATTGCATATTATGTTATTTGAGTGAAAACTGTGAGTTATTTTAGGATTTTATGATACCAATGAAAGTTTGAAAGTTAAAATTGATAAGTGAGGGACATGATACATTGTGATGTAGGCAGCAGTGTTTGAGCTAAAGAAAGCATTGAACGATTCTTTCAATACTTTCTGAAGTGATATATCACCCTAACAAACTACAAACCCTTCATATATGACTCCTCTGTGGATGCTGATTTGAGAGTATGACTTTTTCCCACCACCATGTTAAGCATGAGCTGTGAAATATAAACACAAATTTCATTATTTCAGGTAAAATGTATGTGTGAAGATCCGTGTAAAAAAAAAGGTCAGTTTTTATTCTATCTTATAGCAGAATTTAACACAATCTTTAATCGGGAGGTTTTTATGGGTAGGATGAGATCATATATATTTGAGTAATATTAGTGCTAATTTTTCCTGTGTGGATATTTAGAATAATCTACATGAAACAGAACCACTCTGCAATATGGCATGTATCGATCACAGAGTATGTATCCTAACTCTGTGACAGCCTGAAACACCTGTTTAGTGTTATATTTGTGTTGATTGTATTCAATAGACTAAATTGTGATGGTTTCCGACAAATTGTGACTTGTGTAGGGATTGTTATAATGTCACAAAATTTGTGACATTATAACAATCCTTACACAAGTCATGTTTTGTCAGAAACCATATAGTAAAACCATATATTAAACATTTATACTTGAGACATACCGACAATTATTGTCTGTATGTCTCTAGTTTATATGTGCTGTGTAATGTGATGATGTCACAGGTACAATGATTACAATTGTTGAGAATATTTCTTGTCACTCCTTCCATAAAGTAAACTTGCTCATGTGATATTCAGAACAGTTACTGCGGGGACATACCACCTTAATGTTTATTTTCGTAATCCTTTTTGATTGGTTCAGATTTGATGTTGTTTAGATTTAGTGCTTAGTTAATGTTTAAGACTATTCTCAGCAAGTCTTTTTGTTTTCAGCGAGTCGTGAGAATCAGAGAAGATCAAAAGCTGTGGAGAAATCCGATAATAAGAGAGCACTGGCTCAGCTAGAACTAAAGTAAGTGTAATGTCTTATTACCCCTTACTATCCTCCCCTCCGGCAGCCCTCCCCTCAAATACTCAATTATCCCCTCCGCCTCTATCAACTCCCTCAGTCAGCCCTCTCCTATTTCCCGATTAACTTATTATACTATTATACTTCATACTCACCGAGTATAGCGGCACTGCTGAATGAGTTGAACTAAGTAGCTGCTGTTTGTGGCCCTTTCCCAGACTCCTTGATCTTATGTTACTTACATTTATAACTCGAATCACTCTGATTACAATTAGCTACAAAGATTTCCTGGATAAGTCCAAATCTAAGTCTGAATCGAGGAAGCCTGATATCTGTCCACCACCTCCCCCTCTACGTACTCCCGCAGAGCACAGAACATCTGGTGTACAGAGAGGAGGCAAGGAGAGAAGTACAGATTATATCCCTCCTCCAGCTCTATTCGCTGCCTCTGGCCCCTCCTCCTCTGTCGCTGTCTCTCGTACAGAAACTCACAGAGTCAGATCTAATTATAAACTATCCGTACATGATAAAGGTTAGTTATACAATATATACAACACTGAACATCACATATTATAACTACATAGTATAACATATATATATATAATTAATCATTTTGTTGGTGTAATAGTATCCTCAGTCTTAATTTTATTTTGAGAGTTATCTTCAATACTTTTATTACTTATAAATGTTACTATGATTTTCATTATTATCAGTATCGTGACTAGTATATCCTTATTCTGTTGTATTATTTAGTTTCATTTTGATATTTGTTTTATTATTAGTATTATATATTGTAACAATTAGTAACACACTTATTGCATGGTGTTATTTTTATTTATGTGGCTTTCCATGTGTCTCTTTCACACTATTATTTCTATATTTTATAATTTTATGATAAATTTTATGATTGTGGCCAAAAAATTGATTGATTAAATTATCTATTTGAGAAATGGCAGCATTCAATTAGATTCAAATAATGATTTCTCCATCAAAGGCCTGACCTATATGGTCTACCTCCAGACTGCTGTGTAATGTGCGGGTGAGAGAGTGTACCTGTTAAAATACTTATATTAATTGAGGTGCATTAATTTCCTTGACTGATAATGAATAGAGTAGCGGTAGAAATAGATATAAGTGTTTTAAATAGTATTACCCTTATATTATATTTGTTGGGAGAGTGTTTGTGTTTTTGTTGTATTTAAACTCTCCAGCCGCTCAGAGCCTCTCAAGAGTACACTGAGTGCACTGAGTGCCCGATTGTTTATAATAAGCTCATATAGATATTATCATCATTACATACAGCTGAATATGATGCTACATAAAAGCTGCTCTGATGAATTGATCGATAATTCTCTTGTTTATTCTCTAGGCTATTAATGGTTGTTTTACTCTAAGTTTAGTTTTGTTGGATATTTCGATTGATAAAGTTGTGATTCTGTGAGCTGTGATTATGAGATTTGATAATTTGGTGACACATTCTGAGTCAGCTTGTTAATCTCCCGCTGATATGGATACATCAGGCTCAGAAGCGCGTCAGCGTGGTTATATACCTACAACTACTACATCTAATAACTACTACTACTGCTCGGGTAGGATAAGGCCTTCATTATTATAAGTATTATATATTTATGCTCTATATTATAGGTGATACTCAATGGACATAACACACTCTAAATAATAAAAGTATTTTTGTAATGTAAGATATGAATTAAATTATTTATTTGTCAGTTATGTTTCTTTTTCATCTGATTATAGATTTAGTTTTTCACACTATGAAATTTTTGAATGCAAATTTTAGCAATTTACTTAGCAAAATTATTGAAAGGAAAGGAATTCCAAATGTAATCTTCCGCATATAATTGACAGATGATTCAGCCATTTTAAACAATGCAGTCTAATTTAGCTCCTTCATAGGTTTTTATCTATGGGGGGGGGGGGGGGGTATTCGGTGTGTAAACTTACTTTACTGGGATCCATTTACTAACATGTTATCATTTTTAGCAATTATAAAACTTATGAATTTACTCAATACTTATAATCCTGGTAGTACTTTACTGGGATTTGTCAGGTCACATTTCAACTACCATATTTTACTCCTTAGTATGTACAAGTACACTCAGTGATAACTCCTCTTTTTATAGCCAATGGACCTGTACAAAGAGCTGAGACTGAGATGGGAGGAGGGCAAATGTCCACTCCCAAGCAGGATATAAACCAGAATGGATCTGAAACTATATCAGATCTTGTATCTCCGTTTTCTTCAGCCAGGCTTCGACCAATCAGACAGAGAACTCGCAATGCCATCGTAAGTCATCATCACTGTAGCTGATTATCTATCTTTTACACATTCAGGTTTGATCACTCATATGTCACGATCACTCACTATTGTAGAGGTGAACTGATCAATTATCATAGTCACAGCTATAGCAGTTACATTACATATCTTCTCCATTGGAGAGTATGGTCTCATTAATCCACCCCCACTTCCACCCATTTAGGGCACTACAAAAGGGATAATGGTTTTTAGAGTTTGAATCATGCTGGATAATAAAATAAATTGACAGAGGCCCGTAAGATTTTTGGATCACAGACACCCACCACATATCTGCTTGTGTTGAGCTGTTAGCAGGTATCCCGTGGTAATATGATATGTGAGCAGATCAGACCTAACTTCACTGTACAGTGAGTCTTATACATTATTAGAGGCCTGGTGACCTCAGGTAATGATCACACTGATATATCAGTGACAGAATCGAGCACTTTACTATTAGGTGTCAGTAAGAGGAGGGAGAGATGATTGATGAGTGATTATCGATCAGAGCAGATGTGTGGTAAAATAAAACAACTTGAGATGCTTTTATATTTGTTCAATAAGACTCTATTCTATCAGGAATGCTGGCTGATCGTGATTTTATTAAAACAATGGTACCCCAAGCATAGAGCTCAGGTGGTCTGTCTGCTGCTTCTTCTAGTGTTAATTATAGTTAGGCTTGTCTGGCAGCATGAGCTGTTATTTGTATAGAGCTATATTAATATTATCACAGAGTAAGGATTAACAGAGGGGACACTTCAATGATTGTTATAGTGCCTGCGGTTTTTGATTAACTGGGGGAAAATTGTGCACAGCTGGATGCCGAAAACTCATTATCTCTATATGTTATAATGTCATTTTTCTTGCAGACATCTCTACCTTTGATGGACCATGATTCATTCTGTATTTATCCTAAAGACTGAATTCCAACTTTGTTAGAATGTCCAACCTTCAAGCTATACACCATATTATTTTCATTTTTTGCTAGGATACATAGGCTATGAGCTATCTGCATTTGTAAAATGAGTTTCATTATATAGATTTACGTGTGACAATTGATAAACTTCTGGTGATAAAAATTAGGAAATGTCCGTGTATTGACCCAGGCCACATGTAAATCTGTATGATATAACTCATTTTAAAAACACAGATAGCTCATAGCCTATGTATCCTAGCAAAAAATGACAATTATATGGTGTATAGCTTGAAGGTTGGACATTCTAACAAAGGTGGAATTCAGTCTTTAGGATAAATACAGAATGAATTATGGCCCATCAAAGGTAGAGATGTCTGCAAGAAAAATGACATTATAACATATAGAGATTATGAGTTTTCGTCATCCAGCTGTGCACAATTTTCCCCCAGTTAATCAAAAACCGCAGGCACTATTACGATCATTGAAGTGTCCTCTCTGTATATCTTTACTCTGTGATATTATCACTGGTTGATGATTTAATATTAATAATAATGTTACTATATATAAGCAGAGAGCACCTGCTCTCCCTCTGTAAGCATAGTCTCTCATCTCAGTCATCAGAGCAGTAACAAAGAGCTGCTATATGTGTGTTACACAATAAGGTCTTCTATTGACAATGAGGTGTTTAGTAAATATACACTTGTGCAGCTGATTGACGATAAGATATTGTATTAATCTCTTCAGCCAATGAGCTCATCCTTATATACACTGTGGTTTGATTTGTTACAACTTGTTGACAAGGTACATATAACCTGCTGCCCAAAGTATCAAACTTGCTAACTTGACTTTATAACATGACTAAAGTGCATCAGTGTATATTAAAAACACCTGTACAATAAACTCTAGAAGGTTGAAGTATTCACAGGAGGAAAAGTTTGCCATTTCATACATTCTGCAATCAGTTTAACGCTAGGTGTCAGTGTATAGACCATCTCAGCTAGCCAATATTTAGTGCTAGCTTACATTAAGTCACCCCCTCCAGCTAACTTTTACGCCTCTTGTATCTGGTACCCGGCCATAATGCCATGGTCAAAATGCCATTGGGACAAAATGCCAGTGACATAATGCAATGGCCATAATACCATAGGTAATAACACCACTGCACATTATGCCAATGCCAAAATACCAGTTGTACAAAACGCCAGTTGTGTCAAAATACCAGTGGATGAAACTCCGGATTGGACATAATACCATTGGGACAACATACCATATCCCAAAATACCAATGCCATAATGCCAAAATATGTTACCAAATCAAGATCAGCCACGCTGTATATTTTCTTGTTAGTTATATTACAGCTGCGAGTTGTTCAGTCAGAGTAGGGGGTGCTTCAGCTGGTTACAGCCATCTCCTTCACTGCTCAAGTCTCGAAGTTTCTACGTTTGAATTTTGATGATCTCTGGGGTTTGTTGGACCCCATGCGTGCGAAGGCTAGTGTGTATTGCAGAAATTGCAGCCAAATATTGTGCCGCAAACTCTGTGGGATATGGCAAATTTATTGACTCTCTAAAGTTGACCAACTTTATGTCTTGGCTAGAAGGGTTTTGACTGGTCTTGACTGATGCTATTACTGGCGTCATGAAGGCTAGCATGATTGAACATAGTCTAGGAAAATTCTGTTCATGAGTTCATGAGTAGGCTATGCAGTTTAGCAAAAATACAATCTTTTTCAGCGCTAAGACACTGAAAAAGTGACATCTGAGGCAAGGCCATTTCTAGAACAGTCATAATGATTATCTTTGTATTGGATACTTTTTTACATCATGTTTATAGCTTTCAACATGATACCGACACATTTGGCAACATATTACAATGCCTAGTTTTTCTTTTTAATCGCAACAAGATATGTTTTCCACTTAGTGCCCACCGTACCTGCTATGCACCACTTGACCATCGGCGCCCCACCAGCCCGACTATGAGATTGCATCCTGGCCCTACCCAAATTTGTTGAACAAGGCTATACATGCCATTACTTAACAAGGACCTCTATCCTTGTTATTGGTGTTAAGAAATTTAAATTTGTTGGATCAAGTGTTGTATTCATGGTTTAAAATCATGTTTAAAATATTTTGAATTGAGCATGATTTCAATAAAAGTTTCAAAATTTTGTATTCAAAAAGCATTTGTAATGGCATGATAATTAGTTTTTCATAATTATTAGAAATGTGACCCCTGGTCTAATTCCCTTGATGAGACGCAGAGCATTTTTGTAGAGTCGTAGCTAGCTATCACTTGCATGGCCCCAGAACTCTAATTTGTTGATCAAATCCGGATGTAAAAGCTAAAAATAATGTCAACCATTAGATTTTGCTCAACAGCTGGACCGAATGCTTGTATCATCATCATCAGGGTTAAATTTAATTTTTTTTTTCAGGCTTTTATAATTTTCATGGACCATGGAAGTTATATTGGAGTTTCAACCTACAAATTTTGTTGTTCCCTTTTCTTCTGAAATAGAGTTCCCGAATATTAGCTTTTAATCTTATGGGTTACAAATTTTGTTTGGTGCTTCAAAAAGATTTTCTCATAGTTTATCACGGTTGGTGATACACCATTCAGTTATCAGAGCTAAATTTCTCTTCGTAATTTCAGGCTTAGTACTAAAGATATTAGTATCATCAGCAAAAGGTATTTAATTTAGATCAGGTGATGTATTTAAAAGGTCAATATTTATATATTAAAATTAGTACTGGCCCGAGAACCGAACCCTGGGTAGCACCGATCATGACAGACAGTAAACCTGACTTAATTCATTTACCAAGACAAACTGTTTTCAATATAAAAGATATATTTCTAACAGTCGGTATGAGGGAGAAGAACATCTGAAATTTTCTGTTTACTTATCATAATGTCGTGATTTATTGTATATGTATTGTATTGAAAGATCTAAAAACAAACCCTGGTTGATTTTTCTATCATTAAAATGGTCGAAAAGTTGTTCCATTATAATATTGATTGTGTCAGTTGTACTGAGCTTCCATCTAATGCCAAATCTCTAATTTGTGAGTGATTCTTTGCAGTCCGAATACTCTCTCATTTGCACATAGAGGAGTTTTTTTGAAACCTTCGATGTCGAGTTTAAAATTGTAATGGGTCTGTAATCAATTTCTATGGATATCTTTTTAAGAAAAACCAATATTTTGCCTAGTAAAACCACATTTTGACGAAACGGCTCTGTAAATTGGCTTTCATTCCTTTGAGTAGAAAAAAAAAAGTTTGTTGATGGTGTACATGTTCGAAAGAGATGTAAAAACATAATATATCTATATCCTTACTATCATATACGTCCTGTGACTCACAAACCCCTATAAAATGACTTTGCTGAATACGATGGACATGGCCTAGCCGTGAAAGTGTATTTTGGGTGAACAGACTTTTTTTTTCTTGTTTGTTGTGACTGTAACTTTTTATACAACTAATAAATGCAGAGTTAACCATCTCTATGTTCAATCGTTGTGGTCTTATCGATGTCATTAGTAACATGAGTCAAGACTTGGCTTTCGAAAAAAGTTGGTAATAATCCAGAGTTATTGTCATTATAATTCTAGAGAATAGTTGGGAAATATTTGTTACAAGTCACTACCTCTCAGTTTGTGGACGCCAACGAGCTCCAGAGATCATCAAAATTCAAACATAGAAACTTCCAGACTTGAACAGTGAATGAGATGGCTCTAACCAACTGAACCACCTCCTGCTCTGACCAAGCAATTCGCAGCTGTAATATAACTAACAATGAAAATCAACAGCGTGGCTTGATCTCCTTTGGTAACATATATTGGCATTATGGCAATGGTATTTTGGGATATGGTATGTTGTCCCAAATGGTATTATGTCCAATCCAGCATTATATCCACTGGTATTTTGACACAACTGGCGTTTTGTACAACTGGTATTTTTGCATTGGTATAATGTGCAGTGGTGTTATCACCTATGGCATTATGGCCATGGCATAATGGCAATGGCATTATGTCACTGGCATTTTGTCCCAATGGCATTTTGACAGGAATCCTTGTGTCTAATAAGTCATAAAATCAACATTATTATCAATCAATCTAAATCTATCTAATCTTCAAATTGTATCGCAATGTCTCAGGGCCTACTGTGAAGTTTCAATGATTGATTTGTACAAATTTCTGGATAAGCATGTAAAAAGCAAGCTGTTGTCTGTCCTGTATTAGTTCATTTTGATGGTTCAAAACATTCTAAAAGATCTCTGAGAACTGTATATGTCACTGTATAGTTTTCTGTTACAGTTAAACATACTAGATGACGCAGAAGTTTGTCTGGAGTTTATGAAATCCAGATCACCAGATGCAGCCGTATCTGAGATTATCAGAATAAGGTAATCACTCATAACTTTGGGTGAATCGCCAGTTTACTGGTTCTGTTGAAACGTTAGATAGTATATATAATATCTGCTTCACCTGCAATTTGTACTTCTGTATTCCATGGCGAGATATTGGGAGCAAGATAAAAAACAAGATATTTTAGGGGTTGACAAATGTGATTGTAAAATGTTCACTCAAGCGCAAGTTACGCTGTATACACCAGCAAAGACAGCTGTTAACCCAGACTCATGGTGGCCCCCAAATCTACTTCCATGTTACCAACGTGGCTTGAAGCCATTTGACAGGACACAATGTGACATGTCACCAAACTAACACACTGGTTGCTATTTTTTATTTATTAGTTTATAATTTTTATCACCCATAAATATCCTTTGTTTCTGCCAAATCAAGTGCAATTTTATAAATCACTCCACATAGATTATGTATCATCCTTATTCCTTAGATAGTGACATATAAGCCAGAGACTGGATCATTGAGAGGAGAGGATCAGTTGGAGACCCCGGCTCCATTGCCTACTCACTACTCTCAGTATCATTACGATTCACTGCCGAGGAAATACTGGAAGAAATATCACTACGCCTTTAGGTAAGACATAGAGTCAGTCTAGGTTTGGCGCTGTTTCAGGTTTTTTCAGGATTCTAGTTTTTACTTTTGAGAGATGGAAGTGTCATCAATTTGACCAATGAATCGCTGCGTTACGAGCCTCTTTGAACAGTTTATGAAATACATTTTTTACATCACTAAGTTTACTAACTACTGCTGAGGAAGCTTCCAAATTGTCTTCCTGTATGCTGTGATGAGTGGTATAACTAGGCGTACGTGTATACAGCAAATCATATGTGATTATATTATATTTTCTTTTGTTCATACTTAGTTGCTATATTTTATTTGTTTAATATTTTGTCAGGTTTATCTGCAAAGTGGAGTCTAAAACACCCAAAGTGACATACTTCTCTAATCGAGCCAAGTGTATGCTGATGGAGTCGCGGACTGACTTTGAGGCTGTCTTCTATCAAGGCCCTAAGTTTACTATCTGAGGCTCTGCTGACACTGTCAGAGTTATTGACAGCTGTGGAATGTAACTGAGTCAGACTCTAAGCTACTATCTACTGAAGTACAAGAAATGTGGACACATGTTAAGATGGTGAGTTCTGAGGATCCTCAATGTTAAATGTGTCCTGATACTCTGTTAATTATCATATTCACTACTCAGCTCAAACTGCAGCAGCAATGTTAGTGTACTGTAATAGATCAGTAATAAATAGGACCAGGTCATCACTGAGGTGATTGGTGGGATTAGGTTGCATGACTCCACAATTTTTTTATCTAAGTGATTAGGGTGAGACGATTGTGCATTGATATCTTTTATATTATATTGATATAGTGTAGAGATCATTGTGTTTATATGGAGAAGTTACTAGAGTCAGCTTCACACTCAACTTCTTCTGCCGCTAGTCGTTTTACTGTCATCATTGGTGATAGATCATCTCAAGGTCGCTCGGAGGTCAACTAAACTATAACTTCACCAAGTAAACCTTTCTCTCCAAATACATCACCCAGCATAGCTCCATCAAATGTAAGTATATGACACATCAGTACTTGTGTGCCAACTGGTTATGACATCATAGTATTTGTGTACCATGTGGTCATGACACACCAGTTCTTGTGCATCATGTGATTGCGACAGATAAGTACTAATGAATCATTATCATTTATATTATCATGACAGGTTGGCTCATATGATGGCACTATGCTCAGTAGGATAACATCAGCAGCAACTACCCCACATCAGCCTTCATCACACTAACCACCTGTAAGTGGTGTAAGAGTGTCTACTACGGATACGCTCACAGCTACTAACACTGCTTCATATAACACCTACTCTAGTAACCATGGTAATAGCCGCAACAGACTACAGCAAGGTTACAGTGTGATGTCGTCAACAGAGAGATACTCAGATCTGCCAGAGTTTAATTATAATTCTAGTGATGTAATACAGAGAGTCTACATTAAACGTGAGTATGAATTTATGTATGTATGTAATTGTGTATGTATATATATATGCGATACTCATAAAATATATCACTTCTTTGTTCCCACATGTTGAAAGTCTTCCTCGTCCCTGATTAAATTGTTCAGTAAGGTATTGTGGAGTTATCGAATATCTAGAAAAGTTTTTTCTTAAACTACTTTTGATATCTTTTTTTTTGCACGCGGTCTCATTTGCCCTCGTTGCATTGATCGGTAATGGATAAAGTTAATATCTATCTATCTATCTATCTATATAGGCATGATTCCATGAAATGCAAAAAAAAAGCATCCAAAACAATCATAAAACACTTTCATCATTTGAATGAGTAAAAAACCTACTATACCTTCCTCAAATTAAGCTTTCTTGACTTTTAACCGCATATATGCACAAGGGACAATGCTGTCACATTAATAAATCAGCTATCAGGCTTTTATGGAACAACAACTACAAGGATGATGTTGACATGTTATTTTGTATACAGATGTGGGCTAGGTTAGTCAGATGAATGATGGATGCCTGTGGTGTCCCTTTGATGTCGGGACTCGGTTAGCCATTCACTCACACGAGTCAGCTATGCAGTACACCGGAAACTCCGGAGGTAAACCTACAAGGTAACTGTCACTGTACAGAAAACCTTATTATTAAATGTGAGATCATCTCTGTGTTGATTTACCGGCTCTGGGAGGAGCAGCATTACACTCAGTATACTAAAGTAGCTCACAGATTATAGAAAGGCGGTGAAGACAATGTCAAACCATCATTTATTTTATTTGGGCCTAATGAGAGATATTGACATAGTTATAACACATTTCATCGTTCTCCACTTGCGTTAATGTGAGTTTTTGTCCAATATATCAAAGAGTCGGCTTCTATTCAAAATCGGTTGGCGTTAGGGATCGACCTGACAGCTGGGTTCGTTCTTGAATAAAATGTTACTTATATCCCTCTCAGCCCATCCTAATCTGTGTATTAACTTACCTGTCAGTTTCGTGTTGATTGTTTTAACTCACAGATTTTCTGAGAATGATGTCATCCCTCCAGAAGTTAGAGATAAACTTGAACTGTTACCCTGTGTTGTGTCGGCTCTATCGTGACGAGTCATACCTCGTCTCAGAATAGAACCAGAACTTATACATCTATGAGCTGTGTTATCTCCACTTGTTGTAGTTACTGAGATGAGTAAAGACTTGAAATAACCAAATCATATGACACTGTGATGTAGGCGACTCTCTCCCTGATTTTGTGGTCTCAGTGAATCATATCTTTTATTTAGTATGAATCGCAAACATGAGATTATTGAGTCCTCATATTTTTACAACTTGATGAAGTTCTCTTAGCAATACGGATAAACCTTCCGTATGAAGCTCTTTATTGTGTTTATTGATGCGTTTGTTTATTTATTGTAGTTTTAAATATAGATATTTTATCTGTGAACTGTTTTATTTACTATCGATGTAACTCCAGCACTTTAGTTTTTCTGATAATGCATTGACCCGTTGAATATATAATTCAATACATCATCAAATGCACCAATAGTGACAAACATTAATTATAAAAGACAGCAGTTTTATGGAGTTCTTTGGAAAATGTTGAGTACCGATGGAACATTTAGAATAAGAAGTTGTGAGCTCTTAACTTTTCAAATCAACCATTAACCATTAGTTACATTCATAAACATATAAATACTCTAGACTGGACACTACTGGCTTAGAGCGTCCTCTCTAATTCAGTGACACGCCGCTGCCCTATTCACTTTTTCACTGTAGCGCATAGGCCAGAATAGGAGTTATGTCCCCATCCATGTAATGTAAGAATAAAACACCCTCTTATTTCTAAATATGACCACTAAAACTAGGTACAAGCGATGAATTTTATAGAACATATAGTAATAAAGTATAAAATGTGATCAGGATATCGTGCAATCAAATATTGTTCGTGCAATAACAACTTACGTTATAGCTGCTTCTGCCCTGAAGCATTTGTATGAAAAATGGTGCATCGAGTATTGTAAATTTAAGGTTTCGCTCAGCATTTTTACTTAATTATCTGCATCTGATCTTTCCAACTGTCAGACATATAACTGTAAGATGGATAACACTGATGGTCATTGAGTATTTTGTCAACTAAAGGCTTAAAATCTGAGCTCAGCTCTTTGCTCTTCATATCGATTCAGTGATTTTGCGTGATAATATTGTTGGAGATTAACTACTTCTGGATCAATCCTACTGACATTTTAAGCTAGCATGAGCTAGAAATTTTGGTCTTAGATTGACATGATATTCCTACACATCCCTCCCTGATATACAGTATCAATGAGTGTAAAAATCAACAAATTATAAGCAGTGGAATCTTTCAATAGAGTTGAGGGTTTATAACCTCACATATGACCTGGATGTCTGATATTCCCCATCATTTGGTGGGTATTCCTCCTGAGAATTTATTTTTGAGGAACATTAACTCGCAGAACAACAGGTCTCTTCATTGCACAGGAAATAAGATTTCATGCAATACCACAATGTACTCGGATCATCAAATGCACTGGCTAAACTACGTAGCAACGGATCGAACGTTTGGTGGAAAAATCTTTTGTTCTATTGCGCGGCGTTCGATTTGTGCTCTATAATAAACAACATAATTATTAGCGAGTTATACATGGAAAAAGCTTGGATCAAAAACGCCATGCATACATATAATTGTAATAACAGTAGAAAATTGCTCATCACAACATGCTGCATTTACAAACCAAAACAAAATCGGCACAAGAAAATACACGCCACAAATAATTTACTCAAGGAATGTGATATAAATTAGGTATAACAATTGCCACAAAATAAACTTACAATTGTTAGCTAAATCCAGATTTAAATTGAGATCGAGATATAAATACATCAAAGAGAGAGTTGTATATATAGCATGAGAGAGAGTGTATAACATTTAACCAGCATCTGCTAAAACACAATGCAATACAAGGTAGCGAAAACAATTTATGCAGTGTCAAATAAATACATAATATACATCAAATTGCGGCATAAATGTATCATCGAGCAGATTACAATATATGATAATTTGTATTAAGATAATTATGCATTTACACTTACTGAGATAAAATATACAGGAATTATAGCTGACACAGGGACTTGGCTTGTGAATAGTGGCCGCAAAACGGGTCTTACATATCCCTAGAATAATTATAGTGACGTTTTAACTCGCCAATAACAAAAGTGCAACGGTGCAATAAAAATACATGTACATGTACATACAAAAAGGGTCTAGCCAGTATTTTAATAATTATTAACTTACATCTGATAGTTGTGTTAAGTTCACAGTGAAGAAAAACAGTACTGATGGATATCAAAGTAATGTAGAGATATAAGGCTGAGAAATAAGTAGTAAAATCTCCATCATCAAATAGCAAAAATTAACAAAACTCGCCACTTGTAGCAACAAATGCGAAGTGAGCTCTAGTGGCTTGAAAATAACAGGAGATGATTTCTGAGAAGATAACTCCAGAAACACAATTTAACTCACCTTGTGGGAATAATCCTCTGGCTTGCGACAGGACATGAATAAAATATTTGATAGGGATAAGAAATTGAACTATTATCATGGATGATTTAAATGCAGTCCAGACTGACCCAATCAATCCAAAGAAAAACTTTTGTTAAGTTAAAGACCTTCAAAAATTAAGCAAGATTTTTATCCATTCAAAAATGGCCCAGACTGGCCCAGTCAATCACATAAATATTGAGTTTAATGTGCACGCTGTAGAGGAAATAAAAATGGCTCAGACTGGCCAAATCAATTACTGAGACTTATCTTATCAGACAGAAGAATAATCTCCCGACTTTCCAACCTTAGAAAATTGGAATCAGACAAAGCCGCACTCATGTTGCAGACTTTAGTCCCTGGACAATTTTGTAGATCTTGGCTCAATATAGACTATACATAGTTACAAACTGATTTGATACACAACTTCTTAGATATCCCTCCACCACCACCGTCCTCCGAGGGAACAAACTAGTGTTATAGATATCACCGGTAAAGATCAAATAATCTGATGTGTCATACACTACTACACAGCGGTCAAGGTGACTTGCTTTTGTTGTACCTACAGTCCATATTTATATTTAAGTTCAATTCCCGGTTGTGACCAAAAAAGAAGCAAAGAGGTGAATGTGGATAATCTAATATTTTTACGTATACCACAAATATAACATGCTTGTTGCGCAAGAGGCCCGAGTTCGAATCCGGGTGAAGACGGATTTTATTTACATATTATCATCTTTTTTACTACTTGGTGATTTAACTTGTTTTGTTTTGGTACCTATTTATGAATACTTACATCCATTACATCATTAAATTTAAACACCTGGATTATTTCGCACTAAGCTTTGCAAGCTTCAGCGGCGCAGCCTGGCTGAGCGGATGGAGTGTTGGATCTCAGCGCAAGAGGCCCGAGTTCATATTCCGGTGAGGCCAGATTAAGAAAAGCAAGGAAGAACATGGGGAGGACCCCTTATTTTTATATCATGTTATAATTGTTGTGGTGTATTTATATATATTTTTCAATTCCCTATTGGCATCTATATCAATTTCAAGAAAATGTTTTCCTAAAGTGCCATTAAAAATAACAAAAAAGGTAAACTGAGAAAAAATGATTGAATTTACATTTAGTCTATTTTACTTCTTGGTGGTTTAACATGTTTTGTTACATACATACATTACATACAATTATACAATATATACAATTATATGTTATACAATAATGTATTACATAAAATTATATATTATATTCAATTATATATACAACTGTATGAACAATAATATATACAATTATATATTATATTCAATTATGTTATATATACAATTATATAATATATCATATACTATTATTTATTATGTCCAATTATATACAACTATACATTATATACAAATAAATGTTAAATACAATAATATATTATATGCAACTATATATTATATACAATTATATATTATTTACAATAATATATTATATGCAATTATATTTTATATACAATTATATATTATATACAATTATATATTATATACAATTATATACTATATCAATTATATATTATATACAATTAATGTGATCGAGCACACTAGCCACTCGGCCACCCAAGCCGCTGAAGCTTATTGACTTTCGTTGATGTATGTTGGAGATATTTGGGTAAAGTAGGCTGTTTTTTAATTTTTAATTGATTTCAAGCTTTCATGGCACATATAAGACAAAAAAATATAAATAGCACACCCTCAACAGGTTATACTAAACATATGTGGTAGAACACAGGACTGTGATTCAGCCGTTTCTTCTATTTTTTTATATGTTATACAATAATGTATTACATAAAATTATATATTATATTCAATTATATATACAACTGTATAAACAATAATATATACAATTATATATTATATTCAATTATGTTATATATACAATTATATAATATATCATATACTATTATTTATTATGTCCAATTATAAACAACTATACATTATATACAAATAAATGTTAAATACAATAATATATTATATGCAACTATATATTATATACAATTATATATTATTTACAATAATATATTATATGCAATTATATTTTATATACAATTATATATTATATACAATTATATATTATATACAATTATATACTATATCAATTATATATTATATACAATTAATGTGATCGAGCACACTAGCCACTCGGGCACCCAAGCCGCTGAAGCTTATTGACTTTCGTTGATGTATGTTGGAGATATTTGGGTAAAGTAGGCTGTTTTTTAATTTTTAATTGATTTCAAGCTTTCATGGCACATATAAGACAAAAAAATATAAATAGCACACCCTCAACAGGTTATACTAAACATATGTGGTAGAACACAGGACTGTGATTCAGCCGTTTCTTCTATTTTTTTATATGTTATACAATAATGTATTACATAAAATTATATATTATATTCAATTATATATACAACTGTATAAACAATAATATATACAATTATATATTATATTCAATTATGTTATATATACAATTATATAATATATCATATACTATTATTTATTATGTCCAATTATATACAACTATACATTATATACAAATAAATGTTAAATACAATAATATATTATATGCAACTATATATTATATACAATTATATATTATTTACAATAATATATTATATGCAATTATATTTTATATACAATTATATATTATATACAATTATATATTATATACAATTATATACTATATCAATTATATATTATATACAATTAATGTGATTGAGCACACTAGCCACTCGGCCACCCAAGCCGCTGAAGCTTATTGACTTTCGTTGATGTATGTTGGAGATATTTGGGTAAAGTAGGCTGTTTTTTAATTTTTAATTGATTTCAAGCTTTCATGGCACATATAAGACAAAAAAATATAAATAGCACACCCTCAACAGGTTATACTAAACATATGTGGTAGAACACAGGACTGTGATTCAGCCGTTTCTTCTATTTTTTTATATGTTATACAATAATGTATTACATAAAATTATATATTATATTCAATTATATATACAACTGTATAAACAATAATATATACAATTATATATTATATTCAATTATGTTATATATACAATTATATAATATATCATATACTATTATTTATTATGTCCAATTATAAACAACTATACATTATATACAAATAAATGTTAAATACAATAATATATTATATGCAACTATATATTATATACAATTATATATTATTTACAATAATATATTATATGCAATTATATTTTATATACAATTATATATTATATACAATTATATATTATATACAATTATATACTATATCAATTATATATTATATACAATTAATGTGATCGAGCACACTAGCCACTCGGGCACCCAAGCCGCTGAAGCTTATTGACTTTCGTTGATGTATGTTGGAGATATTTGGGTAAAGTAGGCTGTTTTTTAATTTTTAATTGATTTCAAGCTTTCATGGCACATATAAGACAAAAAAATATAAATAGCACACCCTCAACAGGTTATACTAAACATATGTGGTAGAACACAGGACTGTGATTCAGCCGTTTCTTCTATTGTTTTCAAAAAACCATTTTTGAAAAAGTGATATGAGGCACTGATTATAGATCTTTCTATACACATGCGTTTATCATAAACACAAAACTGAAGTTTTGCGGGTTATTACCACAGTAGCTTATCTAACCTGATTTTGTTGTAGGCACATAGTTTAATACTAATTCATGGCATCATATTTTGGTCATCTTATCTCATCTTATCCCGGCATCAATTTTGTGAGTTCAATTAAAACATGTAGGATCTACATCTTTCACATTTTGATATCAATTACAAATACTATTTGAACACAGCACATATTTTTATACACTGCATTATTGTTCGCTCATTTTTGATGTGCTCATTCTCTCGTTATTCCTCGCACATCAACCATATTTTTAATCATATACTTTTTTAACAGATCACTAGTTCAAATTTAATAGTGGCCCATCCCAATACACAGGCCCACTGCAGTTTGTACAGCGGGACAGGTACAGCGTAATTATATTCTCAGTAGACCCTGTGCTAACAGGCCTTAAAGGTTAAGACAACACTGGCACCACTAAATACGTATCAAGATGCAATTAACCTTCACCAGTGGGCAACATACTTAATCATAGAAATCCAAGGTATAAGCTAGGGTTCTGCACCACAGGGCAGTCAGTAGCTCCATGGCTGCAATAACCTGAATTAAGATGAGAAGCTATTATAATCTCATAGATAATACTTAATTTTTGTTATTGATAGCAATAATATTGTTTTTGTAGATGATTTTGTAACTGAGATGATTGTCTATATATTCAGATTGACACAGCAAAAGACAATTGCTTCGATTCTAGAAAAAAATTCTTTTATACATAATCTTTTTCCGATAATATATTTATTTTGAGAGTACGGGTCTTTGTGTTACTGAAACAAAATGGTGGAAGAGAGTTTGTATTTTGAAATAAATAAAATTTCCAAATTTAACATTTATCTATAACATCCAAATTTAGAAGGAGTACATCATTACGCATCAAATATCAAAATATAACTTTTGTGGTTGTCTGCCACTTTAAAGAGGTAGTTCAGTTCTGATTCCTTTCTCCCATCCCTATCTAGGTAGATCAACCGATTCCGATTCTTTACATGTGCTCCATTTTGGCGCCAAATACATCAGAAAGATTTGTTTACATTGATAAGGAAGGATTTCATGTCATACGTGGGACACTCATAAGCAATGCCCTATCAATCAATAATGACTGATTTACATTTAGCAATTTTTCTCAGTAACTAGTTATTAAAATCATTATAGCTACACATACCTGAACTATATTTGACTCTGCAGAGTGCAGATGGATTTTTGAAAGCTAATTTTTAATTTTTTGAAAGAAAATTAGATATGAAAAAGTGTAGGAATACAATAATTTTGAGTTCAGTTTATAGTTAAATGGCTGCAAATATTGATTTTCTAGTGAATTATAAATCAATAGATCTTTAATCATCATGATTTACGCTATTAAATATGGCTCGATGTAGCCTGTCTTGACGAAACATGCTATGCTCCATGTAACTACCGTGATGTCAAAAGATATTAGGATTTTAATTTGAGCATAGCAAATTGGTAAAAGTAAGTCAGATAAAAAATCTTGTCCATATTATTACTCCCCACATAAGTAACTCCCTGTAGATGGACTTTTTTTAATTTTATATGCGATTTTTTAACTAATGCAGCTCAGACTCCTTTTATTTTTATTTTTCCATGTATGTGCTGTACATTCGATGCTATCAACCTATCACAAGATGGATATTAGAATTTAGGCAATAAACAAACTTCAAACTTCAAACTAACAAGTGTCTACAATTAATGCTGGATCTGAATTACACTTCCTCTTTAAAGCATGTTCCATTCCCTTGTAGAAATGGCTCAATGAGCGAAGTTGGTAAAGACAGCCAAGTTTATTTATGTTTGTCTTTGCATAATTATTTCAGTTGAGACACTGATAGAAGATAGGGAATTTTCGGATATTGAGCCAAACTCTGAGTTGACCTTTGATCATGCTGTCAGAGATTCTAAATAAAACAACAGAGGCAGGATTTAAAGAGTCCATATTTTACATGGTTCCTTTAGACTAGTAGATGTTGACATAGTTCCACCTGAAATCCGACAAAGCATGACCCCAACTATGAAATTTCTGTTTTCTACTGAAAAGTAGGCGATCTTTTTAAGCAAAAGTGGAAACATTTGTTTGAAAAACATTGCATTTTGTTATTAATGTTTAGCTGATGGATGATGTGATTACAAAATTGGATGTCGATGAGAAGTTATCTGCTGTTTACCAGAAGACAGAATCTGGTAAGCTATCATGACATCACGACATGTAATGACATATCAATTTATAAATGTCACAATTCATCCTGTGTGGTGTATTTACCAGTATTTACTTAAATTACTAATTTACTGACTAATTTTGATTAATCCATTACCGTTTGTACATGAGAGCATATTTTCAAATCATCCAGTAGCTAGTCGCTACACACGATGATGATTATTTCTGTGGATTAAGCTGCAACATACAGCATACCATACCAAACCATACCATTGTTGTTCCTAGGACTTCTCTAGTACAAATTTCTCATAGCCGGCCCCAGCAGCATGGGGGCCCTCGAAGTTCATATGAGATTCATAAAATTATGGTGTCGACAGCTTAGTTCGTCTTAACAATGAGACTTAGTGGGAAAATAGCTAAAGGTAACTCCATATTCCAACGGTAAATTTTCAGTCAATGTTGAGGCAATCACTGTTGATTCTGCTGCCCGAATGCACCATATCCATCACTTCATACTTCCATGCCCGTCCCATTGGGTGGCAGACATTTCGCCAATGTACATTTTGCCAATGCTATGTTTTGCCAATCACATTTCGCCAATCATATTTTGCCAAAGACATTTCGCCAGTCTTATTTTGCCAATCACATTTTGCCAAAGATGTTTTGCCAATTTTATTTTGCCAATCACATTTTGCCAAAGACATTTCGCCAGTCATATTTTGCCAATCACATTTCACCAAAGATGTTTTGCCAATCTCATTTTGCCAAAGATATTTTGACAATCTCATTTTGTCGATCATAAATTGCCAATAACATTTCGTCATCCCCAATTGCCAATTAAGGCGTAGAAATATTCATTCCATAAATGCTTCATGATGATGGTAAGGAATGCGTACCGGGTCAACTGTCGGTATGGGACGACACCAACTGTTTTTGAGCGCGCGCAATCAGCACATATTGATCGTTCCCTCTTCATGGTTCTGGTTTTACTATCCTCATCCATTTTTGCTGTGACCGTTACAATTACCGATATCAGCACCTGTATTTTTTCCAAAAAATTCAGATTTCAGACTATATGTCGACCGCAAATCTGGATTTGTATTTGCTGTGATCTAAAGTTTAATGACAGATAGTAAGCAATATAGTTTGGTATTAGACACCATATCTATTCAGGGGGAGGGGGAGACTATGAACGTTTATTCTGCTGTTCAGTCATACATTAATTAGGCACCTACAGATATAATTATAATAATATGTTATAAGCACACACTGATATACTATAATATAATGTCAATGGTTGAACATCAGAGGTCTATAATGGATGAAAGGAAATATCTTTCCTATTCACATCCATCCTTGACTGTCGCCGGTTAGTTCATGCAATTCTTGCTGGGCTTGTCCATCCAAAGAGTTCGAGCTTAAAACATTTGCAGGCATAGGTTAAGGCAAAATGGTGGCCGAATGTTGCATCTGGAAAACAACAGCAACATGAAGGTGCTGGCTATCTATGTATTGTGGTACTGATATAATCACCAATATTAATTTACCAATCATTTTATGATAATAATAACTACTAATTTTTTTGTCCATCTTGTTTATGGAATAATAGTTATAGTTGCCCCGCCCCCACCCCGGGGGGGGGGGGCAACTATAACTATTATTCCCACCATGATGTTTTCTCACCAAGCTGTTTTCCCACCTGGACGTTTTCTCACCAATCCATTTTTCCGCCTTGACGTTTTCCCACCAATCCATTTTTCCACCCGGATGTTTTCCCACTTGCTGTTTTCCCACTATTGCTTTTTTTCAAATGAACGCTGGTAGCATCTTTCTATTTTTTGTTCCTTTTCCTTCTGCTCTTTTTCAGGCATTAAAAATGTTAATTTAAAGTAGTGTTAGAGTCTGGTCATAAAAGTTTGTTGCTCCTTTTTTATTCTAGAATCCTAAAGTCTATGACCGTTGGTATTAAAAATTCTGGCAGAGGTTATGAAATGACTTGAACAGTTTTCTTATGATTTTTCAAAACTTCGCTCTTGTACAATTCCTTGTAATAACACATAGTTGTGTTCACCCAAGGAGTTAAAGACTCCTTGGTTCACCTAAGGGACTGTTGTCAGATTTATGGGGGCGCCTGTTTACAAACAGAAGATGCACACAAAATCTTTGAATGAACATCGGCTGGAACAAACTTCGACGGGATTGAACTTACTGGAATGAACGTTGTCTAGTATGAAAGTAAAAAATCCTGAAACGAACATAGAAAGTGCTGGATTGAACGCCGACTACATTAGTTGGTATAAAGAGTCAACAGGAGAGCAACTCCCCAAAATAATTGTGTTATAAAACCAGCATAGGTCTTATGAACAATAACTGAAACAATGCTTGTCACAATCAGGGTTTTTGTTTAAATTTATAATTTGTGATTATGCTAAGGTAATTCAATATAGCCATGCCAAACCACATGTGCTGCGCATTTCGTACTATTTGTATTTATTTATTAGGTTTGGTACCGGTAACGACAGCCGGTTTTGATAAGCTAAGTTCGGTGGGGGAGGGTGGGAATTTCCCTGCATCACCCGCTGTAGCTCGATTCTACCTTTGCGGTAGCGTCCTAAATTAAGTAGGGGTGTAGACTCTGTTGTGTACATTTTAAGACAAAAAGGTTTTTAAAAAATCAATTAAAAACCTCCGACAGTGATAGGGCGTGACAGACGGCTAAAAAACTAGCAGTTGTTATGACGTCATCGATTGGATTACAACATGATTTTGGTATGTTTCCGTACATTGTATATAGGTGATAGATAAAAGCGCATCTTTATGTTCTTGTCACGAACATAACAGATGTGATAACTTAACCGCATTGGTGATACAAGTTTGCTATTTCAATTAATGACATACATCTCAAAGGATGCTGGGGACTAGAACGACCAAAATGGTGGTTTGAACAGGCAATCTATAAAGCATCCCCCAGTGGAAGTCAAATTGATGACTTCTGGCCTTGCAGTAAGTAGCAAGCGCGCTATTACACTAGTAAACTAGTGAAGCCGCTACTTACTATTCGGGGTCATTCACTCCCGTTCCACAAGCATGTACCACTTGCCAACCAGTTTCACACAAATCAGGGCTATCGAACCTTACACGGTCAGTTGCTGGGACTCTGATGATAGTGTTTACCGTTCTGGAAGGCTTAAACAGAACCCTAAGTGTCTAACCCATTTGCAGACCACAGTATAATTCTGATTAATGTTTAAAAACCAACAGGGTTCAAATAGATTTCGAGTTTTAAAACTGTGATAGATTCAATAGTTTGCTGTCATCAATTTACTGTTTCAATCGTAGGTCGTGTAGAATAAGGGCAAAAGAAAATTAAAATCTGTGTACATAGAAGCATAAGCATAAGCATATTAGAAGATGATTCATTTATTCGGGACACTCCTGTTTTATCTTTATAAACTGGCTATGAACGAAATTTAGACCAGTCCTCTGCCCATTCAGCTCAGCAAGAATTACATGGACTGAAGGGCAACAGTCAAGGATGGATGGAACATGATGTAGAAAAAGTATTAGCTATCCAACTATGTTTTTATTTGGTAAATTTTGATATTTTAATCGACAGCCAGTTCGGATTTCATGAAAAGCGGAATACAACATCTGCTATATCTAGACTTATGTATGTTGGAAATGGCACGCCCCAGGGAACTTTGCTAGGACCAATGTTTTGGGTTTTGCAGGTGGACACCCTCAAACTACCCTATGATATGATCAAATATGCAGATGACCTCACCTTGAACGGGCATCCAACTAAACTTCTAGAGAATCCCCACAGCCTACAATCTGCAATCGATGACATAGCTCAACGGCGCTCTGATCACAACATGGTTGCAAATGCGAAGAAATCTGCCACCGTTCATTTCACCAACAAGCATGCCAGATCAGATACATCAACTGCTCCCCAGTCACACTCAACGGCGAACAAATACGAGCACAATACCAAACCAAGCTCCTCGGATTAACCATCGACTACAACCTGACATTTATAGTCAAGATATCAATATGGTTGGAGAAAAAGTCAGATTGCTAACCTATGTGCGCACCAATCTCAAGCGCTCAGGGTTACCAAGAGATCTCCTAGTGCGATTCTACACAGGCTGCATTAGACCTAAAATGACATATGGCTGCCCTGCGTGATACCCTATGCTCAGTTCAACATCGAAAGAGCAGCTCTTATCGCTTGAGAAATTGGCACTCATCATTTCAGTCCAGCATCAGGTGATTACCATGACAGAGTATTTTGCCTTAGAACTCACACCACTGTATGACCATATTGACCAGCAATGCAGGAAGTACATGGACAAAATCAAAATGCCTGATCATTGCCTGCATTAGCTGCAACCCAAACCACAATCAGAATCTCAACGATCTGCACGGCTAAAGACCAGGGCGGCCACCAACTACAGAACCGAATTACGCAAAAACACTTTGTTACTGTCACATGCTAACCAGGACATCATATCTTACAAAGAATAGATGTTTTAAATTCTTTTTAAGATTCTTTTACCAAATTTTTAAAACAAGATCTTTTTTAGTTGTCACTTTTTATATGATGAGACTTTAACACTCATTGTGAAAATCAATCGTCAGATTAAAGATAATAATTGTAATGGAGTACCTGTGTGACATTTTTAATAACAGTAAAGCTACACAAGGAATATTTTTTAGACACCATCAACCATGATATTATAATTAAAAGATTGCCTTTTTATAATTTTAAAAAGGATGTATGTAATTTGCTGAAATCTTATTTAGAAAACGGAAAGCAATTTGTCAAAATCAACGATCATTTCAGCACAATAAAAAGGTCGATATAGGAATCCGGATCAGGGATCCGTATTAGGTCCAATTTTATATTTAATATTAATTAATGATTTGGTTATATCCGCGCCAATGTTTAAATATATTCTCTTTGCCGACGACACAAATATATCTTCCAATGATCACGAAATTAAAAAAAGGTCATAAAATTGAACGATGGTGCTTGAGTAATGAATTGATTTTAAACTATACTAAAACAAACAAATTTTAGATCCTGAACAGTACCATATAAAACTTGGAAATCAGGTTTTAAAGACAAAAAAATAGCACTTCATTTCTCGGCATTCACCTTGATGAGAGCATAGTTTTGAAAACAAATATTTTAAAAGTTTGTCGGAAATTGAAGTACATCCTATTTTTAATGCGTTGTGTTCAACCATATCATGATATTCATACGACGATCAAATTGTATAACACATTGTTTTATCCACATTAAATTTATGGTATTGAGTTTTATGGTCATGTCGCATATTGTCATCTAAATCACACCTATTCACTTCAAAAATCCGCCCACATAGCTATGTGACCTCTTTCTTTTCTGTGTATCAAATTGTGCCCATTGAAACTATTGTTAAATACAGTAAATTGTTACTTTTTAATAATAATGGCGAGTTAGAAATCAAAACCCCGGCCATAACAGCCACTTGGTGCACACCTGTTGAATTCATACCAACTGGGGGAGGAGGGGGCGGCTCCTTTTGCCTTGCGTGAGAGTTTGGTGTCCTCACTGCGGGGTGTGGTTCGAATCTTGCCAAGTAGGCTGCGTGTCCGGGCTAGCCTTGTGGAAAGTAGGCTTCATTGTCCTGACATGGTCGCCTCACTATTCCTGGACTTATCCTACCATGCAGCTGCTTTATTTTATTTCACTATTTTAGTGCATTTATTTTAAATACAATAAATTATTGCAGAAAAAAAATGATAGATTTTCCTTTCCTCTGTAGGCTAGCCCTCTGGCCTGCAACCATTGACTTCACACGTTATGTCAATGTTATGTCAACAAATAATCTTTTAAAACAATATTATAGTGTCCTGTAAAACAGCTTACCTTCAACCTTGGTTGCTACCACGGCCGTCAGTTTATTCAAAATTCATTCTTCCCAACATTATTTTTCACAGATAACATGATAATATCTTTTCTGTCAATCTACTATTTAATTTTTTTTCTTTTCAAGGCTAATATTGTAAAACATTTTTTGAGAATGAAAATTCTTCCAATAAAGTATTAAAACAAAAATGTGTGCATTCAACATATTATTGAAATGATTTCAATAGGTTCCTAATTGATGTATGAACGAGCAGCACAATAAACATAAAGAGTAATTTCCAGAATAGATATGATGCCATTACTAAACTATATGGCTTACCATCTGACGTTACACATTTGATGATAGCAAATACAAAACCAGATTTACGATTTACGATCTAGTCTGAAATCTGAATTTTTTGGATGAAATATAGGAGCTGATATCGGTAATGGTGACAGCAAAACGGGATGAGGATAGTAAAACCAGAACCATGAGGAGGGAACAATCAATAAGTGCTGTTTGCGCGTTCTCAAAACCAATAGGATTTGTCCCATCCCGACAGTTGACCCGGTACGCATTCCTTAACATCATCATGAAGCCTTTTTGGAACGAATATTTGTACGCCTTAATTGGCAATTGGGTGATGACCAAATGTTATTGGCAATTTATGATTGGCAAAATATCTTTGGCAAAATATGATTGGCAAAATGAGACTGGCAAAATGTCTTTGGCAAAATGTGACTGGCAAAATGAAATTGGCAAAATGTCTTTGGCAAAATGTGACTGGCAAAATGAGATTGGCAAAATGTATTTGGCAAAATGTGATTGGCAAAATAAGATTGGCAAAACATCTTTTGCGAAATGTGATTGGCAAAATGAGATTGGCGAAATGTCTTTGGCAAAATGTGATTGGCGATTTGTGATTGGCAAAACATAGCATTGGCAAAATGTACATTGGTAAAATGTAGCGGATTCGTCCCATTTCCTGATGCCTTTATGCAGGAAAATAAAAAAGAGATACATTGAATACTGGATGTTAACGTTTTTACAAGTGATAATGACGTGTTTGTCTGTATGCCGACTGGCGCAGGTAAATCTCTGTGTTATCAGTTACCTGCTGTAGCATAGCGTAGTCTCATAGCTCTTATGTATGATCAGTTAGACCATCTGAGAAAAATCAGAGTAAGAGCAGCGACACTCAACTCTAAACTTACATCAGCAGAGAGAACCAAACTGCTAACAGGTATCTCATTTTTATCTTTGGTGTCATATACTATTTTGCTGTAGTCGGGCTGCTATTTGGCAGTCAGCATATCAAATCTGGTTCGCCCTCTCTGTAGCACTCCATGGTTTGAAAATCGTTGTTATTGTTGTTACTGATGAGTAGGCTTGGACAAATTGGAGAAATTTTGTAACTTTTCTTCTTGCAAAAATTTATTAAAGCTTTTTCAATTACTATAAAAAAAACAGAATCAATATATAAGAATGAAATTTTCTGTGTGGTACAGCTACAGACACATTCATATCTCTGCTCACTCAATGGTATAAAACCAAACTAGTTAGATATCTGGTGATAGACGAAACTCACTGTCTGTCTCAGTGGGGCTATGACTTCCGCCCCGACTATCTCAAACTGGAAAAAACTCAGGTAACATTGAACCACTATACACTATGCACCTTGGTCTGATATTTTCTGCTCATTTTTATAGTTGACAAGTGTGTCTCAGCTTCATGGAAAAATGAGACAAGAGTTTCATTATATGTCATGTATTTAGTGCGTAATGAAGCTATACGTTGGGTCTGAGTTATGAAATTAGATTTTGCTCAATCTTGGCGCATGCACTCAAGTATTTGTATCAGGATAATATAAACCATGCAACTTGACATAATGTGTCATATCAACAGCACGACAGCATTGAGCTCAACATTTCAGCAGTGTGATTTTTTATAAAAATTCACTTCATCAATTTTGTTGTAAGTTTGTATAAGGTAAAGACTGAGTATTAATGATAAAAGACAAACCGTGACCTGAAGATTGGTCTGTATAATATGGTTACTTCTCAATGAACACAATAAGAAAATTGTGCTACAGTGAAATTATGATTTGTTGTGTAATACAGAATTCAGAGCGGCAATTTTCTCATCAAAATCACATCAATATCCATATTTTGACCAGCTAATTATTCAGCTTATAATGAAATGTGTAATATGATTGTGTTTGTAACTAATCATTTTAGGGACAGAGACACATCACTATAAAATAACAGCTATAAGGATCATGCCTTTTTCTCACAGCTTTTACAGTTAGTGATAAATTACAAATCAATCAATCAATGTAATCATCTAGAAGAAACCCCAACTCAGATTTTGCGTCAATCTTCTTACACACATCAAACCAAGCTGTGAAGTGTGATCGCTCCATTCTGATTCTGTATGTCATCCTCAATTAGTTAAGTTAATACTTAATAGGGGTATAAACTTACAAGTTTTCAACTGAAAATGTAGTATTAGTATGATAAATACGTCAGCTCTACGTTTTGTGTTGTAGGAATATAATACGGGGCGTACCATGTATAGCCCTCACCGCTACCGCTACAGCTACAGACAATGTGGTGAAGGATATAAAGTCTAGTCTTCATTTCACTAAATCTTCTCTGACACTCTCAGTCAGCTGTTTCAGGTGAGTTAGCACTCTGAGATATATTTTACTATCAATTATATCTGATTTGATTGATTAAATCTTTTTGGTTCCTTTTTATGACATAAAACTCGCTATATGTGCCTCCATCTATTCCATGCTGCACATGAATCTCAGGTATAAATTCAACTGATTTTTATATAAATTTTGTTGTTGGCTATTGAAGGGCTGGGCAATAGAAAGGTGAATAAAAAAAAACTCCAACAATAAATCTCAAATTTTCAGGAGGATTTTAGCAATGTTAGATGGCAATTACTTTTTGACCTAATCTCATAACTCTGAATATTGCATTGTGGGACTTTGTCAACATGCTTGAACGGAAGAATGAAAATAACAGCAAAAACACTCCAAGCATTTAAAGTTGTATGTGTAGCAGTGGGGAGCGGGTGTACAGACAGGCCACATATGGATTTTGTTGAGTCTGTGAGACAGGAGTAGTACAACATGATAAACATTAACACAGGTACAGAGACATAGCAGGTACTCTCTAAGTGTTCAGACTCAACCAAATTATATATACACACATGTGGGTGTACAAACATCAGACGGTACCTCCGATTTTGTCTACTAAAGATAAAGTTCTGATGTTTATCTTATCTCCATATGTTTCTACTTGTCTTACAGGTGGAGGATCAGCCATATACTTCTCTGAAACAAACTAGACTGACAATGATGATGATTGGTTTGGTGGGGGCAGGAGAGGATCTAAGAGGTATGTAATGTATCCTGACCCCGTCCTGTGATAAGCATGTAGAATGTTGGTTTGACTGTTGACTGTAACTGTATGCCGGTTTGTATCATGAATTAATAAGCAACATGAACTGATATATAGAACCAATGAGCTGGATATTTATTTGTATGGTACTTTCGTCGAATGAATCAGGTTTAGCTGGGAAATGTTAATCTGTTTTGTTTGTACCATTGATAGAGAGTCTGAGACATATGCATCAGAGATAGAGCAACCTGATTGGTCGGTTAGACAGAAACAGGAAAAGGAAGAGAAAGGGGCCAGACAATCTCTAATAGCTGATGAGTTTAAAAAGAGGCGAGGAAACAGACCGTCTACATCTATGGTATGTCAGCTTTCAGATATCAGAGCTATAGTTTAACGTCTTTTCCTGATTTGTGGTAGACTCTGATGACTGAATGTAATGGGAAAATCAATGAGCAGAAAAAAGTGCTTACCTACACTGGTACCTTACGCCAATAATATGTCGACCGCTCAGACATCGCCGACGTAGTAATAGTAATAGTTAGTATCTCTCAAAGGAAAGGTAAGAAAATTCGTCCACCTCCCTATTTAATCATCCCAAGGGATGTGAGGTATCCGGTGGCTACAGGTTAACTCCAGGCGCAGGCTGTTACCACAGGATCGCAGGGACAATCAGATTATACACAAACTTCAGTTTTGTGTCTATGACAAACACACATACAGAAACCAAAATCAAATACATCATAACCCATTTCCAGCTTAAAGTGCGGTGGTAACCCTATTTACCCTTTATTTGCCTTACTATTCATTTACCAGAAAATCTTCAAATACATGAGGAGTGAAATGAAAATGAGAAAATGTAGAAAACAAAACTTTCTTTTACTAATTACAAAGAGTTGTCTGCTCTCTGTTACCACTTAACAATGATATTACCATCAGCATTAAATTAACTTCCCACCAAAAATAATAAGTTCATTGTTATCAGGTTACATCAGTAAAAACACCAGCAGACAAAGGGCAAATCTCATCAACATAAAACTCATCCCTAATTACATTCTGCATTCTGCTTTTCCATGTCAATTTGTTAATTAATCAGCTTAGAAGTATAGTTTAGTAGCTACTTTGTTAGTATAGTAGACACATTTTAGCAGAGTCCTATCATAAATATAGCTATTTAATAAAGTGTAGTAGGTAGTAGTGTGTAGTAAATTTAATATTATAATAAATGACTAATGATGATTGATGATACTACCTACAGCACTTTAATAAAATACAAGTAACAATAGCTATAATTATGATGGGACTCTAATATAATGTTAGAGACTGAAGTTTGGTGCTTGTGGATAATTGAGTTATCCACAAACACAAAACTTCAGTTTTTTGTTTGTGATAAACACACTCAGTCATGTATAGTATATATTTATTTATATACATAGATGTATATATATATAGAAATACCAACCCTGTCATGACAAGCTCGTCAATACAGGCTACTGTCATACACGGCTGCACAGTGGCAGGGCATATGAGGAGATAAAGAGCGAGGGTATGGGTGCAATGAACTAAACCTTTAGTTCATTGATGGGTGGGAGGGTTCGTGTCATGGGCCCCTGCTTTAGGACTTGCCAGCCTGTATTTCGCATATATAAAACCAATACTGGAGCATCTGTTCAACCGGTCATCTAAATCAATTAACCTCCTACAAAATAAAGAGTCTCTTATCCATTCCCCTGAAGTTTTGTGATATTTATTTTTGGCACCTGGAGTAGACTGCTATTCATGGGTAGTAAACTCATCTAGATTCATTATGCAGACATATATGCATGATCTCTACAGAATATTACCTGCATATTCACATGGCTCTGTATAGAGGACAGGTTCGCATGATGATCTGTATATGAAGGTAACACATTGTGTTCTCATGTGATTTGTAGGCAGGAGAAGAGATGATAGATCCAGACTGCCCTCTGAGAGAAATACAGTGTAAAAGAATACCTAGCCTCACTGTCAAGGTCGGTAACTCCATAGAGTTATCCCTACTCTATGTGTAACTCTAACTATATATATCTCCACCTCACCTGTGTGTCTGCGTGTTTCACTTTGTATGTCTGTATCATGATGACATCGATTCTACACTATTATCATGTGTATCTCTGATCGTTAGAGTCAATTTAGTTTGAGTACTAGCATGTTCCCGCCCCTAATTAATAAAATTGACCTCGAGTCGTCACACCGAATTCCTTGTGATGCTAAGTGAATTAATTCACTCCCTATCGATTGGAGATAAATACATGTAAAAGTAGAACACTTGATCAGTGTGTGTCTGTATGTTTCACTCTGTCTGTCTGTGTGTCTCACTCTGTAAAGGTCTGTCTGTGCACAGTGATCACGTGATTAACTATTACATGTATATCTCTGATCGATAGGGAGTGAATTAATTCACTTAGCATGATTACCATCACATGGTAATTGATTTGTCCACACGAGTTAAATTTTATTAATTAGGGGCGGATACATGATAGGAACTCGTACTGAATTGACTCTTAAGATAAGAGATACACGATAATAGTATTGTAGTCTTGAATACTCTCGATGACAGTGGGCTATCTGTGTGCATAACTGTCTGTCTGCACATCTTTAACTCCTTGATGAGACACACAGACAGACAGCTATGAACAAAGATAGCACACTGTCATCAAGAGTATTCGAGATTACACTACTATTATCATTGTGTATATTTGACAGTTAGAGTCAATTTAGTCTCTTACTCCTTGATCTCATACTGTCTGGCATCTTTCTTCAACTTCTTCAATATGTTCATTGAGAGATAGGTTGATAGATGACAGATTGAATAAGTTTGTTACATCTAGGCTATATTATATTAATGGTTGGGATAACCAATAAAATGCACTTGACTCTAAAGTTTAGTTTTGTTTTAGACCTCAAGAATCGTGTTAATTTGCAATGAAAAAATTAATTAACAAGAGTTGCTCTCTCATTGAACATATGTCATATAGAGATGATAATTCCAATGTGTACATACTTTTCTAAATTACAAATCAACTAGAGGAGTAAAGTATTCACAGGAGGACAAGTTGTTTATGGCTAGCAAACAGTAACTCAACCTCATTGCTTACCATTAACTCCTACCTTAGCTAGATAGAATTGGTGGAAGCTAACAAAGGTACCTCTCAACCAGCCAGCTAAACTAAACTATATCTTTTACTCACTGATCTATGGTAGATATTGATGATGATTGACCATCACTCAGTGACACAGTTTGTATCTCCCATGTCTGATGTCTGTCAGTGTGCTGATCACAGAGAGGATTTTGTATCGTCATCATGCTACCAATCTACAGTTCCCCTCCCCCATGGGCCCCCAAGAACTTGTCTGAAGAAGCTCCTGTCGAGGATGCGCCACCGTTGACGGACATCCAATGTTCAGTATCAACTATCCAAAGAACGTTTTAGGGTTGGTTGTTACTAGACATTGGCAGTGTAACGGCATATATGTCACAGGAGCCCATGTTGCCGCCTTCCCTGTGCAGAAATTATAGCCTATACAAAAAATCTGACAGGGTACACGCTCCATTCTCTGTGCTATTTCTCTTCTAGTTGGTTGATTTGATAGGATACCATACTAAATTTCACCTTTTACCGTCTAGCTGTAATGATAAATTTTAATTCTCAGATAGTATTTTTGTGTACAAATATTAACAGTTGATAATGATTGCTGTCCATTTTTATTGAGCGCATAATCTTTTTATTTTTTCAGATTTATCACACAGCCGCCATTCAACGTTTTTTCAGGCTATAAACTCATACATGTGTGGGTATTAATGATTATCCACTCTCTAGTTCAAATCCTATATCCTGTGTATCTGCACTCTAGTTCTAATATTAGCGTTAATTAATTTTACAGTAGCCCTCCAGTTATACTTACTGAAAATATCATCAGCTCAGTCCAGGAGTATTACAATATTGCATATTGTATACATATTACAATGATCTTATCAGAGAGGTAAGTACGCACAATTGCATGACCACATAACTTACCATATTTTTTTGCTAAAAGTTATGGAGTGTTGTTGAATCTAGAGGCCTGGCTACACAACCTGTATTGTGGTACTTTTAGTATGGCTAGATCAATGAATATCCTCTCCTATTGAAGTCCATTGGCTAGATCTGATCCAACCCATTTTTACCTTTAATATTGAACTCTGGTACACTGGTGCTACAGAAAGACAAAAGAATATGCTTTTAAAAAAACAGCTTTATTTTTGGCGATGACTGTTTTGTTGACATGAGTATTTTTAATTAAGCTCAACATTTTATCGCTGATGATAGACACATTTACGCAATTGTTATGAAAGTAATCGTAAATATTTTATCATACCAAAAACTAGAACATCAAGTTTTGTGTGCAGCTTTGTGCCTTTAAGTATTTGTCTTCTAAACAACTGAGAGAGAAATGGCTCACACCTAAACTGTAATGTGTTTCTAACACAATTACCAAAATAAACTCAATTCAATTCATAGATTTTGGATAGTTTAGATCTACCAGATCCCTCGCCGGGGGTTGTCGGGCAGGGCCAAAGTCTGGGGGCTCAGACTATCAGATGCCGAGATAAAGGTTGATTGATTGATTGGTTTATTTGTCACTCACATATAAGTATGTTGCGAAGTTCGTTGTTTGATACACTGCTGTCCACATAGAGCAAAAAAAGCTGACATCTCATCGTGGATTGGGTTTAAATAATATTATTATTGAGGGATGAAATCATATTGCGTAAAAAGCTGTCTTTCCCCCAAGAAGACATATAATTTAATGTCCTGTATATTCCTGATGGAAGCTTTGGTGACTTCGATTTTCGCTACAAGCTGTATAGCCACCTCAGCTATAATACATGGTCTATTTATGAGCTACAGGGCCATGCTTAGTTTAAGCGCTCAAACGGTGGCGGGATGCTGGTAGAGGCATTTCATTATCAACCACTTTCCCAAACCAAAGTGGTTGATAATTAAATGCTACTACCTGGGCTGCCTGCTTGACCAGCAGCCTGCCCAGGCTAAGGTGACACTCTTTGTAAAAGATTTGTGCTGTTAAACTAATGTGTCATATAGCAAACAAACAGTGTAGAAAGTTGGTGCAGAAGCATTTTGATGAAACATATGATGATAAAAATCGATCAAAACTTTGAAAGTAATGAAGAGATTATAAATGAGGTACTTGTGAAAGTAACACTGAGACCTGCTCATATTATTGGCTTGGGAAGATTCTACTGCTAACAGTGATCACTGCACCACCAATTTATAATCTTTGACACCACCATAGTGATTGCCTTATACTTTTATGTGTATTATGATAAATAATGGAGCAGTTGAAATAAAACAAATAATTTGAAAAATAAATAATCACAGAAGGTTGTGTGCATGTTTGTGTCAAGCATAGAATTCTGCAAGGTTATATCACATGTATGTGGATTGTAACAAATGCATTTGAGGCCATTTGATGTTGGTGATATCACAGAGTAAGGATATATCCTTACTCTGTTGTGATATTATTTGTATGTCACAGGGCCGTAGTGTAGAAAAAATGGTAGGGGAGGCAAAAGTCCGAGGCAAGTCTGAAGCATCGTCAGTAGGGGTGCTGTAAGCTCCTCTCCAGGCAATTCAAGGCATGTATTTAGCATAATGAACTCCCGCAGGAGCTTATTCTGATAAGGTTTTTTTCAATCATAGCGTTTAAGGCCACTGTATTTAGCTTTCTAGGGGAGGCAGTGCCTCCCTGCCTCCCTGCCTCCCTGCCTCCCCTAGAACTACAGGCCACAACAGGTCTGTATGATAACGTTATGCTGCACACAACTAATGTACAATATAGGGAAATCAATGAAGCTTGACACTTGATAGTGACAAGTTGAAGTGAACTAGGAACCAGCTGATTTTAGTTCATTTGGAGCAAATTATGGTGTGAAATCAAAATGACTATTTTTGAGAAATTCTTTTCAGTCTGTTCGGCCTGTTCAGCACTTTACAGTTATCGATAAGTGTATGTTTGGAGCAAATTATGGTATGAAATCCAACTGACCATTTTTCATACGCATTGCTTTGATTTAAAATTACACACATTGACATACTTGCATTGGGAATGTTTTATAGCCATAAATGAGCGGAACAACATTTGTTATGACTCTTTGATACTTGTAGACCCTCATGTGGCAGGTAAACGTTCCAGCAAATGGTGAAAATCTGGTTATACGATTAACGGAGAGGACTGATTACCAATAGATGAGCCTGAAACATCGCTGGAACCTTCACCAAAAGAATCGATTACTCTCCAAGAATGAAGTAAGTAGAGATTTTTAGTCAATCTAATCACTAATGCCTGAGGAAATACTATTATGTATTTTGTTTAGCAGAGTAAAGGATATCCAAGATTTGACACACCTGTTGTTCGCTGTGATAAAAGAACTATGTCATGTTTTCAATTCTTGAACTATATTTAGAAAAATACTGCCAGTGCAGCAAAAGTTTTAGCATAAGTGCTTTTTCTATGGAGGTAGCAACAGTTTTTCTAGTAACGGGTATTTAAGGCGTCATTATTAGGCAAACATGTTATAGAGGAATTTGAACTTTCAATAGAGTTGTCCTCAGCTGTGTTAAAAGAGGACAACTACCATCACAAATATTTTCACCACATCAACATAATATTTATCTTTTCAGAGTATCAAAAGCAACTTCTGCACATAAAATAAAGCCTATATGGCACAGTCTATCTTTAGCTGTGGTTGGGCTTGAACAGCAAACATGTTTCACAAAATATAAGTATTAGCATTATAAACTTTCCCACTGTAAAATCACATCATTGGCGCACCATTATTTAGTCACATGCCACAATAGGTAAGCCATAAATGTGAAGTGAGCTATCTCTTAGCGTTTGATGGAAACTTGTATAATATTTTAAGGTACAGATGATAGCTGCTACTGCTGCAAACCTAAGCACTCTTACAGACAGACAAAGCATACTCAGACAATGTAAGGTCGGTAAATATTACACTGCTTCCATTTGGTAGTGCCTCACCATCTGTGCTATCACATGGCGCAGTACACCCTAGCCATCCTAGGATCTTAGCCCTATATAACTGTAAACAGAACACAGAGTTAATGAGTATGTAAACCATAACTTTTGTTAATTTTTTAGTGTTATTAGTTGTCAAGGTTATTATTTGGAGGTTTATCTCATCAAGAAAGTGAGCAGTCTAATTATGGTATTATCCCGTAACCCGACATATCAACTGATAAATGCCATTTTCTAAACTGGGACAGTTTATCAATGAACCCTGCAGCAAAAAAGTGTCCTGTCTTGAACAGAACAGGAAAGAAATACAAAATTAATCCAATGTCAATGATCGTGTATTGCTCTCCTGGTTCCATTTACAAAGGTATCAATTATTGTGGATGGTCTCTGACAGAGACAGTTTTGTGTGGTTTAATGGTTTTTGTGGCATAGTTACTGATGCCCGTTCCCCCCTCCCATTGCTGATGTACACCTGTAACATGATTGTAGGAATATGCGTTCCCTACAAAGGAGCTGCTGCATCTTGCATATCAGAGATGACTCCGTGGAAGTGGACCAAACAGAGGTAACGTTGACGACTCATTAGGATAGTAGGTGATGGTATGACCATCATGCTATGACCACTTTTAAGTGAAGCTAGGTATTCCTGCCACTCCACTGAATTAAAACAGACGGCTAACAATTTAGCACATCAGTAGGCTGTTCACGAACAACTGGCTTATGACTACATCATACTATTATCCTGTAAGGGTACAGCAGACCAGTTTCATTATCTACGCCCGATTAGACAAGTAGTGTATGTAACATTCCATATTAAAAAGTACTATTGAGGAAATTACTAAAATAGAACACTTGCATTCAATGCTAAAAGTTTCATTTCTAAGCTACCTTAGAGAACTAAATGTAAGCTAGAGTTGAATAGCTAGTTGACTAGCTAACTTAATGTTAGTTAGCACAAAACTTTGACTAGTTGAGGTGGGAGTCTATATAAAATGAAGCGTGTGAGCAAATGTCAGCTATCTCATTTTGCAAAAATTACTCTTCCAGGGAATGTCATCAATTTTTAAACAGGGTACATGTTATTTTATTCTCTACCTCATTCTTTTGTTCAAATAAAACAATTTTGTCAAACAAATATTAGATAAAATTATTCACATCAAGTAGCTTGGAACTTCCAAACGGTATAATTGATGTATTGATTCCCGATAACTGATTGTCCATGTCTTTCTTAATATAGACTTCAAGGCCCTCAGCGTGGGTTTGTGACAGCAGTTGTGTTACTGTCATGTACCTATCTGATTGAACCTCTCGCATCTGTACGGGTTTATCTCCAGCACATACCTTCCATTCAGTTATACAAGACGGTTTTAACCAATTGGAAATGGATTTATGTATATTTTATAGGATAACTTTGACAACACTGTATATATGTGGAGGGTTTGAGGAAGGTATCAGAATAGTCCTAGCTGTCACTGTGTCTGTGGCATAGACCAATATCTGTATGCTGGGTGAGAGAAGAAAGGCTAGTAAGTAAGTTAGTAAGCAAGTAAGTTGGCTGATTGTAGAGTATATGATGTTGTGACAGAATACTCTAGATAATAATATGTGAAATACACCAATGTTGTTAATAAATAATAAAGACTGCCCCATCACCCTAAACATTACGTGCAATCAGGGAGTCAGTCCCAAACTTCATGGTGCAATAATAAGTCTTTGTTGAACACAAATAAATCTTGTGTATTACACATGTAATTATGAGTTATCTTCTCCTGAGAGTAGAGGAGACAACTTTTTATATATGTTAATTGTGTGTTAATGTTACATTACATTTGTAGAGCACTAAAGTCAGTGTTCGACCTTGTGATTGGGATGAGAATGGATTTGCCTGAAAATATGATTTGGCCAGAGGACCAGTGCCTTGATGATAAAGACATTCCTTGACTGATATTACAGTTGCCTCTCGGCGATGCGGAGTAGCACCTAGTGCGCCGCTCGTTGAAGTAGCTCAAGAAAGGAATGCGAGAAAAGCATAATAGGCAACAGGAGTTTGCAACCAGCCCACTGGTTATAGCGCAAAACAGTCAGCCCTCTGACTTGTTTGTAAGTTGGCAACATTGGCACATGGGGCGGGTGCCTGGATTTATAATCCAAGAAAAGAACAAACGAAAATCTGAGAGGATATTGCAACCATCCCACTGGTTACAGCGCAAAACAGTCAGCCCTCTGACTTGTTTGTAAGTTGGCAACATTGGCACATGGGGCGGGTGCCTGGATTTATAATCCGAGAAAAGAACAAATGAAAACCTGAGAGGAGATTGCAACCAGCCCACTGGTTGTAGCGCAAAACAGTCAGTAATAGGACTGAAAGCTCTTCTACAAAATATCGTTTGACACGGCAAACGTGATCCACCCAAATGCTTGAAAAGTTGTAGCGTGAAATAGTCAGCCCTTCTGACATGTCATGGACATATAGAACATGTTCCCTGACTTTGGTTATGGTTGCCGCTCAGCGAGGGCAGGTAGCACCTGGTGCGCCACCCGCTGAAGCAGCTTGTACGCACTGAATGCACGCTCCAAGATGCGGCCTCGTCGGCAATGCTTAGTGAACCAGTGGCAAAGCTGGCTTGACGAACTCGGTTGAACAAGGGAGTCGATGGATCAGCGCTGCGCTTGGAGAAAAGCCAAAGTCACCTACCGCTGGACCCTAAAGATGCAGCAAACACACGGAAACTATAGCTAAGTTATAAGCTCAAGCCGTCGCTGTTTGATTGTCCTTATGGGGCCAGTGCAGTAAAAGGATTGAAAGCTCTTCTACAAAATATCGTTTGACACGGCAAACGTGATCCACCCAAATGCTTGAAAAGTTGTAGCGTGAAATAGTCAGCCCTTCTGACATGTTATAGACATATAGAACATGTTCCCTGACTTTGGTTATGGTTGCCGCTCGGCGAGGCGGAGTAGCACCTGGTGCGCCACCCGCAGAAGCAGCTTGTACGCACTGAATGCACGCTCCAAGATGCGGCCTCGTCGGCAATGCTTAGTGAACCAGTGGCAAAGCTGGCTTGACGAACTCGGTTGAACAAGGGAGTCGATGGATCAGCGCTGCGCTTGGAGAAAAGCCCAAGTCACCTACAGCTGGACCTTAAAGATGCAGCAAACACACGGAAACTATAGCTAAGTTATAAGCTCAAGCCGTCGCTGTTTGATTGTCCTTATGGGGCCAGTGCAGTAATAGGACTGAAAGCTCTTCTACAAAATATCGTTTGACACGGCAAACGTGATCCACCCAAATGCTTGAAAAGTTGTAGCGCGAAATAGTCAGCCCTTCTGACATGTTATAGACATATAGAACGTGTTCCCTGACTTTGGGTATGGTTGCCGCTCGGCGAGGCGGAGTAGCACCTGGTGCGTCACCCGCAGAAGCAGCCTTTACGCACTGAATGCACGCTCCAAGATGCGGCCTCGTCGGCAATGCTTAGTGAACCAGTGGCAAAGCTGGCTTGACGAACTCGGTTGAACAAGGGAGTCGATGGATCAGCGCTGCGCTTGGAGAAAAAGCCCAAGTCACCTACGGCTGGACCTTAAAGATGCAGCAAACACACGGAAACTATAGCTAAGTTATAAGCTCAAGCCGTCGCTGTTTGATTGTCCTTATGGGGCCAGTGCAGTAATAGGACTGAAAGCTCTTCTAGAAAATATCGTTTGACACGGCAAACGTGATCCACCCAAATGCTTGAAAAGTTGTAGCGCGAAATAGTCAGCCCTTCTGACATATTATGGACATATAGAACATGTTCCCTGACTTTGGTTATGGTTGCGGCGAGGCGGAGTAGCACCTGGTGCGTCACCCGCAGAAGCAGCCTGGACGCACTGGACGCACGCTTGGCAGTGCTTTGCGAACCAGCGTAGATGCTGGCGCGACCTCGGTTGAACGTCGGAGTTGATGGATTGGCCGCTGCTGCGGCGTATGGCGGTGAGTCCTTCACAGGACAAGCGTGCATCAAGAAGCGATAGCTGGTTGCTCTGCTGCGTGAAAGTAAAGAGCGCTGCGGTCACCATAGGTCAGAGGCCTCAACCGCCACTCTTCAAAATCTCGCCGGCGCTCCTCGGCTGTATACGAGTCTTTGCATCGCGCACCCCCTGCGCCGCGCTGCAGTGCTGCCCTGTGAGTGCTCCCCAAAGCGCACTGAAGTTAATTCGCGCGCCCCGCGTGAGATTGCCACATGCCGACACGGAGCATGGTTGACCATCTACCGTCAGCAGCTTCACATATGCTTAACAGTGGTGAGTCGGAGTTGGCCAGAAGGTCGAGGGGATTTTTCTCCAGTTTATATTGTCATAATTAAGTTAGTTTTACTCTTTAGTGTAGCTTTCTGCTTTGATTCTGTGTTGTGTATAATTATACATTATAAATGAGCCAAATGATGACAAGAGATGTTAAATGACGGTGGGAGAGCTAGAACATCATATATATTACTTATGTGAGTATCATATTCAATGTTATATCTCACCGATTTATATCTTATTCTTAATTTTACCGACACCATTATAGTTCTGAAAATTCACTCCTTTCTCCTTTGATTCTGTATTGTTAAAATATTACAATACTTAACTTACTTTTCAATCTAACTTTCCTACGTTTTGTCTTTGCCATTATTAAGGAAGGTGAAGGTGAAGGAGAATCACGTGGGCTGTCTATGAGCAAATGAGGTGGACTTACGATGGATTTTGATGGAACTAATAATAATATATCTAGATCCTATATGACTGTGCAGCCCCCAAACGAGAGCATATCATTTACCGATAATCAAGTCATTATGGAAACTTCCTCCTCAACACATGGAATTACAGTACGTATACCACTTACAACTTGGACAAGTTCTGCTTGCTGAAAAGAAACTTGGGATTTAGGCATCACGTTCAGCTGGACAGCACTTGTCAGTCTACCATCACCACACTATTCTTGATTTTCGAAATACGCACCTCCTGCCTCTCCTACATTCCAAAAATTATTTACTTGTGTTGTTTATCAATGATCACAACTCCCAAGGTCAACCTGTCTATTGTTTTTTTAGGTCAAATCACTTGAAGTGTTTAACACTCAGAAGGTCTTTGTAAATTAATCGAGGAAGCTAAAGAACCTGATGAACAGAGAAAGTTCTAATAACTGAGTACGACCAGACAGCGAGGGAGTTAGATTAGTTATCATTTATATGCATTTGAATGAGATCGGAGCATTTGGTATTTCGAAAATGCGTATTTATAAGCGCAAGCTTACCCTTTTTGGTCTTTGTTTTTACTACTTCAATCACAGAAATGAATATGAACTGTTAATTGTGTTCTGCCAAAAGTTTTAGGTGGTTGTATCCATACCATACAGAGTAGCCTTATTTCAGCAAGCCTTGGTACGGAAGATCCCAAGGAACACCAGCTGGTACTGCTTAACTATAGAGGATGTCACAGTAACACCAGACAGGGTACACTGAAATATACCATGCTAGAGCAAAATCCTCCTGCCTGCTTCAGAGAGGTGAGACAACCTCTTCTTAACTATACACTCGCACAGCGCCAGTAAAAATACTCAAAAATTACTAAGAACACTGTTCTACATCAATTCAAATATGATAGTATGCAGACAGAGCACAATTTATATTTACAGGTACTTATTTTCATGGCAAAATTTATGGTTATTAAAAAGGAGTAGAATTGTGGGTTGATGAAAACTGGAAAATCGCGATGCAGAGTAAACGTATGAAAAACTCAAAAAAAGAACATTTGCTGCATTACTGCCACCAATTTCCGCATATGATCAGATGGAAGAGATGTCCGTACCAGCTCCCATCAGAGACCCTATAAGAGAACCCATAAATCATTCTGCCTTCTTTTGTAGCTGCCGGTATCTTAGGCAGCACAGAGGAGGAAATGAGAGATAACGGTGTAAGAAATCGTCGGGCCATAAAAGAACTCCAAACAGATATACTAACTACCTGGAAAGTCTAAAGGATTATTACGACTTCTGTTACACATACTATCATCAAGAAACTCAACCTAATACATGTCAAAAGTGCCCGATGCACTGCAGCCCAACAGAGTTGAAAGGAGAGTGAACTCCTGCGGTTTCATGCCAAGGAAAATCCTACCCCCACTGACAACGCGAATATCAGTGGTGCTTGTTCTCTATTTTCCCATAAACAGATTATGGTTTTTTTGAGGCAAGGATGGCACGGTAGCTGCTGGCCGCCATTGACTCTATATTGACGCAATATCTCTACACTATAAAGAGATTCAATTGACATATTATTTACATACTTAAATATATTATTGCTGTTCCAATTTTATGAATAAGACATTTATGGTGCTGTAATATTTTATTCTTGTCTTTTGTATGTAAAGTTTTCAGATTGTTACTCATTCAAGTTTAATGAGAAAAAGAGGGATGTTTGTCCTCATATGCAGTGACCACGTGCTCATTTAGCATGCTGCCAATGTATAAATAGGCCTGCATATCACAATTTTAATCAGTTGATATTTTAGTTATTATTAGTCATTATAAGTCATTAGACACAATGGTCACTACGGCAGACGAGCTGCGCCATGGGAGAAAATAATGAGAAAATAATAAAGAGAGAAATGATAGGGATAGAAATAATAATAATAGAAAATAATGGGAGAAAATAATGAATATACACGCTCCAACAACAAATCAAACAGCTTGATTTATATACAACCAACAAAACACAAAATAAACAGTTGTCAGATCAAGTCCAGTTTTATGAAGAATCTAACTTTACAGACATTACTAGAAGATGAGACAGTGACATCATATGGTCTGAAATGCTCCACCCTCTCTATACAGTGTCTATTTATGGCAGTATGTAGAAACTGACTAAACTTATCTCCAGACAAGGTAAGGCATACTGCTGTGTCTGTAACATGAGAGATTATATAGCACGTTACAGGAAGATGAAATAGGAGGGGAGTTTGCTCTACCCCTACCCAAACTAGAACAAGTATGTTCCATAAGAAGTTTGACATAATTCAACTGAAATTTTTCAATTTGGGTTGTGTGTGGTTAGTGGAAGGGGACGGATGCAACTGCAGTTTGACCGCAGCCAACCCGCTTGCAGACATCACTGTATTTTATATACAATGATGTATATAGTTATTGGTCATGTCTTTTTATTTATTTTCTTCATACTTTTAGCCCACCGGCTGACCATTGAAACAGTGTCCAGCCCAATTAGCATCACCGGTTGCCATTTGATTTGAAGCCGTTATGAATTGTGCCTCTAAGTTGACAATTACTTATTGCGATCTACTGTAAACCATCAGAGCAAATTCTCAGATCCGACTGTCATCAGTGCTGATAAAGATAAAACTAAAGTTTTCAGTGGTAAGTACTCCTCAATGCAATATCTTCTGTCAGACTACTACCAAACTCTACTAATCAATCCTTATGATTGTGTATTGGGAGGGAACAATTTCACATTATTTATTTGTTTGTTTGCTATTCTAACTGTAACCCCAGTCCTGAGCGTTACGCAAAATTTACCAGGGTATAGTGATAAATCACAAGATTTTCCATCACACCTTTGACACTATAAGTCCCGTGATCCATAAATTAATGTGGTCTATAAAATATGAAACAAGGCGATGGCTTTTTAAGTCATGTTATGCTTATAAACTGGCCCAGTTTTCATTTATATCATATGGTAGGTTTTGTTAGGGAAAAGACAAGAGTAGAAACTGCAGGCAGTAATGACCTTGAATCTTTGGCTCATCCAGATAGTGCCTTGATAATCACACTAAAAATCGCAATATGCAAAGCATCAATCATTTAAATCACCGAAATTTGTTGTCTCAGGCATTAATTAAGGATTTGTTGATACATACTAGGGACCACTAGTGAGTTACATAACTGAACTACACTGCATAATACATTATTAGGCATACTAACTGAATAAGGTTCGTAAACGCTCAAGCATTGTATCAGATAATATTCCAATTTTCCTGCTGGAAGTTCATTGCTTCGTTCATCTGTTAGTCTATGATAATTTTTCACTTTTGTATTGCTGAAAACATCCTGCTTCACTGATCAGTGGCATACCAATCTCAGTGTTGAGTAGACCAAAAACTGCACTCACTTTCTTTCAGTTTGGAACATAATTTTGTTCGATGTTATACCAAAACCAGTTTATAAAATACAGTTCATTTTATATTTAACTTGTTTATTGATGAGTTCTGTGATATGAAATCAATATAACATTTTGTCAGCCTATCATATCACTATGCCTGATTCTAAAGATTAGCCTTCAGTCAATATCTCTGTAGCCAGTTGATCATCCATCACCTTGATCCTGCTTTTGCAGATTATTTTCTTCGGTTAGCTACATGTCATGGCCTAAAATGAAATGCCATAAATAACATGAATGGAAGAGGACCAGGTAAGTGTTTCAATGTGAGATAATTTGGTTTCCGCCGTTAATCAAGCAATATTGATATTTATGTTTGAAATGATCTTATTCACGCTTCCAAATGGCAAACATGTATTCATAATGAACAAGAGCCGCCTACAAAGCAGCTCAATAGGCATCGCCCTCCTTGTTTCTTTGTCGGTGGCAATGATTGGCAGCTAAAAAGGATGCCTCTGGTTTTATCTAAAAAAAGTTCCCTGTGATGCAAAAAGTCTATAAGCAAATTACAATGCCCCATCACTTGTTCTTATTCAAGTACTGGATGTAAAATAGTTCCATCTAAGTGGATCGCATCATCATCATCATATAGGGTGAAAGATTAGAGACAAGAATTAGATTGTTATTATAATATAATGATGTACTATAATGTAATATTGGTTACGTGATGTGGCGTTACCCTGAAAAGTATATCAGATTCTTTATATTATTATTGATACGTTGTCATATTGAAATGTCATCATATCAATATGATGTCATCTTTGTATTATAAGTATGTATACACAAATGATATGGATTAGATTGCACTTGATGTTGGTGACCCTGCTGATAAAATATAACACAATGTTTCCGCCACAATATCCTCCTAAATACAGTGTAAGCTGGTTAATTCAAACTTTATAATTCAAAACTCCCGTAAATTCAGACAAGGAAAGTTGGTCCCTTCAACCAGATCTTAATGCATTCTAATGTCACTTGATTCAGACTCTGCTTAATAAGAAAGAAAATTTGTGGTCCCCATAGGATTGAATTAAGTGAACTGCACTGTGTATGGAATTCAGAAAAAGAAAATGGCTGAAACAGCATTGATAAGAATCACATTCATCAATTCAATAACAATGGTGCACAACTACAATAAAACTTAGTTTGACCGCTTTCATGTGTGTGGCAAATTAGCATTTGGAAACACAAAAATCGATTTATTATTTCTTCAGACTTTTACGAAATAACCAGCATATGACATCATGACATAAAGCTACCTGTGACATCATTATCATGTGAACACCGAAAACCAATAGGAGCAGATAATAGGAGATAACTAGCCCTGTTCACACTGCCACGAGTGCCGAGTGGCGGTGTTAACAGGGCAAGGAGATAACATGTTAGTCATATTGCTGTAATGTATAATTCTGGATCTGATTTATGGAATAATTTTATCACAGGGAAGTTGTAAGTAGTAAGTCAGTAAAATAATCATCAAATAAATTAGAATCTCGATGTTGTAAAATTTAAGACCACAATGATAATCAGAAAATCATTTCAACAAAAAATAGATCCCAATACACGTGAGCAACTTTATAACATAACGATATAAGTATACACGATAAATCGCAGCCATATATTATACATTATATATATGGAATATACATTATAACATATTTTATATGGATACACATATATATTTATATTATATAATATAGATAGATCCTGATGAATAAGTTAAAATCATTCCGTTGACCGCCGCAGCTGCGACTGAATCTGCGACTGAATCTGCTATAGAGCTCCCATTTATCTCATTTTCTTTCTCATCTTCAGCGTCGATTATTCTAATGATGTGATGCTGCCTCTCTTATCGACAGCCTTACTTTTAATGGTCATCCGGTGATCTCTGTTATTCTCTATGTTAGCTACAAGCCCTCCTGTCTCAAAAAAGTGGTAAAAATAATCAGGATAGCTTTTAGCTCATGAGGCTCTGAAAATCGTCCATCTGGTAGAAGCTGATGAGACACAAAGGGAGTAAGGAGGGCAGCTGATAGACTGTAAGACCATTTCACCGCGAAGGATTAGCAAAGCTAACATTTACTCCTCTAGCGCTGTATCAAACATTGCAAATGCCAAATTTACACTTTCAATAACATACCTGGTATAATACATGACAACCACAAGTTTCAACATGTAATTTCTCATATTGAAGCTGTTTAACTTGAGGTTTAGGATTTTTAACCACATGAATACACTTGTTTCCAAAATCTTGACTCGTATCCCAATAATTGATCCGTATCCTAAGTCAGGACCCAGTTCCCAAGTCTTGAATCACTCTATAATCACAATTGGGTGATTTATTATAATCCCACAAGTCTAGGATACTCAGACTCACCGATACTCTAGGATACTCAGACTCACCGATACTCTTTTGGCAGCGCTCCATGGTTTAGTCTGGTCTGATGAGTCAGCACATGTCATTAATAAACACATCAGAAGTGATTTGTGCTCTCCGTTTGTTTTATCAAAGCCCTCTGTTACATAACGTCACTAATATTACAATGTGAAATGGTGGTGCCAACGTAACACACTGTCACCGAGATTTCACTATTGGGATGTATCCTCTGATCACTAGTCTAAGTGCCTGACATGTGCCTGCATATACAACAAGTTGTCATCGGGTCATCAAACTAACTCCTTTTGAAGATATCTGGGCTACATGAATTAATTGATCGATCAAATAAATTAAAATTCCAATGAACAATATTTTTTTCATTTTTTCTTCAAGATTGATGAATTTATTTAGACATACATATTTATCAAGTTCATATACCATTTTAATATAATTGTTACCTAGAGCCATGCCCTCCAGTCCTGCCCTGATCCTCAGATGATGAGCTATGTCTGTAGATAGTATTATATCTCTGATTAAGTCTAACAGCTGCTCCTACTCCTCATGACTCACATTCTCAAATATATTACATCCCTCTGTATTCATTATACACATAGTCTGTGAAAAATGGTGCCTCTACAACAAACCAACAAACTCCACGTCCGTCACAGACAACAATAACAACAACACAACACAAGTATTACACTGCTGACTTCCTGTTTTGATCATAACAAAATTATGAAATATAATTGTCATCTCATATGAGCATTAAGAACAGACTTAATCACTTCATAATTGAAGATACAAAATAAAGGCCTGAAGTTGATGGGAGGAGCTGTCCTCTTAGTACACACTGAGCGGACAACTCCGATCATAAATAAACTCAAAGATCATCAAAAGCTTCATAACAACAAGACAAGAAGATAGAAGAGTAGCCATCTTACCTCCATCACCGATCCCTCTGATCGTACAGAGCGGCCAGAACTGATTTCTGTCAACAAGATATAATATCTTTTAGTAATAACAAGTAGTAGGCCTGGCTCATTTGTGGTGAGTTGTAATCTGCTAGAACGGATATTAACACATCAATATCATATACTGAACTATGTAGTATAACAGCCACTTTTCTAGTATTCTCAAACCATAACGAGACTAAAGAAACGCAACTAAGCTGAAGCTGTAGCCCTAAAAAAACAACAAATCAGAAATTGTTTCTTTCCTCGGGAATGTATTGAAATTGAAACCTGTGGCTTGAACAACTTCACGCTGAAAACTTCAAACTTGATCACGCCTGAGTTCCCCCTCCCCACATATTCGGGTACTCGGGTACTGTTATACTCACAGATGCTACTTGGAATGAGTTACTGGTCCCTCTGTGATCGATGCCATGACATAACGCCACTACAAAATATGCCAGCACCTCCAGCTCACTGTAATGTATAGAGAGGTTTATCTATGATGTCATAACTCAGAGAGGATGAAGTAGTTTTGTTAGATCTGTCATAACAATTATTTGGCCTCAGCTGAAGTTTCAAGTATAATTCCAAATTAACCAACCACTTTGGTTTAGCACTTTTTGTTTCATGTTCTCCTGTTCACCACATAATTCTAGTAACATCACCCATTCTTTCAACTTACTGCAAGGGGTCTCAGCAATGGGCCATGCAAGACCAATAACCCTAACACGTAGGTTGTGTTTCATTGGAATGTGCTGTGGGATAACAGAACACAACTCTGGTGAACGGCAATCGGTGTGCGTGCTTGCTATTCACTGCCAGGCGATTGGTGCCGCCGAAGTTGTGGAGACTTCAAAGGTTGATTGTTCCAGCCCCAGCAACCTCAGGTATATAGCTCTCCGGTCAGGAAATTAATATATAAATTGGTACTTATTCTCAATTTCTAAACCCAGAAGCCCCAAACAGATTACCTTACAGTGTGCCATTGCTGCTAATTTCACATCAAAGTTACTTACATTGTGTAAAGTATGCACTGAGTTAGAAGTTACATTTACCTTTTGAGCAAACAATAAATCAAATTTATCATCTCTGACCAGACCTGACAGAGTAGACATACACTTACTCGAGGATGTTTGTAGACAGGCAGTTTGGATTCTGTAGTAGTAGATAAGCGAAGTGAGCGACTGAGAACGTGTGATGCCAGTTATGAAGAGGTGGATCTCTGTAACCTTTTCTAACCATCAGTATAAATCTAGACAAGGTGTGAGGCTTTATTCTGAATGTTTGTACAAAGTCTAGCTCATGGAACATACTCACAACCGCCTGTAACCACAAAACAAACATATTATGTACTGGTCAGGGAAAGATAGATTGCATTGATGTAGGCAATTGAAAATCAAACGATTTACAAATTGCCAGCCAATAACCAAATATAACACACTGGGCTCTGCATACGTTGTATAACCATTCAGATTTCCACAGAAGCTCACCATATACATAGTAAGCTGAGCTTAAAGGAGATTCATCCTAGAGCTGTGGCTGCATTTGCATAGATAATATTTCTCATGTGAGGCTCAGCCATAGACAGTGTTTTGTCTATGGGATCAGCTTTTAATATTCAGCTATTCTATGTTCATGTATACAATATAATATACCTATAATTGTGTGAACACTCTGCTACTGGACCAAATATCTATAGTACTGGACAACGAAGAGTTGAAGACGGCATACAATACTACAATGTTATACTTACAGAAGGGATATCTTTGGTGTTTATATAACGAGGTACGGATAGTTTGAGGTCATTAAGTTACAGATTATCACCATAACTAGAGAGAGGCTGCACAGGCTGCGTCATCAGATCCATTACTTCCTGATGTGGAACCTGAACAGAGATATTCATGTATATAAACCAGTGGGTCCAAAAACCAGCGGGTCTAAAAACTAGGAGGTCCAATAATCGGGAGGCGGTGTTTTATTAATATGGTTAAGTAATTATTTGATACCAAGCAATTTCATTACATTGTGCAGATACAGCAGTTTCACAAATTGATTATTATCTGAGCTGTTTCTGATTGACATGATCTAGCAGCTACAGTTCCACAGTATGATCTGTCTACCTGCTATCATATTGTTGAGTACACTAAAGTAAGTATGATCCTTCTTTGGAAATGTTAGATTGTTCAGACGTAGATCAAGTTTGATCCAAATTGCAAACATTGTGGGTCTTTTCCATTCTACTGGTGAGCCGCTGTTCATAGGGGAGGAAACTCCAAATGCAGGCAAATTGAAAAAATATACCATGACCTGATTGGCTGGTTTTACTTACATGCATGGGGTTTGGGATACTGTCTCATTGCTACCCGCAGGTGCTTGTCAGAGATACTGTCTCATTGCTACCCACAGGTGCTTGTCAGAGATACTGTCACACTGCTACCAGCAGGTGCTTGTCAGATAGCACTATATAATCTTGCAATGAGTTTTTTTGCTGAAACAAATTCATGGGAACAAGGCGAATACGCTCGTCAAATATGCCTAAGGCTTAGGCTTAGCATATATTGTAACACTTCAATCAGGCCATGACATCGTCTACTAAGAATCTTGTGTTGGCACACTCAATAATTAAAGAGAGGTTGACAATTTGGAGTTGTCTTGCATCGTTCATAAGAACGTTATGAGTATGCATACGTTCCATGGTATAAAAGACTCTAAGCTTATTTTAGAACCCAAACTTTCATTATAAATTATAATTATGAGTCTTTTATACCATGGAACGTATGCATACTCATAACGTTCTTATTGTCACCCCCTGGCTTCTTTTTGTCAATACATTTCCATGTGAAATATGAATATTCTCCAAGTGGTCACGGCATCAACAAATACGTTGTGTAACATTGTTTATATTATTATGATATTTACATATTAATGACCTTAGAGAGTAAATATTCTAAAACAGAATAAAGAATTGGTTAAAAATTTGCCAATAGTAGTAAGTTGATTAGTTAAAAGAAACCAAAAAGTACCCAGATAAAAGTGATTGTAACTGATTTAATACTAATAATTGCCAGTTTCCCGGCTAATAAAGCAACTGTAAGTTGCCACCCCTCCTTTGATGACTGAATATAGAATGATCAGATGGAATACCTTGTCAGTAAATGAGATATAGAAAAAGGAACATGGAGCTAGGCTTCCGGTGCAACAGTAAAAACACAACAAAAAGCTAAGACCACCAAAATATAACGTTATATTATTATCATAATTATATAAAACTACAATTTATAAGAACTGATTATTAAATGGTTTTAAACTGTGACGAAATGTACTCCTAGAAAACTTAAAGCTGAAAATAAATAATACAGTCAGTTAGAATTTGGCCTTACATGTGTAAAATCTGATAAAAACAATGATTCCTTAAACAATGATGTCTTAAACAATGAAAATAATACATCCCATCAATCAAATCAAAGAAAAGTAACCTTATACCTTATTAGCTCAATCTCATGACATAAACCTATACTGAGCATGATACAAATTTAAATCAATCCTGAGCTGTTCTAACAATGTAGAGCTCGATGGGTAAATGTAGTCTAAGTTAATGCATTGCTCATTGCATCTCAGCATTCTACGCTTCCCGGCGGCGGCGACGGCCAGCACAAACACATGGTGATATTATGGTAGACAAAAATATGATGTAAAAATCTGGAATCTTTTGAGATGTATATAGACAAGTAGAAGAGTTCATTTATTTATTCTTCAGTTTTTGGCGGTTCTGTGGATTCAGGTGCGGCGTCTACTGGGGTCTCTGTCTTAGCAGTAGTGTCATCAGCGGCGGGAGGCGCATCTTCAGATTTGGCAGGCTCTTCGTCAGCAGTGACCGATTTCTCAGCAGGTGCTTGTTCGGCAGATTTTTCTTCCTCAGCTGCTGGTGCCTCCTCAGATTTGACAGGTGCTTCCTCGGCCTTAATTTCTTCAGCAGGTGCTTCTTCCGTCTTTCTTTCCTCAGTGGCAGGTGCTTCCTCAGCCTTACCTTCTTCGGAAGGTGCTTCCTCAGCCTTACCTTCTTCAGCAGGTGCTTGCTTTGTCTGACTCTCCTCAGCAGGTGCTTGCTCTGCAGCTTGCTCCTCAGTGGCTGCCTCAGCAGGTGTATCTTCAGCCTTCACCTCCTCAGTACCTTGAGCGGCATCTTCGTCACACTTGTCGCCCTCAGTTTTCTTTTCTACATGAGCTTTAATAGAAGATTCACAGGGAGTTGTATTATCTGTAGTGTTATAACTAGTGACAATAGACCAATGCCTGCTACAAGAAAAGTGTTTTACCTTGATGCTAGTGCAACGATCACATTATCAGTATAAAGCAGTATAAATGTAACATGCTGTAGTTGTGTACAATACTTCAGAACAAGGAAAACTTAAATATAATATTTCCTATGTGTTTGATGCTTACGTTTCTTGTTTTTCTTGAATGAGAATGAGAAAAGTCCCTTTTTCTTCTCACCCTTTTCTTTCTTCTCCTTCTTTCCTTTTTTGTCTAAATTTAGGAGAACATTGAAGTCATCAAACAGTTATTACCTAGTAGTTAGATAATATCTAATGCCTGCGAAACGCTACCAGAGATTTTAAGCCAAGGCTGATAGGGTAAATATAAGATAGTGTTTAGCTTTGCTAGTTGGGGTGATATATTTTTAGCTATCGCCAAATTTAACTAGATGGGGAGACGCTGGAGTTTGAGAGGTTGAGTAAATGGCAATCTTCCCCTCCTGTGTATAATACCTAGCATATTTATCAGATCAGATCTCTCAGTTATACTGTAGGAATTAAGTGGCAATTGTGAATCAAATTATCCTTTTTATTACAGCGGGAAAAGTTCGAAGAGAGCAAGCCGCCTGCTGCAAAGTTCCAATGAGAGAAAGCCAAGCAAGGTTCAAGATTTCATTGTGTCACGAGAACTTACCTTTCTTTTTGGAGGATTCTGGGTCAGAGGTTGTTGCCTCCTCCTGTTTTACTTCCTCCTCAGAGTGGACACCTGCAGAATCTCCAGCAGATTTATCTTCCTCTGCAGATTCACCCTTCACTTCTTCTACTTCCTTCTCCGTTTTAGTCTCCGCCTCCTACAACAAGAACAATCAGAACAACTCGGCGAATATTCTGAAAATCTGTTGGATTGATCTGTGAACAGGATATATTTAGGTTTCATCTTTATGGTACTAACAGAGTCAAGTGATCACATGTCACTCATTTAACCTCGCACTGCTTCTCTAAAGGAGTACACACCAAATCTAATACTCATTTCTCTTTCTAGTTCAAGCGATTTAAAAGAGATACCCCAAAAGATTGTTCCGGATTGTTACTAAAGTACATACTATACGATACTATACTATACTATACGATACTATACTACTATACTATACATACTATACTGCATTATAAGATGTTTATGAGTATGTCTATTATATTATTTATCTCCGGCTTGATAAGATAAGATAAGATGGTCTAAGCGAGTGAGCACCTACCACAACAACCTCAGGGGCAGCGACATCAGCTTCAACAGCTTCAGCAGCTGGCGCATCTTCTGGTTTGGCTGGCTCCTCTTCTGATGTAGAAGAAGGTTTCTCTTCCTCTGATGAAGCAGCGGGCTGTTCAGCAGCTGGCTCAGATTCAATCTTTATCTCGACATCTTCAATAGTAGCGTCAGGTACGCTGCCGTTATCAGCTGATCCTGATGTGGATGCTGCCTTCTCTGGTTCATCTTTCTTCTCCTCCTGATCTTCATCTACCTTCTATATATATTTATATAACACTTACTTCTATATCCTGATACAAGACATACATTATAACACTTAGGTGTATATCCTGATACACTGGACTTACAGATATACATCAGCCCTATGTTACACACCACAGATAATTATTCATAATCTTATTCTGGATATAAGTGAGTCAAGGCTGAGAAAGCTCATGTAATAATTACTTCATAGTGAGGCGCAGAGCCAGTGGGATGAGGACTAGTGATTGGTAGTGGCTATCACTTTTTGTTTAGAAACTGATAAAAAAACAGGGAAACAAGTCATGAAATACTATTATAGTTAACGCAAACTGTGTCTAAAAATATTAACCTTTTCTTTCTTCTTTCTGAAGGTGAGTTTTCTTGGTTTCTTCTCGGTCTTGTCGACCTTCTGCACAATCTCCAGATTAATCATAGCGTGTCCCATCTCAATCAGAGAGGCTCTCACATCCCGCGGGTCAACTTGTAACACAGTCCTCATCTATAAGTGAGAACATTCTGATTACACTAGTATAAACAAGGGTCGTGAAACCGTTCAATCCCACCACCAAAAACTAATTAAACATCTGAAGAATAAATTGGCTGAAAGTTCCAATATATTCTTCAGATGTATAATTAGTTATACCTATATAGATACTAGCCTGTCCTGGCAAGCTTTGTTCGGACAAAGCTTGCCAGGACAGGCTATATAGATACATGAAGATTTACTTTGGATTTTTTTCACATTGAGAATATCTTAAGTTCAAAATAATTGGAAGACAAGGCATGAGAATGAATACTGTAGTAGTGACTCACTCTAGATGTATCAAAGTTGTATATTTTACCGACATCAGGTAAGATTCTCTTGATTGTCGGGTCAAAGTGAGACTTGAACCAAACAAGAACATACGGCACCTGAGTAGTCGGGATGTTAAATCCTACAAAGTTACACAATAAGATGAGAGAAACAGATAAAAACATTTTACATGATGAAAGATTGTCGAACATATTAATCTAACAGTTGTAAGGGGGAGGGGGTTTTATAAAAAATGTGACAATACTTGATTCAGCTTGCTAGAAGATATCATTGCTATAATGATCAGTAATCAAAATCGAAGACTATTAGGATGATAATGAGTTTAAACATTGTACAGACAATTTGTAAGTTGAGTCCACTGAGTGGTCTTCTCATCTTCACTGACACACAATAGCTTATAGGAGAAGCAAGCATGATAACAAATTGGGATATATACACATAGTATACACATGTTATACACATGTTATACACATTTATACCTTTGTGTTTTAGCTCAGCAGACAATGTTTTAGCTAACTGCTGCAGTGTTAGGTTTGAGTTGACCAAAATATGTCTATTACCTAGCATGAAAGAAAGAGGTGCACACAACTAGTTATATACAAGCAAGCGTGCAAACAACATGCATTATGTGAGCACCTGATGCGAAACATAACAAAATTTGAAAGTTTAAAATTAGAGTTATCCTCCCATTTGTGCATGACAAGATAATAACCAAAACCGATCACTTTATAGTATGAATTCTAAGACTCTCACATCAGGGTATTGGGGACATATGTTCCCTAACTGCCAGCTCACATAATGCATTATACATAGAGACAAACAAACATAGGTTAGAAGTTAAGGGTTGTTTATTATAAAGCATAACAGAGTCACAACAGTGCAGGGGCAGACAACACTCATGTACCTTTACTACTAAACTCCTGGGACATCATGTTGGCCATATCTTTAAGCCATGATGATGCACCACACACAATATGTCTCTCTCCTAAAATACAGCAGCATTGCAGTAATCATCATATGAAGTGTGAATTAACGTACTGATCGGAGCCAGAGCCAGTGACCCTGTCTTACACAGCCTCACAACTTAAATTATAAATGTAGCTCTATAAAAGGGAGATCCGGTACAAATTTATGACCTGGATAAAAGTGCAGTGCATACACAATTATTAACTCATCGCCGATGCCAAAATCTGCAGTCACCTAGCAGATATTTCATAGTAAACTTACAACATTCCTGAAATTATTTGACATTCCTAAAATTACTACTTGGGATATTTTCTTTACATTTTATACCTGGTGCATAAAAGCTACAAATTATCACATCCTAATAGTTGGCATGGTGACAAAATAATCACATTTTTCAGATTGCACTCACAGTTTAGATAGTAAACAGTCTAACAGCTGTTAGTGTTGCCTACATGAAGCTTACATGTAAATCTGACACATAGATAACAAGATTTCTGACCCATATCATTAATTGGTAGGACTTGTTTCAAAATATGTCAGTAATCCATCATTTCAGCTGAAGAATTTATGGATGAAAACAACAAATTCACTGCTTATGGCAGAGTTAGTGTTCAGCTAATTTACTCATAGCATGTACTGCCAGCCCTATAGCTGGTATAAGGCTATAAGGTTATAAGGTTATAAGGCTGTTTCTTATCTTTATATTTAGATGTTTTTCTCACAAACAAGCTGGGTGTCATATCACAGTGGGTGACATGCCAAAAATCATTGTCACTTTAGATAAAAAACATTTATCTCTAACATCAAACAACCAATAAACAGCCTGCTCTAATCTGATTTCCTCAATGAATTTTCAGATACAGTATTTATTTGCCAGACATCAGAAATACTCAAGGCCTGAAAAGTAATTCATTGCATGTCAAGCAGTCATAGCCGATGAGACTTTGTACTTTGTCGAATCACGTCAAATATCTTCCTCTGGGAATTTGGAAGGGATACATATTTACAATTTGGTTTGATCCTAGAGACTAAGAATTTTCGTAAAAAATATTGAGTAGTTGATGACAGAATACTGATATTATTCAACCAAAAGCTATGGTATATGTAGCCTGAATCTATTTAAATTATTTGTCAGATCAAGGGCCATATTGAATCCACTTGATATCTCACAACAATCATCTACAGATGTATATTTATCTGATGACTTTTACTTGCCCTAATCTAGAGTGTATTTTACTACTTGACACAATTCACCGTTTTACTATTTCACATTTACTACCGCTGACCATGACTGCTCCAACCATTTCATCTTGTGTTCACTGTTCACTGATGTAGTATTGTAAAGTAGGATAGTGTGGTATTGATTGCTGAGTAACATGATTTGAATGAAGAGCTTTTCTAGTTTATGATGTCAAAACCACAGCATACTAATTTGTGGTATGACCCAAATATTTTAGCGATGATAAGTGCTTAGCCCGCACTGTCAGTGAACATTGAATCCTCAAACAACAAATGGATGACATTTCTATATCTTGCACATACTTTTGTTCTCCACAAGGAATGATTGCAATTTTTTTTTAATATTAAGGACCAGATTTATTCTAAATTTTAACAAATGCTGGAATTTAGAGTGGTTGTTATTATAACTATTATAAACCCTAAAACAGTCGATCACTCTATTGGTTTTAGTTGACTGGGAAGAATTTGTTTTTCAGGAAATTGTAAGTTAGAAATATCGGCTCAAAATGTTGTTCAGCTTTCAGAACAACATTCCTTTGAAATATCTCATGGCTATTACTGTATCAATCACCAATGGTTTATACTACGACTATGAGTCTAGAATAGAACTGGATTTAAGGTTTTACCTGCAGCCTGCTTGATCATCATAGCCCGCATATGTGCCAGGGCTACATCTCGTACATCTGAACAGGCGAAGCTAATCTTAGGTAGAGTAGAGTACTCTCTGTTCATCAGTTTCTTTATGACCTGTAGGATACGAATAAAGTCTGTCTCAACTCTCATAATCATCGGATAGCCTACTTCTCACAAAGTAGTATCATAGCTATCATACGCTGACGACGGGATATACATAGTTAGAAATAATACAAACTGGATCAAACTCATCAAATACTCAAAGTATTAGCAGACTTGGGACATCGAAAATCCCACTAATATGTTTGTTAGCAGCTAAGAATAAACAATATCTCGAATTTATAGGTTTCAGGTTGCTTCTTCTATACAGTTGTCCCCGCCTGTAGATGAATGGGCTGGGACACAACTATATTTGTTATACCACTTTACCTCTATACTGGGGCAGTCCATCTTCATCAGTGGAGGTCCAACAATAAAACCAGGGTTAACTACAGACAACTCCAGTGGGCTGTCTTCTGTAAAATAATAAACAGTCATGTATTATAGATGTATGTATGTGTGTGTATCATTTAGTCTGAATATACGTCAACACTCTATGAGAAATATATAGCCTATGTCTGATACAAGTCTAATATATGTCTGATACAAGTCTAATATATGTCTGATACAAGTCTAATATATGTCTGATACAAGTCTAATATATGTCTGATACAAGTCTAATATAAATGTCTGTTACGTGTAAATCTCTGCTTCTCATTCGAGGAAATCACTGCTTTATGAAGTCAGCATGAGTTATTTACCCACAAATAATAACTTGTCATAAAACACTACAGCAGATGCATAATTAAAATAACATTAGCTGCAAAACATGAAACATATTTATATACTCTGTATATGTCTAATTAATCATAATTAATACACAAGTCAGCTCAAAACACGTAAGACAAGTAAAGTCTTGAATAACAATGTCACCAAGTTTGCAAGCAATATGATTCTGAGAAGAAACAAGAAATTTAGTAATCCTTTCCATTTTCTGATGTTTGTTAACATGGTGTGCAAGTGCTGTAGATCGGTGGTATATTTAGGGAGTTGTTCCCGCTTATCCACATACCAGGTAGCTGTTTAATGTAGTCCCAGGCAGCCTTCTCAGCGATAGCCTTACTCTTATCGTAAGCGCTGGTACTCTTATCCGTGTCAGCCCACATATCCTCCTTACAAGCATTCTTATCCACTAAAAATTAAATAGGGAAGTTCTATATCAGGGGTGCCCAACCTATGGCTCATGAGCCACCTCGGCTCATTTTGGCTTTTTGGGTGGCTCATTTTAATATTTGCAAATTTCACGCGCTTTTTGGCGCGAATTTCATGCATTCAATTCATGCATATACAATGTACATTAAATGTATGTATAGTGTATACAAGTTCATTGTACTGGGTGCCTGCATTGTATATATGTGTGTAGAGTTGTCTTCTTGCAGACTTGCCAACCTAAATTTTCCAAAATGCTTATAAAAATTTGCAAAATGCTTAAAATGCTTACAAAACTCCAGGGCGCCTCATATGACCAGAAATTGCCTCAAAACAGTGACTTTGCTTTGGTAATTTTCCCAGCACTTATACATGAATGATATGATACATATCACTGACTGTTTCCATGTTGTCTACACGTGATGCGACGTGGTCAGCTCATTTGGTGTGATTGATTTTTTAAATGGCTCATGTGAGAGAAAAGGTTGGGCACCCCTGTTCTATATGGTACTATATTCTTACTGTCAAAAGTTACGATACAAGCTTGATATCAAAATTCACAGAGTATGAGGAACAAACTGAATACTTGTGTTATTTCAATTAATTTAATTGAATCCTTCCTGGCAACACTTCAATGTCAAATTCCTCTCAAAAATAAGAATTTGAGAGTTTGGAAAGTTGCAGTTAGGAAAATATTGTTGAGCATTTGGGAAGCTGCAAAAGCTGTCAAAAACTGATTAGATTAGATTCCTGAGATCATAAGAGATTGAGGCTGGATCTTCTAACACCAGACTTACATGTTCTACCGGAGGTGATTCTAACACCAGACTTACATGTTCTACCGGAGGTGATTCTAACCCCAGACTTACATGTTCTACCGGAGGTGATTCTAACACCAGACTTAGATGTTCTACCGGAGGTGATTCTAACACCAGACTTACATGTTCTACCGGAGGTGATTCTAACACCAGACTTACATGTTCTACCAGAGGTGATTCTAACAGCAGACTTACATGTTCTACCGGAGTTGATCCTAACACCAGACTTACATTTTCTACCAGAGGTGATTCTATCACCAGACTTACATGTTCTACCGGAGGTGATTCTAACCCCAGACTTACATGTTCTACCGGAGGTGATTCTAACACCAGACTTACATGTTCTACCGGAGGTGATTCTAACACCAGACTTACATGTTCTACCGGAGGTGATTCTAACCCCAGACTTACATGTTCTACCGGAGGTGATTCTAACACCAGACTTAGATGTTCTACCGGAGGTGATTCTAACACCAGACTTACATGTTCTACCGGAGGTGATTCTAACACCAGACTTACATGTTCTACCAGAGGTGATTCTAACAGCAGACTTACATGTTCTACCGGAGTTGATCCTAACACCAGACTTACATTTTCTACCAGAGGTGATTCTATCACCAGACTTACATGTTCTACCGGAGGTGATTCTAACCCCAGACTTACATGTTCTACCGGAGGTGATTCTAACACCAGACTTACATGTTCTACCGGAGGTGATTCTAACACCAGACTTACATGATCTACCGGAGGTGATTCTAACACCAGACTTACATGTTCTACCGGAGGTGATTCTAACACCAGACTTACATGTTCTACCGGAGGTGATTCTAACACCAGACTTACATGTTCTACCAGAGGTGATTCTAACACCAGACTTACATGTTCTACCGGAGGTGATTCTAACCCCAGACTTACATGTTCTACCGGAGATGATCCTAACACCAGACTTACATTTTCTACCGGAGGTGATTCTAACACCAGACTTACATGTTCTACCGGAGGTGATTCTAACACCAGACTTACATGTTCTACCGGAGGTGATCCTAACACCAGACTTACATGTTCTACCGGAGGTGATGGCTACAATAGAGCTGGTAATAACCACTCTCCTCACAGTTTTAGCCTCAGAGCAGGCCTTCAGTACGGCCAGTGTTCCTTCTTTAGCTGGGTTAATCACCTCGTTCTCATCTGTGGGGTTAGTCATAGGGAACGGACTCGCTGTGTGGATAACGTAGTCGCAATCCTTCACCGCTCTACAACAAATAACAAACGACTCAATAATCGAACGGACTCGCTGTGTGGATAACGTACTCGCAATCCTTCACCGCTCTACAACAAGTAACAAACGACTCAATAATCGACAACCCGTTACTCCTTACATCATCAGTGATCAGACGGTGGGAAGGTCTGAATGGCTGGTTAGCCATGAGTGACAGTGTCTGAAGTTATACAACTCAGCTGTCAGACTCTGTCCTGTCAGATACTGTCTGACCTTTCTAGTGCCTGAGAAAGGTCAGTTGAGCAAGCTGATGATGTTGTATTTTATTGAAATTCTTAAAAGTATTACTCATTATTTTTCAAGAGGTTTTATCTTGGCACCACTCAACAAAGAGTAGCAGAATGGATTTAAAGAATTAATTTTTTTAAGTCCGCCTGTATCATTGCTCAGGTCGCCTGTAGCCTTGCCCAGGTCAAACATTGAATAATTCTGAATAATTCAATATGGCTGCCTTTTCTGGTGCACGATGACCTCAAACTTAGATTTTAGCAGCACTATTAGGGCTTCTAGATATCATCATGACATCATCTTATTGATGGACTTTGGATGTTAAATCTTGAGGGATTTCTAGTAGCGCTGGCTCAATACATGAATAGAATGAGATCATCCAGTGCAGACCGCACACTTACTATTCTCAGTAAGAAGGAGTGGATAGTAACAAGGGCTGGTAATAACAGGGGACATCATACAGTTGGAGGAAATAGCTCCATGATACATACTAATAGTAATACTACGAACAACACATGAATAGTATTTATATCTTTATGAGTAATACAAAATCTGCTGAATATCTGAGAAGTACAACTACCAAAATATCAAGAGTAAATAAAAATGCTATGCTATTTTACAGCTTTGATTTGGAGCCATCTAGGTGAGAGCATGTAACATCTCGTCTCAAAGATGGGAACAACTAACAAAAAAATTGTTGTTCAGTTGTTCCCATCTTGTTGAACAATTGAGATATAATTGAGTGAATGAAACCTCCCCATATCTCAATGTAATACAAAGCTAGTTGGTGGTTTTGTCACAACGTCCCCCCCCCCCCTCCTCTGTACGCCACAACTTCTTCACTCATAATAGATCATTTTATAGACTATGTGTTTATTAATAAACTAGCTCTAGCATATTTCAGTCTTCTAAGTTTGTATCAGCATGTCTAGATATAAATTAAAAATCAATACTGTCTCTCTATCACTATGAGCCGGTATCAGACTTCAGATTAGAATTAGACCATCAGTCTCTGTGAGATCAGCCATGATTAATAACTAGATACTTATGTCTTATTGTAATAAAGTGAAAACTCGGTGTCTTCTGCTACTTGAGATCTCAAAGCTAATCGAGCTGAGAAACGGCAAAAAATAATTTCAGATGAAAGTAAACCACCAATGTATTGCCTATTGTGGTAGAATATCCAATTCATATGGATAGTGGAGAACATTGCTGATAATGATAGACTATATTTTTGAAGCTATGTTTTGATTTTCAAGAGTAAGTGGATGTCAAGATTACCACAGCGTAATACTTATTAACCTAAACTAAGAGTCATATAAGAATACTGTGCTTCTATCAGTAGGTTATAATACTGGGTTGTATTGTATTTAGTGGTATGTGGTAGCGAAGTAGCGTAATCACTGATGCCGTGCTAACTGATGCCGGGAGTATTGATTCTGATTTGACATTGTTTTGGAGGCTGTAGGATCAAGAAGTGTTGTGTGATTCTAAAATATTATTATCCAGGCATGTGAATCTGAAGAGTGGGGAGACTGCTTTCTGTTCCAAGTATTTTGATTTTTTAATTTTTTTGTAATCAAAACAAGTTCACTCGTAGCTCGTCAAGCTTCTCAAGACAGGCTAAATCACATCCCTGTAAGTCGTAAATCAGTAAACAAGGATGTACTCACTCTGTCCATGATTCAGGTTTGGTAAGATCAGCCTCAACAAACTCAACAGGGTTCTCTCCATCGTGTAACAAGGCTCTTAGTGCCTCTAGTTTGGAGTTGTCCTCTAAACTTCTCACAGTTCCTCTGACCTTGAACTCCCCAGACTCATGTAGCTGTTTGACAATGTGTGAAGCTAAATATCCTGTTGCTCCTGTTACCAGAACCACTGAAGAAAAGAAGACCACATAGGATATTGTTACACATGGTAACGTCATAACGCAGTCAATACAAACATAAATATACGAGGACTTTCAAAGATTGGTCCACGTTTAACCAGTTACACCTTAATTTATAACTTCAGTGCCCCTTCAGTGCACAGTGTTTTGTCCCACTGTTACATAGGTAGTGCTGCTGGCAATCAGCACTTGTTTACCAAATTAAAATCAGTCACAACAGCCTCATTAGGGACGCAGGCAGCTCCTTTATTAACTTTGTAATACATGTGGAGATCCGCAAAGACTCAGATCCTAGGGAATTTGTGAACCTATTTTGTAATTACAAGATCTAGCAATGAAAATAGTCAGTCTGAGAGCTAAAAATAATGAAGGATGAAACAGAACTCACTTAAATTAGGTTACATCATAAAGCAACTAAATTGGCTTTCCTGTGGATTTATTTTAATAGGAAACTTGCAAAATCAATACTGAGAACACTAGATCATAAAGAATAGATGATAAAATGTCTCGGCTGAGGCGTGTCGTTGTATTATTAGCAGATCGGGGATGAGGCAGCAGCAGCTTTCTTTGTGAGCGCTGCTGCTGATGTCTTATTACGTGAAGTTAGATGTGAAGTAAGACAAAGAGAGGATAGTCTGACCACTGATGAGATTCTGATCTGTTTAATACTTTTTCTGTTTAATACTCTCTCAGTACACCGACAGCGACATCGACACCGCCAGCCCAGAAGTTACAGCTTCATTATAAATACACACAAGACTCAGATTGTGTTAGATAAAGTCCGCAAATTGTAAACATCTTTACGCCTTTGTCCCGCGCTGAGAATCTTTGCTTCAACTTTCAAATTCCGCCAGAAATGATGTGCTTGCCCATCGCTAAACTATCGCTCAACTCGACAAGGTGATTAGTTATAAAGGAAATGTGTCCTAAAGTTCAGTAATGCCTGCCTCCCTGAGGGCAATGCAGTCCATCTACAATATATCACTGAGATAGTTTTCTTACTCAGCCTTTTTACCCAGAATAGATTTTAACTTATTCACACTTAGTATAGCATGTCACACAACACATTAGTCAGAGAAACCTTTACAATGAGGAGCAGTAAATTAGTGGTGTCAATCTAACACAATACAAAGGCCCCAAGAATAACTTAACCCAGGTTTTGTTGACAAAAATATCTCATTGCAATTACTGGTGAACAATGATGGCTAACAAACCTATTTGTTCATCTTGACAATAAAATTTCTGAGTAAACAACTCCTTGAAGAATGAACGGAGTCAAAGTGGAGTCACAAGCCTACATGCCTACCCGCCTACCAGCATATCAATAAGGCTTGTAGTATCCTCAATATTACTCTCTCCGAACTGTAGTGTAGACCCGAATTTAAATGTCTAGCTGGGAGAGGCTAAAACTCAGACGTAGAACATTACTTTTCCTCACAGGATGTCTTATAAACCAATCTCTATAGTGGAAAACCTCAAGTATTACCTGATAATGGGAGAATTTATGTCCTCAGACCACATTTCACAAAAATCATCTACATTAATGTGGTCTGAGAATCAGGCAGCTAAAGTACAGTCTGTGGGCAGATGGGGGAGATTGTGGGCATCAATAGAGAGATAGGAGAACATAGGGACATGTCATAACACAATCAGTTATAATCTGAGCTACCTACGGGCCCGGGCTATACACCAGGCTACGCTCATAACTATAATCATCTATAATCAATGTGTACGCCTCGCTACAATTCTATAACCTATTCTTCTCTCAAGCTTATTTTTGTAGCCCCCTGTCTGTCAGCTTCTGTTTCCCAGCGGAGAAACTCCTAACAACTCATCTCTGCCTCATTCTATTGACTGCCCTTGACTATCCTCTGTTCCTCTGAGTAAAGCAGTGCATGACCGCCATGAATTAGAGAAAGTTATTTTTATCGATTAGAATTTAAAATAAGATTGAAAGGTTATCCAATGTCCTCCAGTGGCATGTCTTCGTATGAATACATGTATGAGAGGGAAGTGGCCTGGTGAGTAATTTAATGGTTTGATGATCTTCGACCCTAAATGAGGAGTACCATAAAATTAGCAGTGTTACGAGTAATTTGAAAACAGAGAAAACTGTTACGGGCAACATGTTTGGGATATTGACTCGCAAACTTTCCCTTTAGAAAATTATCTATAACAACATTGTTATAATAACCAACAAATGTTATTTTGGCAGACTATCAAAACATCATCATAAGCAGGAAATAAATAATCATCACTCAGACGTCTATACTCCTTGATCTGAGGACTTCCTACAAAACCAGGTGAAGGTACGACATGTACCAACACCCAGCTATATCATTGGCTATATGTAGAGATGACCAAATATGGACAACAGGGAGCACCCAATCTCATAATGGCTCTCTATTGAGTAGGCTTTTGCCATCTTACAACTTGATTCAATGAGAAATCAATTATATGATTTTGAATCAAGTATGAGTCAGAATTAGAGAAGTGAAATGTCATGTGGCAGCAGCGGCCTTCTGTAGCGGCAGCAGCGCTACTCACCCATCAGACAGAGAGTTAGATTAGATGATCTGAGCTGATTACAGCGCAAAGCTGGCAGCGTATCAAAAATCTTACCACAGTGAATCAGAGAACAGCAATGATTAACTGGAGAAAACAAAAATACTAATGCTTTCATCTCAGAGATTCATGAGCAGCAATCAATGACAAATTAACACACCGCGCATATGATCTCACTTGAAGTCAGAGATGTTAGGTTTGTCTGCCAAACTATGCCTCATAACAAAACGACCAGATTCATCTCTAATAATGACTTCCTTATTAATAGATAGGAGCTGATCAAAACTCAACTACTGAGACCCAATAGTGTTTGAATGTCAAGAAAACCACACAAAAAGCTTTTTATTTTGTGTTTTAATGATGTTAATGACCAGCTAAACAAATACTGCCAACCTATAAACACAATCTGATGCTACGTGAGGCACTAACGTGAAGTGTCTGCTTAGCTTTAGAGAATCCTTTTGATATCAGAACTATCCTACAACCACAAAAGGCTAAAAAGCCTCGCAATCTGAATAAAAAATGGCCAACAAAAAACTCACAAACAAGCAGAAGCTCAGCATACGACAAAGTGATACTGTAAATTAGTAATACATAGCTATGCATGATCTCTTGTCTGATAACTAACCAGACACAGCTGGGATTGAGTTGGGCCGATAACTATGACATGACTGTTACACAATGACATGACTGGTGATTTGTTTTATACAGTGGAGTTTTTTGGACAGAGGAAGCTCTGATGTGACAAGTATGAGGTTGTGTGATAAATCTGAAGATCTTACAGCTGGATTACAGCATAGCGATCACCCCAGAGACTTAAGGAGAATACTAGAGTGGATAATTAGCTCGTTTAACTAAATGACAATAATGAACCATCTGTCCTCCTCTGCTTGATGTTTCATTTTTTGTGATTGATGATTCGGTGCTTCTGTCCTGCTCTGCTGCTCTGCTGTACTGCATCCTCACAAAGGCAAGCCAAAGATCAAAACATGTTAAAATATTGTGATATCTTTTATATCAATGGTAAAACTATGACCAGACTGCATGTCATAATACTTGGAGAAAATCTCACACACCAAACATTGGACAACTACACAGGGGGGTATCCTTCAACTTTTGGTTGGTAGGGCCAAGCGGCCACACAACCCAGCTGGGGGGTCTGGGGGGGCGCTGTAAGCCCCCCAACGGGGTCCGGGGCGGAGCCCCGGACGCCAGTGCTTTTAAGGCGAAATTATCGCACAAGAACACTATTATTTGCATTACAAGGCTATCTTCTTGTTTGGGTTTATGTGTGAGTTTTATTGTAACTGTCTATACCAATTATTCTTTATATTATGCCAACAAAAATATTGATATATCCATAACTATCGAATTGACCAAGCCTTACTTATACACCGCTATGGAACTTTCTCTACTTGGATGGCACTGAACAAAATCTCTGATGACAAATTGAATGTCCAGTGTATCCGTTTTGTTCTTGTAAACATGTAGCAGTAATAGATGATTTAATCTATCCTGCATCATTGATGTACGCCCAGCTGTCTTGAGCCTACTGAGAGCAAAGAATGAGCGCTCACTAGACACATTTGTGGCGGGTAACACTACAATCAGTTTCAAAATTTTGAATATTATAGGATATAATGACTTGTTTATTATTAGGTTATTTTTATAGGACGCTATCACAGTTGTGATATCGTCTTTCACAATGTCGTCGTCCTTCTTATAAACCCTCAATTCGGCCTCAAGATCAAAGCTATCAAAGCCATAAGCATCACATATTGTGGATGTGGATGTGGCAGGATTTGCACCAGAGCAAAGGAGCAACTCGATCTGCAAGAGCAATTTGATACCCTTCTGCTCGAGCCTGGCTTTGATGCCGTTTATGGCCAGGTCAAAAACCTCCATATAAAGCTGGTGACTTTTCTCTTTTATGGATAACATCACACCAGTCCCATTACAGTCGTCTAACCGGACAGGTGTTCTTCTCACTCGGCCTTCCTTTGGCGGATCAACATCTGACAAATATACACAGAGCACAGCTTTTATCGTGAGGTTGATGAAACAATGCCATATAGCATTAGCTTGGTAGCAATTTATTGATTACGCCACATGAAGTTGAACAATGACACCAAATTCTGGCTATCTTTACAACTCCTCTCCTAAGCATTGACATGTCTATCAATTTGTGCTATTAGCTGAATCCCATGAGGCAGCATGGATAGTTAGTCTAGAGAAGATGTGGAAAATGAACTCAGTCTCAGTGTGGGCATAATTTGGTAGGAATAGGAAGGAACTGCCAGTTTAGCCATGAAATATTTGCTTTGCATGTACCAGCTCACCTGTAGATGAATGCTTGAAGCTTTTTCCTTGCAGAACTTGCAGAAGTTGCTTTAAATCAGCTGGATCAGGGAGAATGGCTGGATGTATCCTCCATTCTTGCCACAACTTTATAAGAATGCCTTTATATGACCTTAACCTGACCATGAGCTCTTTACATAACAAAGTTGATAATAGACTGATGAAACTCATGAGCTATCATTGAGGGCTTTGGGAAATCCAAAGTTAGCCCTAAATACCTAGCAGTTGGATAAATAAACTGGGAGATAGGTTGTACTTCACTCTAAGCAAATGATCATGTCTGATCAGTGAGAGGAAATAAGCTAATGTTATTGTCATGTTGTCATTAAACTGAGTGATTATGAAAAATTGTGTAAGGGGGTCATATGTTATATTGGTTTATTATGCCATTTTTGACCTTTTCTCAACTTTGATAATTATCTATTATTGGTAGGGCCAGGCCCTAGCAGCCGTGCCGTAGAATACGGCCCTGCAACTACATAACTGCATACCCTGATTTCTGCCATCCTCCCCGCCTTGGCATGCAATTAATCCAAATATCATAGTAAAGTACTGATAAAAGCGTACCATATACTCTACATACAATAAACCTAAACCAGACACGACATGAATAATACATGGCTGATTATCCTGAAATATCAGAGACAATTTGATATTAGCAGCCAGTAAACCACTCACACTTATATACAACAAGCACAAATAATCATCTACACGGCAATCATCTGTGGGACTATCAGAATACAAACATTGTGGTGTAAATAAAATTAGGGTCACCCTCAATTTTATCAGCATTTCAAAAGTATAAACAGATTTAGAACAACAAAACAAGCAGGAAGTGGGACTAGATATTACTGGCACACTTATTTGTTACTCCTTGTTTGGACCAATCAGCATTTCAATGGGCTACACTATAGCATTGGCATCAAAATATGATGGCTGCTAATTTGATGCCCTAACCTTCAAATCCACCATGTTTTGTAAATTTTAAACAAATAAAATAAACACTAAATAGGTCATAGATCTAACTTCTGCATCAATTATCCTAGAATCATAGTCATAGAGCGGCTGAGCAAAACACAGTAGACATTAGACACAAGACATGAGACATCACAACCAGCTTGGCCTTTTTATATTTTTCTCCCACTATTGTAATCCTGTCAGCATGTTACAAATGTGTTGAGAGATGTAGAAATCAAAGGTGCTCACTGGCAGATTTACTGTCTAGCAGCTGTTCATAAGCCATTTAGCCTGAATACTGCGCTTCCTGCCTTTGTGTGATATTCAGGCCTTATGCTGCCAAGTATACACAACTTCCAACCATTAGTCGATAGTAGCCTATATGGTCTTTTGTAATGCAGGCGGGCAATTACAAATAAAACCGAATCTCCTTTAGATTAACCACAAACTTCTTTTACTTCAAAAGGCTTGTTTTTATCAACTAGACAACAGCCATCTCTTTTAGTAGACCCGCCTGAAACCAACTATCAGATAATCAGTCAAAATGTTCACAAAACATTTACAAGTCGGAATAAGATGGTCTGTAGTGTCTCCGATAATTAAGGGTCTGATCTTTAGGGGGCCAGTGACACAGATATCATGTCAGCAGAACATTTACCTTACCCTGTCCCTAACATCTCCCGGCTCACATGTGGATATAAGTGCCTGTTTCGGTGCACTCAGATTTAACATTACCACATATAATTATACGACATAAGGGTTAATTTCCGTGTGTTTTCCACATTGCCGCTGCTAACTTGTATTTTAATGCTACTGGCCATAAACTAAATTTGAATAGACAGATACTTTTAAATCAATATTGAAAGTAACAGTTTATCTGTGGAGAGAGTAGAGACGGCAGCTCTATATTTTATGCTGACCTAGTTTACTGTCAGGTCTCTCTGAGGAGTTCTCTGTCTGAGCATGGTACCTGTCTGATCGTGTAAATATCGAGCTGACCCCCAGCAAGCACCCAAACCTCATGATTAAAATTTTGATGATAATTTTTGAAGGGAATACAGCTGGTTCATGTCAATTGCATTGAAGGTTTTAAAAAGATTTTAAAACAAACTTGATCCTAATATTGATTACCAAAATATTTTACCAGGCAAACACCCCCAATCATTTAATTTTTCTTTTCTCCCTAAAAATTCAAACATCAAAATCATTTATACTCACATTCACCGTTTCCAGAAGGTATCTCTATTGGTTCCGGTTCTGGCTCTGGTTCAGCAGCAGCTTCACCCTCTACAGCTGTCTCCTCAGCGGGTTCGGCAGCAGGCTCATCCTCTGCTGGCTTCACCTCAGTATCTTCACTCTGCTTATTCTCTTCCCCTGATGTAGCCTCGGCAGGTTCAGCAGCGGGTTCAGCGGCGGGTTCAGCGGCGGGTTCAGCGGCGGGTTCAGCGGCCTCTTCTGGTTTAGTCTCTTCTGGAGTTGTAGATTCTGGCTCAGCCACTGGAGCAGCAGCCTGTTCCACCTCAGTAGGGGTGGCTGACGCAGTATCTTCTTTAGGTTGTGTGTCGATGGCTGTGTTGTCAGACATTTTAATTTTTTATTTAGAAGTCCGTGTGGTGCGCTGAGATGTTAATTGTATTGCTGGGAATTTAAAATGTCTTTGTATAGCGGCAGATGCTAATTATAATCTATGACTGAGCAGGGAGTGAGCGAGGGATATCTATCTAAACATGTGCTCCTATGTGTACACAATGCAAACAATAAGAGGCGAGAAAAATAGAGGCGGGGCTTCAATAATGAGATTATCATTATTAAAAGGGGTAGCAACTATTCTAGTACAATGCATTGTATCAAATCAATAGATAATTTCTGGTTTAATTTCGTTAAGCAGTTTCTTTCGGGCTTTCAACACAATGCTTAATTATGTGTAACTGAAAATTGAATGACTCTGATTGCCACTTTCACCACCTAACACTAGTTGCTACCCTTTTAAAAGAATATACAGGAACATTAGATGTATCCAATTTTGCAACCCAAATTCTGCTGCCAATATCTCAGCCAAATAATCAGAACAAAAAAAAGAGGTAGAACTCTCATGTGCTGAAATCCAGGTCGCGTCTGGAAGCACAGATAGACCTAAATGCAATCCAAAGGGTTAGTTCTAATATTTAACCACTATGCCAAATGAAGTGAGATTCTTATCACTGATTACGGTTATATGTTACAGATAGCGTCAGATTTCAGGGTTAGAATTTCTTCTGATATAGAATCTGATGGTGGTGGTGGATGGCAGGTGGTATGTACAGGGAATAAAAAAAGAACGCTGAAGTGATCAGTATATAAAATCTAAGTCATCTAATTGGCCTTCCTGTTTGTTTGCACACAATAAGTTGTACATGTTAATGTAAATACAGAAAGCACTATAATTTTCATTTCCACTGAATTGGAATGCATACAGGAATGTGAAATATGAATTCAGTGAGTAAATTCGATGACTCGATGAATGAAATAGAGTTCTTCTGTAATCATATATGGGTCATTTGTCAATCAAAGCAGTGAGTAACAATTAACTTTGGCCTGTGATCCGAGGTTTTACGTTGACATCCACATACTACTGGTGGCCCCCTACAAAGAACAAGCAATAAAAGAAAGTTGAAATCCAAGCCCCACTGATATTTCCACTGTTTTTCTGACCACAATGGCTGGAATGTCGTAATTCATAAAGGCATGTGACCCAAATAACTGTTTGCTCTCTTCTGTCCTACAAACATGTGAGTACATCGAGCACTTAGTCAGATTACCACAAAGTGATCTCATACCCAGCTATACCTAACACCAAAAACCATCAGAGATACTGAGTATACAGTAAGGTGATAGCTGCCGAACCTAATGTATGCATTAAAATTCTCTACTATTCATAATCTGTCTAAATATGACCATGAGCAGACCATCTAACTATATTTGGTTAGGAATCTCCAGGTTCATTTGCGGGGGAGGTTTGATAAGACTGCGTTAAAATCAAGTTTATTCCACTGTTAGACAAATCTACATCAATATTTAGCAACTATTACCACTGAATCACTCAACATATCACATTACATACCATTGTTATACCACATAGATAAGAGACAGAGTGGAAATCACATCACAACAATCCTATCTATCTCATGTCAGCTCATAGCCTCACACACACACACACCCAGCCTCACACATAACCTCACACATAACCTCACACACACACCCAGCCTCACACACATGTAACTGTAATGGTAAATTAGGTGTAGGAGGTAGCTCAGTGGTTAGAGTGCCTGACCTGTAACATGTAAGTGTGGAAGGTCCTGTGTGCCCAGGTGTGCATTGACCTGCCGACAAACTGAGATCAGCTTGGTACCGCTATCTCTCAGTCTTCGGACTGAGGCAGACCATGAGATTTAAACTGGTAATTGCGTGAAACTTATTAATCCAATCGACAAATGAATAGAGGTTATTTATCTGCTATATCCTATAATTGGACTTCATAAATACACTAATACCAAATTTTCAGCCTCGATAATTCCAGCCTGACATGAAGTTTATTCCCCTCAGCAATATAGGCCGTGCAGAAGTGGTTCTTGCTATTGCTCATTTATTGAAAGTGATCGGGCTGATAAAGTAAAACACATGGTGGGTTCAGAATCGTTTACAAAAAAATAAATAATGTTAAATATTGTCTCTTTGTTGTAGTAGTAGTAGTAGTAGTAGTGACACAGTGGAACATGTTCTCGGAGACAACAACAGATGACTCAATCTCTTTTTACACAAACAGGAAGGGCAAAGTCTGAGCAAGGCAGAGATCACATGGCTCTTAGTAAGATAAGTAATCATATACAACACCAAGAAGTACTCCTTGATGACACTAACATCTACTGGGTCTGTGGATTTCGTCATCATTCCCAAACAACCATAACATTTCACGATTGGTAGAAAAATGTAAAAGAAAAGTATATGAGCAAAAAATTGTAAAATATACTAGTAATCTATAATGTTCTTTCCAGGCACTCTATGTGAGGCTGACCCAACTTCCCTTCCCTCATTTATGGAATAAAAACAACCATTGGACAGCTCAAACAGCTTCTATCAATAACTGCTCACTAAGTTGGAGAGGCGGACACAATGTAACTGTTGAGCAGAATAAAATCCAGAAACACATCGGACGGTACGATTATTTACGAGATGACGGTTAACTAAGAAACAGGCACTGTCGAGAATGTGTGAGACAACAGATATGATTGGATAATTTGTCTTCTTGTGATTAGATTTTTTATTTGTCAATAAAGATAAATCTTTCACTATTTTATAAAACTGTGGGATCAAAATCAGTTCATTGATTGCCTTCTCCTGTAAAATGAGGAGACAATCCACATATAGTGATGACTCACCATTATTGGAAAGTGTTAGAGACATGAGTTATAAATCGTAATAAAGTAATATGTTTTATCTGAACCAACACAGACTTGGAGCCTGTAGATAAAGATGGTCAAATTTATCTGGAAAAAAAATAGAGCTTAATATGTTTGGCAGCAAAAGAGAGAGAGAGATATGAAATATGTTTGCTATTAAAGAGGAGTGAGGACTAGCATTACTACCAAAGTTACTCATTTCTAGTAAGCTACAAAAAAAGAAGGTTAACGCAGCTTATAAATCTCCTAAACTACAGCTTTGATGCTCCTAACCTAACATGTATGCATGAAGATACAAGTCAACATTCGAAGGAAAAGCTTGTCTCTTCATCCATTCACCACGTCAAGAGTAGCTCGGGTGCCTAATTGGTTGTGATCAGGAAGGAGGGGGTTGTTGATAGCTCCACTACAGCTACGATCACAGCTTTGACACCTAAGCTAGTCTAGAACTGGTGTATAAAAAAACAGTACTGTTACACAATTTCACGCCACACTTGTGGAAACCAATTATTTTTTTGTTCATCAATAATGGGAACTGTGGCTACTAATGATTATTGTAATTATTGTAATATCTTCATTAAAATCATGAACTTTTAGAGTCTGAATTGGTCCAATGACTTGGTCAAGGTCAAGGTCAAGAACTCCTGCCATAATATGTTGTACTGGTGAGACAAGATTTCTGTATATGTGGATCGGCACATACAAAGCTTTTAGTAATAAAATAACTCAAACTAAAATTTTATGACCCGGCCTAACTTTGTGTATGCTATATTTTCTCCATACCCAGATAAGCAGTATGGTGAGATCAGGAGGAGGGAATGATGGATTCTCCTGAGAAGAATGTGTGTGAGGAATACTGATCATACAATTCTTTGTTGAGGCTTTCATGTGACTGTTTGATATCATTGTCTATGGCAGATATCAGCTCCTCTAGTGACTTAAAATCCAGCATTGGTCTGATGTATTCAGTGATGACTAACTGAAAATATATTATCACATATAGCATGAGAGATAATAGGAAACCATGACAGTAAAAAGGTCTCGAAAATTATTGTGCTGAAGCACAAAGCAAGCAGTTTGTCCCAGTAACTGTTATAGCTTCCTATTTGGGAGTTGTACGCTCATTTATCCAGGGAACAACAACTCTGGTTAGGAGGCTGACTGATCGTATGTCACAAAACGCTCCTTGGACCAGGGAGAATTCTCCCTGTTTGGACTGACTGAGTTCAGGATACTGGCCAATTTTAGTTATGGTGAGCGCGTTCAAGTACGAGCGTAAACTTTAGAGGTATTATTTAGTTCTGTAGACAGCAGGATAAGACCTATAAGACTACTCTGATGAGAATGGTGTACTGATTGTGTACTGATGGTGTAGTTTACTGCTGACTGTTCGATGATCCCTTCGTGCTAAAGACGGGAAATCGGGTTAAGGACTCATTTCAAAACTCTCATAAAGTGAGACATTTGGATAAAGTGATCACAAGAATCTACATAGAAATATTTCACTCATTCCAACTGAACTGCTCTTCTGAATACTTAACAGTTTATTGCCATCTATCTAACACTGTCATAACTTCATAGCAGAGATAATAAGACTTGAGTACTGATACGTTGTATACCATCTGACACCACAGGCCCGACCAGTTTGCATATCTCTTGTTAAGATTGAGTGTATAACTGAACTGATAAGACTCCCTATTTACATAATTGTTATTTTTCTTACAGTTTATTGTCCACCATGGATGGATTTCACGGATCTTATGCCTTTTTAAAACCACTTACTTGATCTATGATTGTAATTGTAAACTTGAAAGAATCAGATGTATGGTGTGAAGGAACGTAGCTTTTTTGATTGTATAACTAAGTTTCAAATTTACAAAACTACAGCACAAGGAAGCTGGCGGCATAGTTGTCATTTTGTAGATGTAGTTAATAATAATAATAATCTGTTATGGTAAATTTTGCATCATCAGCTAAAGTAGATAACCTCGGCAAATTTTAGTCTGATGTATCATAAAAAACATTGACCACATTATTTTACATAACCATAGAATCAATAACAATGAAGCCTACTGATGATGTCCCACCATTATGTAGTTTATTTACATAACCGATCCAACTGTCATCTTGAAAGGTTAAAGTCCAGAGAAAAGATGACAGGAATCATATGTTAGGCAACATTACAAAACCCTTTGACAGAGTGGAATTTGAAGCTCTCACCTTTAAATTTTGTTCATAGAAATCTTCTTCAAATTTGTGCATGATATGAGTCTCCATAGTTCGCTTTGTGTTCTTATAGTAAGGATTCCAACCTATACTCAAGCACTGAAAATACAAACAAAATATCTAATATAGGTAAAGGTAAATCAGTACAAGACTGTCACTAAATCATAAGTGTGTAGGCAAGCAGAACAAAACTGGAGAATTCAGAAAAAATGATTAATATTATCAAACATTTAAATGTAAAAAAAAATGATGATGAAAGCACACGCCGTGCATACGTGCGTGAGCTCACATGCGCATACGTGCGTGACCTCTGATAGTGATCACACATATCAGATAGATAGATAAATGAGTTATGTGATGAAGGGTTATCTCAGGTAAACTTTTGAGTAAATCACCCTTAGCAAGAAAATGATAACAGATGTTGGGTAAAAATGATCCTATATGCTGACCGATTACAAGTCAATAGCATTGGTTCAAACCCTAATCAAGTGAATTTGAATATATATTGGGTTGGATCTCATAAAACAAACTTATAGTAGAGTTTGAATATTATGTTTTTATAGCCAAACCTTCATGGCCTTACTCCAATCATAATTTCACATTTGCTTGAGACGTACCATGGGGTAAACGACGCCATTGTTGACTGATGCAAAGCCACAATACACGCCACATGTGAGCTCTTCTGGTAAATTCTCAACAACATCATCAGGGAAGTTAGCTGTGGGTATGCCTAAATCTTTACTGCCTCGTCCGAATCCGCGTACAACCTTCCCGTGAGCAAAGAATGGCAGGGCCTGCCTGGCTAGACTTGCTACTCCAGCCATGTGTGGTGTGAAGAGAGATGAGTGATACAAGAGTCAATCCTACAACAGAGACAGAAAAACTACAACTCGTCCTTTTCAAGGCAGTACCACTTCTTCAGGCCGGAGTATAGCAGTGCTGTATTATTTACCCCTCATCTATGCCTGATACACTTAAGTGATCACAACTGTACTCATTTGTGTTTGAGGACTGGTTGACCACAGGTTGTGACCCTGGAACATCTTCAGGAGACTCACTTAGCAGGAAGAGTATACAAGTTGCATGCATTCTGATATATTCTAACCCTACAGTAAAAATGCAAACTTTTTATCCTGGGCTAATCCATCTCTAAATCAGGGTTATGTACTACAGTAGTGACAATGCGAATGACAAAAGGTAGATAGGATGCCAATCACATAATACACTAATTAGCTGGCTATTTATAGGAGGGCTGAAGATGATCCTTTCAGCATCCTCTTGTTTCCACTTTGCTGTAGCTTCTCAAGTTTGTCATATGACATACAATCAATAGTCAAATGGAAGTTTAGTAGCTTATATAGTATTTGAGCGCCAAGATGCATTCTAACTATTAGAGTGCATCCTGCTGCTCATATACTTTTGAAAATAAACTAATATATTATTATAGTATTATAACAAACGGCCATCACCAAGAGGCAGTGTGAAAGTATGATTGGTGATAGCTTAAAATAACACTTCTGTATAAAGGACAGGAAAGGGTGGTATTGGGGTCTCTGGATAGAAAATGGCTGAAAACTAGTCATCACCCTTTATTCAGTATTGGTAGCCTAGGTATCATTACTTATTCAGTGCCGGTAAATTAAGCATGACATGAATATATCTTCCACAGAAGGTACAGCCAAGCAGGATGTTTTGTGTATAAGTGTTTTCACAGGCGTGCACAAATCATGACGACATACAGTGGTCTCCGAATGTGTCGCCAACAAATTACATATAAGACAGGGCGTACATTACAAAATACCTCCCTGACTACCCCAGTTAGACCCAAACTTGGTGGACTTGCGTTTCACTGCTCTTATACGGCTTAAGGTTTTTAAAGACGATGAGTGATATTTAACTTCGGCTGATTGTAAGGAGTGCAGGGATTGTAGATACTAACGTGGCTTGTTTCCATGTAGACTTCAATCTGATGTTTCCAAAAACATAAAAATACCTTTTAAATGTTTATGAAACATAAACATATAAATACTCATTATTATATGTTTATGAAACCAAGCTGTTGCTCCTTGATGAAACATACGAACACCCAAATACAAATACTCAACATATTCATGTTGATGAATATTACACCAGGGTGGGTGGATGATACGTCCTGGTTACACAACACACAAGCATTCACCAGTTGATTGAACAACAAAGGAGAGGTGTACACCCGATGGTGCTGGGGGCTGGAACAATCAACAATGAAAGCTCCCCCAGTGGGGCTCGAACCCACAACTCCTGCGGCACTAATCGCCTGGCAGTGAATGGCAAGCGCGCTAACCGATTGCGCCATCTCACCATCCCCAAAAAAGAATGGGTCGATGGCGCTAATTAGATAGCCCGCTATTCACTACTCGGAGTTGTGTTCTCTCATCCCACAGCACATTCCAATCCACCATTGCCACCCTATGAAACACAGCGTATGTGTTAGGGATTGCTGGGACCCCTTGTAGTAGGTTTAGCTGTCTTTCCAGCTTGTCAGCATTTCTTTCCATGCTGTCACATGTCTTTCCATGAGTCAGTCAGTAGACAAGTACACAGGAGAGGTATACACCCGAGGGTGCTGGGGGCTGGTACAATCAACAATGAAAGCTCCCCCAGTGGGGCTCGAACCCACAACTCCTGCGGCACTAATCGCCTGGCAGTGAATAGCAAGCGCACTAACCGATTGCGCCATCTCACCATCCCAAAAAAAGAATGGGTCGATGGCGCTAATAAGATAGCCCTAATATTACACCAGGGTGGGTGGATGATACGTCCTGGTTACACAACACACAAGCATTCACCAGTTGATTGAACAACAAACAATATAATAGGTTTGATAATAAAAAGGGATAACTAATATGTAGAACAACTTCACAAAATAATATTTAACAAGTATGCCTCCCAGCAGAGCTCCTGCAAAAATGAAGTTGAGTCTAGCAAATATCCTATCCATAACCGTTGTAAGTGAATTACTGCTCCAGTCAAGAGTGATTTATTATGAAATATGTCCTTGTAACAGGCAATGTAAAAATTCTAGAATTCTGTCTAGCCTCTGCTCCAAAGCTAATTACTATAGTACCTTATTCTCATATGAAAATTAGATCATCAATGTTTTCAGCAGCAGCGGCTAAAGTATTAGCAGCTCCAATATTATGAATTCCATGCTGACCAGATTTGTTAGAAGCCCATCCATTGGCTAGCTTTATGTGAATTGCCCATTTACCAGATCTCACTCAAATCAACATGTTGATAGTTTGAGGCGAAATACAGCTTTGGAACTTTAGATACATAAATAATAGATTTACTTCACTTTGATTTTTATGACTGAAATGCCCTTTGATTTGATCATACAAACGAGTCAACTAGTCCATTCAGTCAGTGGTAAGTGGCAAGTTTTGCTAAAACTTTTGGCAATATTTCGAAGAAAAATCTACAAAGCTCTACTCCTCTAGCATACCTCCTTCATCAACTTGATGTATCGAGGTGTTGCCTAACACTATAGTCAAAAGCAATCGTGCATCCTTTGTGCTACATGACTTCCTATACGCAAATTGGTTTTGATCTAACCTCAGAGTAGCTCACAGTCGAGTCTGTCTTTGATCAAATGCTCAAAGGTCTTCACAACTACTGCGGTCAAGGCAATAGTAGGTCAATAATCATTCAGGGTTGACGGCTAAGGCTTCTTAGGAACAGGTACCACCTCCAATCTCCGCCATAGTTGAGGGATGTAACTAGCAGCCAGGCAGCGATAAAAAATTGTGTGGAATACATCAGCAAGTTGGTTGGCGCATAATTTCAGAATTATTTGTTGGTACTGAGTCTAGTCCACTAGCTTTCCCGGGTACACACCTCCCTAAAGCAGCGTTGACCTCAGCAATAGTGTAGTCTAGAACATTCAAAGGTGTGCTGGCATAAAGCTGGAATTGTTGTGTTGTCTCGTCACGCTCAAACCTCAGATAAAATTTGTTGAGGTTATCAGAAAGTTGAGGTACATCACTTTGGGCGACAGTAGTGTCGTCGGAGGGAGTATTTTTATTTGGACATTGATTTCAATGGCTCTCTAGGCAGGGGCGTATATTCTAAAAAATTTCACTCACTGACTTTTTAGAGATGAGCATAATGATCGGGCGCAGCCCGATCCACACGCCGTAGGCGTGGCGGGGAGGGTGTGGGAGGGGCGCTTAAGCGCCATCCCACCACGGAAATTTTTGTATATCGGTAGCAAAATAGTGCAAGCAGAGAGGCATTTCAATAGCTCACTGAGCTGTTGGGTACTTTCAGAAAACAACTCAATAGCAGTAGAAGATTACGGTAAAAATTCTCCAGTTATAAAGCACCCATTTGAAAAAAAACTGACCTTGATGGGATATCGAACCCACAACAATTTTATTAACAGAGATTATCAGGCAGACGCTCTACACACTGAGCTATTCAGCCATTCACGGAAACCCGTGGGCCGTGATTGCTAATATACGCCACTGTCTCTAGGCCTCCTTCATATTCTTACACATTTGATCGGTTTGGCCAATGACCTCCACACCAAACAAGTCGAGGGGCCACTATTAGGTCAATTCTAAGTTCATATAGCTGAATGAAGGTAAGGGTGTTTAGAGTGGGTTTGCTGTTATCAGAGAGAATCACAAGAAATTGATAAGTCATGAGAATTTGTTCATTATCTTCTTTTGCGGATTTCTCTCCAAATAACATGAGTGAACTGCATCCATCTTATGCCCTAATACAGGAAATAAAAATAGAGACAACATTAACAGACCAGCCTGTGCAGGCATTAAGTGCTATGGGTACATTTCTACATGTCAAACATAGATATGTCTTGTAATTATTGCGTAAGACAAACACAATAAGGTCTGTGAGAATCCTCTTACAATCTAGCCAAGGAAAAAGATTGGTTAGTAAACAAATCAAGTGTATCCTTTACAGAATTACCCATTCACGATGTCTATGATAGCGTCTGGTAGTAACGCCATCGCAGATCAGGCGCTGAGAAATGCTCGAGAAGAAGAGAATAGCGGCTTAGCTCTGGGATACCTTCTCATGGCCTTCAGCGCCCAGCCATCTCTAAAGGTCAGTAACAACTTAGTGACTCGCAACTCCACATTCCACTTTTAACTTTTCACTCATTCCAATTGTGTGTAACTAAAATTATTGTAATTAAACACATAGCAGTAGGCTTGTTCTGATACAGGTTTTAGTTCTCACAGAACTTGGTATAAAGATGGTCATGATGAAACATTGATATTTGATATAGGCACTGTATCGCCAGTTGAAGAAAGGCATCGATAACTTGTGTAGTTAAATGTCTGTAATATCCATTGTTAAATGTCTCACCACACAGGAAGGCAAGAAAATTACAATATGAGAGTCAGATGAATATGTTACTGATTTATGTAAATATACCTGTTGTCAAACCATGCTGTTCGTGAAATAATGATATTATTCTGAGCGGACCCTTCATAAACTTTCAAAGTTTTTTGATATCTGAAAACTTTCTGGGTATTTGGAACTTCAAAATCTGTCAATGTTGGGGAATTTAACCTTTTTAACACCTTTTTGTAGACATGTTATCGCCCTGCTGAATTCTTATATAATAGTCAGTAATATCTCTTTGTTTACAGCTAGTTGACAGTTTGCGGAGGGATTTTGTTGAAAAGTTTAAGAGTAGTTGTGAGTTATTGTTACACAGCGAGCGATACACTGAGCTGTTTCACTGCTTTGAGCAGGCTCATAATGTGTTCCCTGATTGTGATGAGATCTGCTCTCATATGGGCTCCCTCTGTTACAGGTAATACTGGCTCTGAATATTCCTAATATATGTTTGTCTGTAGGTGTGTAAGTTATTATAGTTCTAAGTAAGTTTGATGGATAAATTGGTCTAATATTTGATGCTAGAAAGTTGGAAAATTTGTTGTTTTTTAGTGCCGGTTTGGACTGAACGAAATTCTCAAAAATAAGTTTGCTGCTGAAGCTGTCACCTAGATGCAGAATTAAAGTTCATGATAATCCCTGTCTGTGAGGTCAGTGACTGATCTGTGACATTCTCGTAGCCGTTTGTGATGACAGCTAGTATAACAATGGGGATGCGGATTCATATGTCATCCCTAATCTGTATACTAAACAGTTTAAATTAACCTGTTCAATTGTTCATTATCCCCGTTAGTAAACAAAATGAACAAAGAGTAACCTAGCCTGCCTCTCACCTAATAATGTGTTATGGTAGGAGGACCAATAGTAATTAGCCTTACAATCACTTCTCAGCTCTTAACAGCTCAAAGAAGTCGGTAGTATCCCCTGATAGTTAGACAGCTCTCTGACTGTGCTTTTACTCGTATATCCAGCACCAGTTACTTATACTCATGTTCTTATCCTGACAGACTGAGAGATATGGAGAACGCCGTGGATTACTACAGGAAGGCAATCACTATAAACCCTGGAGATGCCGTATCTCAGGAGAACTTAGATAATATACTGTGTCACCTCGTCGATCGCTGGCACTTCTTAATGCTTAACGATGAGAGCAGGAATAGTGCCTTCAAACACGCCATACATAAAGCTGTAGCCTCAGGATGTAGACGAGTACTGGACATCGGATCAGGCACAGGAATACTCAGGTAGTCATTCCTTACATTGATTATGTCCCATATTGGTTACGTCTCTTTGAGCCCAAGCTGAAATGGCTCGCATTGTTTGGAGTTGGTGTATTTGAATTTAATGTGACATTAGCCTACATCTTTTAGGAATATAGATTGGACCGAGTTTTATTGAATTACCTTGCCATCTTGCCAAAAGTCTTATCATGAGGCCTAGCTCTTATATCTGAGAATTTGAATGGTGTCTGAAATAGAGCCAATCATAGTTGGAAAAGATTGATTCGAAGCAATTAATCTTTTTGAGGGATACACACACACACACATAAATATTGATTGATTGATTTGTATTTTACATACGATATCATGGCAAGGATGATGAAGAAATGAATGTATATGACTCTTGGTGTAACTCAGTGGTACATAAAATTGTTGTTGTAAAAATTCATGAAGTAATTAAAAAAACTGCACCGGCGTTTAGTGGTACGTTTAGTGGTACGTTTAGTGGTACGTTTAGTGGTACGTTTAGTGGTACGTTTAGTGGTACGTTTAGTGGTACGTTTAGTGGTACGTTTAGTGGTACGTTTAGTGGTACGTTTAGTGGTACGGCGTTTAGTGGTACGTTTAGTGGTACGTTTAGTGGTACGTTTAGTGGTACGTTTAGTGGTACGGCGTTTAGTGGTACGTTTAGTGGTACGGCGTTTAGTGGTACGTTTAGTGGTACGGCGTTTAGTGGTACGTTTAGTGGTACGTTTAGTGGTACGTTTAGTGGTACGTTTAGTGGTACGTTTAGTGGTACGTTTAGTGGTACGTTTAGTGGTACGGCTGCGTCTGGGCCGCAATTTATAGGCAATACGTGACAATACTCTTTGATTGGTATTAAAAATGATAAGATTGTACAGAGGATGAGACTCATTTCTTAAAATATTAGTGAAATGATTAGCACCGATATATATAAATCATAATCATTTTTTGTTTAGGTCTCAATTGATTTTCCCCTCAATATTTCACCTTTGAAACTGACACCTGCACATCACTAATGGCTTTTACTATGGATTTGGAATTTGAATATTGAGCTCTTGGGAATAGCTGAGACGTAGGAGGTTAACCTTGTCTTGTATAACATTGAGAATAGCTGAGTGCTGTATAACTGTTTTAGTATGATGGCAGCTAAATGTGGAGCCAGAGAGGTTTACGCCTGTGATGAGAGCGAGACAATGGACAGGTTAGTAATACCATCAGAGACTATATCCATAGTCTCTGATACCATCACTTCATGTTAGTAGTACCGTCACTTCATGTTAGAGTTAGGACAGGTTAGTAATACCATCAGAGACTATATCCATAGTCTCTGATACCATCACTTCATGTTAGTAGTACCGTCACTTCATGTTAGAGTTAGGACAGGTTAGTAATACTATCAGAGACTGTATCCATAGTCTCTGATACCATCACTTCATGTTAGTAGTACCTTCACTTCGTGTTAGAGTTAGGACAGGTTAGTAATACCATCAGAGACTATATCCATAGTCTCTGATACCATCACTTCATGTTAGTAGTACCGTCACTTCATGATAGAATTAGCATGTGATATTTGTCAGAAAAGTTGCAAATACGAAGCCCGGAAAATTTACAGATACACATAGACATCCCTCCTAGTTGATTGTGAGCCAAAAATATGAGTTCTGTTGGCTGTGTATCTTGGTTTCCCATCAATCAGTCTGAGGGATATTGCCAGATACCCATTTTATATTTCAATATAAATTTATATATGAAATTGGAGACACTTCATACAGTTATTTTTATTTGTGAATGAAAGTGGAGATACTTCAAACAGCTATTTTTATATTTCAGATACATCTCAGATTTATGTGACATTTGAATGTTATACAATATCTATGTTTCCTGCATATAATGTGTCTATGAATCAACAGTTAAATTTATGATGTAAAAACTGCCGAAACACAGTATTTGGCTGCCAGAATTAGTGGGTAGGCAAGTGATGGGGAGGCACGAGCTGACTATAAATATAAATGTGTGAATTTGTAATACAATAACCCTTTGACTTAGTTTGTAAGTTTTGTTTGACAAAAAGTTATCAATGAGTGAGATAATTCTCTGCTAAGAGATAACTCCCAAAGTACAACAATTCTTGCTTGTTTGTACCGTGCTACTGTCTCATGTCACATGTGTACCAAACCAATGTGACCTTGTGCCAAATTAGGATGTTTTGATTTTTTCAGACTGGCCCATGAGATTTTACAGGCTAACAAACTGTCAGATAGAGTGAATATAACAGCCAAGCATTCGTCAGCGCTCTCTGTATGTGATAACGGTGATAGTGAGACAGCCGATCTGAAAAGTAAAGTAGATCTAATCATCACAGAGACTATCGACTGTGGTGAGTTTAATACACGTCATCATGTGCTACCAGAACATCTCTAGTGTCTGTACGCATGTCAGGAAACATAAAGTATAATTATGAATCAGCAAGCTTTATAAAGAAGCGAGTCGTTCCACAAAGTACCAAGTACACATTATTCTCATAATGCAGTATTCAGGTACTGTAGTATTCAGGTACTGTAGTATTCAGGTACTGTAGTATTCAGGTACTGCAGTATTCAGGTACTGTAGTATTCAGGTACTGTAGTATTCAGGTACTGCAGTATTCAGGTACTGTAGTATTCAGGTACTGTAGTATTCAGGTACTGTAGTATTCAGGTACTGTAGTATTCAGGTACTGCAGTATTCAGGTACTGTAGTATTCAGGTACTGTAGTATTCAGGTACTGCAGTATTCAGGTACTGTAGTATTCAGGTACTGTAATATTCAGGTACTGTAGTACTGTAGTATTCAGGTACTGTAGTATTCAGGTACTGTAGTATTCAGGTACTGTAGTATTCAGGTACTGCAGTATTCAGGTACTGTAGTATTCAGGTACTGTAATATTCAGGTACTGTAGTACTGTAGTACTGTAGTATTCAGGTACTGTAGTATTCAGGTACTGTATTATTCAGGTACTGTAGTATTCAGGTACTGTAATATTCAGGTACTGTAGTACTGTAGTATTCAGGTACTGTAGTATTCAGGTACTGTAATATTCAGGTACTGGAGTACTGTAGTACTGTAGTATTCAGGTACTGTAATATTCAGGTACTGTAGTACTGTAGTACTGTAGTATTCAGGTACTGTAGTATTCAGGTACTGTAGTATTCAGGTACTGTAGTACTGTAGTACTGTAGTACTGTAGTATTGAGTGTTATTTACAGGTTTGTTAGGGGAGAGGATATTATCTACACTGTCACACGCCTGGAGATCATTACTGAATACAGAGTCCACTATCAGTAGAGTAATACCAGCCAGAGCAGAGCTCTACTGCTGTATTATAGAGTCTGAGGAAATCAGAAAACATCACAGGTATATCACCTCAGAGCATACCAGCTCAGAGCACATCATTACAGGGAACAGAAAACATGGCGATAGGCTTAGCCTAGATTTGCCCCTGGGCGTACTCCCTACAGATTTATTATTTATCTTGAGGTCACTCTCTCAGCAGATTTTGTGATCACAGGCAAAACTCTCACGTCTCCTGATTCTAGAACTTTCATGGTTCGAAGATTAAGACTCTGCGATCTCAATATGAATCTTCTATGAAGATCTATTATTTTGAGAAATACACCATACCTTCCTTCTATGTTAACTCATAATCTCTACTCTCTACATTGACAGATGTATATACTCAGCTCTAAGACAGATCGATCTTACAGATCTGTTATTTATAGACATGACATCACAGTCATGTGACCTGTTACCTGACAGTACTAAGCCTGAGGATGAGTTTGACCCTTACACCACATATAACCTGAATAATATCAGGGGCGGGTATAAACAGCTGACTAACACAAGGAAATGTCTCGATGTTGACTTCAATAGTATCCAGGTAATAGTGAAGTAACTTAATGATAGAAGATAAAGTTACTTGCGCAACACTGGTGAATATATTATACTGGCACAAGTTTATTTCTTTTCCTTTTTATTTATTTCTTGTACATCTATCCCTGTTCATGTTCTGATAATGGTGTGTGGCAGTATTCGGACTATATGATGTATGTGATCACCTAGTCTATTTTATGATTATACACAGAATATAGAGCACTTATTAGCTGGACACATGGAGATAACTAACCTGACTATGCAGAGATCAGGACACTGTGATGCTGTCGCTCTCTGGTGAGTTTATCCATTAAGAGTTTGGTTTGTCGGAGGATGTGTGAAGTTGTCTCTCCATTGATATTGGAATCACAACTCTACATATGCTGGAGATTCTTTCACAAAGTAACTACTGGTTTAAATAGTTTGTTAACTTACACATTGAATGGTAGATATAAAATAGTAAGATAACAGTATGTGATTAACCAGTACCAATGTGGTGTTTGGTAAGGATTAACACACAGTATTTATGACAAAGCGTTTCATAACAATAGCAGCAGGATGTTTGATGATCTGCCCTCACTATCCGTACTGTTATATTGACAGGTTTGACTTGTACCTGGATGAGACATCTAAGCTGAGCTCTAACCCCTCCGGTCCTGTCAGCTGCTGGTATCCAGCTATATTCCCTCTTAGTCGTCTCCCCCGATCCTACCTTACTAAGGACCAGACTGTCAGTCTGGAGTTACTCTCTCATGATGATTGTATAGAGATAAAATGGGTCAGCTGTGAGGATATAACTACACAGCCTGATACTATGACCCTGAGATCACTCAGCTTACTCGGCTCAGACGACAATCAGAACTCCACAGATAAACTTAATGGTTGTGATATACCGATAACTGTGATAACTCAATCTGAGGACGACTCTACTGTTACAGACTGTGATGTGTCTACTGTTACAGACTGTGATATGCTTTATACAGGAGATATGAACTCTGGGAAAGTTTTAACTCAAATGTCTGACACTGACTTACCACTTGATACAAATGAAGGAAACATCCCAAGCGACAGTACCAGCGGAGGCAGCACTAATACTCCATCCACTGAGAGTAACATGGACAGTAATAGTACAGGCAGGGCTGAGCAGAGTGAGCCGATGTGCTGTAAGTGTTCATATAACCAGAGATCTACAGCTGATCATCACACTGGCAAGAATAAACAGGTGCTCCTGCTGTCTAGTCAGGAGATATACAGGTGTGTTATACTTATATATGTCTATGTGTCTATGCGATGACGGGGATAGAGTTATATAAAAGTTACTACTCTAGTATTAAACAATTAGTTAGTCATGATACTGTAATCTAGTAATATGAACGGTATCAGATATCGATGTTTTTGGCTATTTTCCGAGAAGATGTTTTCATTCTCAATACTACCTCATATATACCTAATATGTTTTAGGATGAATGACATATACTATAGTACAGCTGTATGTATAGCAGTGAATAGCCTGATATCCTCACAAAGAGAAAACTCTGATGGCAGCAAACACTTTACTCTGCTGGACATGTCGCCACTATTCACTACACTCCCAATCCAGGTCAGTCAGTCATCATTTACAGTTATTGGTTGTTCTAGTTTGCTTTTAATCACATGATGGGAGGTTTATTTGATCATTCGAGCATGCTGTGCACGGAAACTGAATAGTATTCTTTTTAAGCCATTAGTAATATTTTTTATGTTTCATCTATATTTTTTCCTCTTATTACACCAACCAAGCTAGTAACTGACAATTTTTTAATTTTTACAACAGTTTTATTGCTCACGCTAAACAACATATTACTCAGTAATGAGTCAGTAATAATACAATCAATCAAAAATCAATCAATTGCTATTGTGCAGAAAACTCCAAAGTGAAAATTGTTTGTTCAGGGGAGCTTGTGAGCCACTCTTGGGTATCCACTTCTGAAGGTGAGGAGGTTTATCCTCTATTTGCATGTATGGCACAGCTGCTAATCGTTTTCAGAATTAACCTGATTTAGAATCATCACCCAGTTATTATTATATATTTTTAGTGTAGCAGGTTGGACGCGTCAGATTGTTTCTGGCTCGGTAGTTCAGATTATCACAAGACAATATATAAACAGATCTGTGATAAGAATGATGTCACCAGTGTCAGCCATCTACAAGGTAAGCTATAGACAACTCCACATTAACCTTATATACAGGCTGAAAGGCTTCCAACAGACCGACGCGTGTTATAGTCAGGCAGCTAGCTCTACTATAGTAGGGCAGCTAGCTCTGTTATAGGCGGGCAGCTAGCTCTGTTATAGTCAGGCAGCTAGCTCTACTATAGTAGGGCAGCTAGCTCTGTTATAGGCGGGCAGCTAGCTCTGTTATAGTCGGGCAGCTAGCTCTGTTATAGTCGGGCAGCTAGCTCTGTTATTGTACATGTGAGAAAGGATATAATACAGAACTAGCAGAGAGCAGACTAATCAGTCATAATTACTAATACAGTATAATACAGTAGTAGCAGTGAGAGTTATCTCATCCATGCCAAACATTCTTATCACATTATGACTTGTAGATGTAGAATCATGTGCCGGGATGAGCTTAGACTGTGTTCTCGCTGATCTGGTTGAGCCTAACGGAACTCTAAGACAGCACGTCCTCAATGATCTCGCATATATCAAGTAGGTCGTATTATTGTTCTTCTTCGGGGTTCAAATTCTTTCTCATTCATGTTGGCACTTAAACAAATGAGAGACAAGTACCAAATGTACAGATATATACCATATTATTTATCCCGTGGTATTTATCAGTCACCCATGAGGTTCAACTACATTTTAAAACTCAACTGAGGTATCCTAACAGGAGGGGTGTTTGAATGCATGCAATCTCATTGATGAAAAAAGAACCATAGCATGCGATATGTATGTCCTGCCAAATAGAAAACAGGGCTAAGTTCACACTCAAGGTCGTTTGTGGATGAGAGATAACCGACTGTATACCAAAAGGTAAACCATTGTTGTATTATATGTTTGTATATTTTGACAGATTATCAGCCTTGACTGCAGACTCAGGAGTTATTATACCAGGTAAGCTTCATCTGTTCGGGATCTGTATAAACTCAGTACAACTAATGGAGACAAGCTGTGTGATCAGTAACAGGAGAACCTGTGGATTCAAGATAGCTCCGTATATTAATGATTACCAGGTGAGATAGCTCCGTATATTAATGATTACCAGGTGAGTTAGCTCCGTACATTAATGATTACCAGGTGAGTTAGCTCTGTATATTAATTATTACCAGGTGAGTTAGCTCCGTAAATTAATGATAACCAGGTGAGTTAGCTCCGTATATTAATGATTACCAGGTGAGATAGCTCCGTATATTAATGATTACCAGGTGAGTTAGCTCCGTATATTAATGATTACCAGGTGAGATAGCTCCGTATATTAATGATTACCAGGTGAGTAAGCTCCGTATATTAATGATTACCAGGTGAGTTAGCTCCGTATATTAATGATTACCAGGTGAGTTAGCTCCGTATATTAATGATTACCAGGTGAGTTAGCTCCGTATATTAATTATTATCAGGTGAGTTAGCTCCGTATATTAATGATTACCAGGTGAGTTAGCTCCGTATATTAATGATTACCAGGTGAGTTAGCTCCGTATATTAATTATTATCAGGTGAGTTAGCTCCGTATATTAATGATTACCAGGTGAGTTAGCTCCGTATATTAATTATTATCAGGTGAGTTAGCTCCGTATATTAATGATTACCAGGTAAGTTAGCTCCGTATATAAATGATTTCCAGGTGAGTTAGCTCCGTATATTAATGATTACCAGGTGAGTTAGCTCCGTATATTAATTATTATCAGGTGAGTTAGCTCCGTATATTAATGATTACCAGGTAAGTTAGCTCCGTATATAAATGATTTCCAGGTGAGTTAGCTCCGTATATAAATGATTTCCAGGTGAGTTAGCTCCGTATATTAATTATTATCAGGTGAGTTAGCTCCGTATATTAATGATTACCAGGTGAGATAGCTCCGTATATATATGATTACCAGGTGAGATAGCTCCGTATATTAATGATTACCAGGTGAGTAAGCTCCGTATATTAATGATTACCACGTGAGTTAGCTCCGTATATTAATTATTATCAGGTGAGTTAGCTCCGTATATTAATGATTACCAGGTGAGTTAGCTCCGTATATTAATGATTACCAGGTGAGTTAGCTCCGTATATTAATGATTACCACGTGAGTTAGCTCCGTATATTAATGATTACCAGGTGAGTTAGCTCCGTATATTAATGATTATCAGGTGAGTTAGCTCCGTATATTAATTATTATCAGGTGAGTTAGCTCCGTATATTAATGATTACCAGGTGAGTTAGCTCCGTATATTAATGATTACCAGGTGAGTTAGCTCCGTATATTAATGATTATCAGGTGAGTTAGCTCCGTATATTAATTATTATCAGGTGAGTTAGCTCCGTATATTAATGATTACCAGGTGAGTTAGCTCCGTATATTAATTATTATCAGGTGAGTTAGCTCCGTATATTAATGATTACCAGGTGAGTTAGCTCCGTATATTAATGATTACCAGGTGAGTTAGCTCCGTATATTAATGATTACCAGGTGAGTTAGCTCCGTATATTAATTATTATCAGGTGAGTTAGCTCCGTATATTAATGATTATCAGGTGAGTTAGCTCCGTATATTAATGATTACCAGGTGAGTTAGCTCCGTATATTAATTATTATCAGGTGAGTCAGCTCCGTATATTAATGATTACCAGGTGAGTAAGCTCCGTATATTAATGATTACCAGGTGAGTTAGCTCCGTATATTAATTATTATCAGGTGAGTTAGCTCCGTATATTAATGATTACCAGGTGAGTTAGCTCTGTATATTAATGATTACCAGGTGAGTTAGCTCCGTATATTAATGATTACCAGGTGAGTTAGCTCCGTATATTAATGATTACCAGGTGAGTTAGCTCCGTATATTAATGATTATCAGGTGAGTCAGCTCCGTATATTAATGATTACCAGGTGAGTAAGCTCCGTATATTAATGATTACCAGGTGAGTTAGCTCCGTATATTAATTATTATCAGGTGAGTTAGCTCCGTATATTAATGATTACCAGGTGAGTTAGCTCTGTATATTAATGATTACCAGGTGAGTTAGCTCCGTATATTAATGATTACCAGGTGAGTAAGCTCCGTATATTAATGATTACCACGTGAGTTAGCTCCGTATATTAATTATTATCAGGTGAGTCAGCTCCGTATATTAATGATTACCAGGTGAGTTAGCTCTGTATATTAATGATTACCAGGTGAGTTAGCTCCGTATATTAATGATTATCAGGTGAGTTAGCTCCGTATATTAATGATTACCAGGTGAGTTAGCTCCGTATATTAATGATTACCAGGTGAGTTAGCTCCGTATATTAATGATTACCAGGTGAGTAAGCTCCGTATATTAATGATTACCAGGTGAGATAGCTCCGTATATTAATGATTACCAGGTGAGTTAGCTCCGTATATTAATGATTACCAGGTGAGTTAGCTCCGTATATTAATGATTACCAGGTGAGTAAGCTCCGTATATTAATGATTACCAGGTGAGTTAGCTCCGTATATTAATGATTACCAGGTGAGTAAGCTCCGTATATTAATGATTACCACGTGAGTTAGCTCTGTATATTAATGATTACCAGGTGAGTTAGCTCCGTATATTAATGATTACCAGGTGAGATAGCTCCGTATATTAATGATTACCAGGTGAGTTAGCTCCGTATATTAATGATTACCAGGTGAGTTAGCTCCGTATATTAATGATTACCAGGTGAGTAAGCTCCGTATATTAATGATTACCAGGTGAGTTAGCTCCGTATATTAATGATTACCAGGTGAGATAGCTCCGTATATTAATGATTACCAGGTGAGTAAGCTCCGTATATTAATGATTACCAGGTGAGTTAGCTCCGTATATTAATGATTACCAGGTGAGTTAGCTCCGTATATTAATGATTACCAGGTGAGTTAGCTCCGTATATTAATGATTACCAGGTGAGTTAGCTCCGTATATTAATGATTACCAGGTGAGATAGCTCCGTATATTAATGATTACCAGGTGAGTAAGCTCCGTATATTAATGATTACCAGGTGAGTTAGCTCCGTATATTAATGATTACCAGGTGAGTTAGCTCCGTATATTAATGATTACCAGGTGAGATAGCTCCGTATATTAATGATTACCAGGTGAGTAAGCTCCGTATATTAATGATTACCAGGTGAGTTAGCTCCGTATATTAATGATTACCAGGTGAGATAGCTCCGTATATTAATGATTACCAGGTAAGTTAGGCATAAAATCATACGATAGGCTGACCGATATGATTGAGAACAAACAAAAAATAACTTCCTCTACGAACTAAAGCTGATGTTTTCTATGATACAATAGTTGCAATATTGTTATTAGAACTTGCAAAAAGCTTTATGTTATTGAGATCTGCTGTTTAATTCTTATTTTGTAGTGGGGTTATTTCTTTGTTTTACGAGGTAAGTTGCGGGAATCACAGCTAACATATAGATATGTGACTCGTATATTTGCAGGCATTACACCAGCGGGACATTGATCTCTCAACCTTAGATTACACAAGGATCACTGACCCCTCCAAGCTGATATCTATAGATCTCAATGCTACTGATATAGATAGCAAAGGTAATATCCCGTCTCAAGTCAATTTTTTACATTTACACCTACATATAGATATGAATTGAGTTTAAACTGTGGACATCACCATATGAAACTTATAATATCTTTTTCAGGTTTGCCCACATTTCTGAATCAGCTAAACACAGTACAAGTTGAGTCTATGCTCGGGACGACCTGTGTAGTGAACGCAGTGGTTTACTGGTAAGTCTTATATGCTTTGTGATAGGAGAAACATTGAGGAATAAAACAACCCAGCAATTAGCGGACTGGAATTCAAAAACATTGTAAAAATTTTTTAAAAATGCGGACAGAAAAGTCAATTGAATGTTAAACAACTCATATGATTGATATTTAGTAATCCAAAACATGAACTGTTGGAATAGTCTTTTTAGCATAACTATGTATCAATCAACTAGTCACAATCATCTAAGGCTTTGAAACTCTTATTGCCTGAGAGACACCCATATGAAGTGACTGGTTGGCAAAGATTCGATACAAATAGCATGGTTCAATTTCTTTTATTCCATGCTTTGACAACCAATAACTCGTTCTGTTTGCCTCTCAGACAAAGTACACCAGTTTTTATAGCCTTAGATCACAGAGATAAGTTGATTGTTATATTATTTGGGTACGGTTATGTCTTAGCATTCTTCCCTAGAGGAGCAATGTGTGCGCAGAAAGAAAGGTTCACCTTTTTCACACATGTATGAAGCGCAAACTTTTACTCACCCTCATGATTGATATAAATTCTTACCTTAACTAGTGGAATTAATACTAGCTAACACAAGATTATCTCCAGATAAGCTCAACTTTTGCTAATATCTACTCATCTCGGGTAGTCCTCGTTACTATTAGCTATGCTAGCGATCAACTTCAACACTTATGTCTGTAACTATATATGAACCCCATCTAGGACAACATCCACTGCAGCCTCCTTTATTGCGATATATGCTCTATATTTATCTGCTCATTTCTGTATATATATATGATTGTTTATTAGCTCATGTGTATATATATGTATATATATATGGTAGTCTGTACATATATATATATATATATATATATATATATATATATATATATATATGATCGTTTGTTATTAGCTCATGTGTATAAATGCTCATGTCTGTATCTTGTTGTCAGGTTTGAGCTGGAGCTGAGTGATACAGTGAAAATATCTACCCTCGACGCTGGGAGACACTGGAAGCAGGCTGCTGCTCTCGCTCCTATAGAGCTCATGTGTAAGAAAAACCAGAAACTCTCTATAACTACTCGTATCACTAACGGGTGTCTGGGTATCAGCGTGTCATGATGACTAGCTTAGATTCTGATCCCACCCTCCAACAAAATGCTGAAGGGTAATAACCTACATAGGAGATTCACTTCATAAAAACGATAAAATTCCCAAACTCAAGGGTTGCATAATGACCATACCCAACTTGACTCACTTTACTTTTTTGTCATTGATATATAAATTATGGTTTTCAATTTGGAATATATATTATTATGGTTTTCAATTTGGAATATATTTATGATGGTTTTTAATTTGGAATATGTATTATGGTTTTCAGTTTGGAATAATATATGTTATGGTGTTCAGTTTTGTATATATTATGGTTTTCAGTTTTGTAGATAAATTTTATTCATAAATATGTACAAACTTTGTAAATAAAGAAGTAAATAGCTACATATTCTGTAAAAAGATGGAATGTTTGATTTAAAGAATGTAATCTGAGTGAACCTTAAAAATTAATAAACAGTAAGCAGTATGGGATAGAATGGGATAGGTCAGATGGCAAAATACAAATTTATCTGAATTACTTGGAATGTAAAATAATAAAACTTTAAAACACAAAGGTACATATACTAACAAACATTAATTTCAAAGCAATTCTTCTTTTCAACGATCAATTCTACTTTATGCCACATTTATACCATAGATTTTATCACTTAGCATCAGACCATTGAAAATCTGGTCATTTTGAGGTTTGTTGAATCATCACAAGTCTTAGTTCAGGGAAATCTCTGGTCCCACGATATCAGCCAATGAATAGCAGTAATAACCCAGTCATGTAGTATAGCAGCGTAGTAATAGTGCAGAAGTCAGCAGCACCTCTGCCCATATTTAGAAGTTAGCGGCGCCTCTGCCCATATTTAGTGATTGTTGGCTCTTATTCAGACTCCTGGAGCTCTGAGCGTGACCCAGAGATTGTCTGCTGGCGTAGAGACGCTGACTGCTCATAGCTCTGATATGCTGCTGACCGGCCACACTTCTCATGCTACCCGAAAGCATAGAGGCTGTAGATAGAGAGTGATTCACACCAGGCATATTCAGTAAATCGTACTTCTTCTGGAACTTGAGGTCTATAATACGGCTGTGTGTAACCATGGCAACCATTATCTGTAATAAGAGGAAGTATATAGTTAGTGTACTAGGAGTACTAGGAGGGACTCTACTAGCAGTGAGCATATTAAGAGTACAACCAAATATGTGGGGGATTCTTAGTGTACATCATGACCAGTCACCGTATATACATATCAAGCTGCAAGTAAATTAATCAACTTATCCTTTGACACATGATCTGAAATACAGAAGACAATGTACTACAATATCTCACTTACATTGAGACAAGTTCTTAGAATCCAGAATCCCCATAAGAAAGCCAGATAGGGCAGTATCTGTAATAGAGTATGGCGTCAGTTAACAGCAGTATAAATGAACAAATATAAGAGCATTGATTATGATCAGAAAAATGAGCATGAAATGACCCTCAACAGCTTAAAGGTTAGTTGATGTGCAGAGTTGTCACCCATATCACAAAAGTGAGGACAACTCTTGATACTACCGATATTTTTATACTCAAAAGTGGTGGTATTGGGAACGTGATAAGAGTCAACAAGTGCATTGACTAATTACATGAAGTGATAGTAAGTTCAATATCACAGTCCTGTTCTATCAGATGCAGATTAAAAAGTGAAAATGGCAGCAATTCCAGCCACGATGGTCTGTGAGACGAGAAGCTGCTCAGAACTTACAAAGATATTGTGATTCATCCAAGTAAAGAAGTAACAGTTAACAGCAAACTCGATCAGTATGTACAGACACATCATAACAGTGAAGAATAGCAGCATACATACATTCAGCTTAGTATCCTGTAAATATCACATACACACACCAGAGTTAGGCCAATTATGTGCAGCAGAGTAAAGTGACTTAGAATGCATATCATGTTTTACTCCATATTTAGTCAATGTAGTATAGACTTTAGGACAAAGCAATGATTTTAGCACTACCGGAATAACAGATTTTATAAATGGTTGGCCCTTTAACAGAGATGTTTGGTGGATGGCCCTTTACTGGAAATATTAAAAGCACAACAGCATGTCTGTAACTTGGCTACTATATCCCTCAAGAAATCCCCATTGTCTTCTTTCATCTTTCTGAAATTCGAAAGGAAAGCCACTTGTCTGGCCTGCTAGATTGGGTTTTTTGATAACAGAGGTCTTCTCAAACAAGATAGCGTGATAATAGTGAGACTGGCTTCAATACAATCATCTCTGCATATCTACTATAGTTAAACAAGCAGACTCACCTCATTACGAGATACGGCAAAGGTGAGAATAGCCAGACAGAACATAAACAAGTGAGCGAATATCATCACTACGTCCAGAGCTGTCATCACTGTAATCATGTAATGTAAGTAATCAACAGCTCAGATATTAAACAGCTGTCAAAATCTGTAGATGTCTGAATCGTTCAATGTTTAACAGTGGATAATAGTCTTAAATTTCCACAAAAGTTACCCAAACAAAACACTCTTTGTGGGTATAGGGACAACTCAGCCAGGCCCCACAGCAGATTAGAAGCGATTCAGGCCTAGTTAGTATTATAGCAATGCTTGGGTACTATGATAATAAAAGAGCCTGTAGATGAATCTACACTAAAGGCTTCCCTGTAATTCAAGCTGTGGTCAGATTGGTCCTAATTTATAGTATGATTTCCTGTGAGCGACAGAGAGCCTAATTCGATGGGTATCAATTCCTGTATTTTTGTGATTTGAATGTTTTCTTTAAGTCTATGAGGCTAGGTTGAGGACCTTATATTATTATATAAATAAAGCTGTTGGATGAGAAGTCGGGTCCGGCCCTCTACACTCACCATCATTTATGTGAAACCTCCACTCAGTATTAAAAGATCCAGCTATTCCCCAACCATCTGTTTTCATGTCTATCAGGTCCAACAGAACGAGTGCTCCTGTTATTATTGTTGACCCCTGTTTAGATGAAAGATAAGAAATTGGCCTTTCTTACAAAATCCCACAGCAGCAGTGGCAAATCTATCACACCATTAAAAAAAGTTAAGTGACTGACCTTGTAGACAGTACGAGGGTAATCATTGTAGGGGCCTGAGCTATCTATTCAACAAACAAGTCAGGCAATGACAACCAGTGCTGGTTGTCATTTCACTGCCTGACTTGCTTGTTGTTGCCAGATAGATAAATAAGTAGGCCCTATAGTATATATATATTTTTTTTTTGTGAAGGCATAAAACGGTAGGCATTTTGATATTATATATCATGAAGTAAAGCAATGACAATGAGTGGGTTAGCTTACTTTGATATTGGTAGCTTTGAGAAATACCATGTAACATAGGCCCTATGTAATGTTACAGCATAACTGACAAAGTAGGTCAGAAAATATATCCAATGAATTGATTGATGATTCTTGGTAAAAAATAGTGATGTTGGTATTTTTCACACAGGCTTAATAGAAATGTCATTATTGCAGTCAAACAGCTCTAGACATAACCTTTGAACTTACAATTGTATAAATCATACATAATCGCGTCCCAGCATGCAGATCAAAGCAGCAACACTTGGTGAGGGCACATTTCCCACCACTGGACATCTTGTCTTTTCCAATTTTCAATAGAATATTGTAGTGAGTCTAGTTTTTTTACATTGATTAACTGCTTCCTGTAAGCTTTGTTTTTGGCTTCAATACCACTATTATCTGGGGTTCACTAAAATGCGGAAATGCGGAATCTCTCTTGAAAGTACGCGTCAGCACGCGTGTTTCTCAGTTTTACGATGAAATGACTAAAATGCGGAAATTTGGAAAACACATTCTAATTGGTCAATTGAATCCCACCAAGCCAATCAGGGGTAGTCATCTCATTTTCTGCCTAATCCAAAACATGGTCAGGATTTTGGTTGATGCCTGGTGGTGTTCTTCATGAAGAAGCTCTGTAAAGCTGCATACTCTACTCTGCTAATGAAGACTATACTGCTTTAGTGTTTTCCTTTCCAGTCTCAGCAAGTTTCAGGTAACAGTTTCCATCCTTGTATAGGAGTAGCATTCACTAATTTAGCTAAATATTTCCAACGTTGGTATGTATAAATAAATAATAATAATAATCAATTCATCATCATTACTTTACTAACTGATCACTTCTTTTTCTACTTTACTCATGGGACGTCCCAGGGGCCCATGCCTTTCCCATAGGCCCTATAGGCATCTGGAGTTACAAGCATGTCCAGTATGGTTGATACTGGACATGCTTGTAACTCCAGATGCCTATGGCCTATACCTTGCTTGGAAAGGACTAGGATGGGTGACCAACCAATGTCCATGATCATGGACATTGGCAAAGTATACATGCTTGTAACTCCAGATGCCTATGACTTTACTCCTTAGACATTGTCCGTGTCGTAATTGATTTTGTACTCGACCACAGAAATATCAATGGTCGATGGAATTCTCAAAATTTGTTTGCTCCTGTAATTGCTATAGCTATGTATGGGCATAATAACACTACACTACTGTTGCCAGCTACAAAATACCGATGTTTTTCCCCTAGCTTACTTGCTGGTTTGATCAAGCACAGTTGCTGTAGCCTACATTAGAAGGTGTGATAAAAAAGTTCTTGTTATGATATGCCTACACTTCGTATCACACCAAAATTGAGCTTTGGTTTGTTTATGCCATATGGCTAAATGAAAAAAAAAGATCTTTCAAGCTAACTTAATCATATACTATACACCCCTCCTTCTTATGATCTCCACTTTAGAAAGCTGAAAGTAGTGAGGCTTGGTGGTTCTTAGAAATGTACATGTAGTTATATTCAGATTACTAGAAATTTGTCAATTTATCCATAGTACTGCTTCTGAATGTATCACTTCTGAAGATCATAACCCACATTGCATTGAAAGAATATGCAGAAAAAAAACAATGTACAGTATGGATATTACCTGGGCCTGTAAGTGCATGATATTTGCTTGTTGCAGGAAAAAAGGTTTTTTTCTCTTGCTGGCGATGGTTTTACTGTGAGAAGAGCGATTGGTGGTGATCATACTCATTTCTATTCATTGAGAACTGCGACTGAGTCAAAGATCAGTGTGAGTAGGCTACCTCTAGTCTTTTAGGAAAATCAAGTCTAAATGACAAAGATGTCTGTGGGCTTTTTATTTTTCCCATAAGATTACTTCATCATATTTCAGACCCTGTGTAGAAATATGCTTTAGATGATTTGTTTGCTGAGTTGTCTGCTCACACTTATTGGGTAGGTAACTTTGAATGGAATTTAACGCTAGCTATGTGTGAGCATTGAGGGTGCAGGCAGGTATAGATAGGTCATGAGGTTGTAAGCCCACCCATTTAGACCTGACTTAATTGTGCTCCACATCATTCAGATGCTATTATTAAGTTTCATAGACCAGCACGCTAGACAGTGCACCGTTTGGAATAAAAATGACACTTGGGCCATATGCCTACACTGAACAGCTTAGTGTTAATGTACTTACCGCCTCTTTCATCATTAAAGCTGATGAATTTGTCATGGAGATCCTAGGTATTTGGTTTTGGCTCACAGAATTATTCATTAGACAGCTTATAATGCATTAATCCCAATAGTCTTTTTTTTTAAATGGATAACCATTAAGTGAAATACTTGCACTACAAAAAAAAGCGGCATCCTCGCTGCTCTTTGCCTTGAAGTAGCATATTTAGTTGCACTGATTGTCCATGTACAATTGAATTTGGCATCAGTAATTCAGTGCAACTTTTGAAATGAAGGTGAAGACCACTTGCCATTTTAGATGTGCGGTAGCGAAGATGTCAGATGTTCACTGATTACTCACAGGCAATGCCACTGTTTCGTCTGCAGTACTCAACACTATACAGTGTGCCTGTCTAACCAATGAGGGAGTTCAATGGTCTAACAAGCAAAAGCCATTGTAAGTTGACCTAGTCATAAAACTTAAAAAATTGCCGAATAATGTGGAATAATGTGAAGAAAGCTTGAGTTGCTTGGTGGTAAGGTAATTAGTGTCATATTATGACATACTATGTGAAAAATCAGCAGTTTTTCATTTTTTTTTCCCATTGAGCTCCCTTAATTCAATTTGATTCATCAATTGCGGAACAACTAATATATCTGTATCCTCATCATTGATCACTTTGTCCAACGATGTTCAATTGTTTGTATCTTACCTCAAAAATCCATCGCAGGCGTTTTTTGAAGTAGCTTGGCACTGATTTTGTTTGTTATTGGTACTTGTAGAACTGAGTGTCACTAAAAGTTAATTCAATCTGTGAGTGAATACAGGCCGATTACTCTCATCATACCATGCAAGGACAATCCTGCATGCGTGATCATGACTATCCAAAGAGTGGGAAACATGGGAAACAGACTTTATGTTGAGGTAATTTTTACAACTTTTGGCATTACATGCTGCGAGTGATATGTTCTAGACCTATCTCAGTTACCTCATAATCCCTGAATGATCACATGGTGGGAGTAGGTGTTCATCATAGCTCTTGTCCCATGATCAAGACTTTTCTGACAACATAATTAGTCTGATACAGAGGGTTGACAGCAGGTAGTTGATAACAACAATTGTCCAAAATACCTCAAATAAGTGAGTGCCCTACCCACCGGTCCATGACTTCTGAAAATCTGTTATGTCGATTGCATGGCCTGAAATACGGAGCACATCACATAGTGTGCTATTATGAAAAGGATTGATACTGGTAATTAGCAAGTTTGATAAGCCCCACACACAGTTGTATGTGGAGTAATTTTACAGACTACTTACAGTAAATCCATCTGATTTATACCCTCCCCACCCACACAAGTCCCTTACATTGTTGGGTTGGCGTAAACAAACCACTAACAGTAACAATGGTTCCTACATATTATATATTTTATATTTCAGGTTGTTCCCAGATTTCCAGTTCAGGTTGAGGTTATAAGTGTGCTGATGTTATGATGCATGTTTATGTGTTAAGGCGATGAATAACATTCAGGTAAGAAATACCCGTCAGAAAGAAGTATAATGTGAAACTTAACTTATCCCGTGGCTGCACGTGTGAAATCCAACCATCGATCAGTACTTCAAACTCAAACTACTTTATAACCCATATAAATATTAGCTTTTGAAGACAAGCTTAAAAAACAGTACGATCTCATAATGTCACTTCGCGCAACGCCTTAAGTTTTGAAAATTGGTTTGTGTACATCCTTCATAAATAACCCAAGAGAAGTAAATAAATAAGCTAGTTAGGAGGTGACTTTATGTTAGCACACCCCAATTTCCACAAAGCCATTTTATTAAAACTCCTCTTGGGTAGTTCAAAAGAACCTATCCTCTTCAAACACGGTTTTTTTGTGCTCTTGGGTAGAGAGGATATACACCCCTAAGAAGTAAGGTGCTAGAAATGCTCTTCAATTTCAATTTGAATAAAAATCCAGCTTCAGTAGTACTGATTGCATGGCCTGAAAATTTATTTTGAGTAACGTAACAGACTATCTGTAGAAATTCCATATCACATGTACTCTCCCTGCTGCCAAAAAATTACCCTTCCTTACATTCTAGGGTTGGAGTAAACAAACCATTAATGTGTTGAACAGGCAGTAACAATGGTTCCCCATATTATAGAAGAGGTATACACCCGAGGGTGCTGGGGGCTGGAACATTCAACCTTGAAAGCTCCCCCAACGGGATTTGAACTCACAAATCCTGCGGGACCAATCACCTGGCAGTGAATAGTAAGCGCGCTGACCGATCGCACCATCTCACCGTCCCCACAAATTTTATATTTCTTTTTTTTTCAGATGATTTCCAGACTCCTTGCTCAGGTTTGCAGTATTAGTATACTGATGATATGCAGCATGTTTATTTATAATGGTGAAGAACTGTGTACAATAAGGTCAGTGATATATACATATATATATATATATATTGAGACATATGTTGAATCAAACCACATCATTGTTCAATACTTCAGAATCCCACTTTCAAATTTTTCATCATACTACTGCTGGTCAGGGACTTGCATTATACAGGCCTGCTGCAGCAAGTATTATTTTACAAATAACCTGTCTTAATTTCAATTTTATAACTGCGAGACCCTTGGGCTTGATGAGTATAATGTGCATAAAAAACATGTTTCAATACCTCCAAAATCGCTAGGCATCTCACAACTGGGTGGGAAGCGATACATGTGGTGCGGAACCAAAAGTGACTAGGAAGCTAGCGTGTCAAACAAACAGTTCTAATATTGGAAGCTGATCTTGAGAAAAGACTGCCAATCTTGCCATGACATGCTAGAAGTTGATCGCTCTTGTCCAAAAGACTTACCTACCGTGCAGTTAGCAGTTAGATTTAATACCAAGGATGGTCTGTGTGTATCTAAAGCATACCCTTATGTCATATGATACTGTGACAGGATAATTTTTCCAATTGGAGGCATATGCCCTAGTTGTAGGTAAAAGATATGAAATAAATTCTGAAACATTAGACCTTTAGAGATCCGCACAACGATCAACCATCAGCTTTTAGCTAGGGGGTGGTCAAAGCATTTTCAAAATCATTAGGGAAGAAGCTGCGGTCTGTTTGTTTCTGTCTCATCAGGGAGTCTCCTTTTCGGCAGGGAGGACGGGTGGGATACCCTCCCTGCTCCCTGTTTTTTTTTTCACTTCAAATTGAGACAAATCATAGAGTTGTTCTCTCTTTGACATGTAAGTTCAATGAGGGACAACCGGTGATAAGTTGCCCCCAGACTGCTCAGCTGACAGTTGGCATTTTTGTATTTTCTTCTAGGGATGCATCTACCGAGTTCTGTGATTGCTGAGAATAACTCTTGCAATGGACTGAAGCTGCCTCATGATCGATAAATTCTAGTCCATCTTGTTCAGAAGGTCACAACAGACTCTCCAATCAACATAAATTGTGTCTTTAAGCCGGAAGACACAGCCATCAAAGCTGGTACCTTCGTAGAAACGATAGAGAGCTTTTCAAAGAAAAATGTAGTCTATCTATAAATTTCAGATCGTGAAATGTCAAACTTTTCCTCCTGCCAAAATTCAACTCATCTAATGTAGGTCAGTTTTATTTCATAAATACCACAGTGAATCAAGTTACAGATGTATGTACCCCTGATTTTAGTAAAACATTGGCTGATATTACGCATCTACACTATCAATACCTGAAACAATGAATTGTTTTATAAATATCTACCAATTACATTGTTGGACTCACTTGTGCTTTTATACAGGCTGATCAATATGATATTGTGTGGCTTATGAAAATAAAAGTTATAATTTCTCATCACGCAATCTTGACTATGTGCTTAGATATTATAAGTTATAATTAGTTCATTAGCACTTCAATAGAGCAGAAAGAAAAACCAAAAACACTCCTATGAATTGTCGTGACAAGGACCACCCTGCCTTTCCCAAAAATGATCTTTGGTGTCAAAGTGGGTGGCTTTGCTCTACTGTATACGGTTCCGCTACGAAGGACTTGATCACCGATAGACTGATCTACATGTTTTCACGGATGTTTTTCTATGTTCTCCGATGAATTTTTTGCTACTATCATGATAATCACCCAACGTCACTACTTGTAAGATATCAGGTTAACTATAGATGTGTAAACGCCCGGGTTGCTAATTGCATATATATATATTATATAGCTTCACTCTCAATGTATATTAGTGTCCTATAGCTTCACTCTCAATGTATAATATGCCCATAAAAACATTTCTCCTCAATAAAACTTGCCTCTATAAAAATCTGCATTTGAGTAATAGTAACTATATGGGAATTTTGTTTGACAAATCATCATATTAGAGTTATCTTCTCCTGTATACTCATATACATATTTCACTGGAAATTCCACTTTACATAAATAGTGCTACAGCTGTACTACAACACATAATTTCTAACCCAGATTGCCCATACACATAGCCTATGAGATGGTTTCATAGAACACATACCAATTTTTTTTTTATAGGCCACATTCACTGGTAAAAAAAGCTTAATTTGAAATTTCCACATTTTAGTCAATTTTGACTAAAATGCGGAAAAATGCTTTTCAAGGTCACAAGGTGATTTCCGCATTTTAGTCAATCCCACCACACTGATTTCGAGATAACACTATTAGTATGTGTATATACATGCAATAGTATATCACGTGGTCAGTGTGCAATCCCACACAGGATTGACTAAAATGCGGAAATACGCACTAATTCCCGCAACACGCACGTGAATTCGCGTGATCACGGATTTCCGCATTATAGTGAACCCGTCACTGGGTGATAATTCCGATGTTGTACTCATGATTTTTTTTCGGAACTTAGCCTATAATATTTTAATTTTCCAATGTGAGTAATTGCTCCTATTTTATGCTTTTTCTAATGCCTCTTCAAGGTTATGCAAAATTGGTAGTGGAATTTCAGCTGATACCACAATGCCAGACTTAATCATATCACCAAAAGAATATTTCAACTCTGTTGATCATTTCTGCCAATGTACTGATGAATTGTTGAAACTAGAAAGAGAAGCAGAGCTAGAGGAATCCAGGTATGAAGTCTGAACTGATGAAGAATGATAAATACATACACACAGGCATTCTCACTGCAGGCAGTGGAGTTTGATTTTATTTTAGTTCTGATTTATTGGATTGTATTAACCACATGTCTTCTGTTTGAGTGTAATTAACTCTGTGTAAAAATATGGTCTTGTATGAGTATCAAAGTATGCCTTCCATAATAAGGCAACTTATGTTTGCTGCCTTGTTGATCTTCATCACTGGTCCTTGACTTTGTTTTAGAGCTTTACAGGAGAATGTGTCACCGAAGCAGCTGGAGAAGAGAGGGGTATGTATCACAAAGCTCAGTATAGAGAGCAGGAAGACGAGTTTATATGGGCGACTTATACTGAAGTTTAAACCCAGCAATGTCAACAGACCAGAACTTCCAGCTCACAGCATAACAACAGGTGCTCTAGTATACCCTAGGGTGGCATGCTATGAGGTGCTCTAGTATACACTAGGGTGGCATGCTATGAGGTTCCTGTTAATTGATGGAACAGTGAATGCTGTCTCTCAAATAGATACTAGCTAATGTCCACTTTCCCGTCGTAACCAGAAAGCCAAAACTGTAAAACATTAACATTACAAAACTAACCCAGTTCTGAAAGTGACATAACATAAGTTCCATAAAAGTCAACAGACTAGGTATAATCTTATCTGCCGAGTCCTTTGTTTGTGGTTTTGGATTGATTGAGCCTATGCATCAGGCCTCAAAACAGTTCTACAGCATCCCAAGAATGGCTCACAATGTCTTGAGATATCTCAAGACTGCTTAATAACGCCACAAGGCTGTCTTACAACGTCCCCTGACTGCCCCACAACAGGTCTTATGAGCCTTCACAAACCCGTTGCAAGCAACTGGTCAAGGTGAACTGATGTTATAATGCAGTCTTAAAATCTGAAAGTTGAATACAAATGAAGTAGGCTATCATTGCTACCTATTTTCTCAATATCTCATTGGCGGGTCATAATAACTGGGCAAGTTTCGGTGTCTGTTTGTCCTATTGTTTGGAATATATCATCAATAAGCATAATGTGTTATCAGCCAGTATTGTGAAGGGTTGTCTTCTTGTCATTCATTTGTACCAACATTTCAGTAAAAAACGTTTTCTTTAAGTTGCTTATGTTTACTATCACAGGTGATATTTTGGGGCTGAACCTGACATCTGCCCCTTCAGCTCAGATCTCCTCTGGTATCGTGACTCGGGTATCTCCTACTCAGATTTGTGTGGCCTTCGAGCAGAGCGAGGAGTTATCTCTTATCGGCGATGATTGTCAGTATTATCTCGTCAAACTAGCTAATGATGTCACATATAAAAGGCTACGCAGGTCAGGCCTAACTCATAGTATAACTAATTGTTCTAGCTATATGGTTAGAGGAGCTTACTTACAGACTAAACATGGGTTATGTACAGACACGTATCTAGAGTTGACGTGATATCATCAGGTCTCTGAGGTCACATAACGCCTCCTACCGAGAGAGAAAATATAAGGTTAAAATCAAACCATTCTAGTGACGACCCCTTAGCACATTTAGTTGAGTGGTCATGATTTCTCATCAGTGATCTAATCCTCAACTAATTGAATACTCAATCATTATATACTTATAGAGCTTTGGACAAGCTAAACAGAGGTAAAAGTCTGCCAGCTGATGGTCTGATTGATCTTACATTCTCATCTTCATCTGATGATGTACCTCTACAACTAAAGGGTAAGTCTCTCATACACACATCTCTGTAACTATTACTTACCTTATGTGTACTTACATGTAGATTTCATATTATCTAAACCCACAATAATATAAGAAGTAGAGGTACTGGTTTATCTTCTCTCTGATTTTAACATTATCCTAAACCCAAGCACAGTTAGTAATTAGTCTCTTGATGTGTCATGTGATGCATAATCTCTTTGCAGACAAAATCTCATTCTACAACACAAACTTAGATGAATCACAGAGACAGGCCGTGCACCTCGCCTTATCCCAGCCAAGGCTCGCTATCATACACGGACCACCTGGGACAGGCAAATCTACTACCATCATAGAGGTCATCAGGCAGCTTGTATCTAAAGGCTTAAAGGTGTTAGCCTGCGCTCCTAGCAATGTAGCTGTGGACAATCTTGTTCTGAGGCTATCTAAAGCTAAGGTCAGTGTCAGCACAGATAGAGACATCTGCAATGTTTGATATTGAATGTTTCTTGTAGATAACTAGTACTTAGTACATTTAATTCAGACTCCTGGGAACTCTAGCATTTTGTTCTAACTACGAGATATTCAATTTCAAAAAGTGCTAACTCGTGGGCTTTTTATATGGATGTGGGCATACTCCAGGGAATTGTCAAACTGTCTTGTTTTTCAACACAAGACATTGTATTAATTTTACAGTGCTATGTAAGGAGTGATGGGAACAAAACATCTATAGTGGACAGTAGTAGCTTAGCTTAGTGGCTTAGCAGAATAAGCAATTTTGTTTCAGATCCGGATCACCCCCTGAGCTCCCCCTGAGCTCCCCCGAACTCCCAGATCTCCCCCTTCATCAAATACATCATCTCAACAAGGATTCACATTCTTCCTTGACCAGAAAAAACAACTTGGGTGTCTAAATAAACAGGAATTTTGTATTGACAGGATTCTAGTTGACGAGCCTACACTGTGTTTGTGTTTGTAGCCACTGATAGATTGACACAGCACCCTAGCAGGGTACAACTTTATATTATTTATTATTTATCATTATTTTGTACTTTATATCCATACAGGCTAAAGTAACAAGACTAGGACACCCGGCCCGAGCTATGCATGAGATACAGCCCCACTCACTGGACGCTAAGGTATCAGCATCAGATGAAAGCTCTATAGTAGAAGATATCAGAAAAGATATCGATGCTACTCTGGTAAGTGGTTAACACTTCACTCAGTCCCAAACCTTAATAGATATGCTGATGGTTCATATTTAATTATAATTGTCTGCCTGATCGTTAGACAGACATGAGACATACTCAGAAATGGATAAGCGTTCTGTTCACCCATCTAAAGCCATGAGACAACCTGCTCATTGTAGTATATAATACTGTATACCCATGTAGGGTATAGTGGTATATAGTACTGTATACCCATGTAGTATATAGTACTGTATACCCATGTAGTGTATAGTACTGTATACCCATGTAGTATATAATACTGTATACCCATGTAGGGTATAGTGGTATATAATACTGTATACCCATGTAGTGTATAGTACTGTATACCCATGTAGTGTATAGTACTGTATACCCATGTAGTGTATAATACAGTCTGTATACCCATGTAGGGTATAGTGGTATATAGTACTGTATACCCATGTAGTGTATAGTACTGTATACCCATGTAGTGTATAATACAGTCTGTATACCCATGTAGGGTATAGTGGTATATAGTACTGTATACCCATGTAGTATATAATACTGTATACCCATGTAGTGTATAGTACTGTATACCCATGTAGGGTATAGTGGTATATAGAACTGTATACCCATGTAGTATATAGTACTGTATACCCATGTAGTATATAATACTGTATACCCATGTAATATTATATCTTATCTCTCCTGTACAGAAGAAGATGAGACAGGGTCGTGGTAGCTCCGCCCACCAATCTACACGTAACGAGCTCAAGTCGCTACGTACTGAGTTACGTCAGAGAAGTGATGAGGCGGTGCGTCGAGTTCTCAAAAACTCAGAAGTTATCTTATCTACTCTCACCTCTGCTACAGATAACGGACCTCTCAGGATACTGGAGGATATGCACTTTGATGTTGTAGTTATAGATGAATGCTCTCAGGTGATGAGATCGTCTGCAGAGATGTTCCCTGTTACTTTAGAAGTTATTATACCCATTGTGAAGTTACGAGCTAGGCTGTGACAGCAGATAATCGTTTATATTTGTATCGAATACCTTAGTTAATGTATGATCTAAAGTTTGAATGTTTGCTTGTGTCGACAATGACCTATTCTGCAGTGACCTGTGGTAGACTATTTGTTCTAGTCCATACCGAGGACAGTAAGTTTTATATAATGTATTTTTTCCTTTGTTTGTTACAGTCGTTAGAAGCAGCGTGTTGGATAGCTCTGATACAGGCACCTAAGTGTATATTAGCTGGAGATCATCTACAGCTCCCTCCCACTATCCTCTCACATCGGTCAGTAAATCATCATAAGCACAAAATATCTCTCTTATCTAATTCTCAGATTCCCTCTCTCCTCTCGGTCTCTCTCCTCTCGGTCATCCGTTGGTAGTATTTATTATTACCTATTCTCACTGCACTTAAACTCGGAGCACGAGGTAGAAGGTAACTATTGTTGGACTCAATATGTTTATTTGTTTTAATTGGAGCTTTTCATCCGAAAATGCTCACAATAGATAAAAATCTTTGTTTGAAAAAATATTAATGGAAAACTAAAAATGTCCCTTGGTAGATTCAAAAATAAAAGTAAAAGCTTTAAAAGACATGGACTACTACTCGCTATATTTAGGATTTGCTAAAATAAAGTCACTGCCTTTTACCGTTCTTGTTTTGGTAAAATAAAAGTCAGACTGGGAGCTGGATGAACGCTTTGGTCTACTAGCTTGTATGATTCTCATTCTAGACCTCAGGGGATGACCATGGTTTGTTGTTAGACGGGCCATATAGGTGGAGCATTGTTCATTGAGAGTCGTGCACAGTGTTGGAATCTGTGCCAGTTCTAGTCTCGTTTTATAGCATTCTGTTTCATTGTATATGATGCGTAGTGCTAGTTTTTGACATTTCTCTATTTCTGCTCTCTGTTGCTCAGTAGTGAAGGGGAACCAGGCTGCAGCTGCATGGCTGATCGTTGGTATGATTTGTGATTTATACATAATGTATAAGAGAGCCCTGGTCTACACCTGACTGTTTGAGAACAAGCAGGCCGTGTATCTTTCGATTGGTCGACTTGCGTCTCTCTGTGATGTGGTCCGAGAAAGTCAGGTGAGAGTCGATGGTGACGCCGAGTAGCTTACTAGAGGTGACATTTTCTATGTCGGAGCCATCGATTGTGGATTGTTTTTCATTATTAATTCTTTCCGTAGAGAGATGTTAAGTGATTTTGTTTTCTGTGTGTTAAGCCTCATATTATTAGCCATTGCCCAATCAGAACACTGATTCACAACTTTTTGGCCTATGTTCGGTACAACAAACTCAACAGATGCTTTCGTATTGCTGATGGTATTAGTTTGTTCTTTAGCTAGAGGGTAGATAGTGGTAGTGTCGTCAGCATATTTAATAGTCGTTCCATGTTGGAATTGGAGCGAGTTTACGAATGCTAACCAAAGCACAGGGCCGCACAGTGTACCTTGAGGTACGCCGACGTTGTTCTTCAAGTATGTAGAGGTGGTGTTATGTTGTCGAATGGCTACACAGTGCTGACGATCTTGCAGATAGTGTGCTGCTAAGGCTATTGATTCCTCAGACACATCTAGGGATTTCAGTTTTGACAATAATATCGAGTGGTCCATTAAGTCAAACGCCTTGCTGAAATCATAGAGGACTAGCTGCATGCCGATGTTTTTGCTATCATCTAGAGATTTTGTGACGTCATCAAGTACACTTACTAAAGCGTCAGTGCACCCGACACCTTGCCTGTAAGCATACTGATTGTCTTCTAGTTTAGGTGTTAGTTGCTGTCGGAGTGTTCTACAAATAAAAGTTTCTACTACTTTGCCAATATGCCACAGCATAGCATGGTCTATAGTCTTTGCAGGTGGCAGCGGATCTTGTTTCCTGGATTGGGGTGATTTCTGCTCTCTTGTATAGCATCGGGAATTCACATTGCTGCAGAGTTTTGTTTACAATGATGGTGATAGGTATACAAAAGTCCTCTGCACAGCTCTTAGTTATCCACGGCGGATAGTCTTGGCTGTGGACAGCTTTTCCCGCGTTGATATTTTTCAGTGCTAATTTAACTAGCCCAATGGATATAACCTCGGCTTTATGGCTGGTAGGGGGTATTATAGTCTAAGTGCTCAGACTCCAAGGCGCAGGGAGTTACTTGCACAAGCTATCAAACTCCTCTTGCGCAAGTAACTCCCTGCGCCTTGGAGTCTGAGCACTTAGCCTAGGGGTATTATGACGGTAGGCTGGGGTTGTACACCGGCTATGTTGTTATAGTAGGAGTTCAGATTACAAGCGAACTGATTTGGTGTGCAGAGATCACCATCGATGATGTAATTGGATTGTGGGTCAGATTTTGTGGTCGGGTCGAGAGACTTGATACTTCGCCACCAGTTTGTTGAGCCTGCTTTCAGATGGTTTTTCTTACTGTCATAGTATCGTTGCTTAGCTTTAGATATTAGGATTTCAAGTATCTGATGTAGATATGTGTAGGTGGGCTTTCCCTGGGTGAAGGCCTTGTCTTTCGCACGGCGAAGCTTTTGAATCAAGGGGGTTTTCCAGGCTGGCTTGCTATCTGTCTTGATACGTAGGTGTCTGATTGGGCAGTGTTTGTGGTAAATAGTTGTGATTATATCCTGATAGCTTTCCACCAATTTATCAAGGTCATTAATATTTGATAATAACGACCAATCTACCTTAGCTATTTCTAGCATAATGTTATTACGAGCTGTGGTGGTGACTGTGCGTTTGTGAATGGTCTTATACTCTGACTTTCTTAAAAAACAACTAGATACAACAACACAGGCATGATCAGATCTACCAAGGGGAGAGCATTTAGTAACAACGGCATGTTTATCCGACAACTCATTGGTGTACACTTAATCGAGAAACGAGTTTACATGGGGTTGGGAAATTTACAATATTGGTCAGATTAAACACGTCACCAAGAATGGAACAATCTAGGGTGTTAAAATCTCCTCCCAGGACAAGAGAACAGTTTGGGTGTTTGACAAGGATATCGGTGATGGTTTTAGATAGGTACTCGAGAGATGTCCCCTCTATGGCATTAGGTGGATGATATATACAGCCAAATATCACGTCAGGTGCTGCACTTGCTGAGGAGACTTTCACCCAGGTGGCTGATGTGGTGACATCATCGTTGTAGGTATACTTGTTTAGCTGCGATACAGGGAGATCTTGTTTGATGTACACTGCTGCACTGCCTCCTGATCGGTTAGCTCTGTGAGTGGTATAGAGCTTGTAGTTTGGTAGTTGAATCTGCTTAGTATCTTTAAACCAGGTTTCAGTCGCTAAAATCACCGAGATGTTGTCTTTGGCGCCGATTGACAGAAGTTCGTCTGATTTTTTAGAGGTTAGAGATTGACAGTTTCCGAGGAGGATGTTAGGCTGTGTTATCAAGGTCTTGCTCGTTTCTCTCTTTATTGGTATGAGAGTTTGGTTTTTGACCTTTTCTCAACATCTCATGCGTCTGATCTTCTTGTGGGATGGTTCGACTGAGCATTGTGCGCTTGCAGGGTGGCCATAGCCATGGTGGGGGGTCGACCAAGATTGAGCATGATACCCAACCCCTGCTTCCCCGTTCACACCAATGGATCCGGTCCTAGACAACGATGCACATTCATTACCACTATAATTGATCACCGAACTATAGGGTGGCAATGTTATTATTTCACTCAGCCGAGCTTTTCTTTGTCTGATGCTTTGGCTTCTGTTATTAGGAATAGCTTTGATTCCATGATTTTTATATCCTGAGGTCGGGTTTTCAATGGTAGCGTCAATATGGCGCCAGTTGAATACAGTGCTTTGTTGGAGATGTTGATACTTCAGCAGCTCTTCTCTGGAGTATGATATGGTATCTGCTGCCATGTCTGGTATGGTTGAGTAGCTTGTGTAGAGATCTGATGGTTGGTAGGCGTCAGAACTGAAGAATATTACAATAATCAGTGTAAAAGTGGTAAAATAGCTCATTTTCTGCAGAGTAGGAGGTAGCTCAGTTGGTTAGAGCGCCTGCCCTTTAACGCGCAAGCGTTGGAGGTTCTGGGTTCGAATCCCGCTGCAGTCTACTGACTACTGGGCTCATATGACGCCCCAGGTGTGCTCCGACCTGCCTGCAAACTGAGAGCAACTTGGCGCCGAATACGGCGGCCTCGCCCTTAAGGCACTGATATTTCTCAGTCCTCGGACGGAGACAACACTTGCGATTTTAACCCTTTAAAGCTGTTTAAAAGTGAACTTCTTAGAACTTAGCCTCAGAACTAAAAATGGGAGTTTTACCTCAAATCCATCATCTTATCACAGAACTTATCCTCTGTGTACAGTCTGACAGCTCAGTTATCTCTATCAGGCACTCAGCCAATTACAGTTAGAGACACAAGCACTCAGCCAATCACGGTTAGAGACACAAGCACTCAGCCAATCACGGTTAGAGAAACAAGCACTCAGCCAATCACGGTTAGAGACACAGGCACTCAACCAATCACGGTTAGAGACACAAGCACTCAGTCAATCACGGTTAGAGACACAGTGTTACACAAATGATACTGTGATACAAAGAGTGATACAGTGTCACAGTTAGATGGGATGAATTTTCATGTTTTCTTCTTATTATGTAGGGCAGCCTCGCTTGGTTTATCAGTAACATTGATGGAGCGTTTGATACCACAGCATCCCTCTCATGTGCATATGCTCACTATACAGTACAGAATGAACAATCGTATCATGCAGTGGGCTTCTCAGGAGTTATACAGTAATAAGCTAACTGCAGCTGACAGTGTGGCTAATCATCTTCTCCGAGATCTGCAGGTAATAATATCTCCGTATAATATACTGAAAACAAAAGATCAACATCAAGATTTCATAAGCAAACAGATTTGAGACCATTGGGTTTCCGGATATCATGATGCTAAAATCACACCGAACTGAGTAACAGTCAGTTGAGAGTTTTAATTGAGCTTCCATAAGTTTCTAGATGGAAAGCAGGTGGCATGTTGGAGGCCGTTTATCTGTCTGACTGCAGATGTATATGTTTATATTCTCAGGGTGTGACAAGTGATGAGGTCACAAGTGAACCTCTGCTGCTGATTGATACTTCAGGGTGTGATCTGCAGGAGTTAGATTTACCCGATGAACAAAGTCGTGGTAACGAAGGTAAGTGTAACATGTGATATTATCACGAGCTGTGATATTACAACTGTGTTTTGAGATTGAGTGATCTGACTGAGTCAGAAACTTTTTCACGATTTACAAATATGTAATAGATTTCAAATGTTTTTCATGATGTGACATAAAGGCAAAAAAGAAAAATGATACAAACTAAGATTCAACAAAAAATAAGACTATGCCAATAAACTGAAAAAATATTGCATTAGCCTTTTCTTAAACATATTCAAAGTAAGAGTGCTTCTCAATGTAGAGGGTAAAATATTAAAGTTTGTTGCTATTTTGTGGTTTATGTTGTCTAATGGAGGTTTAAGTAACTGTGTATCTCTTCTTGGAAATTGGTGTGGTAACAAAAAAATCAGAGATGTATGGAGGTGATCAATTATTCAGAGCCTTAAATCCCGTAATGCAAGTAAAATAATTGCTCAGTATTGGAAGGGGTAAAATTTTAAGTGATGTACATAGGTCATTAGTAGGTGACAAATAAAAAGGTATATGTTGAACATTGGCCACAATTCTCAAGGCTCTTTTTTGCTGAGTGAAAATTGGGTTGGTGAAAATGAGTCAGATATCTTAAAGCCAAGAAGTTCAGTTTCATGCCTTTGAAATATTTGGTTGTTGTCAATTTTAAAATTTAATGATGAATCCTCCCCAAAAGAACTTAGAAAGTGTGATTTTTTATAATTTATTGTCATGTGATTATTTTTACACCACTTGTTGATTGAAACCAAATCTCGATTACAAATTTGAACTAAAGTAGAGGTAACAGAATGGCTTGCTACAAAAACAGTGTCATCAGCATATGCATAAGAGTTCGAGGAGAGAGGTAGATTTAGTAGGTCATTTATGTAAATCTGAAATAAAGTTGGTACCAGTATTGAACCTTGCGGAACCCCAATATTGATGTCAAGTATTGATGACACTGCACCATTATAATGAACATACTGAGACCTGTCCTGTAGAAATGATGGTAGCAACAAAAATGCCTTGTTCTCAAAATTAAAGTTCTGTAGTTTATTTTTTAATATTTGGTGATCGACACAATCAAATGCCTTGCAGAAATCAATTAACAAAAAAATACTCTTCCTTTGTTTGAGTTTCTCAGAAGAATAGTTAGAAATAATTTTGTGAACGGCATCGCTGCATGAATGTGCAGTGAGAAAACCGGACTGCGATGAAGATATTAGATGGTTTTCATTCAAAAATATCTGAATATTAATATTTAAATGTTTTTCAAATATCTTCGAAAGAATGGGTTAAACCATAGACTTAATATACTACCTGGACAGGCCAATAGCATTCAATACTGTCCCACTTAAATAGCACGACATGACGTAATTAGTTTGTGCTGTGAGCCATAGTTTACTATATATCCATCAATGTAATACTATGAAAAATCAAGGGACGCTGGGCATGATATCAGCCCCTGTCCAGACCCTTATTATTCAAACACAAAGAAAATTTGTGAGTGTATGTGAAAGACCTTTCTGCACGAGATGGTACTCATAATTTGTCTCCAGAGCCGGGACTTTTTATGATAAGAGACAATCATTAGCCAATAAACATTGAAATAAACACAGCCATTTACCCTCAGCACTTCCTTCACTACTATAAAAATGTAAAGAACACCTATAACACAAGATCACAAATATTTTGTTGGATGAGCCAGATCTAAGCACCAGCAACACCACCATCATCATTTTTTTCCTTAAAACTATTCGTAGTTGTGACTGAACACAACCAGTTCGCTCAAATTGGAATGCTAATTTTATATTGTCGCTTCACAAGGAAGAATAGATCTGTGCTGGTAAATGAGTATACAAACTACAGATAGCTGTTGTTCCTGAGTACGTAATTATGATGAATTTAGAGTATGTGACAATAACTTAAAATTATTATTCTTCAGTACTGTAGTCAAAATCTAATGGCCTTTACCCTGGCCAAACTTAATTTTGCCGATGCCGGTAAGGTTCTTTGAGTTTATAAATGTGATATCCGCGTCAACAGTGAATGTCTATTGCTTCCCCGACCTATACACAGAAACAGCAGCTTGAAAAAAAAATTATTACTGAGATGTCTAAAACTTTTTAAACTTAATTGCGTCCGATGAAGACCATCCTCTTTTTAGTCATGTTGTTTTCAACTGTGCAAAGGTATCCTCTCGCCTACATACCATCTATTGCCCACCAAAGTGCAGGACAGGAAAGCATTTAAAGAGCTTTTTTCCATACTACATGTCAGCTCACAACAGAATTTAAAATCCAATCCTATCGCCTGTTAATACAATGATTGTTATAATAAGCCAAACCAAACCAGAACACGTCATCATCTGAGCAAATGGAACTACATGTAGTGATGAAACTACAGAGGAAAAAGGATGGAAGCATGTGACTCTAATAATTTCAAAAACTGGGAAATGAAATACCGTGGCCAAACTTATTTTTGCCGATGCCGGTAAGGTTCTTGGAGTTTTTGAGTTTATCAATGTGATATCGCGTCAACAGTGAATGTCAATTAGAATGATATTTGAAAAGTACAATTCCTGTTATGATCATTATTATTTTTCTTATCGTTACATCCACATTATTCTTATTCAATAGTTAATAATTCCCATAAAAACTATTTCAGCTTCATCTATACTAGGTGGAGCCCTGCAGACATCTCTATACTTCTCAAGATAGTGCAGCACACTCAAAAATGATTACTGTATAATTGACAATGTCTCCTTACAGAGGGATTTTTTAGTCATTGCAGAAGGGATTGTTGCTGCTCATTAAATTCAAAAACTTCTCTGGCTGTCTAAATAAAGGGTTCAGAAGCGTTATTTTGTGGCTCAGACTGGTTTCTATATTAATAGCCATTATTCATACTAAACCTTAGCTCATACCAACAAAAATTTATTGCAGGCTGCGGAGGTTTGTGCTTGTGAGCAGCTATGATGCATATGAGCACGCAATTCTCGGCTGAGTCAAGCAATAATGCTGGTGATCATTTGGCCGGCATTTATTTTCCAGTCTTGGAAATAATTAGAATCACTGCTTCCATCCTTTTTCTGTAGTTTCGTCATTACATAGTTCCATTTTCTCAGATGATGACGTGGCCTGTTGTAATAACTACTTTTCCACACTGCTGTGTCTGTGAATAGGCCAAGGAAGCATTGACATTCACTGTTGATGCCAATATCACATTGATAAACTCAAACAACCTTACCGGCATCGGCAAAATTGAGTTTGGTCACAGTAAAGGCCATTAGATTTTGCCTACAGTACTGAAGTATAACAATTTTAAGTTATTGTCATATGCTCTAGATTCCTCACACGTACTCAGGAACAACAGCTATCTGTAGTTTGCATACTCAATTTACAGCACAGATCTATTCTTCCTTGTGAAGCAACAATAAAATTGGCAATCCAATTTGAACTAACTGGTTGTGTGCAATTTTGAAGAAAAAAACGATGATGGTGGTGATAAGATCTGGCTCATCCAACAAAATATTTTTGATATTATGTTATATATTCTTTACATTTTTATAGTAGTGATGGACTGATGGAAGTGCTGAGGGTAAATGGCTGTGTTTATTTCAGTGTTTATTGGCCAATGATTGTATCTTATCATAAAAAGTTCTGGTTCTGGGGATTATTAATACCATCTCGTGCGGAAAGGTCTTTTACATACACTCACCAATTTTCTTCGTGTTTGAATAATAAGGGGCTGGACAGGGGCCGATATCATGCCCAGCGTCCCTTGATTTTTCACATTATTTCATTGAATTGTATATGGTAAACTATGCTGCCCTCTGCTGGTAAAAAGCGTTATCTCATATTTTAATAATTCAGAGCACTGAATTAGATTCTTCTCTTAGAATGGAAATAGTATCATAGCGTTATACGGTTAGGACACTAAACACAGGGACCCATCTGACTGTTATCTGATTGGCTGTCCCTAGTAGCATGAATAATTAGCCTGAGAAATTGTCTTGTTTACAAAATTGCAAACAGTAATTATACCCCTACAGTGTCGATGATTAGGGCATTTCTAGATTGCTACTAGGGACTGGCTATTTTTGCAAGCCCTTTGTTTTGCAAAAGAAAGCTAATGATGCTATTCCAGATATGGAATTCAATGATTCAGAGGTATCCAACTTTAGATTAAATTTCCTTGAGAGTAAACAATTATTAATTAGTTTACATTATCCCATTATGTCATGTCACTAATCCTTTATTTAATTTCCAAAAGAAGAATATTGTTGGATAATTAGTTTTCATTTAAATAAGGGATTAGTTTAATTGAGTTGAAATTATCAAAATATGAGATAACGCTTTTTACCAGCAGAGGGCAGTATGGCTCACAGCACAAACTAATTACGTCATGTCGTGCTATTTAAGTGGGACATATTATGATCAGTTAAGCATTGTCCTGTCTAGGTAGTATATTATGTCTATGGGTAAAACTAATATAGATCTATAATTTCCTGGGTCATCTTTTGACCCTGACTTAAAAATCGGGGTTACGCGAGCAATTTTCCAGACTTTTGGAAATACTCCTTCATCTAAAATTCTATTGAAAATATCTGTGAGCACTGGACCTACGTAGGGAAATGTTTTGTTTAACATCCGAACTGAAATTTGGTCAGGACCAGTGCTTTTGCCTATGGGTATTGATTTTAGAAGCTTATGCAATGAGACTGTTGTAAATTTTGGAAATTGTTTCAAACCTTTGTGGTGGTAATTTGGTAAAGTACTAGAAAAATCAGAAATCAAAGAAAAATCTTTTGATAGCTGCGCAGCGATAGATGTAAAATGCTCGTTCAAATTACTGCTAGAAATATCAGCGGCATTGTCAATGTAAGTTTTAGTTTTGTTTCTGATATTTAGCGCATTCCACAATGATTTGGTATTATGGCCTTTGGAATTTTCAACCAGTTTTGTCATATACCTCTTCTTTTTTCTTTTTATCATGTTAGTGACTAAGTTTCTTTCAGTTTTATAAAAATCCCATAACTTTTGAGATTTGTACTGGTCTCTTAGTCTCATATGATCACGCACTTCATCATCAATCCACATAGGAAGGACCTCAGATTTGACATAGCGAGTCCTCCGTTTTAAAAGTTTTGATGTTAAATTTAAGAAAGTTTCATTGAAATTCTCTATGACATGGTTAATGTTGCTGTAACATAGAGATTGGTGCCAGTCAACATTGCTGAAATATTTGTGTATATTTTCATCGGTAAATTTGCTATAATCGTTGAAATTTATCTTAATTCTTTTCTCTGATTTTACAACACCCTTTTTTCGTATTGCCATAACCAAAAAATGATCACTTAAAGAGTATTTCAGAAATAAGCTAGGTTGGTTGGTGTATATGTGATCAATGATAGATTCAGAATTTTCTGCAATTCTTGTAAAATACTTTATTAGTTGTGTTAGTCCAAGTGGATTTATGACATTTCTAAACCACCTGACCAATGTGCTGTTATGACTGAGGTCAACATTAAAATCACCAAAAATGATTACTTCCCTGCAAATTGAAAGAATGTTCTTGATGTAATGAGTGAAGACATGGTTCCAATCAACAAGTGCGCTAGGTGGACGATAAACGAAGCATGTTAAAAAAGATTGTCAGTGGGTTTGGGAGATTTTCAAAGTAATTGACTCAGGCATTGAATGGTTCGCAACATTGACCTCTTCAAATGAAATACCCACACGTATGTAGCATAGCAAACCCCCTCCTTGACCAGTATTCCTATCCTGTCTTACAATATTATAGTTTGATATATGAAAAAAAAACAATTTGATTTAGACTCAGATAAACAAAAAATATCGAGATCATTTTCATGTAAGATTTTCGATTTTGCTTGTAAGCCCTCTAATATTTAGATGAGCTATTTTCATGCCTTGAGTAAAATTACTAGACATTTAGAGTTGAAATTTCTGATAGGTGGCAATATATGAATAAAGATTTGAGTGGTATACCATTGTGTATAGCGTGTTTCGTGTCGGTTTGTGATGAGAATTTTACCTTCACAGTGCGCGAGGTCTTACCACCTTTTGAGAGTCTCTCAATAGTGGCCTCCGGATAAACTGCTTTGACATCCCGCTCTATATCATTGTTACTGCCTTCTTTAGGGACATTGTACATCATGGCGCAGTTTAAATTCTGAGTCTTGGGGTCTTGTGGTCTCCTTGCAGTCGATCCACCAAAGAGGAGACAATTCCATTTCGTTACAATTTTTATAGCTGCAGCAGTATCTCTAAATTGAATGGCCAGTTTTGGATGATCTGACTTAAACTTATATGGCGTTATTTTTTCTACAATCACTAGACCATAATGTTTACAGATCTCTTGTCGAGTAATATCTTGGTTGTAATTTAAATAGAAAGCTGAGTCTTTCTCGATATTAATGATAATGTTTCTTTCAGGTGCAAATGGTTCTCTATGTGTTGGCTGTGGATGGTCTGAGCTTTGTTGGTCCTTACTGGATGATTTGAGTTTTGACTTTCTTCTGTGAAGGGTATTATTATTTGGTGATCCACTATGGTGTGGTGAATGGGAAGACCGGCCATGGGATTGGAAGGATAGTGGTCGGGATAAAGGGTTTGCCTGGTTTTGTTGAGTGGAAGTGTGTGGTGTTGGTATGGAGGGGGAAACATGAGCACCAGTGTCGTGACTTTGTCTTTCTCCAGCAATCTGTGCATACGTTCCAAATTTCTGGTTGATGGAAGATTCCAGTTGTTGTTTTACACAGAACAGTTGATGGTTAAATTTCTGCTCCACAGTTTCTGAGAAATGGCTCAGGTGAGCACGTAATGTGTCATTGGTTAATGGTCCGATGTTTCTGCTCTCCTGCATTTGTTGGATGATCTTGGCCTGGTTATTGACAACCTCTTCCAATTCTTGAATTCTTGACTGCAGTGACTTGTTCAAAGCCTTGCACATATCTAGACTACAGTCTGGAATTTTGGTAGATGGTGAAGAAATTGGTGGGTAAGAACTTAAGTCAGAGATCAGTGGAGGGATCGATTTATTGAGAGGAGATCTTGATCTTGGTCTTGATTTTTCTCTTGATTTGCTTGGTGGAGTGAGTTGGTCATGTATTCCTGTCTCAGCTTGTCTCCTGTTAAAGATTGTAGATTTAAGCTGTTGGTTGATGGGAGAGGAATTTGTTATAGCAGTTCGAACATGAGTGATATCTATGTCAGACTGAATAATAGGAGATGAGGTGTTGGGGATGGGTGATATAGGACTGGCGGTATTGTTGATTGGGCTCTGGTTTTTGACTGGGCTCTGTTGGGAAGGGGTGGTGGGATGGGGAGACAAACCCTTTGATGGCTCACTTTCAATGTTTGATGAAGTTGATGGGACAGGGTGAGTTGGGAGCGATGGCTCAGTAGCTCCATCTTTGATATGTGTGAAAGATGGACTATTGATTGATGTATCCATATTACTTTCGTCTGAGAAGCTATCTCTTTCATAGTTTTTTACACTAGCCAGAGCTGTATGGCAGATTGATTGATAATCCTGGTTGGCAGCATCAACATCGTGATGAGGCATCTTAGACATTAGTTCCTCGTAGTGAGCCATGAAATAGTTAATATCTGAATTTCCGTTCACCAAAATAGCGGATGTCATATTATAAAAGTTGATAGTATAAACTTTTTTTCCTTTTTTTTAGCTTTTTGGAAACACTTATACATGCTCCACTTTTATCAACAGTTAACTTAGAACACACACCTTCAATGTCTTTAGTTTTGAGAAAGTTTGCTGGTGAAGTTTTGATCCACTCGAATGCAGCGGTGTTACATACAATCACTATATGCAGGTTTTTGGCAGTGCCCTTAACTTCTATAGTTGATGTTTGGTGAAAGGTACTATCCAGCTTCTTCTGAATGGCATTTATCCATTTATTTATTGTCCAGATAATATGGCACTTGGTTGACAAGTTCCTCAGTTGATTTAGGCTTCATTTTGAAAACCAGTGTAGGTTCAGAGAAAGATGAAGTACTATCCGAGTCTAAGTCATTGCTATTCTTTTTCCGCGCTCGGTGAAAATGTTTTATCATTTGTTAAATATTACTAGTATAGGTTTTACTATAAACAATGTCAGGACCTTTCAATGATGTTACAAACTAGTAAAATTGGTGAAACAAAATATCACTTGGTATGTATATTACCTAAGAGAAGTATGCATTCTAATCATAGCCATTCACAGCTGTCGTTCTGTTTGAGCAGGGAGGGTTTGAGGTTGGATTTTTATTGGAGTTGTCTTCTTTAAATGTAAGCTTCTCAGAGAGCAGACAACATCTCTGTATTATATTGTTTTATCAGGTGAGGCAGATTTAGTTGCTATCCATGTGGATACTTTAGTAGAAGCCGGAGTCAGCTCTAAGGATATAGCTGTAATCTCACCATATAACTTACAGGTACTGTCTCCTTATATATCTCACAATGACTATGTGAAGGAAAATAATCAGGTCGTCCGGGGTACTGAATCTGAAAAAGAGCAGTTGGGGCGATTACTGCAACACATCAGAAAAACATTTTACCTGCTTCACTAATTTTTAGTTTAAGTGTTTTTGTACTTATACCACAATCACTGATGATCCTGAGCAACCACTCTTAAACCAACAATCCTCTGTTTAAACTGAAAACATACCAAAATATTCTCAATTTCTTATACCATATTTTAACAAACTTTGAATGTTTGTATTTATCTGTAATATGACTATGTCAGCGTTTAATTTATCAGTCATGTTCCTGAGTGTGATACAAAATCAATCAACAACTCTTGGCAGGTTTCAAATTGGAGTTTATGTTTACATTAAATCATGTTTGTAATAGGCCTACATATTGACCACCCAATTGATGTAATATTTTCACTAATGAATATGTGTGTTGGCTTTGTAAGTTTGTGATGATGATTTTTTCAAAGGTGGAGCTGATAAGAAATCGTCTATCTGCGAAATATAAAGATCTGGAGATTAAATCAGTAGACGGATATCAGGGTAGAGAGAAGGAAGCTGTGATTATCTCCCTTGTAAGATCTAACACTAAAGGTAGGATATAGTTGCACTCCTAGGGGGTAAATCATCTCATAGTCAGCACAGGGGTGCTCAGAACCAATGTACAGATACCGGTGTAAACAAATAAATATTCCTTTCAGCTGATTTCCTATTCTGCTACTAGTATTGAGGTTATGGTGGGGAATCATGATGATTTGTGACCCTGAGCTAACCCTTCTCCTGCCTACTAAGCTGGGATAGTTTAGCTCATGTCGATGATACAGTTATCTGCTATACCAGTGACATGCAAAAGATATCTCAGGGCTCATTGCTCAATGGCTGCTACAACAAAATGAATGGAAATCGAAAGTGGAATTCTCCAATAGGAATGAAACTGATGTCTTGCCTTTCTGGAGAAAACATTAAGGTTCAGTTGCTGTTAGTCATAGTCCATTAGCAGCTGCTGAGGGGTGTAATTACAAGTTCATGTAACAGCTCCGATATTAACCTTTATAAGTAGATTTAAAGACTGAAGTGTGAGTCTGACATGGAGCTTTGGACTTTTTTATTTGTGAATCTAGTATAATAATCACCAGATGAAAGTGACAACTGTTCACTCTAACCCCCCCCCCTCCGTCAGAGATACGCTCAATCAACTAGCAATTAAGGCACACAACATTTATACACCATTGCCAAAGTGGTCATGTAGAATTTCCAAAATTATTCCATAATAATGAGAGGATAAGCTTGTATAAATGGATGATTGACTGTTGCCTGAGTAAACCCTTGTTGCATTTCAATGATGAAAGTAAACATAGTTCCACCCTGTACATAGTGCCCCCCTCCTGTATATGATGTACACTACAATTTTTGTTATATGGTATTGTTTTAGTCCTTGTGAGATGATATACAGGGCTTATTTAAGTTAGACGGTCCAGTAAGAGTTATATGTTCTATTTATATACATGTTGTTTCAGCACAGATAATCTCTTGTCATGATATTAACATCGTCACACTATATTTGTTTGCTCTTACAGGACAGGTTGGTTTTCTGTCTGAGGATCGTAGACTGAACGTAGCTGTAACTCGCGCACGCAGACAGGTCACTGTTATATGTGATAATGGCACTGTCAGTAAGCATGCCTTCCTGGGCCGACTTATTACTTACATGAATGAGCATGGTATAGTCAAGTCTGCAGCAGAGTACCAGATAGGTGAGTAAAGGCCTGGTGCAATCAGTACTCAATCATAGTATACAAGACCTTTATAAATACCTGTCTGAAAGTGGTAGTGAATATATCAAACAATCAGGTTACAACTTGATAAGTGAGTTTGAATATTGTTGAGGCAACTCAATCATAGCATTGCAAGTTATAAGGGCCTTGCTTAATCTCCATGCATAATTATTCATATTGGTTAATAAAATAAGAGAGGTATTATAGATTCGATGGTTCTTTGATTATACTTACCATGAGCAGTGTACATACACTATGATATCCCTCCCTGTAGCCGAAGTAACAACATCAGAATCCTGATCCTGATCCAGACCACACCTTGCTTAACATTATATAAATAAGTTTGATAACCAGAGCTTTGGATATTTAATATTTCACAGATCACGACATCGGGAAGGTGAGCGATAAAGTAGCTGATATGATGAAGAGTAAATCACTCGAGTCATCGTCTGCTAAATCAGTAAAACCAAAATCTGCTAAACCAGCTAAACCCGGCGACACGAAGAACAAGAGGGGCAAGAAAGTGGCCTCTGTGTCCCTCGCTGGGTCTGAGACACAGAAATCTGTCCAAGAATCAAATATAAGGTTAGAAATCTCCAAGTCACTATACCATCTGACTGTATGTGTTGAGTGTTAAGAGTATATTCAGAGAACGTAAACCATTGAATCAGGGCACCAAAGTTGCTTTTGGTGAAACAAATAGCTTTTACTCAGTTTTACAGTAAGCCATTTAATTGTTGGTATTATGATTGTTGACAGCTCCTACCGGTCGGCTCCCTCATACCAGCAGGCTCCAGCCAAGACAGAAGAAGAGAGAGAAGCCAGAATCAGAGTAGATATGGAGAGGATCATATTGCCTTTTATTAGAAGTGATGAGACTGTGCACCATCTGTCTACTGATCTCAACTCTTATCAGAGAATGATAGCTCATCAGGTTAGTTTGGTTCGAACCAGATCACTATGTGCAAATCAGATCACTATGTCTGAATCAGATCACTATGTTCGAATCAGATCACTACGTGCGAATCAGATCACTATGTTCGAATCAGATCACTATGTTTGAATCTGATCACTGTGTACCCGGCTGTTGATTTGATCCAGGTTCTCCATCACTGACCATTCTTTGTACACTCAATTCTAATTTTATCTTACTCCAGTGAAAACCCTCAGTCTCTTTCAACTACTCCAACTGGTTTACAAAACACATTCGTTCATTGTTTAGCGCCTGATATTACAGCCATGCTCATAATCACTGTTATGTTTATTGTCATTATGTGGGTATATAGATAGCTGAGAGTTATGGTTTAGAACATAGCAGTAAAGGAGAAGGGCCAGATAGACATATTGTCCTCAAAAAACCTCCAAAAACTAAAACTGAGAGACTCGAGCGAGAATTGGCCGGCACCGAGGTCAAAGGTGAAGAAGCCAAGGATGATATTCAGCTCAAACCTGGTGAGTGCAGAGAAATAAGTGTACACAGGAATATTACTTTTCAGCTTTAGAATCCAAATATTGAGGAAGTTATGGCCTCTCAAACTTCCAAGGTGACGGCAATTTATCGGCAGTAAGAATCAGCCGGCAATCCCTAGGGTACGTCACAACCATCATACTTATTACGATACACTAATAAATATGTTGATGATCAAAATGTTCAGATCTGTAACGGTCTCGAACCCAGTTCCAAATGGCTTTGCAGGCAACGCCGCTAACACTTCGCTATATTGTCCACTGGCTAACCTAGTTGGTCCAAGTGGCGTGATGGTAGCAGCGTTGCCTATAGGTATTGGGACCCGTTTTCGATTCCAACCCAGGTCTGAATTTTGATCATCATCTTATCTGTGTGATTATTAGTGTATTAACTAATAACTCACAATAAGTATGACCATAGACAAAACACATGTCTATGGTTGTGACGTACCCCAGGGGAAACATCCGCTTATTCCCAATGCCGATTGAGGGCAATCACCCTGGAAGTCTGAGAGGCCATTACTTCCTCAATATTTGGATTCTAAAGCTGAAAATCGCTCACATGATTGAATAAAATATGGAGAATAAGATGTGATACAAAAGAGCAGCCTCAAAAAAAGTCTTTTTAAGATCAGTTAATTATAAAATAACATACGCGTATATATTTTTGTTACACAGTACCCGCTGCCATCCCTACAGACATGACGACGTGTGAGACATGTGGTCATCTTGTCGCTAAATCAAACATCACTCTACATCAGCTTAGGTGCTCCACTGTACCCAACTCTAAACAGACTACAGTCAACTCCCAGCAAAACTCAACCAGACCCAAATCTACAAGCTCTAATCCACAGACAAACATACAGATAGATAAACAGATAGATAGTGTGAAACAGAAGAAAAAGAAGAAGGAAAGGTAATAGTTAAATAAGCAACTTTTCCTCTGCTTTGCGTTTAAATGAGATTCAGTGAGGATGTACTCCGCTAAAAGTTTGAATATCACGGAGGAGTAAAGTACGCACGGGAGAAAAGTTCGATGTTTGGCAGATGCTTGAAATCAAAACTCTGTATATTTACATATTCTTATATAGACTTCCACCTCAGCTAGCCAAAATGAAGTATATATATAATCTTTATTACTGAACCAATGATCATCTTCTAAAAATTAGAGGCGACCTTTAGAGGTTTCATCACAATATAAGTAAGGAAGGCAACCTGGGCATGAAAATAAAAACAGAATAAAATTAATGCTTAGACTTTATAATTTACACATCCGGCATTGCTGTAACACATAACAAATACTAGCTAACATTAGGTCAAACCCATGTAAACTAAACTAAACTAAACTCTAGCTAACATTTATTCCCTAGGGGTATGTGGTTAGAATCATATTTATAGGTGTGACAGTTATATACGTACATCTCACCTGCTGAGGCTTCACTGATAACAAATGTCTGGATAATGTCCGACTCCTGGATAGTGTCCGACCCCTCACGTTTTACATTGATACTGATGTCCTTCATAATCGTCTGTTTACACATGTTGCCATTTTTGACTTGGGATTTTCACACATATTTGTTGTTGTATGCTTGTCGGCAGCCACCCCCTTAACACTACACTTATTATTAATATTTTCACATGTGGAGAAATATCTGAGGATAGACATGATCTGGTTATTTGTCTACTGATTTACAACAACAAGCAGCCATACTAATTCATCTCTCTCTCCGCAGGAAGACAATAAACGACGAGGCCATACTAAGAAAGGTAGAAGATGATGACTTTGATGCCTTGTTAGCTGCTGCTGATAGATTAAATACTCAGTGTAACTATAAGAAATGTAAAACTCTAGTTAAGACTCTCGGTACTAACTGCTCTCATTGTAAGCTCAGGTAAGCTCAGGTAACGGAGCCAATAAGTCTGGTCTGGTGACAGAGGGGTATCACAAGACCTGTTACCTTTAGTAATACATGGTACCTAAATACCTGACTTTAGTTATATCCCTCCGTCAACAGGCTAGAGGGGACAAACATTATCTGGGTAACAAATAACTTTGCAATATACCTTTTGTGGATGACATTGCGTTATATTGTTAGCAATGTCTCTTACAAAGTGGGACAGTGTTGTTATTTGGCTATTTTTATTGAGACATTCACACCTCCGCATTTCGACCTACTGTGGCAGATGAAGGCCAGTCATGATTTTAGCATCAACAACATACAATGTGCTCGGTACGGAAGTCTGATGTTGTGAAATAATAACTTGCCTGGATACTTTTGTTATTATATTAGAAGTATTGGCTACCGGTACTCTGTTATATTTCTAAGGTTTTGTTTGACTCATGGTATGCCTGAAGTTCACGGTTGTGGAGACGCTGTGAAGATTCAGGCGAGAATAAATATCAGCAGAGAGGGGAAAATATACAGTGGTGAGTGTGACAGTGCATGTGTACTTAGATCGGACTTAGATCGGCACTGCTCTGATAATCAGTGATTATAACTATAGATGTGTCTGAACATATGGAGTAGTATTATCAGCTCACGTTTACAAATACACATCTCCCTATTATACATTGATACTAAAATTGTTGAACTGAATATTTTATATTGCGCCTGTGTACACTGGACAGTAGTCTTGAAAAGCTCTTAGATATGTAGTCTATTGACCAAGATGGTTGTGTTAATTTATTCGTTCTATGTAATTTCCCTCAACTTACATCAGCATTCTTAGAGTGATTTAAGAGTTATACATTAAATTTTATTTGGTTTATTTCCAGGAAGTGGAACACCGAATAAGAAACCAAATGCAGTCACCAGAGCTCAATTAGAAAGAAAACTTCAGACCAAAATGGACAAATTTACAGAACAGCGTAAACCAAAGGAAAAGGACAAATCGTAGTAACAGTCCGCTAACTCCCCTCTAACAATGATTGTTTACTTTGTAACTTATTAGAATTACTGGCTGTAGTATAACTACAGAATAGACTGCTGATTTAGCCCGAGCTCCATCTCACAGTATTATATGTTGCGCCATTTTGATTGTTTCATATATATTGATGATATTGTAGTGCTAACACCAAACTGAGAATTATTCCCTGAAAAAGTCTCTGTGTGTTTTAAATAAATGATCTCTGGAGGGTGCAAAGTATTTTGGAGGTAGAATAGGTATTTCCCCTATCAGCTAATCCTGACATCATCTGTGAAAACTGGGCAGCTATTATCACTGAATTGGTTTGTCTGCTAATCTTACCTATAGTCTGGTCTGGTGGAACTCGGACTAAAATAGTAATATTAGTCAGAATATAACAAGGCCTGCCAGAGCAAGTAGTATTATCTGCCACACAATCTCTGGTCTGGGGAGCCTGCTGCATGTCTGGCCCTGCAGACCCTGTGGGTGTGTGGTGGTGTGGTTGTGTGGTTGTCTGGTTGAGTATTGCTGGTGAACGTATGAAGGCTTGAATTGATGAGAATGAGATTTCTCCAGCTGAGTCACGTTGAATTATGCCCTTCACTCTGAGTGGTGCTGCACATTACTCCAGTAATTTGACTTCTCTAAAACATCCTCTCCGATGACATCATGATCATACAATTTTGTTCAAAATAAAATTATGAATAAATTCCAACTCAGAATAGAAATCAGAAGACAAACCAAATTTTTTAACCTACACGGAAATGGAACTCTCTAAAGAATGATGTGGCTTAGAAAAAAACTGATAAAATATTATTATCAGTATGAATATTGTGGTTATGTGCAGCTCTGTCTCAGCCTCCAGGGGTTATTATCATGACTGTGCTGCTGACCTAAGTTACTTCTGAGAAGCCTGGTGATGATATGTTAGCTGAGAATGATCACGCTCCTGACACTGCCTATCTTCCCCTCTACCCTGGGGGTGCCGGGAGGAAAATATCATGTGGTCCACAGGCTGATTTAATGCAGTTGGTCTGATCTTAGATTGGTTCTCAGGGAATAACACAGATATTATACTTGCGTGATGATAACTCATTGATCATGTTGGCATTGGTCCGTCATCGGACCCTTTATCTTACGAAATGAGTAATATCACTCCTTGCCATTCCACAAGCACTTAACACTTTGTGTTACTCATGTCATTCCAGAGTCTCTGCCAGTCCAGAGCCATATCATGGGCATGGGCCCTGATTGATGGTGTAACATGCCCTGTCATCTGATGTGTACTCGTACCGTAGCACGATCTAGATCAAATTTGTTCTTATCTGCCTGCATATAGAGTTGCTCCCCCACTAGATTGGTTCAAATCCGATCAAAGCATCTTGTGACACGACATATACTTGTCAGGGTATCTGATTTGTAACACAAAGTAGTAGTTAAAGACTGGCCTGGTGGGTCATAGACACAGATTGATTCTTACTACGTCAATTTGTATAAATTACAGTAACGTTCTTACAAAACTATCAGGGATAAACGGGTAACCATCTCAAACTGAATATATATCCATAATATATATTATGTCCAATTAAATCCATTGAAGTCAAACGTCCCCACACCCCAACTTCTCCCTGAAAACTATTTTAATTGGGTGCTGATCCATATTCTTGTGAAATCAATAAAAGCGATATAAAAGGCCTTAACTTTTGTGTCCAATTTCAAGTTTTGAATCACAGCTGAGTTCGACTTGCTAGCTTATCTAAGCATACCTAAAAGAAATGATTCTGTTTTAGAAGCTGCTACTCTATAAACATCAGTGAGTGACCATACCCGATGTTACTCAGTGAGTGACAATACCCGGTGTTACTCAGTGAGTGACCATACCCGGTGTTACTCAGTGAGTGACCATACCCGGTGTTACTATGGGTGACGCCAGCGGAGGCCTGGAGATGTCTGGTATTAGTATAATAAAGAGAGCTATAGAACTAGACAGTAGTAAGCGGTACACTGAGTGCCTTATATGTTATCAGGAAGGAATGCAGATACTTCTACAGGTACTAAAGGGTGAGATAAGTTATATATACATTATATATGTGTCATTCAAACCTCTTATAGGTAGTATGAAGAAGTTTTTTTAGTTTATCATAATCCTGTCAGCAATATGTATTTGTGTAAGCTGCTAACTTTATGCTATGGGCAGTGTTTGTGTAAGCTCCTAACTTGATGCTATGGGCAGTGTTTGTGTAAGCTTCTAACTCTATACTATGGGCAGTGTTTGTGTAAGCTCCTAACTTGATGCTATGGGCAGTGTTTGTGTAAGCTCCTAACTTGATGCTATGGGCAGTGTTTGTGTAAGCTCCTAACTTTATACTATGGGCAGTGTTTGTAAGCTCCTAACTTTATACTATGGGCAGTGTTTGTGTAAGCTGCTAACTTGATGCTATGGGCAGTGTTTGTAAGCTCCTAACTTTATACTATGGGCAGTGTTTGTGTAAGCTCCTAACTTGATGCTATGGGCAGTGTTTGTGTAAGCTCCTAACTTGATGCTATGGGCAGTGTTTGTAAGCTCCTAACTTGATGCTATGGGCAGTGTTTGTGTAAGCTGCTGACTTTATGCTATGGGCAGTATTTGTGTAAGCTCCTAACTTTATACTATGGGCAGTGTTTGTAAGCTCCTAACTTTATACTATGGGCAGTGTTTGTGTAAGCTCCTAACTTGATGCTATGGGCAGTGTTTGTGTAAGCTCCTAACTTTATACTATGGGCAGTGTTTGTAAGCTCCTAACTTTATACTATGGGCAGTGTTTGTGTAAGCTCCTAACTTGATGCTATGGGCAGTGTTTGTGTAAGCTGCTAACTTTATGCTATGGGCAGTGTTTGTGTAAGCTCCTAACTTGATGCTATGGGCAGTGTTTGTGTAAGCTTCTAACTCTATACTATGGGCAGTGTTTGTGTAAGCTCCTAACTTGATGCTATGGGCAGTGTTTGTGTAAGCTCCTAACTTGATGCTATGGGCAGTGTTTGTGTAAGCTCCTAACTTTATACTATGGGCAGTGTTTGTAAGCTCCTAACTTTATACTATGGGCAGTGTTTGTAAGCTCCTAACTTTATACTATGGGCAGTGTTTGTGTAAGCTCCTAACTTGATGCTATGGGCAGTGTTTGTAAGCTCCTAACTTTATACTATGGGCAGTGTTTGTGTAAGCTCCTAACTTGATGCTATGGGCAGTGTTTGTGTAAGCTCCTAACTTGATGCTATGGGCAGTGTTTGTGTAAGCTCCTAACTTTATACTATGGGCAGTGTTTGTGTAAGCTGCTAAATTTATGCTATGGGCAGTGTTTCTGTAAGCTGCTAACTTGATGCTATGGGCAGTGTTTGTGAAAGCTGCTAACTTTATACTATGGGCAGTGTTTGTGTAAGCTCCTAACTTGATGCTATGGGCAGTGTTTGTGTAAGCTCCTAACTTGATGCTATGGGCAGTGTTTGTGTAAGCTCCTAACTTGATGCTATGGGCAGTGTTTGTGTAAGCTGCTAACTTTATACTATGGGCAGTGTTTGTGTAAGCTGCTAACTTGATGCTATGGGCAGTGTTTGTGTAAGCTCCTAACTTGATGCTATGGGCAGTGTTTGTGTAAGCTCCTAACTTTATACTATAGGCAGTGTTTGTAAGCTCCTAACTTGATACTATGGGCAGTGTTTGTGTAAGCTCCTAACTTGATGCTATGGGCAGTGTTTGTGTAAGCTGCTAACTTTATGCTATGGGCAGTATTTGTGTAAGCTCCTAACTTTATACTATGGGCAGTGTTTGTGTAAGCTCCTAACTTGATGCTATGGGCAGTGTTTGTGTAAGCTCCTAACTTGATGCTATGGGCAGTGTTTGTGTATGCTCCTAACTTTATACTATGGGCAGTGTTTGTGTAAGCTGCTAAATTTATGCTATGGGCAGTGTTTCTGTAAGCTGCTAACTTGATGCTATGGGCAGTGTTTGTGAAAGCTGCTAACTTTATACTATGGGCAGTGTTTGTGTAAGCTCCTAACTTGATGCTATGGGCAGTGTTTGTGTAAGCTCCTAACTTGATGCTATGGGCAGTGTTTGTGTAAGCTCCTAACTTGATGCTATGGGCAGTGTTTGTGTAAGCTGCTAACTTTATACTATGGGCAGTGTTTGTGTAAGCTGCTAACTTGATGCTATGGGCAGTGTTTGTGTAAGCTCCTAACTTGATGCTATGGGCAGTGTTTGTGTAAGCTCCTAACTTTATACTATGGGCAGTGTTTGTAAGCTCCTAACTTGATACTATGGGCAGTGTTTGTGTAAGCTGCTAACTTGATGCTATGGGCAGTGTTTGTGTAAGCTCCTAACTTGATGCTATGGGCAGTGTTTGTGTAAGCTCCTAACTTTATACTATGGGCAGTGTTTGTAAGCTCCTAACTTGATACTATGGGCAGTGTTTGTGTAAGCTCCTAACTTGATGCTATGGGCAGTGTTTGTGTAAGCTGCTAACTTTATGCTATGGGCAGTATTTGTGTAAGCTCCTAACTTTATACTATGGGCAGTGTTTGTGTAAGCTCCTAACTTGATGCTATGGGCAGTGTTTGTGTAAGCTCCTAACTTGATGCTATGGGCAGTGTTTGTGTAAGCTCCTAACTTTATACTATGGGCAGTGTTTGTGTAAGCTGCTAAATTTATGCTATGGGCAGTGTTTCTGTAAGCTGCTAACTTGATGCTATGGGCAGTGTTTGTGAAAGCTGCTAACTTTATACTATGGGCAGTGTTTGTGTAAGCTCCTAACTTGATGCTATGGGCAGTGTTTGTGTAAGCTCCTAACTTTATACTATGGGCAGTGTTTGTAAGCTCCTAACTTGATACTATGGGCAGTGTTTGTGTAAGCTGCTAACTTGATGCTATGGGCAGTGTTTGTGTAAGCTCCTAACTTGATGCTATGGGCAGTGTTTGTGTAAGCTCCTAACTTTATACTATGGGCAGTGTTTGTAAGCTCCTAACTTGATACTATGGGCAGTGTTTGTGTAAGCTCCTAACTTGATGCTATGGGCAGTGTTTGTGTAAGCTCCTAACTTTATACTATGGGCAGTGTTTGTGTAAGCTGCTAAATTTATGCTATGGGCAGTGTTTCTGTAAGCTGCTAACTTGATGCTATGGGCAGTGTTTGTGAAAGCTGCTAACTTTATACTATGGGCAGTGTTTGTGTAAGCTCCTAACTTGATGCTATGGGCAGTGTTTGTGTAAGCTCCTAACTTGATGCTATGGGCAGTGTTTGTGTAAGCTCCTAACTTGATGCTATGGGCAGTGTTTGTGTAAGCTCCTAACTTTATACTATGGGCAGTGTTTGTGTAAGCTCCTAACTTGATGCTATGGGCAGTGTTTGTGTAAGCTCCTAACTTGATGCTATGGGCAGTGTTTCTCCTCTCACCAGGAGTCAGGAGTGGTCTGACGGTTAAGGGTATGGACTTGTGATCTTATGATCCAGGTTCGGTTCCCGGCGCCGGCTATCATTTCTGATTTGGCACTGGCAAGCCATTCATCCTAGCCAGGTCTGTTCGGATCAGGACCATACATACAGGAGGTCTACTGTGTGCTTGCATGCAGTATAAAGATCCCCCTCTGCCTCTTCGAAAAAAGAGTAGCCGGCCTCTTCAAAAAAGAGTAGCCGGCAACGGCGGGCAAGGGTATAGGGTACTACCCCACAAAAGCCACCCGAGCTTAAGGGGGCCCGTCAAATAGGGCGGTCAAATAAGACCTAGTGCATAGAAGAAAAAAAAATCCTCTTCGCTAGTTTGTTCTACCACTCCATCCAATCTGGCTAAAATTTTGTCGACATTTTCACAGCCATATGAAATTATTTTCCACTTCTTAAAAGGTTGTCTGAACTATGTCTCTCTTCAGATTATGGTCTTATGGTCTGTATTAATTATACTGTTAAGTCTTAAATCTTACTCTGAAGAATGTCTTGTGTTGTATTTTAGATCCGGGAAAGTCAGAGGAGTTTAAGTCAGCCCTAAAGAGTAGACTGGCAAAATACATGGACAGAGCAGAACAGATCAAATCACTCATTCAATCTCAGAAAACTAGTGAGTGTTGTGAGAAATACTGCTGTGTCCGATCATAGTAGAGATCAGAATTTGAACTTAACGGTATCACAGTTTTAGGTACATAACTCCACACATTAAGTTGGTATGAGCTTCCCCTAGCAACTCATCATTTTAGGAGTGTGTTGAACTACATGTAGCTTGTATCACTCTCATTCCTGTTCACTTCGTTTCAATGAGCAAAGAAGCGCAATAAAGTTTATTAATTTGCATGTCAGTTGTCGCTACGGCATATCAACTCACAACAGTCAGATGATTATCTGGTAGTTAATATATCCTGATCAGTATGAGCTATAGTATTCCTCTCACACCACCCAAACCAAACCAAATGATATATAGTTTGTATTTGTATATATAATATATAGTTTCTATTTATATATAAGATATATTGTGTGTATTTATATATATAATACATAGTTTGTATATTTATATACCAGCCGGTAGATACCACGAGCAGATAACTATAAGAGAGAATACTACTGGTTACTCTTATCACTCTGTTATGTACAGATTTCTACAAGAGAAATGTGATAATGTGCAGATAGATGATCCTTATATTAGATCTCATCATCAGGTAGGACTATGAGTTATCTATGTGTTTTGGTGTGCTTTTAGAATTTGATAATAGATTTAAATGCATTTTAAATTGTTACTGCACAAATCAACACTTCTAACTGTTTTGAAAAAGTGAGCGAAGTCGGATCTTATTAACCTATCACAATCTTTTGGAATTACCTTAAGATGCAGGACTAATTTGGCTTGTAGCAGGCTGCAAGTAGATCTTAGATTGTTTGTTTACCAATAGACAGTTTTCTTAGCTCTGATTTGGGCCTCAATCCAGAGTTGTCCTCTCTCCAGTTTGGTACTTTTAACCCACGCCGCATAGGAAAAACGTGCTGAAAAGATGGTTATCTTGAAAACCGCGTATGTTAGGATAAAAATGATTTTTGATTCAGAATCTGCATCATTGAAAACTGATAGGGACACAGTTTGGGAAATAATTTCGGTATTCGGATAGTCCATTATATCAATTTCTGCCAGTTTTGCTGACAAATTTCATGGAATTTTTCATCAATTTTGTCACTATAATTAAGATTTATCAACTATCAAGCCCCCAATGATTTGGAAACACTTTCTCATAGGGTTTTCAATGGTGCAGATTCTGAATCAAAAATTGAAATTGATATAATGGACTATCCGAATACCGAAATTATTTCCCAAACTGTGTCCCTATCAGTTTTCAATGATGCAGATTCTGAATCAAAAATCATTTTTATCCTAACATAAGCGGTTTTAAAGATAACCCTTTTTCAGCACATTTTTCTTATGCGGCGTGGGTTAAAAGTACCAAACTGGAGAGAGGACAACTCCTCAAGTTAGAGCTTAGAAAACTGTCTATACATTTATCTTAGATCAGGTTACGACATATCAGCAGAACTCTGTATTCTACAAGACCAAAAAGTCCATTTACACTTCTGTTGTTTGACATTTTTTTATAGATATTAAACTTTCTGAGGTTTTGCGAGTTACTTGTCAACTCACAATGTGGAGTAAAAGTGATAAAACTGAAGACAGGAAGTGACACTCACGAGCCACAGAATCAGAGAGATAAGGTGCAGCAAATATCTCAAAGTCTGAATGGATATGGAGTTAGGTTAGAGGTTCAGTACTCAGACAGTCTACATGATAGAGAGATCAGGTAAGTCTCAGGGTTGGGATAACTCCCTGTCAGTCAGGGGGATAACTCCCGGTCAGTCAGGGGGATAACTCCCGGTTGGTTAGGGGGATAACTCCCAGTCGGTTAGGGGGATAACTCCCAGTCAGTCAGGGGGATAACTCCCAGTCAGTCAGGGGGATAACTCCCAGTCATTCAGGGGGATAACTCTTAGTCAGTCAGGGAGATAACTCCCAGTCAGTCAGGGGGATAACTCCCGGTCAGTCAGGGGGATAACTCGCAATCAGTCAGGGGATAACTCCTAGTCAGTCAGGGGGATAACTCCCAGTCCGTCAGGGTATAACTCCCAGTCAGTCAGGGGGATAACTCCCAGTTAGTCAGGAGATAACTCCCAGATAGTCAGGAGGATAACTCCCAGTCAGTCAGGGGGATAACTCTTAGTCAGTCAGGGGGACAACTCCCAGATGGATTAACTGTATACTGTGTACTATCAGCTCTATGTAAATGTGTGCTGTGGAGCTTTGCACCTTATTATCATCTTAAAATATCCTCGGCAATCACGTATAGGCAGTTTTAATCACTTAGTTCAGTCTACCCTCGATTTGGCCAAGAGTGGTTGGAGCATTAGACATTTTGATTTTGAGATACCTTTATAAAGGTTTTCATTCAGAGTGATACCGAAGTCTAATGAAAAGTGAAAGTAATGTTTTGTGAAGAACCGATTAGCCTCGAGCAAAATTTAAATCCGATGAAAATTTTCAGCCACTCCCACTTTTTTTCAACTTTCAGTAGTTTAGGCCTTACCAACTCCTTAATAATGTTTTAACAACTTTGAGTAGAGGGCTAAAAACTCCGCATCAATGTTTGGCGCTGTGATGTTTATCGTCTTATTTACTCGGTATTTTCGTTGAAGGTTGAGCAGTGGTTGGGTGATTAAGATAGGACGGGGATTAGATTACTTCAAACCTCCACAGGGTAAGCTCACACTAGGAACTTTCAACTTCGATCTCCGTCAGTGCCATGAAACTACAATCGATATTTTCTACAAACTGTCCTGATGATTTTTTTTTTTTTATTACAAATATTAAGCCATGTCTAAAACACCATTTTGATATTTTATCATGATTTGTGATGAGATATCAAATTTGATTTGGTGAGACATAATGAGAGGCCAAGATATAGTTCTCGCATAAGTTTAACAATTGTTATGTAAACATAATTATTATATTTTGTGTTATAGTATTTATAATTTTGTGATCGGCTCCAAACAATTACCCCCTAGCCTGCTCATGAGTGGCTCAATATTTTGGGAATAAAATTTGTCACCTATTTTGATAACTCTGCCATTAAATCGTATATCCAACATGTTTGAGGTAGGCTGTCAATGTTGATTCTGTGTTTATAGTCATTCATGATCTGTGCATATATAACACAAATTAGGGAATAAATGAAAAATATATGTTATACATGTATACATTTATATAATTTTTAATTTGCACTGTGATAAATCTGTAATTATATCTATCTGCAATACTATCAACCAACTAGGACATGATTCTAACTAGAACTGATAAGATCAGAGACCACCGAAAAGGAGCAAAACTATTTGGCTCAGTTGGACAGATCATAGCTTAGTTCACTCATGGAATTATGGATTACCAAATCAATTACAAATTATGGATCACCAAATTATGGAATGTTCAACAAATTCCCTTCAGGAAATCTCTATTTTCTAAGATTTAAATTTTGCTATTCTAGTGTTATCTAATTCATTTATTGATGCCTTTACGTTCAATGTTTTACGCAAAACATCTACAAAATTTATTTGATTAAGTTTATATCTTCATCTTGAAGGCTTAATTCTTCACTAATAGGCTTTATCATTGAATAAATAGGTCCTGTTCGTGTACAAGTTTAGTTTTTCCTGGGAGTAGAGCAAAAAGAATTAATGTTATGGAAAAAAAATTGTAGAAACTTAGATGTTTACAATAAAAAAAGAAACTTCAGGCTGTAATAATAATTATATTGTTCAACAATAGTCAAAGGTTACGGTGCCTGCAATGGATGCTAAATTCGGAACCAGCAAATCTTATTCACCTGTATAACTATATATAACCTATATAAATACACTTGGTCTGGGAGAAAAGCAACACCAGCAGGTATTTTGCTGCTTCAAACCTTATAAATGAAGCTTGTCAGTTGTGACAAGATACAAAAAGTTTCCGTCTGTTACATAACATAAACAGTATCATTTCATTCTCCTGTAATTAACATGACTGTTTTCTTGCTACTCGTAGCACAAAACATGCAACATGAAATCTTACTCATCATACTCACAAAAATGCAAATAAAACTAAATGGTGTCTAGCCTTGGTCGAGGCGTGATAACTTGTAGGTGATTAGAAGGTTTAGAGTGTGCCGAAGTGTTTGGCGATGTTCTCCCTGTCTGTATAGGAGCGACCTGCACTGAGATACTAATGGAGGACAGAGTCCTCATGATATACTGCCTATATTGTTTGTTAGACACGCCGTATATTAACGGTGCTAGGAACGAGAATACGTGAACCATCATACGTCCAATATAGTCTAAGTTAGGACTATGATATCTAGTGTTTCTCAGTATTACTGCTATAAATACTGGTAGCCAACATATGACCTTCGCAGTAACCAAAGCTCCGATCATGTAAGTTATGACTATGGTTTGTCGGGCCCTCCGAGTCCTTGCGGCGTCAGGTAGAGTGTTAGCCATGGAGATGATATGACATGATTTACCGAGTAAGATGAGAGAGGAGAGTACTATCAGCGTAAGACAGATCAGACCGAAGCCGATACTCACGTTATTCAGCTCTGGCATCTCCTTACTACCCGGGCTGCACACACCGGAGCCTTTAACAGCGTAAGCTTTGTCGTGGAACAATATCGCTAGAGCGCAATAAAGGAACTGAATAGATACATAGAGGCTAAAAATGAAGATAGCGTAAGTCTTTTTATGCATGGCAGTATTGATTCTATTTGGTAGCCAGACAGTGAGTAGTCTCTCCATGCTCATCAGGAGAAGCAGTACGAGCTCAAACACAAACAGACTATGCAGTATAGTGGCGTTAAGTACACACGCCCAGTGATTCCTATATACCATCATCTGTATGACATCATGATCGAGAGCAAACTGACCAATCATCATCAGTATATCCACTACAGCCAGGTAGATGAGGAATACTTTAAAGTTCTCAGCCTTCGGTCTGTTTGATTTGGGCCGCAGTGATAAAAATAAAATATGAATGACGTTGAGTAATATAGCAGCGACTGATATTACATTGCTGACTCTGAGGATCGGCAGCGGTACTTTGGGATAAGGTGTCGTAGTAATGCTAGTCTCGTTATTACTCTCCATTATATCAATGTGATGTGCAGAGCAGAGTGCAGAGCGTTTATTTGGATATAAAGGTCTTCTTGCTGCCAGGGTTGGAAGTGTTAGAACACGGATTGCGGCATCCGCTGCAGTCTTTTATACAACTTGTGATGATAACTTATTTATAAGCTGTGAATTTTGTCACCAAACACCTTACTTACACCTCACTTCTAAGCTGTGATACAATCATAGACAAAACACATGTCTATGGATACAATGATGAATTATTCATAGAAGGAGATGTAATATGTGTAATATGTGTAATAATATGTGTAATATGCGCACTATTTTATGACAGTGAAACAGAAAGATTTGTCAAGACAGGTGAAGCGGGTTTGAAATAGCCTTGAATTAGACTGAGAAGCAGTGCCCAACTAGACCTGGGTGCTCAAATAGAGCTTGAAGTAGAAATAAGGCAAAAATTCTGACAATCAGTTTTCAACCCATAGTCACCCATATTGAAGAACAGGAGCATATCATCATTTTGAGTGGTCTGGTTAAAGAATTGAAAGAACCTGAAGCAGGCCAATTGAGGTAACAAGTCAACATAGTTTGCATGTAAAGCAATGGGGAAAAAAATATAGAGGTGTTGGACCAAAGTTGGGTGATTTCTGTTCTTCCACAATTAAAGTGAAAATTGGTGTGCCTCAGGGATTGGTACTGAGCCCAATTTTGTTTTCAATTTTCAATAACGACCTAATCAACTCTGTTCCTAAATTTGAATACATTTTATTTGCAGACGACACAATCATTTTTAGCACTGATCCAAAAATTTTAAAAGAAAATTTAATCAATATTGATCAGCGGTGCTTGGCAAACCGCCTAATTCTCCGCCCCAATCTCCACCCAATCTCCTCCACTATGTTTTTAGGATTAGAAATTGATGGCAACATTACTTTTAAAATATATATATCACAGATTTGCAAAAAGTCGAACTATGCTCTTTTGTATTTTTTGCATGTTTATCAAAATGATTTGTCTGTCCGTACATATCTCCAATCAAAAACAATCTCTCCAAAATCTTATCGCCACCCATTCAAAGATTTTGCCGGTCCAGTCATCAACATTTGTCTGTCCATAGTTGTTGTTTTGCTGGCCATCAAATAATATGGTACTTGAAACATTGAAGAACATAATGGATGGATGGGAATCCTGTCTGCTGGAAACCTCTGATAGCATTGAGGAGACAGCATATGCCAGGTAGTTGCTTATTAGTCCCTTCATGGCACATGAAAGAATGTTTTAACTCCCTATTCCATTTCCAGGTCCTTTTTTGGAATCATATTTGTATCTCTAGTCCTCACTATCCTTTTTGATGGTTATGACAGGTGGAAGAGCCTGCCCTGGGTAGCAACTATTAGAAAAGCATATAAATTCACACATATACTGCTACCTTGATAAAACAATTTACTTCACCCTCTGCAATCCGGATTTAGGCCTGGATTTTCATGTTCTGATGCAATTCACAAAATCATTACAGAGTGTTTGAACACCTAAGAACAAGGCTACTTCATATCACTTATCTTATCTTTTTGTGTCAATCATCAGATACCTTTGAAAAAAATCCGCAGTTTTGGCATAAGAGGCTCAGCTTATAATATCATTATGTCTTTCCTGTCACAGCGCGGGTACCCGGCCATAATGCCATTGGGACAAAATGCCATTGTCATAATGCCATGGCCATAATGTCATAGGTGAAAACACCACTGCACAATATACCAATGCCAAAATACCAGCCGTACAAAACGCCAGTTGTGTCAAAATACCAGTGGATATAAAGCCAGATGTGTCAAAATACCAATGGATATAAAGCCAGATTGGACATAATACCATGCGGGACAACATACCATATCCCAAAATACCATTGCCAAAATGCCAAAATATATAACCAAAGGAGATCAAGCCACGTTGTACTTTTTTTTAGTCACATTACAGCTGCAGATTGCTCGATCAGAGATATTCATAAATTATCTCCTAAAATAGCGGTTAAATTCAACCTTATTTGCCTATTTTGCCTGACTTTAGCTGTATATAGTGTCCTGTCTAGGTTTATTATTAAGTCTATGGCTGTCACTTAAGACTGATCATTATGGGTGAGTTATGGGTAGTGAGTTATGGGTTATGAGTTATGAGTTATCGGTAAGTAGCTCATTCTCAAACTGCATGTGTTAAAATATCTTCAATCACTGCATGATGGCATTGCTAAGATTCAATTAAAGTCTCCTAAGCCATTCCTCATACTTTGTAATAGCACTTCTCCAGGCTTACTTTCTGTGGCACATGCCTAACAAATCTCCTTCTCCTGGGCCTAGCAGTGAAAAACAAACATGACACTCTCTGTCTGATCTGCTTCATCATAGGCAGGCTGGAGGACCTCAGTACGATCCAAGCTGCAGATGACCAGGGCTCTCAACCTGGGATGATCCAAAACCTTAGTTTTTCCGATACTCTGCAGTGCCTTGTAGTTGCACTTTGAAGGGGCAAACACTTTGTGCATGAATTACTTCGGGTTTAGGAAGGGGGGTGTTCATAGGCCTTCTCAGCGGTGTCCGGCCACAAAAGCCTGGAGACAGTTTTAGGGCTCTACAGATGAATTCCATGATTCCCTGACTAGGCCAGAAGCAGCTATAGCATAAGTTGTTATGGCACGGACAATATTTGATGGCAGGATATTGATCACATTTTATACTTCATTGGTGTATGTTCTGTAAAATTCACTGGGTGAACCCTGTTGTAGTGATCATATTTAGAAATTAAAAGGTGTTTTGTTTTGGCATTATATGTGTGGGGTTAATGACTCCTATTCTGTGTAGTCTAACTAATCTAATCATAAGGGAATTCCAGGTTGAAATTGCATTGTGGGATTTGTTGACATGGCAATTAGTTAACGAAGTAAACTTGTAGAGAAGTCTGCTCGTATCAGACCAGCACAAATTGAAAAATTTCAATTGAATTATGTCAAACTTCTTATGGGACTAGTATGATATTGTATGGTCTTAAGACCACTGTCTTGGGGCAATTACCAACAACATTTTTGATGTTTCAATTGCCTCCTATATGTCATTTTTCGGCTGGATATCTTTTGCATAACACATGAGCAAAGAGTTCAATGAGTGCCTCACTTTTCAGCAAAGAAACCCAACTGTCAGAGTCTGAAAAACTTAGATATGCCAGCTTCGCATACTTTCCTAACATGCTAATGACATGATATGGGGATATGCGGTAGCGCTGTCTCTCACCAACCACCTCATGCAATGATAAAACATACACAATGTAGAACCCAGGACTATAGTCTTGACTTGTGTCAACTGCATCACACTCTTGACTTCCCACTAATCAAATATTGATAGTGAATATTTGGGATATGCAGTAGTGCTGCGGCTGACCTCTTCAACTGGGTACACACTTTTTTCCTACATCAAATTTGTCTAACGTCTAGGCTGCTTTTTGTCTTGTTCTCATTGAGATGTAGTGCTGTCGCTGACCACCTTTTACAATAATGTGATAGAATATCTTGTTAAAATCATACATATAGTCGTGTTTCCTGCTGACCATATTAATCACTTAACATTTCACTTACCTAACCGATTGTGAAGAAAATTGCAGGTATGCTGCCGCGCTGCCGCTGACATGATTGCTACAACCGGGTACACTCTCAGTTTTAGATTCAGCACGTTGTTCTAACCTAGATATACCCTTGTTTAAAACTCGTAACATTTCACTTATTATAAGCGATTTTGTGAAAAATTTCGATATGCTGCCGCGCTGCCGATCTTCCGCTGACATGATTGCTACGACTGGGTACACTAGACCAAGTTTGGTCCATTTGCCTGAATTCCGAGTGGCTTCCAATCCACTGGTCACGCCGCGGCGTGACCAGTGGATCGGGAGCAAAAGGCATGCAGGCAATTGGATCAAACTTGTTCTAGGTTACATGCTTATTTCTTTATATTCAGCATGTTATTATACCCTTGAAACACCTTTTACCTAAACTCTTAATATTTCACCCATTAAATCAATTTTTAGAGGAAATGAGGATATTCTGCCGCTGACATGATCGCTACAACTGGGTACCCCCTAATATTGGATTCAGCATGTTGTTCCACCTTAGAAACACCTTTTATTGAATTCTTAACATTTCACTTATTATATGCAATTTTGAGAAATATTGCGGATATGCTGCCGCAAGACAGTATCACACTAACCTCATAAAGATCTGACATTATACTTATTGAAAATTTTAAATTTGTCCTGATCTAACACGAGCAGACTTCTGCAAGTTTACTTGGTAAATAAATTGCCATGTCAACAAAATCCCCACAATGCAGTTTCAACCTGGAATTCCCTGAAGATTAGATTAGTAATATTACACAGAATAGGAGTTATGTCCCCACACATATAATGCAAAAACAAAACACCTTTTAATTTCTAAATATGACCACTACAACTGGGTACACCCGGTGAATTTTACAGAAGAATCATCAATGAAGTATAATATGCGATCAGTTTCCTACCATCAAAAACTGTCCGTGTCACTTTTTTATAGAGCAGTTACAGCTAGGCGGCTTCTGGCCTAGACAAAATGCCATTGGGACAAAATGCCAGTGAGCATAACGCCATTGTCATAATGCCAGGGCCATAATATCATATATATATATACTTTTTATTGGCATCAAAAGTCATCTCATTCGAAATGTTTTGCACTCAGTGCCAGAAAACAATTTTTTTTATAACAAAAAAATAGAAACAGAAGGGAAATAATATCATCAATGATGTTGGTCAAGTCGATAATATATGGTTGAAAAGTAAAGTTTTGAATGAACTGAACTTCTCTTTAGATCTCAAATGTAATGGTAAAGAATTGTATGTAGCAGAAACTTTGTATCTTAGATTGTCTGTATGATATAAAAGTAAATGTTTATCACGAAAATTGAACTTGGTAGTGTTTTTAAATCCTCTATATATAAATGGTGGTGTTAAAAAATTGTTTATCTTATGCGCAAAAAGTGAAGTGAAATAACAAACAAGCTTAGGAAGAGGTAGGAGTTGTAATGATTGTGTAATGGATTCGGTTGAAATGAGATAATACGGGATGTAATGCACATTGGCGATAATGCGTAAAGCCCGTTTTTGCAACAAAAATAATCTATTGAGGGCATTATTGCAGGACAAGTTGCCAATGATATGGATACCATATATAAGGTGACAATAGATAAACTGGAAGTAAAATGTGCGGGCACTTGCTATATCCAAGAAGTATCTCAAATTTTGAAGTAGGTAAACATTCCGTTGTACCTTTTTATATACATACTCTAGATGATCCTGCCATGAAAGCGAGTCATTCAACACAAAACCCAGAAGCCTTGTAGTTCTCTGTCTACTTAGTTTTTCATGCCCTATGTACAGTTCCAGGTCAAAAAGCGGATCTGAGATATTAAGTAGCATGTAATGAGATTTCTGAACATTTATAACCATCCGGTTACGATTGCACCAATCCAAAATGCCACTTAAATCTTCAGATGCCTTTGCCTTTAGTTGCTGAAGGTTTTTATTAGATGACAGGAACACTGTATCATCAGCATATGCATATGATGATGAGTCTGATTTTGATGAAGTTAATAAATCATTTATGAAGATGAGAAACAAAGTTGGTGCTAGGATTGAACCTTGAGGGACCCCTATTGTGATAGGCAATCTACAAGATTCAATATTATTGAGTTTAACAAACTGCCTTCTGTCTGTCAGAAAGGTGTCAAGAAGTTTTAACATATTTCCTCCGATGCCGCAAGCCTTCAACTTATTGTGTAGTAAAACATGGGATACACAGTCAAATGCCTTTTTAAAATCCAGAAAAAGTAATGTCATAACATTTCCATTAATTTTCTCCACCAAAGAGTCTGAAATAATTTTAAATAAACTGTCTGAACAAGAATGGCCTTTTCTAAATCCACATTGAAGCTCATGGATGATTTTGTTCTTAGTGAGATATTCTTGCAGATGGTGATTTATGTGTTTCTCAAATATTTTTGAAAGAACAGGCAAGACTGAAATTGGCCTATAATTTGATGGGTTATTTAAATCCCCAGATTTATGTATTGGTGAAACTCGAGCTAGTTTCCATGTTGAAGGGAACTGTCCTTTGCTTAAAACCCTGTTAAACATATCGGTGACAATATCCACAATATAAGGCCAAACAAGCTTCAACATCTTCACTGTAATTCTGTCAGGTCCTGTACTTTTACTATCAGGAATGTGGAACAATATTCTTGTACATGTGAAAGGGGTGAATTGTGGTATGTCTGTCAAATTATGTTTGGATACGGGAAATGTCATCTCATCTGTTACAACAAGGTTTTTTGTGATTGATTTTGCAATGGATGTGAAATGGCTGTTAAATTGATCTGCACTCAAATTTGTCGCAGGGAAAGTCTCCTTCTTTTTATTCTTTAATACATCCCAAACAGGTTTTGTATTACCTTTAGACTCTTTAATAGTATTAGAAATAGCTCTTTTCTTCTTTTGTCTGATCATATTAGTGACATAATTTCGCTGTTTTTTATATCCTTCCCAATCACCGTTTTGTTTGAGTTGATCTCTGATTTTGATGTTCATTTTTACCTCATCATCCAACCATTTTGGAAGATTATGCGTTCTTACAAAACGAGTCTTCTCAAACACGAGTTTTGATATAAGATGATTCAAATGGCTATAGAACTTCTCAAACATTGAGTCTATTGATCTTTCATACAGTACATAACCAAAATGTTCCCTTGAGAATGTGTTAAAAATATTTTCAGGTGTTGCAAATGAATAATCCAAAAATGTTACCTTACATCTTTGTTTAGATATTTTAACATTTCTATCAATCTCTCTTGAAGCTACTATCATGAAATGATCACTCAGTGAATATTTGATGACACCAGATTTAGCAATATTGTCACTTTTACTTGAATAGATGTGGTCAATTAGTGTCCTTGATGAATTAGTTATGCGAGTGGGTTCAGATATAAGTTGATTCAACAGTAGTGGAGAGGTAACATTATCTAACCACCTGTTTTTCGAAGTTGGATTCAGCAAATCAATATTGAAATCACCAAATATTATAATTTCATCGTTCAAACCATAACAACGCTCGACAAACTCTGAAAAGTCTGTGTTCCATGATGCTTTTGATTGGGGAGGTCTATATAAGTATGTGACCAAAAACTCTTTTGGCTTCTGGGTCTGACCTTGACTGTTATACTCTCATCCATGTAAAGATCTAAATTTTCCAGATGTTCAATGACCAGTGAATCATGGACATAGCAGAGTAATCCCCCACCATTGTTACAGAGCCTATCCCTTCTTATCATCGTATATCCTGGTACCTCATATAGGCAGCTGTCATCATTTTCATTCAAAAATGTTTCAGCCAAACACAGTATACTAAATTTGTGATCACTAAGAATTAAACGAACCTCTTCCAGTTTGCTTGCCAATCCACGGATATTAAGATATGCGCTATAAAAATTCATTGCCATCATAGAAGTTTTTCAAAATGGCATTTAAGTTTAAGTGAGTCTAAAATCATACCTTGACTGAGGACCTTGTTGTATTGGTCCTGAGTGTCAAACTTTACTTTAAATATGCGCATTTTCTTTTCCCCTTTGTAAATCCTTATAGCTGAAGAGCTGGGGAAATTCTGTGATATCTCTTTTATTACAAGTTCATCATCAGCATCGATAGGAATGCCTCTCAGCATACCAGTGTTGACTTTTGCTGATTCTGGATTGATTGTCTTTCTTACTTGCGAATTTTCAAATAGTAATGTATTCCAAGTGTTTATCAACTTGGTCACTGTCTTTTCATCGCGAAGGTGCAGCATAATTTTTGGAGATTCTGTCTTGAAATTGTAGGTCGTTATGTTTTCTATGATTGTTGGGCCGAATTCACGGTTAATCTCACGTCTGATGTTGTCTTGATTATAATTTTGGTAGGTTTTTGATGACTTGTTGATACTTATTACGATGCAGTGCTTTGGGTTGAAGTTGTTTGGACGAGCTGTTTTTGTAATAGAGGGCATGTGATCTGGTGTGTTGGATGTAGTTGCCGGTGAACTTGGTGTTGGTGTGTTTTGATGTGTTGTTGATGAAGGAATATTTCTGTGGAGTTGTCTACTGCTGCTTGCAACTGATGACCATTGTTGTGTGGTGTTAAGAGTTTGAGTTGGAAGATATGTTTGTTGTACGGTATTTTTGGAATTTGATGGACATTCCTTTGTACTAGGGCTCTCAGAAAAAGCACTAGTAATTTTATCCAATTTAACCTGCATGCTGTCCATCTTCTCCTGCATGCTGTCCATCTTCTCCATCATAATAGAAAGCACGCCATGTAGAGTTCTGCATGATGCACATTCGGGACTCTCCCCACAATCTCTGTCCCTGGAATGACTGGGAGCGCTGTCGACGAATGGAGCAGAAGTCTCCATTGTCTCAGACAGGGAACACTGAGAAGACTCTGGCAGTGAAACTGTAGATCCCCCTAGAGCACCTTGTGTGCTTTGTTGTTGAGTTGTGCTGCTGTTGGCATTGGTTTGTTTACTTTTTAGCGATTCCATTGCATTTGAGCATGAGGAACGGACTTTCTCGTTTAAATTGGCAATTGTTTCTGGCTGTAATTCACCTACCAGCTTAGAGTAGTGACTTATAAACACATCCACATCTTTGATAGCATTCACCAGTATTCTAGAGGTGGTATGGTAAAAGTTTGCAGTATTGCAGTTTGCAGGTGATAACACCACTGAAAACTTTACTAATTCAATGAGGCATTACGCGTGCCGACCGGAGAGTCAGTGGTGAGTCACCAAAACCGAATGGGGAACTTGAAAATCATGTAACAAATTGCCTATACATTGCAAGGAAAGAATATTACAAAGCTCAGCATGATATGTGGTGTGGGAATGGGAATGAAGATTTGTCATGAGCTAGGACTAGTCTAGAACTTTATGGCCCTGGCTTCATGCTCACTGGTGTTGGTGATGTTTTACGATACTTTATTGGGAGCATGTAGCAGAGGCATCTTACTGGTAGCATGGTTTACATAGAAAAGGAAATAGCCACGGCATTGTGGTCATTATAAAAGAACAATAGAATATGACATCACGTCCTGTGATGTCTGTTAGCAGACTATTTAACTGTCATCGTTAAGGCATGGTATAAATAACATGAAGATTTTACCTTTTGCGATCTGTAGTCTAACTTAGAAGGATATTGTACTATATAACTTACTATAACAGGTATACATTCACGTATGTCTGCTTAGGGACTGGGATTAATGTGTGTATATGACTGATGAGAGATTCCCAAGATTTGTTACAAACATAACACAACGTCGGGCACACAGGTAAGTAAGCCTATAATAACAGAGGTAGAATTCTGGCCAAGAAGCTGAACATCAGAATTGAGCACATTAAGCACTCTAACTGCCGACTCGACTTCTTGAAGAGAATGAAGGATAATGAGGCTAAGAAGGTCGAGGCCAGAGCTGCTGGCACTAAAGTACAGCTGAAGAGACAGCCAACCGGCCCAAGACCCGCTCACTTTGTCAACGCAAGGACAAACAAGCCACAGATTGTTGAGCCCATCAGATATGAGTTCATTGCTTAAGTCTCAATAAAAACTATGAAAACACCAAAAAAACTCTGGCTTGTTGTGATTAATCTCTGTCGAATCTGTCATGTTGTATATGACCAGGAGTTTTGTAATTGAGACATTGAGCACATATAATGGCAACACTGCATACAGCGCAGGATATTCTTGCATCTGATATTCGAGCCCTAGCATTATAAAGGGTAAATGACCATTCGGAATTGGGTGTCACTGTCCAGTGAATGTTTTCGCAAACTAGTTGATTGCAAAAAATGGATTGTCTTGGATATTTCGATTTGAGGAAAAATCTCACTCTAATTGTGTGAGGCTATGAATATTTGCATAGATAATAAATAGATGAAGTTTGATCCAACAGGATTGTCATTCCAGTTTGCTCCCATTATATTTATCAACAGCTCAAATGGGCAACTGGAAATTCAGGCATACTTGTGGGATCATATATGATTTAGGCAGGGATTTAGCTCCCTGGTCATGGGTGTTATTTGGTATTATGTCCACACTGCTTGTAGATAGACTCTGTGGTACGAGTGCCTCTGCAATTGCGTTTTCAAACTGAAAATTCGCCGGAGCTGGGGACCCGGCACATTTGAAAAAGTGTGCAAAGATTACCAATCTGAATTGATTGGTGCACATGCGCAAAGTGTATAACGCCTTGCATAGAAATGGACTACGATAGACAGTGTATGTGTAATTGGAGTGGTGTGTGTCATACGATCAATAAACATGCTTAGAGAAAGGAGTTGGAGATGAACTCCTTGTTTAGAGGTATGTCATACCTCTGTAGCGGCTGGCACTACTCAAATTTAATGCACTATTTTACCAATGAACTGTGTTATTGTGGTCCGCTCTAGTGGTCATATAGTTAAATTTGTTAAAATGTGCCTAAACTTCAAGCTGCTTATCATTGGACTAATGAACTGTAAAACCATTACATGGCTGCAATGAAGAGGGAGTTCATTGATGGCAGCACACGTGAGTTTTTGAGTAGAGTAAAAGAGTATTGGTGAAGTGAGGAGTTGTTCCCACATAGCTCAATTCAGTCACAGTGAGTCGAGCTGTGACATCTGTATAAGCTTCCTGTACAAAAATGACTTGAGAGGGAACTTCAAACAGTTTATGACAGTTTTTGGAACAAAATAAACCTTAATTTGTACAAGAAGTAACAGTTCCCCTGTTACTCCTTAGTTTGTATCATTCACATGCCTACCATAAACTCAAAGCTGTGCTCAAGCAGTGTGCAAACATGTGCCCATGAGAAATGGAACCAAGATGTAATGTATATAAAAAGTCTAGTTCTGTGTGGGCAGTAGGACTAGGAGTAGTAACTTTGCTGAAAAACCCATGGCCATAGATAGTGGATGTGCTGGATTTTTGTTGTTGATTCAGCCTATGTTGTCGTTTGATAAAACATGTTTTGGGTACTGTTGAAATGTTGCAAGGGATTGTGTTTGGTTACTCATGCAGCCCATATGATAACCACGTCCACAACACTACAGTTTGTTTATCAGTTCTGAAAGGACACCTTGACCAGAGTCCCGTAAAGGCTTGTGTAAGACTTGCTGTGGGGCAGTCTGGAGATGTAGTAAGACAGTCTTGAGACGTTGTAAGACAGTCTTGAGGCCTAATACATATAAAATCAACCATCTGACCCCACAGACAAAAAACTACGATGGATGGCAATACACCCAAACCTGTGGTTTTTATGAACGCTATCAGCAGGGAGAATTCTCCCTGCTATCAGTATTTGAAAGGTCCATAACGTTAGACCCACAAAAATCAAAAGTGTGGGTGTATTGATTTCCACACAAATCTTTTGTTCTTGGTTAGAGATGATTTGATTCTACTATGCATTAGGCCTCAAGGCAGTCCTCCCACATCCCAAGACTGCCTCACAAACACCTTAAGGCGTCCAATGCCTGCTCTACAATGTCTCAAGACTGCCCCCTCAACAGGTCTTATTAGCCTTCACGCGCCTGTTGCTAGCGACTGGTCAAGATTTCCTTCCAGAACAGTTCTTATAGACAATTTGTTTATATAATCTGCCTGTCCACAAGGTCCTGGCAGACAAGCTCCATATTGTCTCGTCTAGTCGCATCACTGCTATCATTATCTGGGTTCTGGACACGTTGATTAATTATCACTAATCACATCAATTGTTCAAAACTAACCCACTTGATCTCGCTCTCTGAGTGTGCGATGATGTTGTGATCTTGTCTTGCCTGTTTTTAGTTGAAATACCCTCCAGTTATTGCTCTAAAGAAACTCATTCGGTAATACGTGTATAAAATTGATAAATTTAGTTTGCTCAGGGCCTCATCTTGCAAAGTTGTCATATATCCATATATCAAGCTATATCTCAGGTCATAATGTCTCCTATTATTTATCAGTGACAGAATTATGGAGACGGGAGCTACAGATCTATCATCATGTCCAAAGTGTGGAAAACATTACAAGATGATGAATGCACTGGAGAAGCATGTGTCTAAGTGTGTTCTGGTTGTGGCGAAATCTACATTAGCCAGGGTGACGGGAAAGAGAAAGCCTCAGGGTGATACAGGCATTGTGAAAGTGGCTGGTGATCGCCCAGAGCTTGTTATCAGGAAAATACGGAAATCAAAGGTACTTAAATAGAATTCACATAGATATCTTCTATTCTTTTGCTAATTTTCAGAGTGTAAATATCATATTTTGTGTCGTTGTGTTGTTGTTGAAGACAGAAGGTCATCTGTGTCGAGAGATTGTATCAGAATCTCTCCTCCTCAATCTGTGTTGCTTGGCGTACTTAGTTTTCATCCCAGTAACATTTAGATTTACCCACCCATACCAAAGTAGAAGATAACTCTTGTGTATCTGTGACTTGTTGAACCCATACATTGCATTCCGACTTCCTTCAAATGTAATTTTCAGGCCAGGTGGTAGTAATCGTATTGCATACCCTAAGTCTGCCGTATAAATCCGATCATAATTATTAAAAGTAATACACTAACAATAATGTATCTTTGTAGGCGATTGAGAAGAAATGTGGGCCAAACCAGCCTGATAAGAATCCAACTAGTAAGAATAAGAAACCCTCCACAGTCCGCTTCACACGGCTCGTTACTAAGACACTTCTAGAACAGGTATGGGATTTATAGTGATAATGCTACAGACAATGAAAAAATGTCTGAAGTCAATGACATATTTAAAAAACCACAAATAATACGCAGGCGACATATTACTGCACAATGTGTTAAATTCTCATGTTAGCCAGATGACCGTAATATCACCTGATTTGATGCTCTGATATGTAGGTGATCCTATATGCTTCTACAATAGAAAATTTGTATTTATAATCTAATATCAGGCTGACCAAGAGACTAGGTGGCAGCTTTTACAGTGTAATATCAATCAGATATTAGATGATACTCTCAGCTCTCAGATGGTACACGGGCTCACTCAGAAGTTACCTCCCTCTAACCTCTCATCTGATCAACACCAGGTGCCGCTATCAGGCAGCCTACCACGTCAGAGCCCTTCTATAGAGCGCCTGTCCTCGGAGAGAATAGGATGGTGGGGAGCTGCCAGCTCATCATTGGAAACAAGCTACAACGTCTCTGATAGGTAGGGAGCTACAACGTCTCTGATAGGTAGGGGGCTACAACGTCTCTGATAGGTAGGGAGCTACAACGTCTCTGATAGGTAGGGAGCTACAACGTCTCTGATAGGTAGGGAGCTACAACGTCTCTGATAGGTAGGGAGCTACAACGTCTCTGATAGGTAGGGGGCTACAACATCTCTGATAGGTAGGGAGCTACAACGTCTCTGATAGGTAGGGAGCTACAACGTCTCTTATAGGTAGGGATCTACAACGTCTCTGATAGGTAGGGAGCTACAACGTCTCTGATAGGTAGGGAGCTACAACTGAATTTGCAAACCCAGTCGTTTCATCCCAAGTGAACTTTAATCCCCTTACACACAAAACAATGATATGCACTTAGAGAACTCAGTATTAGCGTGTCAAATCAATGTAGTTGGGGTAAAATAAATTGATGTTTATATTTATAGTGTAGGTGCATTCAGTCAAATAATGAAGATGATGCAAATCCAAACTTCATATGAGCGCAAATACCAGATATCATTCATATACATCATCAATAATTCCTTACAAATCTAGCACCGAGCACCGATGCGTTTTGTAGCCCTTCTGAGGGGGATGAGGGTACACAGCACACCCCTTATAGGGACCGTCAAGCTGTAGGTACAAAGATAAGAGACAAGCTACTCATAGGAAGCTCAGTATCTCCTTCATCAGTTACTGATATACAGACTACCTCCTTAGATAAGAGAGCTGACGTCACTAAATCTACAGGCCATATTACTATAGAAAAAAATGTAAGTCTAGTATACATTATATTTAAATCATTAACATGGAAAATCTATCGTAAACATAAATCAATAGCTTTTAGATGGAATGGAATGGGCTTAACTATATTGCCTACGATTATATATAGTAATATATAATATACTCAATTGAACATTCATAAGTGCGTATTAGTGCTCCTACCATTTGCTGTATGTATATGGATATTATTATTGCCACGTAAATGACTGTTGTAATTAATAAAGCGTGTTTAGACCACGTGGTTATATACCTACTCATGGATATAGATACTCTCCCCACAGAAGACTCCTGGATTCAGTGAGATGCTCGACTCTCAGCTATTTTCTGATATGAATATCCGGACGGCTGATGATGGGCTGGTGTTTGCACATAAGATTTTGCTAGCGGCAACTTATCCAGGTATCAAAATGGTTAGTGAGTATATAAAGTACTATGTGAGAGCAGTCAGCTATACTGTCTATACCTTGTTGATTGAACATGTATAACAGCGTACTTCTATCCGTGGCGTACTTTGTGTGTATTCTAAATGCTCCTCAGAAACCTCATCACTTATGAGACTTTGAGAATTTTTAAAGTTATAAGCGCCCTCCGACGGCACGCGCGCCCGAGTGATAAAGTACCCCTCCTCCTCCTCCTCTCCCTCCTCCGCTAAGCACACAATGTTCGATTGTCCCTTACCCCAATGATTTAGTTTACTGTGCTATTGACAGTTTCTTGATGAGCACATCACTATAGACCTCAGCGGCCTGGAGAAGCCTGTAATATTAATCTGGTTATCTCGAGTTTACTCATCGGATCAGAGCACTGCTGATAGAGACATCGATAAGGAGACAATAGCTTTTATAAACAGGTAAGTGATGTTATACATTATTGTAATAATCAGTTAATTTCATAATCAGTTAATAAAATTGTTTAATAAAACAGTAAACCATTATTGTTGAACAATAAAAGTATTGAAGAATAATCAATTTGAAAGTTAGATGAAATGCAAACGGCTTCTTTACTTTTTACTTTAAGGTGAAGAAACTACTTTCTGTCTATGTATATAATGTTATAGTATGTGTGTGTATGGTTTTGTATGGGTTTGTCGTTAATGATGTGGTCAAAGTGTAACTTTGCTAATGCCTTAATGATAATTGTATGTAAGAGCAATGTTTACTCTTTTCTTCTCAGTTTTCTCACATTTGCTGCCTCCTGGACGCTTGACCAATCATCAGCCCCACATACCAGGAGAACCCCACCTAAACCCAAACTACCTAAAAATAAACCTGCCAAGAAGAAACAGTCTCCTGCCAAAAATAATAATGCGATAAAAACTTCCAGGGTTAGAAAATCTGACAGCAAGAATGTTCTAAGAGTAAGTGAGAACAACTCCAGTGTAGTAAACTCAGTGTCAACATCTAAAGTGGTGACAACTTCTCCTAAACCTTACAGAATACGAAAGTCGGCCAAGCGTAAATCAGCACATAAGTACAATCCAATCATAGGCTGCACTCCTCCTCATAACAAGTTATCTCCCCTTCTGTCAACAATTGGTCTCTCTCATACGGAGACAGGTGGTCTCCCAAATAACCAACCAGAAACTACCACATATCTTGAAACTGGTAAATGCTTAGCAATCACACATCAGCTTGGTCTCAAGCACCCTTGGAATATTGAAAATGACAAAAAAACTCAAAAGCCAAAAATTTCCGAACTCCATCCAGCACAACCAAATGGTCACAATAATACAGAAATGAACCAGCAATGCCTCCCAGAGCTCCGCCTCCCAGAGCTTCCTCTTAGCTCTCCTGGAGAACATGCGCAGATCTTGACTCAGTCAAAGTTTGAGAATCAAACAAGTCATGATCCTGTAGTTGTGGATCTGTTACCCAATGGCGTTGAGCACATAGCGCGATATGCGGAGAGACGAGACTCGTCAAACGATGGAATGATCTGTGATATAACTGCTATCTCTCCACTGCCTCCTGCTACTAAAAAACGCTGCCGGCAGCTGATTGAGGTTGATAAGACTTCTGAGTTTGTGTTATATAATAAGGAAGCAAACTGCAGCACTCTACCAGATATACCAGATAACAATGATAACCATCACTCTATAGATGCTGCTGCTGCATCCATCGAAGACTATAAAACCAAACGGTCTCTGCTGTCTTCGGACAAGATCAAGCGCACTGATGCCTCAAATGGGCCAGGTAGGTCACCTCACCCTTATACAGGTCACCTCACCCCTTATACAGGTCACCTCACCCTTATATAGGTCACCTCACCCTTATACAGGTCACCTCACCCCTTATACAGGTCACCTCACCCCTTATACAGGTCACCTCACCCCTTATACAGGTCACCTCACCCTTATATAGGTCACCTCACCCCTTATATAGGTCACCTCACCCTTATACAGGTCACCTCACCCTTATATAGGTCACCTCACCCCTTATATAGGTCACCTCACCCTTATATAGGTCACCTCACCCCTTATATAGGTCACCTCACCCTTATATAGGTCACCTCACCCCTTATACAGGTCACCTCACCCCTTATACAGGTCACCTCACCCTTATATAGGTCACCTCACCCTTATATAGGTCACCTCACCCCTTATATAGGTCACCTCACCCTTATATAGGTCACCTCACCCCTTATACAGGTCACCTCACCCTTATATAGGTCACCTCACCCCTTATATAGGTCACCTCACCCTTATATAGGTCACCTCACCCCTTATACAGGTCACCTCACCCCTTATACAGGTCACCTCACCCCTTATACAGGTCACCTCACCCCTTATCTAGAAAATTAGTTGGTGTTCTTCTGTGTCCTTGTTGACCCCTGAATAGTATGTCTACTGGAATTTTATAAGCAGTTTATTGTGGTTTGTCAATCACCTTCAAATCAATTATGATTAGCTCAATATTTGCCATAAACTCATGTTGTTCTGAGAAGTTTTTACATGTTCAGTAGAAAAATAAGCTATCCTACAACGATGTGGTATTTTCATACTAATGTCCCATCAGGTTTATTATGTGTGAAGATGTCAAACCGTGTAAGCTTCATTATTCTGATTACATGAACATACTTGAAACATGATAGATTTGCTGAGACTTGTACAAAGGATTTTAAGGGTCCGTAAAAAAGCAATGGTGCACTTTAACAAACAATAATATGTAGAGATCATTATCTATGATCTTATTTTTAGATCACCAAAGCGCTATTGAAATGCTAACTAATACTTTTTATATAACCTGAGTGTTGACGATGTAGTCAGTCTGATTCTGCTTTGACTGTAGATGGAAGTGACGACCTGTTCATAGATGACTTCAGTGACAGCGGCGACACGGCGATCTTTACCAATTGAAGGATTTCAGTTCGATTTTACGGTAGGATATTGATATTTTATTAGAACATATATTTGGTCACTCAATACTTCTCACTATTGTGGAGGAGAGAGTGCCACACTTACCATTTAATTAAAGCTTTCAGCCACGTAAACTATATGAACACGATATTACACACATATAAGTTTGTCTGTGTTTCAATTGCGGCGTCATTCTAGCCTCCCAATACACATGAAGTCTGCACGCATAGACATGTACATGCTAGGCCTGAGTTAAATAACTCTCTCAAAATCCATGTATGTTTTGGGATACGTACCATTGACTGCTGGAGGAATGTTTTTCATCAGATATCAGCGGATAGTCAAGTAAAGATGATTAGAATAAATAATAAATGTGTGTTATCTATAATAAATAATACGTGTTAATCCGTATTATTCATAATCGAGTTGCTTCACAATAATTAACATTAATATGTTATGACAATGACAATTACTACAACGTTTTCCAGATAAACTCCAATTGTTTGCCTTGAGGAGAGATTCATCCATAAAAAGTCATCACATTTCAAAAATCTAAAAATCAAAGCATTTTGAACATGATAATTAACTACAACACTTTTAAACATTTTTTTCATGACCAAGTATGACATTAAAATCATGTCCTAGTTAAGGATAGGATCGCTGGATTTTCATTAATTTGAAGTTTCGGAAGGTCAGATAATCTTCACGGTAAGAATTCCTTTCCCCTGACATCTTGACTAAGTAAACCACAATAGTAAATAAGTTCAATTATATCTCTACATGTTTATTGAATCATTTGTTTTGTTCTGATTTTAGTATTGAAGGTGACGTAATGTCTCAACCGTTGATTTCTACCACCTGTCACATGAGAGCTCATATAGCTCAGCTGTGTTTCCTCATCTTGTTATCTTTTATGTACATGTGGAGCTCTTCCAACATCAGCCAATCAGCTGCTGCCACAAATTCTCATCATTTACTGCAAAGAGATCACCAACTTTTCATGAACAACTATCAGGTAATTTTGTAGCGAACAGTTCTGTGACATATTAACATTCATTTAAACACATGTCTTCCTCAACGGGTCAGTGGGAGTTTGAAACTGTATCAGTGAGATCTAAGTCTAGATTATAGCATTCTGTATAAACCATTCAGAATGTTTGTTTTCTTATGAGTTCACAGAATGAGAATGCTTCTAGTAGCTTCAAAGTAGATAGTCTGCCATTGCCTCATAGAAAATATGGTTCTCTGGCTAAGAGGCAAGAGGGAACTGAGCTACACACGATAAATTATAAATACAAGACTGATGTTTCAAGTAAGTTCGCTAAAATCAGATTTGAGACTGCCTTATTGACTATAATACTGACTTTTTCATGTTGTGTTTTTTTTATGAAGTTATCCTCTTCTTTTCACAGAGGTGGCAACTCTCATATTTACTGACCATCGTTCCGGTCACTGTCATTCGTTAATATGAAATTTTGAGAATTTCCAAACATTGAATCTATCTACCATATGAAAACCTATTTGACCATGATTCATGATACATAGATTCCAATGACATCACGTTGTACGTCGTGTTTCCACGCTCTACTAATGAGCAGACTGTGTGACATGAGAGAAGCCATGTCAGGTTAGTACTTTGAAAATCAAGATTTATCAAACATGTAGAAGAAGAACGCATATGAAATATATGCAATAAATAAAATTTGGTACTCAATAATTTAATCCTTCAGTCTGTAAAGCTTTGTTCGAATTGTCCCAGACAGCCAACCAAGAGACAAGAGAGCCATCCCAAACACTGTGAATGTGAAATACGACATAATCCAAGCAATAAAAAAAGAGTCTGGATCAGTAACGAAAAAGTTTGACCCTATATACTTCCAGTTTCCGACCCAGACTCATTTTACATCCGGATTGAATACAATACAACATTGGGATGATCTGGGACTATCTAGGACTATATGGGACTACTACATGGGACAAACTTAGATAATATGAATACATCTCAGACAAAAACTTAATTGATTATCTGGGATCAGCACCCCAGATGCCTCCCCAATGCCAATTGAGATAATATGAACCAGCCTCTTAGCATGCACCTAAACACACACAACCAAACTAATGACAGTTATTATCTTCAGGCATTGTCTGTGGAGATCCTATATATCTACTGACTGTTGTGATGTCATCACCTGATAACTTTTTTGAGAGAGATTACTTCAGGAAGAGATGGAAGACTGAGCTGGTAGATAATATGAGAACAGACACAGTGTTCATTGTAGCCAACAGTAAATCTTCTACAATACGCCACAGTATATATCAGGAGTATAAAGAGTGAGTCATATAAACATCAATAATAGTACGAAATAAGAATTACGATATCTCTTGGGTTTCTAACAACTAGAGATATTAGACCCTCTATCTTTAGAAACCATCTTTTATTTGTAAATCTATAGAGCGCATTTTTACAACATGTATTTTATCTGCTATACATATATACAATGTTCTTTACTTCTGGGCAGGTACAAGGACATTTTGTATTTGGATTTTGAGGATGATTATCGTAACCTCACGCTGAAGACGATGTTGAGCCTCGCTGGGCTGTTGATGAATGTCAGCCATTTAAATATATCCTCAAAACAGATGATGATATGATTGTTAACTTTGATGTGCTGGTCAGACAACTTCTTAAGCTGCCCCCTGATCTGACTGAATGTAAGCGTTATATACAGTATTTGAATGTTAGTAAGTGTTATATACAGTATATGAATGTAAGTGTTATATACAGTATTTGAATGTTAGTAAGTGTTATATACAGTATATGAATGTCAGTAAGTGTTATATACAGTATATGAATGTTAGTAAGTGTTATATACAGTATATGAATGTCAGTAAGTGTTATATACAGTATATGAATGTTAGTAAGTGTTATACACAGTATGTGAATGTCAGTAAGTGTTATACACAGTATGTGAATGTCAGTAAGTGTTATACACAGTATGTGAATGTGGGAGTTCATTGATGTGAGTAAGTGTTATATACAGTATATGAATGTTAGAAAGTGTTATATACAATATTAGAATGTTAGTAAGTGTTGTATACAGTATATGAATGTTAGTATGTCAGTCAGGTCATACTCAGCACAAACTCGTTAGCTTGCAGTATATACATGATCAATTTCGTTGTCTGTTTGCAGCCAGAAAATTAAATCTTAATACCTGGTACTCTCAGCTGTCTTCACCGCTTTATTTTGTACTCCAAACAATCCTGACAAACCATATTAGATGATATGTTATACTCACCATTAGGCCCGAACTTAACTGTCACAACATTTTGATATTGCAGATTTATACACTGGATATATGTGGGATAATGCTAAACCGATGCGTCGGAGAGACAACAAGTTTTTTGTCAGTTACAAGGAATACCCACAACAGAAGTATCCTGACTATATGAATGGTCCTGGTTATGTTCTGTCATATAAAGCTGCTACTAAAGTTGTTGAAGCCAGTTACAGAGTGCCCTTCATGACTATGGAAGATGTTTTTGTGGGTAAGTAGCGAACCCTCCTCAATTTAGTATTTAGTGTAAGTCGGATACCACCATAACTCTTAATCTCATAATGGCTACGGTTACCACATCCTAATAATTGAGCAAATAAGATTTTATTGACAGTGAATTGATTGACAGTGAATTGATTGACAGTGAATTGATTGACAGTGAATTGATTGACAGTGAATTGATTGACAGTGAATTGATTGACAGTGAATTGATTGACAGTGAATTGATTGATTGATTGATTGATTTGTATTCTATCACTAACTGTAAGAGTTGCGAGAAAAAGGTTGCTGGTACACGTACTCTGCTAAAAAATAATGAAGTTGCCTTGCATGCTAAAATAGTATTATTGAAAAGTAGTTAAAAAATTGTATTATTAATATAAATGCACGAATCACTATGAAAATGACCCAGAATGAAAATGACCTGAGATGAAAATGACCTGGAATGAAAATGACCTGCATAATGAAAATGACCCGAGGTCAGGGTCATCTTAAGCTGTCCGAATCATTCCGATATTGGCAGGTCACAAAAAGTCTATAACCGGAAATAAAAATGACCCAACCAATCAGACACCCATATGAAAATGACCCAACCAATCACACCCATATATGAAAATGACCCAACCAATCCCTGAAGGTGATGGATGGATGGATTTTATTACTATCACTGACAGCATTATTAAAAGAAAAAAATGAGTCGCGAAATACAGTGTAATTCCTGGCACTTTGAATCAGCAAGAAAAAGCGAAGACACTTGGAATAAAAAATCAAATCTCTGTCTAAAAAAGTATTTCGTTTAAAATAAGAGTGATATGACGCAGAAAACAGTCTCTCCCCAGTGAGCTTCTATGTTTTACTGTACGGTATCTGCCAGATGGACATTTACTCAACAAATCATTGATGAAATGATCCTCATCGTGAATATAGCGTAAGGCCAGTGTTCGTGTCTGATTGTCCATCATGGTATAAATATCGGGATGTTCAATGCCTAACTTAATAGCGTCCTTGAAAATTTTACACAGGCGTTGCTTGTCAGCAGCATACAAGCTTTTAAAAATAATGGGTAAGCAATAGGAGATTCGTGATACAATAAAACTTTTAAAAAGCATATTTGATAGTGATTTAGAGCTTAAAAATACAAAATTCCTGACTACATACATCCTTTGAGAGGCGGTTGAAACTATACCATGCACATGATCATTAAAACGCAGCTTATCGTCAACTAATACACCAAGATATTTAACTTTATCACTAAAAGCAATAGCAGTATCATTTAAAACAAGTGTAGGGGTAGAAGGTTTAACATATTGGGTGGATAGCATCATTTCCTGGGTCTTAGTAGGGTTTAATAAAAGATTTAAATCAGCACATTGTTTAGCAATTCTATGGATTTCATCAAAATAGGAGTTGAGATCTGATTGATTAGCTATGCAGCCTATGATGCAAGTGTCATCTGCGTACTTAATTATTGTAACATTACTCAGGTTTGAGGTAATCCGGTTTGTATATATGGAGAACAAAAGGGGAGACAGACAGCAGCCCTGGGGGGTGCCAGTGTTCGTTATAATAGCATTTGAAGTTTTACCATCAACAACAGTTCTTTGCACTCTGTTAGATAAGAAGCTGTAGACCCACTCAGTGACATTGGAGTCAAGATGAGTAAGCTGCGAGATAAGATCAGGAACATGTATAGTATTAAAGGCCGATGAAAAGTCTAAGAAGAGACATCTAGCATAGTGTGAAGCCTTCTGGTCAATAAAGCTGGTGACAGTCGAAGTTAGACAGAGCAGGGCATCTTGTGTAGACCGATTAGCTTGATATGCGAACTGGTATCTATCCATAGGAGTATGAGCCATAATATAATGTTTTACAAGCCGCTCCATCATCTTGCAGAGACAGCTAGTTAGCGCTATTGGTCGATATTGTTTAAGTTGAGCAGGGTCTTTGACTTTTGGTAGAGGTTTTATTATAGCCGATTTCCATGAAGCAGGTGTAGTTTTAGAGTTGATAGAGGAGCTGAACAGTCTAGTGATGATAGGCGCCAGCTGGTTGGAGCATAGCTTTAAAACTTTGGGAATAAGGCCATCTGGTCCGGGGCCTTTCCTAGGGTTAAGTCCACTGAGCTGTTTGAGGACTATATCTTCTTTTATTTCTAGTGGTGGTGCTGTAGTGTTAGAATTGTTTATCACAGGCGGGACGGGTATAGGTTTCTCATATCTGGTGAAGAAGGTATTCAGGTCATCTGGGGCAAATAGGTTCTGCTTAGGAGTTGTGTTGGTGCTAGTAGGTAGCCCACTAATTTCCTTGATATCTGTCCATGCTTTTGCAGGTTGTTTGACTAGTTGTTGTTGAATTTTGGTAGAGTAGCTTTTCTTAGCGATAATTATTGCCTTGGTTATATCACGCTTAAGTTTGTTATACAGTTTACGATTGCCAGTTTCATGAGCAGTTTGTTTTTGTTCCAACATCTCTGATATATGCTTGTTCATCCACGGTTTTTGGTTGGTACACATCCTGAAACTTTTAGTGGGTATGCAGGTGTCTGTACAGAAATTGATATAGTCTGAGATAACTTCAGTCTGGGTGTGGATATCATCCTCATCAGAAAGTAAATTATCCCAGAGTGTAATATCCAAAGCTGCTTTCAAGTTGTCACAGTTTTCGTTTGTAAACATACGACGGGTTACTCTGGTAGATTTATATTTGAAGAGAGGTGTGTAGGTTGGGATGAGATGAGTTATGTAATGGTCAGATCCTCCGAGGTTTGCAAGTTGGTGGCAATGGCTGAAGGCGTCTTTGAGTCTGATGTAACATTTGTCTAGGATTCTATTGTTTCTTGTCAGTGTTTTAACTACCTGGTAGTATCCATCAAGTCTGAAAGGAAGCTGGTTGAAATCGCCCATTACCATAATACAAGAATCAGGGTGATTTTTCTCCAGTTCCTTAACGTGTGTAGAGATTGTTTTAGCAGTGGAAGTAGCATTATGTTTAAGTCTGGAATTACCGGTAAACGGAGTGTAGCATGAAACAGAGATTATGGAAGAAAATTCACGAGGTAGCCAATGTGGCCGGGATTTGATAGTAAGGATTTCACAGTGGTTGTCATTATGATTGAAGATTACGCTATTGTTTGTTGACCATTTGCTGTCGATGTAGACGAGAATACCTCCTCCACATGATTTACCGCTAGTGTCAGGTTGTCTATCATTTCTAAATTGTTCATATCCATCGAGTTCAGTACGAGAGGTCGATATAGCAGGGCTGAGCCAGGATTCTGTGATGCAGATAAGCTGAGATTGATTTTTTAGGCGCTTAGTGTTCAAGAGAGAGTGCAGTTCATCAAGCTTATTCCGAATCGATTGTGCATTGGTGAGTACAACAGCAGGCAGCGGTACTTTACCATTTTTGTTACTATGGTTCACACGCGCCCCGCCTCGTCTACCTCTCTTTGAAGATCGTAAAAGTTCAGGAGCAGTGTCTTTCACTAGCTGCTTATAATTTATATTCCATATATCTTTTAGCTGACGTTGATTCAATGAGTTTTTAATATCCGACAGAGATTGATAATCCACAAAGGGTTCTAGGCATTTCACACCTCTAGGCTGTTACAACATAGTATTTAACTTTTGTCATAGTTAAAGGTAAAGTATGGAATATATACGTAGCTATGGTAGGCTATCTGGGGTGGGGTTATGGACCCCCCACTCCTGCCTGCCTACCAGTTCACCAATTCAAGAATTGTCATTTTTCTGTTAGAAGATTCAAAATATGTAATATTTGACAGGTGACACTACTATTGACAGCCAGAGTTTTTTTAGCAGAGATCACATCATTTTTCTTGTTGTAATTTAATCATGATGATATAATCAAAATGAACTCAACCATGGCCCTTGCATATGTATGTGTATAATTAATAAATAAATATGTATTGTGTGTCTGGAATACCTTCCCATGCACAACAACATTTTCATGTACCAATCCAATCTTATCGCCTGTTGATTGTTAAAATAACCAAACCAAAACAAGTTGATTCTGTGTTGATAAATCAAGTGAAGGCCAGCTGTGGACGCCATCACCGGGCTTAGGGAAGTTGGCGTCTCCACATCTAGTCTGATCACATTCTATAGATCGAGAATTCTGTCAGTGAACTCATACGCGGCTCCAAGTTGGTTTCCATACTTGTCAAAAGGGGACAAGGAGAGACTTGAAGGGCTTGAGAAATTATGCCTTAAGTGTTGTCCGTAAATCTTGCCATATATGTAGAATGTCATGATGAGCGGCTTGCGGCATTGAATTTAACAGAACATTTGATGCCCCAACTATTATATTGTATTGTATGTGTATTTTGAACCATCTAACATTGCAAAAACCATCACATTAGGCTTATGAGTTGTTGTGTCTCATAAGAATCTGATAGAGCTGTTCTTTCTCTTCTCAGTCCTACTCTTTTCAGCTCTATTAATCATAGGTCTGCAAGAGGATGTTCTACAAGTGTTGAATCTTATACGACTAAAAAATCGATGGCTTGGATTGTTGCTAATCTTTTTAAAATAATTTTGTGACATAGAAAATAAAAATTCATTGACAGTAGTCAAGTTTAGAAGTGATAACCGTTCTTCATAACATTCAATATCAGTATAAATAATCTTAGTGGCCGTCTTTTGGCAGTGTTCGAGAATAAACTATGTCCATAATGTAGCAGAGCACACCAGCCATCCATTTCACCATTACCTACATTCAAACCCTGTCACATCACAAAACCCCGGCCCTCCCTTAATCCAACACAGCTCTTTGCGGAAAAAGCCTTTTTATATATACACCTAACTACATCAATACCTTTTTTCTTATTGTTTCTTTTTTTGTTGTTGTTTACAAATACAATGGTCATATTTGCTCCTTGAATTGATCGGTGTAAAATATCATATATCAAAATTTCAAACTAAAAATACCAAGAAGCATAGAAAAAGAAATCATAATCAAATAATAAATTACATAGCGCAAAATACTATTGCTGTTCGAAGCGCTTCTATAGTCCTTATTATATGTTGTGCAGTAGCGTCCGGGATTGACAATCAATCACAAATTCATTTGTAAAGTGACATTTGTCATGTATATATCTGAGAGAGAGGGTCTTACGTTGATTAGTCATCAGAGTGTTAATCGTAGAGAGGTGAGAACAATGCTGATATCAGCTATAACATCACATTTAGTCAGTAAATGACCTTTGTGGTTGCCAATGTTTGATGACTGAATTGGAGTAATCATTTGCTTGTTTGAGGACAAAAGTGACAAATGCACACAACATGACACCATGTGCAAAATGTAACAAAACTCTGCACAAAATGTGACAACGTGCAAAACCCAACAACAATACAAAATTCCTTTACTATTTATCGCTTTCTGTTGCCATCATCGCTAGAAAATTGGAGTATGTGACGAGCAACATGACTGTCAAAGATATTACAGCAATCGGATAGCCTTGCCCCAGTTAGTTCACCTGCAATAACACACAAAAAATATATATGCTACTCAATGCTAATGTTTAAGTTAATATGATTAGAGAATTATGAATAGTCATCAAAAAGTTAGGAATTCAGATTTTGTTTTGACTTTTGAGCTGCTGAAAATATCTTAAGATATCCAAAATACACAATGCTGCTATGTTATAGACAGCAAAATGTGTGGAGTATTCTTACTTTGTATATTTTATCATAAAAACGATACTGTATGTCCACCATAAAATCAATGAAGAGGTTCATTGATCAAGAGTCAACATAATAGCAGCTGTTACCAAAGTGAAACTGATACATGTGTGTAACTAGCCTAGGCTAACTCTCTTGTGTAGGGGGTTTGTAACCCCACCCCAAACAGCCTCCCAAGGCTGTGTAAATATTCCTCACTTTACCTTTAACTATGAATACCTTCAAGGATTGGTTGGGTCATTTTCATATATGGGTGTGATTGGTTGGATCATTTCATGTAGGTGTCTGATTGGTTGGGTCATTTTCATGTAGGTGTCTGATTGGTTGGGTCATTTTCATGTAGGTGTCTGATTGGTTGGGTCATTTTCATTTCCGGTTATAGACTGATTTAATCTCCTTGCACTATTTTATATATATGTCAAGGTCAACTTAAGGTTGTTTTCATACTCAGGTCATTTTCATTCTGGGTCATTTTCAATGTTTTCCAAATGCACATGTGTCTTAAAAAGCAGTCTTTGCCCCAGGCAGTGCGGTATTTACGGTGTCTAAGCCGACCTGAGGGGCACCGTTCGAGGTAGTTCTGGATAAAGTGTTCGTCGTCAGTGAATATCTGCATTACACGATTTTTTAAATGAGTGTTAACTAGAGTGCCGAGATCAAAATTAAGCTGTAATCCTAGCCAGGAAGCATCTTTAAATATTTTGCGCATGTCCTTCTTATCTCGTTGATAAATGGCAGGATAGAGGACTGGTAGACAATACATTATTATAAGTGAAACAATAAAACTTTTAAAAAGCATGCATGCTAATGGCTTGGTACTCAAATACAGAAAGTTTTTAATTATTTACATTCTTTGATTTGCCTTACGAACAACATTTTGGATAGCAAACTTTAATGCCAAATCAGTAGAAGGTGTAGTGAACAGGAACTAAAGTTAACAAAAAGGTAATAATAATGTTGTACTATGCTGCAAGGTTTGATTATCCTTCACTCTACACTCGAGCTCTAGCCACTCTATTCTTGGCCAGTGTTAGAAGAAGGTTGTTTCCTCTGTGGTGGTGCCTCGATACCAAACATTTACAATATCCCTCCGCCATGTTCTGTTCTAGGCCATTGTAGGGTGTTGGCGGGAGAATTGCATTTTGAGGACCCTGGTTTTATTATCTTTCTTTTCCTTGATACAGTTTCCATCGCATACTTACACTTTTGGTGTTCAGAAATGTGACATCATTAACCAATAAGTTCTGGCACAATTTTTATCATCAGAAAAATATTTCAGCAATTACTCACTAATCGCTCACTCACTAATCGCTAACTCACTTGCCCACTCACTCACTCAATCGCCCATCCACTCAAACACTCACTCCCCCACTCACCCACATATTCGCTTACTCACCCACTAACTTACTAACCAACCAACCAACTCACCCACCCACTCACTCCCCCACTCACCCACTAACTCACTAACCAACCAACTCACCCAACCAAACAACTACCCACCCAACAACTCATTCCCCCACTCACCCACCCACTCACCCATAGTCTGAGCCCCCCAGACTTTTGCCCTTCGCCCGACGGCCTCCCGGCGAGGGAAAGTCCGAGAACAATGCAGGATCTTGCTGGTGTTGTCTGACCTTAGATATTATAAGTAAATAAAGGGGAACACTAAAACTGAAATATCTATTGATTTCTATTCATGCCACCTACTATATTGCTCCAGGTATGAGAATTTTCTAGTCAGACTCTGGGAAAGTAGCCTCATGTTTGGGAAATACATACCCATGGGCAGATATATTCACTACCAAATATTTCATTTTGAATAAGGGCGGTCATTCATGACACTGTCAAAAGGTCATACAACGTGTATTATTGGACCCTTAGGCTATATGAAGTAAGATAAATGTAGAAGTAATGGGAGGATAAATCCAAGAAAATCCTGCAAAGTGCATAGACTAACTCACCCACTAACTTACTAACCAACCAACTCACCCACCCAACCAAACAACTACCCACCCAACCAAACAACTACCCACCCAACCACTCACTCCCCCAACTCACTCACCCACCCACACACTTCCTCACTCATCCACCAACTCACTCACATACACATCCTAACAACACTCACACTCACTCACTAACTACTGATCTCCCCACTCAACCGCCAACACATCAACGTCCACGCATCACACTGCCGTGTATTCAACTCACATGTATTCGAGAAGGAGTGGCTAATCTTCTTAGTTCTCTCTGTCAGTCGCTATTCCTTATGCTAATATCCGGTTCCACTACACTACACTCACCTTGTTAACCACACATCACACTACTGACCCCACGCCGCACTCACCTTGTTAACATACTCACAGACAACAGTACTGTTAAGTGTTGAATGGGCAGCAGCACCATCTAAAAACTCAAACATGAGAGTAAAATATATGTTATCTTATATTGTAGGCCTGTGTGCTAAAGAAGCTAACATTACCGGATATAGTAATGTTCGATTCCAAAGAGGTTCAATACAGGCTGAGTATGATTACTGCCACTTCCTCGACGTTGCGGTACTTCATCACGTTGACTTTAATGTCAGAGAGCTGTATTATTTTGATAAAATGATAAACAGTCATCGTTATGACTTTGAATCATGGGGCTCTGGTGATGTTAGTATTAAAGATATGATATACATTCAGAACAAATCTATAACAAGTAATGTAGGATATCCTATGATCTATAGATGTTCAAACTATACTTGGTATATGTTTAACAAAAGTCAGCACTCAAACTTAGTCAAAAGGGGCATTCCCCAGGAGAGGATAATTGATCTATAGAACCTGACGAGTCTCCCTGTTTAGTAGGGAGGCTCCCAGTTTTTTCCTTGTATTTGCTTTACCATTATGTAGCTATTCATAACTTTTACCTAGCCTAACACTTTTGTTAGGGCTGTCTCTCTCTAGTTTGGATGAAGTACAACTATAACATTTGTAAAATCAGGTCAAATGACGCAATTCAAATATGAACGCTCAAGTTTTAGCTTAGAATTGCATCCACACTGCGAGATGCAGAGTGGTACTCTGGGACAGGAGCTTGTTCACAAAGACCTCCTGTTTTCCGAGTCTGCCAAGTTGTCATGGATGGACCGTAATTCCCATCCCCTCCCCACCTCATCTAGATAATTTTTGAATCTTTCTATTGCGGAGGAAAATACGTTTTCCTACCCCTACAGTACACATACCTATGTAGTTGCTTATTACTTTTACTGCTTGTATGCAGATATTTCAGTATCTTAGCCTAGCCTACCAGTGTTCCTCTAAGGTTGAATAAATTACAACAATAGCATTCACAAATATAGTAAAATGATGCAATTCATAAAATGAACACTCAAATTTTAGCTTTGAATATAATAAACAAGAGCTGAATTGCACCTGCACTCTGGGACGCAGTGAGGTGTTCCGGGACGCAGTGCGGTGTTCCGGGACGCAGTGCGGTGTTCCGGGACGCAGTGCGGTGTTCCGGGAAGCAGTGCGGTGTTCCGGGACGCAGTGCGGTGTCACGAGACGCAGTGCGGTGTCACGAGACGCAGTGCGGTACTCCGGGTTTGGAATTTGTCAGCAGGCACCTATTGATCAGCACACATGATCAGTCTTAAATCGTTTAACAGTGTTGTGACAATAAAATTGTTGCCTCAAAAAATTTATATTGAAAATGAGTGCATGGTCGGTGCAGATCATTAAACAGCAGTGCAGTGCAAGGTTAGTTGTTTGGTGGCAGTGTGAGTGAGTGAGTTAGTGTGTGATCACCTGCTCACAGACTGCTCACACTCTGCTCACACACTGCTCACACACTGCTCACACACTGCTCACACACTGCCCACACACTGCCCACATACTGCCCACACACTGCCCACACACTGCCCACACACTGCCCACACACTGCCCACACACTGCCCACACACTGCCCACACACTGCCCACACACTGCCCACACACTGCCCACACACTGCTCACACACTGCTCACACACTGCTCACACACTGCTCACACACCTTATAGTGCTCCTGTATGTGTGACCCATACTACCACAGGAAGCGATACTACCACACGAGCCTCACAGGAAGCATGTCTCAGATAAAGGATATTAGGCACTTGTGAATCTACAGATGTTTTAATATACTAATACATTAATCGCTTTGGTGGTCACTACGTAACTGTATTTGTTGTCTTATCTCCATACAAGTCATGCAAAGTCTCCACTGAATTCCATTAATATTACTACATGTATTACTTCTTCATTTATCAACAAACTTGTTCACCTTCAGGTTCATTTATAGTCTACCTCTTACTGATTATCCTACAATTCCACCACATAAGACTACAGCTGTAGTCGAATCTATCACTGATGGCTCGTACGATGGCCTCTCACTCCATACTGTGGGCTGCTATTGTCTTACAGTTTGGCTTCTTTCTGGTATTATCTGCTTTGTACCTATGGAGAAGTCCTAGTTTCATCAAGCAGACACCTGATTGGTCACTTCAGGTCCAAAATAAAGACCTCCACCAATCACCAGCAGCTGTAGTGTTCGAGGTATGGCAGTATCTTGTAAAATGATAAATCGTTACTGTTACGTTATGATTTGAATTTCTCGCTTGGTAAAATTTCTGATGGATATGAGGACAGCCATTTATACTGAAAGACAACCAGCAGGTATTATATAATCGACCTGTATTTATTTTGTACTAACATCTGCACCGTTGATGGTTTCATGGAGTCTACTGTCATATATTGCATGCTCATAGGATAGTTATGCTTATCGGAACTAAAAAAGGTTTCACAGCTTGGGATCCATCCTACAAAAACAAACCTGATCTCTGATCTCATAAGCTTGCATTTTATTGAGATTGTTTTCGTAATTATTAGTCAAAGAGGTTAAGAGAGGCTCTGAGTGAAGATTCAAGAACCAAATTAAGGTCACAATCACTGACTCCGGCTAATCATCAACATCCGGGCAGGCAAGGATCAAAGGCTAAGCAAGGATCACATGCTAGGCGAGGAGCAAAGGCTAGGCTAGGATCACATGCTAGGCGAGGATCACAGGCTAGGCAAGAAGGAACCCAGCTACACACACTCAACTATAAATACCATCTCAACCCTTCAGGTGAGAATACCCAATAGCTCTAACCTCTAACCTGCTCTAACCTGCTCCTGAGGGGCCCGCCACAGCGAGCCGATGTGTTTATGTGTGAGAGCTGTATGGTTTCTGAATGTTCTAGATAATATTTAATGTTTTTATCACCCAAAAGTATAACTGTAGTTTGCATGAGTGACATAGTAGGCCCTCGTGATCTCAGACAATGTGTGCAGTGAGCCTGTGTTCCTACTTGTTATAGTAGAAGCTCTCTTGATTTCAGACAATGTGTGCAGTGAGCTTGTGTTCCTACTTGTTATAGGAGAATCTCTCTTGATTTTAGACAATGTGTGCTGTGAGCCTGTGTTCCTACTTGTTAAAGTAGAAGCTCTCGTGATTTTAGACAATGTGTGCAGTGAGCCTGTGTTCCTACTTGTTATAGTAGAAGCTCTCTTGATTTCAGACAATGTGTGCAGTGAGCCTGTGTTCCTACCTGTTATAGTAGAAGCTCTCGTGATTTCAGACAATGTGTGCGGTGAGCTTGTGTTCCTACTTGTTATAGGAGAATCTCTCTTGATTTTAGACAATGTGTGCTGTGAGCCTGTGTTCCTACTTGTTAAAGTAGAAGCTCTCGTGATTTTAGACAATGTGTGCAGTGAGCCTGTGTTCCTACTTGTTATAGTAGAATTTCTCTTGATTTCAGACAATGTGTGCAGTGAGCCTGTGTTCCTACTTGTTATAGTAGAATCTACCACATACAATGCTATGGAGAGAGACTATTTCAGGCGTAGATGGAAGGTAGACCATGTAGATGGAAGGAGAGTAGCTGTGATGTTTATCACGGCTAACAGCGGAATAAATCAAACTTATGAGCTTCTACAAGAGGAATACAAAAGGTGAACAATTGTATTATTAGCTGATCTTAACTCTTGTTTCTTCTCATCAGGGAGCCATATTATACATTATATCATAACATCATGTGAGGGCCGCTTACCTTTTTTGTTACCGCTGTGATGTATTTTTATATTCATTGGTATATGACCTTAGGTATACTTGAGAGCCTTCAATTTTGGGGCCCCAACGCAAACACTTTGCGGGAGGTGCCCCCGGTCAATCCTCAAGTGGGTGGCCACACCGAGTCCTCTCCCACACCATTCCTGCGTACCATGGGCCTGAGGCTGTTTATTAAAGCCAAGCCATCTATATTCCAAACAGAAACTACTTTGGCCACCAAAACAATTGTCAACCCTGCATTACTCCTTATTATTCCCCCCTGTCACATCACATCAGAGATGGAGCCCACAGTGCTCTTTAAGCTGATTGTAATACATAATGTAATACATCATATATGTAACACACCCTCAAAGTGGTATATTGTGATTATAATCAGCCACAGATCCGCACTGCAGGCTTTATCTCTGATGTGACCAGCCTTATTATAAGAATCAACTGTTACCCGGTTATCTCTATCAGGGAGGGTCTCCCAGCCTCCCTATCTCTATATGATTGTCCTACTTATTTACTGTAGGCACAGAGATATCTTACATATTGATTTTAAAGACAATTATCGTAACCTCACACTGAAGACAATGTTGAGCCTTCGCTGGGCTATTGATGAATGTCAGCCATTTGAATATATTCTCAAAACAGATGATGATATGATTGTTAACTTTGATGTGCTGGTCAGACAACTTCTTAAACTGCCCTCTGAGATGACTGAATGTAAGTGTTATATACAGTATTTAAATGTTAGTCGTAATTTACAGTATTGGATATGAATGTTTGAAGCTAAGGCAAATATAGCTTAGCTCAAAAAGATCTACTCATGTTATCACAGTTTTAATCACTATGGTTCCATGCTTCGAATTTGTGGTTGAATCCAATTTTAGAATGGTTAGAATCCAGTGGATTCTAACCATTCTCATGATGGAAAAAACATAAAAAACATCTACCGCAGCTGGGACTTGAACCCCAGACTCCCACATGTATTCCCTTTGTGTGCAAGCACGCGCTAACCATTCAGCCACGCTGCCAATTAGAAAGTAGGTTGAATTAACACGGTATGGATATTCGCGTCCAAAAAGTCATCCGTCACAATCTGAAAGTGTCATTTCCATGGGGCGATTACTCCCGAAATCCTTACAAAATCGCAACATGGAATCATAGTGATTATCAGGACAGTTTTATTATTTAAAGCGCTCAAACTCTGCCGGGGATTCTGGTCTTGACCTTTCTTATCAACCACATCTTAACCAGAGTAGTTATGAAACACCAGAAACAGTGTATCATATTTCAGTCAGCGTTCAAAGCGATTACTATTTGTGGGTTATATCTTTCCATATTCAATATAAAGCTCCGAGTTTCTTCTTCAGACCGAGTTATTGCGCATAGTAATAATTAAATAATGATAATTCTATCCTTGATGTTACAGATTTGTACACTGGTGTGATGATGTCACACAAGCCTCCGATACGTGATACATCTGATAAGTGGCATGTAACATTACAGGAATATCCGCACAATGTATACCCTGACTATATGGGTGGTCCTGGTTATGTCCTGTCATATAAGGCTGCTGATAGAGTAGTTGATAACAGCTACAAGGTGCCCTTCATGCCTATGGAGGATGTTTTTGTTGGTAAGTGAAAACTCCAATGACATTTTGTATCCTGTATTATCCTTATTACTTTGTGACTTGGTGTTGCGATTCAAAAGCTGCAGTAATCAGTACTCGGTGACAGGAGGTAATTAAATATCTGAGCAAGCAGCAGTTATTTGGTCTGGGCTATGTTTGCCTGAAATAGGGGAAGATTTTGCAACCACAGTGTTCCGCATATAATTGACTTTTCAATGGTTTGTTTGTAACTTTGTAATCTCTTTAATAAATAGCATCTACATACGAAATGCCTTTCATCAGGAAATCGGTTTTGTTTTCAATGTAAAGATATATACTTTTATTGGCAACCAAAGTTATCTCATTGGAATGCTTTGCACTCAGTGGCAGAAAAACAAAAAGGAAACAATACGGAAATTGAATAGAATATCACTAACGATGTTGATCAAGTTGATCACATATGGTTGAATGGCAATCTTTGGTTCATCAAAACTTTAGTTCCCTACTCCATAGTACAAATTACTTTGCCATCCCTATGAAGGTCTAGGTGTGTCTCAATCAGGACCGGGAGTTGTCTTCTTAATATCAATGAGGAGATAAGTCATATTATGTCTTATCTCCTCATTGACATTAAGAAGACAACTCCCAGTTAATTTGGTTGAATGGTAGTTGACAACTGAATAATGTCCAGTTTTTTAATATAATCTGCAGGTATATTTTTTACACTGCATGAAGATATTTTACTCTGCAGGTAATTTTCTTACTCTGCAGGTATATGCGCTAAAGAAGGTAATATAACGGGATACAGTAACTTGAGATATTCTAACTGGGAGATTTGGGATTATTATAACTACTGCTGGGCTAGGGAGATGACGATCCTACACAAAGCTGATTACTCAGTGCGTGAGCTCTACTACTACGATAGATATATAAATACTTATCAATTTAACTTTAAGTCGTGGGAGAGGCCTGACATCATAGACGAGATGATCTACTCCCAGAAAAAGGCTAAACAAGATAACATACCGTTTGAGTATATCGGGTATCCTATGATATATAAGTGCTCTAAGCACACATGGCAGATAGAACAGACTAAGTGTATGTATAAACATACAGTCAAATGGAAAATACCTCAACATCGTATTATTACCGTTTAACTTGCTAGAGTTATACAGTTTGATTTGGGAGTTTCTTCCCTTCTTTTGATGGCTACCGCCAGGTCACATGACTTATGGTGGTTTAAATCATTTGAAACAATAGCTGAAGTGCTAACAATTTTCATGGAACAAATAAAATAAAGCCTATAAAAATTAATGGTGAACAAACTTTCTTTGTACTAAATTTGTCTGAATTTGAGTCTCTCCGCTTAGTATACCGATATAGCGACTTGAAGTAGAGCATCTCCATATGCAAACAGATAACAGTAACTTTGATCGTTTATATAATACAATGTTTTGAGTAAGTCCAACACACTGTCAATCTCCAATTATTATCCTTAAGAATGATGAGTATTTTCACTAAATTTCAAATCACACTCTTTCAACTATTTGAAAAGTCCGCTGCTTATTAGATTGCCCCAAAATATTTCCTGTAATTTAGAATGGCGACTTCAACAATTTGTAGGCAGGTCGCTGACTTAAATCTCACTTGGTGAGATATATCACCCTGCAGCTTGTTGTGTTCAAGTGATACTCAGTGTATTACCCCTAAATATTGACCTGACCTAACTTTTCTGTGTTCGTTATTTGGTTTGATGTTTGTGAGTGAGTGAGCGAGCGAGCGAGTGAGTGAGTGAGTGAGTGAGTGAGTGAGTGAGTGAGTGAGTGAGTGAGTGAGTGAGTGAATGAATGAATGAATGGGTGGGCGACTCAGGTACCGGGCGACTCAGGTACCGGGTGACTCAGGTACCAGGCGACTCAGGTACCGGACATCTCATCGTATCATATATTAATCGTTCATTATAGTGACACTGAGATGCTGCTTTCTTTGAGGCAACCTGTAATATTTTTTTCACCTACTTGTATTTTGTATTCTTATCTTTGTGTATATAAATAACCAGTTCTCATGATCCTTAGGATATTAAAGTTATTGCCACATGATTCGGTAAAATGGCAAGATCTTTTCAGGTTTCCTGAGGAGTTGAATTTAATGAGTCGCTGATGGTGGCTGAGTTATCTAAATCTATTGAGAATAATGTACTTGTGATAACCTATACTACCAATGCTGTAAATATCAATATAAAAGGAAACAGATTGGATATGAGGCTGAGACCCCCTGTTCACCATCCATCCAGCCACCCAGGCCGGTGATTCCGCACCTTGTTTAACTTGGTTAATTTTCACATCCAAACTTCAATAAAACTAAGTCACCAGGAGAATCTTCACGGCTCCGCCAAACGTGAAGGCAGCATATTTCAGCCTTGTGTCAAAGTCATGTGTAACAATTCGAAGCTCAGTGTTACTCATCGTGTGTGCTGCCTCGCAGGGTTTATATGCCAGCAGATTGTAAATCTAGCTTCATAGTACAAGCGATGCTGTATTTTTCAGTGAGCCTTTTCATGTTGTGTTTGATACGTGATGCAACTTGCCAGGTAGTTTGGAAAGGCATCGGTACATACACCTACACAGTGATTGGTAAGTGTATATATTAATATTATTTAACAAAGAATAACATCGAGGCATGTGAGTGTCGTTGTTTTCCTACACCTACACCATGGCCTAAACATTATTATATACATATTTTATATTTTCTATACATATATTTCTTTTTTTATTGGTTTTATTTTATTTTGTATATAAGAAACTTATATGAAAACCTCTATGAATATGTGTAATAATACTTATTATATATTGCAGATGACGCTGCATGGCATCTGTTTAACCATGTGCTGAGCTATGCGTATGACCATGATCAGTATCCTGTTATAATAAACCCGGCAGCAGGGCATGTGTGAGTCATCAACTACAGTCAAGTTAACCTTACACTACATGATATGATATTTGAGATTATATAATTGGTAAATTATAGACTACAAAAATAGAAGCCGTGTGACAAGGCTAGGAAAATTTTACAAATTTGATAAGAATAATGAAACTATACATCACTGTTGGACTTTACCATCGTTGATTTTGTATTGAACTTCAATCCCAAGCGTTTTCCATAAGGTTTGTATTCAATTTTTTTTCTGTTTCAAGGCTGGCAACTAAGGTAGCCTTGGGCCGATCACAATCTTAAATGGAGAAAGTGTTTAAAATATTCGTTAGTTAAAGAAATATTCATCCATATACACAGCGGACTATTCTGTATTCATATGATAGGTTATCACATATATATGTTAGCCCCTGTACTTGTTATGTTAGCCCCTGTACTTGTATTTTATGTTAGCCCCTGTACTTGTTATGTTAGCCCCTGTACTTGCCTTTATAAATGTATTCCACTGTCGGTTCAGGTGTCTCAGTGCTCAATTTGTCATTATTAATTCCAAGCTGCAGCCGGGTATCGCTAGTGATGATGCTTGAAGATATACTTAACTCAGTGATTTGAGAAGCTGCCTAGGGGCCCCGATTTGTTCATAATGCATTGAAAAGCTGTGTGGGTTGCAAAAGACTTTTCCGTACAACACGCTGTTATTGGTTGGGCTGCTTTGGTGACCCCTGCTAGTGCTTGGGACGTTTAAAAAAGGTTGTTCGGTGAAAATTCTATCAAATTGATCACAACAAGCTGCTAAATCTATGGCAGTTATCAATCTCAAAATCTAATTGAAATTGGTATTGGTAATTGGAGTTATCAATAAAAAAAACTTGGTATGTGGCCTGTGAGTCAATGATAACACAGTACCTACTACACAGTTAACGTTAACAGGGTAACTGTAAATTGCTGAACAGACTGAACAGACTGAACAGCTGAACAGAATTTCTCAGACTACTATTTGTTTGATTCTTTACGTGATTGGCTAATTTTGCATAAGCATGGACAATTCTTTATATTCTTCTCATTAAATTATTTATCTTAAGTTTGCATTCACCTTGGTTTCTTTCAATTTTATTCACAGTAATTTTTTCGTCGTTACACTACTAGTGAATGGATGGAAAGTAGCCTCCCTCCCCCTATAAACAAAGCTTGTTAAGACTGGCTAGATGGAAGGTTGAGCTGGATAATGTTTCTGGTGTCCAATTTCCAGAACACCATCAGATTTGGGCAGAAATGGCACATTGATTGCTTCATTTGCTTGCCCTTAATGTGTTATATTAGGTGCCAACAGGAACTTAATGACTCATCAAATCATTTGGTTAAGAGGAATATGTTTGAGAAGTGATAGTCACCCAGAGAAATGACTACAAATGATAATTTTAGTCTGAGAATTTCTGTTCAGCTGTTCAGTCCGTTCAGCCTGTTCAGCAATTTACAGTTACCGCGTTAACAGTTAACAGTTAACAGTTAACAGTTAACGTCACACACAATTAAACGCCTCAGCGCTTTAGCTCTTTATAGTGTCTTGTCTAGGTTTATTATTAAGTCTATAATGAAACCTTTGTTGTAGTTGGACTGATAACAATGTTAGGGCTAGTTACTCAGACTCTGCGATCGATGGACAGAACACTACTTGTGTCAGGGCTCAGCAGTCATGGTTATGGTTTAGCTCAGAACCAGCCTCTGCCTGGAACCAGCCATGGATCAGAATAAAACTGTTTGAGCTGGTCGCCATTCATTCAGTCTCCGTTATGACAGGTAAGATTAATTATCAATCTGACTTTGCTTTTAAGAGCCAATCAACCAATCAATAAACCAATCACACAAAGTGCTTGTTTGTGGTGGTCTCTAGTTATAAGTTTCACTTCTCAACACCAAGCTAACTGTATGTATTCAGACATCAGAGCCACAAGAATTGAGAAGGACCATAGAAAAATAAATTTACCCAAGACAGATTACTAAATCAAATGGATCATGATCATTGAGGAATTAGAGCACATAATTAAAACCAAAGTAACTTTAAAGCTTGAAACTGGTTCAACATAAAACTGTTCGCTGCAAATCAAATCAATGACAACCATGAGTAAACCAATTGTTACTGCACAATCCGATGTTGTAACATCACCACAAGTATGTGTCTCAGTGAAGAGGCACATACTTTCCTGTCTCAAATGATTATTAATCAGTCTATTGGCCGAACCTTTATATTGCCTGTGAGAATTACTCGTGTCTTGACCAGATCTCAGTGCATGTGTGAACTCGAGGGAGCAACCTGATGATTTCTCAATCTATATTACATCTACTGATATACATAAATACGAGAGTAACAAAACTCTAGTACGACAGAGACAGTCGTTCTTAGCTGACCCGGCTGCCTTTTGTGGTAGGTTATTAGTGTTTCCTCTTAGTTGATCTCCTAAAATCTCTAGTCACTACGTTACTCCCTTCTTTGCAAAGAATTTTTTCTCCAGCCAAATTATCCAGCTTAACCCTCCATCTAGCCAGTCTTGACAAGCTTTGTTATGGGGGGGGGGGGGCTTATGGTTCCACCCAAACGAAGCTTGCCAAGACAAGTTACTTCCCTAGTGTAATGCCGAAAAATAGAAAGAAACCAAGGCGAATGCAAACTTTAAATAAACAAATTAATGAGCAGAATATAAGAATTTGTCCACGCTCATGCAAAATTAGCCAATCATGTATAGAATCAAACAAATAGTAGTCTGAGAAATTCTGTTCAGTCCGTTCAGCCTGTTCAGCAATTTACAGCTACCGAACAAACACTGATAGATATGAGTTAAAGAACAGAAATATATATTATATAACTTCTCTGAGTATGATTGTTGTACTGCACATTGTCTTCTTCCTGACAGGGATGGTGAACTTTATACACTCAGATATACAAGGATGTGATAACAGAATCACAGAGTTTATAAAGAATGTGTGTATCCCATCTCGGCCTCCTCTACTGGCCAGTCAGTGGGTGCCCTTCGATCATACAGGTGCGCAATCAAGGTAACAACTCCTCGCCAAGCACTCAACAAACATCATAATTACTTCTGTGTCCTCACTGAATGTCTCTGTGATGATTATCAGAGGTCCCTGGTTTTACATCGCATCTGCCCTTACCTATTATAGATTAGGTATTATTCTACAGTTACACTATAATACACCCTGTATTACACCCTGTATTAACCCTGTATCACACCCTGTATCACACCCTGTATCACACCCTGTATCACACCCTGTATTACACCCTGTATTACGCCCTGTATTACACCCTGTATTACGCCCTGTATCACACCCTGTATCACACCCTGTATCACTCCCTGTATTACTCCCTGTATTACGCCCTGTATTACGCCCTGTATTACGCCCTGTATTACACCCTGTATTACACCCTGTATTACTCCCTGTATTACTCCCTGTATTACGCCCTGTATTACACCCTGTATTACGCCCTGTATTACGCCCTGTATTACGCCCTGTATTACATTCTGTATTACGCCCTGTATTACGCCCTGTATCACACCCTGTATCACACCCTGTATTACTCCCTGTATTACTCCCTGTATTACACCCTGTATTACGCCCTGTATTACACCCTGTATTACGCCCTGTATTACTCCCTGTATTACTCCCTGTATTACAGCATACATGGAGCTGTTTGATGACCATAGCGCTGCCACATTAGACTGTGAGAATGAAGACTATGAGATTGATGTTTTATTGGCCTACTGGTTTCCATCTGCCGGTGTAAGTATGTCAATATACTGCTAGAGCTCTCACTTTGTCTAGTACCTACAACCTGAGATTTACATTCAACTAGTAACCGAGGACTCTTATTGCCTTGATGAGAGCTATTTGAGTCACCTTCATGGACATTGTAAACTCCCAAAAGTTCAGTTATTTTATTTTAGTTTTAAATTTTCAGGAAGAACACTGTACTGCTAATGTGACTGAACAAGCTCGCAAACTGTTTAATCATCTCACCAAGCTCACTGTCGATATCACGTCAGCATCAGACAACAATAGCGCAGTTAGAAGTATTCTGGAGAGCAGCCTCTGTCAGAATCAGCGAGGACTACCTCTCAAACTACGAATATACTATCGCTGTATCAAGAAAGGTACTTAGTTTAGTTTTGGGAGTGTGTGCTCAATTGGGATTGGGACTGATAAATTTATCTTTAGATTCTTTCTTATAGGATAGAAAACACGTGGAAGTTATCACAGCCTAGAATCTGCGTTGCGATAAGCTGCCAGTACTACAACATTATTATTGTAATTATATATTGTATTCCCTTCCGTTGCAGAGAATAAAGTTTGTCACTTTTATAATGCTCTGGTGAACAATAGAAGCACCACCGATGTGTTACCGCTCATCAAATCTCAGGTACCGCTCAGTAGAATACATAACTGGGGATTGTGTTTCTGGCTGCGAGTTGACCCGCTGCCTCCTGCTGATACCACTGTAATAAGGATAACTACTGAGGATCTACCTGAAGATAATAACGGTCAGCCTGAAGGTGAGACTTATACTTCTCAGCCAATCAGATTAGTCTGAAGGTGAGACTTATACTTCTCAGCCAATCAGATTAGTCTAATCGTGAGACTTATACTTCTCAGCCAATCAGATTAGTCTGAAGGTGAGACGTATACCTCTCAGCCAATCAGATTAGTCTGAAGGTGAGACTTATACTTCTCAGCCAATCAGATTAGTCTGAAGGTGAGACTTATACTTCTCAGCCAATCAGATTATTAGAAACTGGTGTCAGTCCAGAGCTGAGTTAAATGTGGAGCCGTAGCATTATTTGGATAAGCATGCACATGATGCACATGTTTTCTAAAATAGTGCCTGAATCTAGACTACCGCCCTCCACCTACGTAAGATATCCAAAACGAATCGCAATGAAAAACCTGTGTTTTTTACCTGTTCTAGGACTCGAATTGATAGATTTTAAAAATAACAACCTATAAAATGAAATGTGAACTTGTGTCCTGACATTTATCCTGAGGCAGCATTGACCACTGCGTCAGTGGCGTATATTAGCAATCACGGACCACGGATATCCGTAAATAAAAATTCGTGTTAATTACGTTCAAGCCAGGCTCAGTGTGTAGAGCGTCTGCCTGGTATTCTCTGTTTATTAAGAATGTCGTGGGTTCGGATCCCAACAATGTCAGATTTTTTTCCAAATGGGTGCTTTATAACTGGAGCATTTTTACTTTTCCCAAGGGGGGGTCTTATAAGTGAGGAATTACGGTACATACAAAGTTTGACTTTTGACCTTGAGCTGGACAAGCCAATCAAAAGCCCGGTGTATTGACACACACCCACACCCTCCCCGCCACGCCTACGGCGTGTGGATCGGGCTGCGCCCGATCATTATGCTCATCTCTAAAACGTCAGTGAGTGAATTTTCTTAGAATATACGCCCCTGCACTGCATCTCTTTTTACCTATAACTTATTGAGAAGGTTTTAATATTTTCTTGCAGGTATAAGTGTGTTTGTGTCCAGTAGTGGTTTTGTCTATATGTTACTCAGAGGGTATGTGGCTCTGGTTGAGGAGCAGATGACTCCGATATCATGGCATCATTACTGTATCCTACGAAGAAGGAACGCATTCAGTGAGTAACTGTCAAATTTTCAGCATTCAAGAATTCCTCATACGGAAATGGTTGCCACAGGAACTAGTCTTGTTTGAAAGCCTGTGTGTGGACTGGTTGATATGAGTAAATAGCTTCAGAGTTAGAACCGGTAATCACAAGTGAGGTTTTAACCTACAAACACTTTGGTAGATGTAGCTGTTGATTTTGAGAACACTGGCAGACAGATATTTCACTACACTGATCAGGACTTATCTATTCCTGAGGATAGTTATATTTATATATTTGGAGATTTGTTCAGCGGAGGGATCGGAGGTCTGATGATATGGAGTCATGGTGGGTCACAATTATCCTTATATGATACGACATCCTGGTACCACTTACATCACTAGTATGTTGAAGGCTTGTTTTCTTGACCATTGGTTTGTCCTTTACCTTGTCATGCGGCCAATCTTGTTTTAGTGGCTGCATGGCAATGCCACTGTGTCCTGGCATAATGGTTATACAATTATGAAGACAGGAGACTGACTGCAAACTGTTAACAATTTGTATCCTTGTGTCTGAAGCTTGGTTATGCGATTTTGGTGATGAAATGATTACATTTTTGAAAATTATTGTTATTATCTTTGAAGTTCTGGACGGAGATGTCAGGAGTTATCTACTTGCCGATTCTTGTGTACCATTAGAGCAGCCTCAGTTCTACATGTCGATAGATGAGGGAACGACACAACCCGTCACATTCTCACTGAGAAACTTATCAGATAATACATTGCACCCTGATTTTACAGTACAACACTCTCTAACACCTGTCAGATGTGAGTCTCACCTGTCATATAACAGAACAGATTCAAACACTTAATATCGAACTGAAGGTGTAAAACAATTCCTTGACCAAATCTATCACTTCTTCCACTGTATTAGAGTTCTCAATCTTTATTGTTATTTCTAGTAGGTCGTTATGCTTGTGATCTTTATCGTTGCAGTGAATGTTTTGAAGCCGCATATTGCCGGTAGTTTCATACTGATAATACGACAAGATGACGGAGCGGCGCTCGGTGAGCTGATCAGGTTCTCTGTCTGTGAGGTTAAGGTTGAGTTAGCCGGGTTCAATCGTAAAGTGAAGTACGGCAGAGTGACAGATGGGACAAGTTACGCAGATCCTCTGCTATCGTCTACTGTCTCTGATGGTCAGACCGACCCTCTTCATTCTACGGTAAATTAATATCGTACATTCTCCCCAAAAGGCTTTTCTGTATTCACGATGCTTTGCAGAAAGTTTACTTTCAAGACTTTTGTTCGCATGTTTAAAAATAATCTAAATTAAAATTTAAATCTATGAGAACAAATTAATTGTCCACCTAGTCAACGGACAGATCATCTTTTTTTTGAGGGTTCGTGATATCGGAAGGAACAAAGCAACACCAAACATCAAATCGAAGGGAATTTTCTTCTGAGTAAGAATATTAAGGTGAAAAGAAAAATTTGGGGGCGGCCATTTTTTTAAGCAAAACGAATTTTTTTGGGCCTTTTTTCTCCCTTGGATGATAAATATATATTTCCAATGCCTCAGAAATATGCATTTTGGATGATATTTATCCATGGTTAAAAAATAAATTTTGCATCGCTAAAAAAATCACCAAAAACACCCTTATTCAAATTTAATTTCTGCAAAGTGGTAGTTGTCTCCCTCGTTTTGGATTTTTTTCACTTTTTTATTGTTTAAAAAGGTTTAACTTCAACGAAATATTACACAGATGGGTCATGAGCAATCTGTCATATCCCAGAAGAGGTACAGCAGTCATAGTCACTCCAATCTGAATATACAGCCTTGTTTTAAGCTGGAAAGTCGAAGCAGACGTCGCACCCACAGCGACAAGATTGCGGCAAAAGTTTCCCCTCATATTTGGCAGCTGCAAGCTTAAAATCTGCATTGTGATGACCGGTAGTTGGTCCCTGTCAATTCCTCTAGATCTTTAAGAGCTGGGGGTAGTGCGGTGTATACAATCTTGCAGACAGCCCCGGTAATCTCCCGCCCATGATCGTTGATTACAGATGGTTGAATTTTTTTTATTCTGGCTGGGCAATCTCCCATTCGCTTGCCTTATAGTCAGAGAGACAGACAGAGGATGAAAGTGTCTTCCGTGTTCATCCTTCCATGAGAATAGTTGGTGGCTGGCAGACAATATGACAGGGTATTATAATTTTTAGGTGCATGAGACTTGCACCACCGTTTCATGCAGTGCAGCTCCCTACAGGATGAAAATCTACGTTAGATCTTGAATTCGGTTTTTTTCATATATTGAAACCTGGTACATTAATTTGATTATTATAAGATTTCGGTGAGGTTGTCAAAGAAAGCTTACATCAAGGAATTTTATAAAGATTATCGCCTATATATTGACCCCAAAATTCAGCAATAATTGGTCAGGACGTTAAATTAACTCTCGAAGCACTACAGCTTTAGCACAAACTGGGTAGCCGCTGAGTTGTTTAATTGTCCGTCTACCATGATACAAAGGCACCATTGAGCAGTTCTTAGCCTGACTTTGACTTGCAGTCGCCCCTGTGTATTTGTCTCAATGACAACTCATGATTAGCCAATTTGTTAAGCCGATGTGTTATGAAGAAACTTGTGTGAAATGTGACAAACCACCTGGCACAAGTTTTATCCCTCCTTGTTATCCCTCCCCCACACGAGCATTTCACATAAAGGGCAACTCAAGCACCGAAATCAACAGCATTGCATAGTATCTCGTCTGCCATGTTATTAGATGATTGAAGACTTCTTTGCTTTGCATTTGTTCATTGCTTCTGCCAGAAAAGCTTGTCTTGCCATACTTTTAGCAATTAACATGAGCTCCACCAAGACCGTCCGTTCTTGGGAGATGAAGCAGCTTTTCACGCGGGCAGAGCGTCTCTTTTGGCATCGCCAACGAGTGCAGCTATGACATGGTTAGCTTGTTCGGGACCTATTTCAACGCTGCATCAGCAGATAAGTCCCCACTCTTTGCAACTCAACTTTTGAATTCAATGATGGCGCACTGCAGTTAAGGGAATATATATCAACCAATAAGACACTTTCATTGCTAGCTCACAAAGGTTTGACAGCCATGAGTGAATGAAACTCCGAGTTTTGATACCCTCCACCGACATGTCCTACTCTCAGAATTATCCCATATGTGTCTAAACCATGTTCAATTGAGCACTTCACGTCCTGCCTTGCATATTACAGAAAGATTTAGGTGATCATTAAGAATATGTTCTGAGGCAGGTACTATAAACGATTGGGTTCCTCAGTTATTTAAAAGTTCTAGGTCCGACTTTATCTCAATTTATCTTAAATTCGAATTTACACTGCCCCTTTTATCCTTTTAAAGGTCACCTTTGGCACTCAGGTGCTACTGACTTTTTTATCACGGATTTTTGCCACATCTTGTACGGTGTATGGACTGGTACCTCAAAAAACTAAAACCTTAACACGCTGATTGCGCATGTTGGCCTCATCTCTGCCGCACCCGAATACATTTTAATTTCAAAATTCTAAATTCATTGTTGCAGTTGAAAACAAACATCCAAATCTTTGAGGCATGTGTTAGAATATGTTCACCTACAGGATAGGGGTGTTGTTGGTTAGCTGGAGCAACCTGATATTAAATCGCTTGCTTTTTGAATGTCTGGCTCTAGTGAGACCTTACTGCCATGTAAAAACGGTTTAGGAATATGTTACTTGACTTATAAGATACTATCTGATCGCTGAAGTGCTAGGCAGTCTGGTGTGAGACTATTTTCATTATGTATTACTGGCAGCTGTTGTTGTATTGTGCCTCAATAGCTAGCTGATCCTGATCAGACTGTGCTTGTGAATGAAGATCGCATGTCGATCTGGTTTCTCTGTTGAACCTCAGTCATACTCATAGACGCTTGAAAAATTTGTCGACTCACTTTCATTTTGTTGACAATGAAGAATATACACTTGGCCTCTCAAAAAGTTAAGGCTCACAACCAAAGACGCATCTCTTGCAGTTCATTCGTTTCATACCCTATGTAAGAGATTGCCATGTCAGCAAACCTGGAGACGGTTTGCTTGCTTGTGTCATATTTGTAGCATTTCTCAATGTAGCTCAGTGGCCTTTTGGGACAGTGCTCTATCAAGTTGTTACTAAACTGCTGGCCTGGGGGATCCTTGCGCATTTTAACTTTCAAGATAATTCGATAAATACGACACCAGAATAATCTGGTCATGTCTCAGCGGTGCTTCTCCAAAGACTAGTCTTTTGGGATTTTGATGTAGGACTGCCTTGTCCGATCACAAATGTTGTTGTCTTATAATGACAGTAGGTTACTATACTTTCTTATACACGATTTTTTTAAATTAGAAACAAGGTGACATCAGACAATAATCTTGATCTTCAAAAAATCGTTCCAATAATCATCATTCATTGAATAGTGAAGGAAATTAATAATAACATATTTAAAGTTTAGCAGAGACACAATTATACTCAACAATGTTAAGAAGGGTGGCAGCAAGTAATTTATTCTAAATCTACATTTGGAAAATTAATTATATTCAAAGATCAGCAAGTAAAAATGCATTTGTAATTCGCTGTCGGGACAACTCCGAATGAATTCTTCATATTTGAAATGACCATAGCTTAAAAAATATTTAAGTTTTAGTTTTGAGACTTTCAGGAAGTGAAGCAAGCATGTAAATCTAGCCTCTGTACTTTTTTTGAGTGAATCTGAAAAACGAAAAAAAAGTCCTCGTCTACAGTGTAACCAAATCACACTAATTTTTTGGTGCCCTCGAAATATCCCGCGGCATAAAAATCAAAGAAACTTTTTTGGGATCTGTCCGTTGACTAACCATTTATCTAGCCAATGTGTTTGACTTAATCTAGCTGGCTCCTACTATCCACCAGTCAATCAGTGTCAACACATAGGCTACAATTCATCTAAAAACAGGAATAGTAAAAACACATGTATCAAAACATAAGTTCATTTAGCTAGGTTGAAATCAATTATACCGCACCATAAGCCATGTGGTGATACTTATTTGTTGTAGTGCCAGACGAGTGAGACTTTATCTCTGATTCTCGAGATACAGCCAACGATGAGCTCACTGTATGTTTATCACTTTGTGGCTGTACTAGATCCGACTGTGTATCCGCCTAACGCAGCGATCATATCGGATACATCATGTATAACTCACGGTAATAATATCCAATACTTTGTGTAATAATAATGACATATACATCTTGGAGTAGGAGGTAGCTCAGTTGGTTCGAGTGCCTGCCCTCTACATGCGCAAGTGTTGGAGGTCTTAGGTCAGTCCTGCTGCAGTCTAGCAACTACTGGGCTCAATTGACGCCCCAGGTGTGCTCCAACCTGCCTGCAAACTGAGAGCAACTTGGCGCCGAATATGGCGGCCGTGCCCTTAAGGCACTGTTATTTCTCAGTCTAAGGACAGAGACAAACTTGAGATTTTTACCCCCTAACCCCATGATGATCACTTTACTTCAGGTTCTCCAGCATCATAATCCACAGCAATATTAGTATAAGCCATGTTTTATACAAAGTATTAGCCATAGTCATATGTAATATTAGGCGTATATTTGACTTTTTGCGTCACACTTGGTCAGTTACTATTTGAGTAGCTCAAGCTGACCTGCTAATACCAGCTTATCGTTTGTTACACAGACTCATCACGTGAGCTGACCGGACCTGGTATATTTACTAACTCCTGCTCAGTGTATCAGTCCTCAGCTGTGACTACAAGACTAGTACTATCATATAAACAACCCAAGAGATCAGCTCAAAAAAGCATCGCCATCTGTGAGTTAGCATTACCTGTGAGTCTATCATATCAAACTGTAATCAGCTTTCCAAGCCATGTATCGTCATTCACTCGGAACATTGCTATAGTTACACTTATCACTTCAACAGAATTTTATGACTATGAAGTCAGCAGGTTTGTCTAAAATATAAGGCTAGAATTAACTGTCAAATTAACATCCCGGGTGTAATCAGGGGAACTGATTCACCATCTCCCCAGCTCAGCATTCATTGTCCAATTTTGCTTGAATATCATGGCCAGAATCAAACTTTTCCTGCATAAATACAACTTTTCTTTGCATCTGAACAGACCAGACTGACTGTGGACGGCGAGTCAGTAAGTAAGACATGCTGTAATCCACTTACTCAGACACTAACCTACAGTATACCATGTCAGTATATGTGGACATCTGTCGGTTACATGTCATGTACTGGAGAGAGACAAGTTATCCTTCCCTGTGTCACTGACTTCTGTATCCGTAAGTGATTGCTTGTGGTAATGAGAATCACTCACTCATTAGAATTCCTTGTGAGATCAGGTCAATAATAACATGTATGTAGTCGAGTCAGGTATTAAAACTTTAACATCATTAAGCGGGGTTTCGAGTTTGAAATGGACAGTTTTCTGAGCTCTGATTTTGGCCTCAATCTGGAGTTGTCCTCTCTCCAGTTTGCTACTTTTAACCCACGCCGCATAGGAAAAACGTGCTGAAAAGAGGGTTATCTTGAAAACCGCTTATAATAGGATAAAAATTATTTTTGATTCAGAATCTGCAACATTGAAAACTCATATGGACATAGTTTGGAAAATAATTTTAGTATTTGGATAGTCAATTATAGCATTTTCTGCCTGTTTTGCGGACAATTTGGCGGAATCTTTCATGAGTTTCGTCAATAAAATTAAGATTGATCAACATTCAAGCCTCCAATGATTTGGAAGCCCTGTCTCACAGGGTTTTCAATGGTGCAGACTCTGAATCAAAAATCATTTTTTTCCTAACATAAGCGGTTTTCAATATAACCCTCTTTCAGTAGGTTTTTCCTATGCGGCATAGGTTAAAAGTACCAAACTGGAGAGAGGACAACTCCGAATTGAGGCATAAATAAGAGCTCATAAAACTGTCTATACAAATGCAACCAATCTGTGTGTGTCTGTTCGATCCCTCAAAATGGTCATGCATATGAAATTTAAATTTACATCGGGAGCATTGTTATCATGACCTATTATCTTATCCATACAACAGCATATCATATACCGTTTGAAAGCTGCTGAGCTACTGAATTTGAATAGATTAGAACAATTTGGATATAATTTGTTGAGATTTTCACGAACAGTATCTCGGCAGCTCAGCAGCTCGGCAGCTCGACAGATATATGGTTAATTTTGATATTGGGATCCATCAATGACACAAGTCCTCTAAAGATTGTCTGTACACATAAGCATCTTAGCATGCTGTTTTTACTGCAACTTCTTCTGAATCTGTGTTAGGAGCATTCTTGGTAGTTGATTGATATTTTAATCACAATAACCATTTATATTCCGTAGGGTCTGTGCTCTTTATAGTTATTGGGACATTATTATATATTATATTGCATTGAATTGAATTGTATTTTTCGTTGATTCTTACAGTGGAACCTGTATGGGGTGAATGGGTGGCCGGCCCGTGCTCTACATCTTGTGGTCCTGGATCTCGCACTAGAACAAGGTCATGCATAGATGGATCTCTGATGGCTTGTCTACACAAATTTAACGGTACCTCTAACTCTGAGCAGACAGACTGCTCTGAGAATCAGGTGTGCCAGTGTAAGTGACTACCGAAGTAAAGTCACAGATCCTAAACATATCTCTGACATGCTCGGTGAGAGGGGCATCCATATTGAGTTTATACCCAACAGAATAAGGCTGTAATGTCCTCAAGATATGCTTAAGAAGTTGATTCAGAAACTTCCTATGATGTTGATATTGGTCGACAGGCGGGAGGTATAACTAGTATGCTCTTCTTATGGATCCAGCATACGATCCCGGACCTTCGTTTTCAATCAAACAAATATAGAGTTTGGGTCTTACACATCATACTAACATCGCCTTACTCTATCATGTGCATGTTGGGTTTATTTACAGTACCACCATACACATGCTTATATGAGTGCAGCTGTTATTCCTGGATCGGAGTAGATACCAGATATAAGCATAATGATGTGAAGCTGACATGTTACGCTAATTCTGGTGGACATCCTGTCACCTTCGAGACTGAGCTGGAAAGGGAGACAATTACAAACCTTTTAAGTGGACACTTTGCAGACAATACTGTATGGACTAATGGCAGTATGTATTGATTATTTATCTGAGTTGTCTCTCCTGTTGCCTTTAGATGAGAAAATATCCGAGTGTTATTTAGCTAGCCAATGAGTTTGCTCTCATTGGTTGGGTGAACTGAACTAACCAGACCCAACACATTGGAAATGTTTAGCTAATAACAAGACCTTATGTTGGGTTAAGGTGAGGTTGAAGTCTATGTGATGTAAAGAAGACAATTCAATTTTTGCCAGCCTTAAATTTAGCGATTTCTTTCTCGTGGGAAATTGTGAACCTTCCCGGACCTTAGTCCTCTGGGTTTTATATTCTTTGATTCCCATATGCTGTATATGGTATAATTGTCCTCTCATTTATATGGATGACAAAAACTCACACAGCTCATTCTCAAAATCAAGTATCATGCGTTCCTTCACTAATGACGTTCTTGTTACTTACAAGACATTTACAATCGCGTACTCTCCTTACAGGAAGTGATCCAGACACAGGGGAGATAATCTGGGTGTCAGCATCTGGGCAGGTATACACACAGCAGGAGTCAGAGAGAAAATGTGGATACTGCAGTTGTCGGATGATTTTTAAAGAAAAAACATGTATTTGCTAGCTAACAAGTTATTTTCTTGGTGTAAAATTAAGAATCTGTCAAAGATGTTAGGCTGAAATGTGATTTCTCTAGCATTATTTAACTTCAAGGTTATGATATCTTTTACAGGATAGCTTTCTATCTGTAGATAGTTGGTGACAATGGTGCTCCCCTTCCTACAGGCACGGACGTGACTCAGGTAGCCTCATATCCTCACCTGACGTATGATATGGTGTCGGGGGAGTACCTGCCAGCCTTTACTCATACAGAACATGGTGTATTTTGTGAGAAGGATGCTGACCCAGAGGGTAAGTCTATCCTACGATATATGTGATGTATCCATATTTCAATAATCACTAGTCTAATGTGAACTCCTATCTCGAGAATAAACCAAACATTCCCTGTGATTGTCAGTAAGAAATAATGCCAAGTAAGGTGAATACTAAACATCGTTCTTTGTTTCCAAAGTTTAACCAACACCCGCTGTCCTAACATAGATATGTCTTAGTTACGTGTATGTGTATTTTTTAAACCATCTATCATTACAATAATGATAATATTGGGTTCAGTACATTAAAAAAGAAAAGCATTATGAGTCGTTGTGTCTCATAAAAAACTCAAAAAAACTGATCTTTCTCTTCTCAGTCCTACATTTCTCAGCTCTAAAAATCACCGGTCTACGAGAGGATGTTCTAAAAGTATTAAATCGTACACAACTAAAAAGTGAATGGCTCGGATTGTTGCTAATCTTATTAAATAGTTTTGTGACATAGAAAATAAAAGATTCATTGACAGTAGTCAAGTTTAAAATTGATAATCACTCTTCAGAAGATTCAATATCGGTATAAATAATTTTAGTGGCTGTCTTTTGGCAATGTTTGAGAAGGAGTTTTTCTTTGTCAGCTAAAAAAGTGTACCATGATGGACAGGCATAAGAAAAACACAGGTTTAAGATTAGTTTGGTAAAAAGTTAAAAGTCCAGGAGAGTTCATGCCAATCTGTTTAAGTTGTTTCATGAGAATCGAATGTTACATTTATTTAAAATTTGGCTGACATGTTGAGAAAAAGATAGAGTTCTGTCAACAGTAACTCCTAAAAATTTGGCACAATTAGATGATAAAATGTTCTCATTATTAGGTTTTATCGGTTGATCGATTCCATCTTTCCCGTAAAAACCACATTTAAAATTGCAGTTTTGTCATTATTCAGTAGCATGTTATTTGCTTCAGACCATTCCATTGCTTGGTGTATACCGTTAGAAACATTGTCATTAAAATTTCGCACAGCTTTATAAATAGTGGTGTCATCTGCATACTGTACTTTGTTAAAGTTCTCTATGTTAAAGTCATTAGAGTAATTGAGCCATAAAATTGGGCCTAATTTAGTGCCCTGGGGGTTCCCACTAAAATCCGACTATAATAATTAGAAAAAGAGCCATTATATTTAACACACTGCATCCTTTGGGATAGAAAGCTTTTCACAAGATGGATGACGTTTTTGTTAAAACCATAATTGATCATTTTAGATAATAAAACATTGTGCTGCAACCTGTCAAAAGCTTTAGAAAAATCTAGACATGCGTTCTGTATATACTTCACTGATTTATCCTGATCTAATATCTTAGTCCAGTCATCGGTTAGCTGGATAATAGCATCTGTGGTGCTGACAGCTGACTGATAGGCATACTGCTGCTGGTTCATTATCTCATTAACTCTGCTCTGCATCTTGTTGATAATCACCTGCTCAGCAAGCTTCCCCAGATGAAATAGGTGGGAGATTGATCTATATTCTTTGAAAGATGTCAGTGAAGTTGTTTTTGGTACAGCTGTGACTTGAGCCCGTTTCCACTGGTTTGGGTACTCGCATGATGATAGCATAAATCAAGAATATTGTGCAAAAGGATGTTCATATCCGCACACCTAGACTTGTTATTCCAAGTAGGGGAGTCCTCGCTGTTTGTGGCTTTTGTTGTGTTGAGCTTTTTCAGTAAGTTTTTTAGTTTCTCCAATACTAAGGTGCTGCAACTTGTGGTTTGGATCAGGTCTTATATTAACACTTGGTGATAGGGCTGTCCCACCAATGTTAATATAAAAATCATCGATCTTTGCGCTGAAATCGCAGGATGTCAGCTTTGTTCCGTCTATGAGTGTCCGGAATGGCGTTGTTTTTCGTTTGGTTGGTGAAGCGTTTTACTGTTTTTCACCAAGACCTCGTGTCTGTTTCTGTATTCAGGGATTCATCCACAAATTGGCGTTTGCTGGCTCTTATTTTGCGTTGAATAGTCGTACGTAAAACCTTATACGATTTATAGCCTTTTTTGTGCTTCGATCATTTTTCTGATTTTGTCTGTCATCCATGGTGGCTTGTCTGGCTGTACTTTCACTGACTGAAGGGGGCTGTGCTTGTCTAGTTTGCTGTTAACTGTGTTGTGAAGGGCTTCAACTTTAGTGTGGACATTCTCAGCTTTTCCCATGTTTCTGTTGCGATGTCTGCCAAAATAAGGTTCTTCCCTTTGAGGTGTTAATTTACGCCTCATTACTTTGGTGTACCTAGTTGATTTAGCAGGTTGGCTATTGAGGAGAATGCACCAGCGGTCGTTGTTTGCTAATGGCGCTTATTTTGTCGGATCTTTATACCCCTGGACATCAGCTTACAAGGTTTTTGAGACCGAATTGCTGCAGAATGCTAGTGACATCAAGTCTATTAAAATCTCCCGTAATGAGAAATTTGGCATTTGGGTGAGATTTAGAGAGCTTGAGAAGGGTGGTTGTAATGTGTTCTAGGGTCAAGGAAACATCAGATCCAGGAGGATGGTAGATACAGCTTATTATAATTGGCTTGTAATTTCCCAGGCTTACTTGTGTCCAAACTGCTAATATCGTTTTGGTGGAGTGTGCAGCAACAGTTTTGGATGATAATTTATTAGATATCATAATAGCAACATCATAGCAACAGATATCGTGAAGTCTACAGAGCTCAAAACAGGTGCAGCCTATCACGGCACTGCCCAAATGTTGGACAGTTAAGATGATTCCTTGGTAAATCCTGCTCAACATTTGTATACTGTCTGCCAGCAACTATGTGTAATGACAACGAAATCAACTCGCTCAGTAGCCAATTGCAAGTACAGGAAATTCTCGGGAAAATTATCCTCTACAATAACATTCAATGCACAGCCAATTTCATGGAAGCCTGTCACTCATGGGAAGTGTGACCTCTGTGATGCCATAGTTACTTTGTGTGACCTCTGTGATGTAATAGTTACTTTGTGTGACCTCTGTGATGTCATAGTTACTTTGTGTGACCACTATGATGTCATAGTTACTTTGTGTGATCTCTGTGATGTCATAGTTACTTTGTGTGACCTCTGTGATGTCATAGTTACTTTGTGTGACCTCTGTGATGTCATAGTTACTTTGTGTGACCTCTGTGATGTCATAGTTACTCTGTGTGACCTCTGTGATGTCATAGTTACTCTGTATGACCTCTGTGATGTCATAGTTACTTTGTGTGACCTTTGTGATGTCATAGTTACTTTGTGTAACCTCTGTGATGTCATAGTTCCTCTGTGTGACCTTTGTGATGTCATAGTTACACTGTGTGACCTCTGTGATGTCATAGTTACTTTGTTTGACTTACAGTTGAGCTGCACTGGACTGAATGGAGGCTCATTAGATCCTGTGATGGAGTATCTAATAGTCAGATTAGAAGTAGAGAGTGTATCCTCAATACTACTTCTTGTAACGCCCTACCCTGTACAAGGAAATCTCAGTCTACCATATCTACCATCAAATGTAATATGTCTCTCTATATTATCACCTTTATCGTAAAACCCAATTTTTCTGTAGTGTATCCCCGTCTGAGTTGGCATATGTATATCCATCGAGGCCGTTTTCTATTCTTACTCTGCAAGAGGTAAAAAAAACAAAGTAATTTGGTGAATATAGCAATAAATGACATGAATAACAAATAATGTTTTTGCAAAGAATAAGTATTTTCAAACCGTGCTCAGTTTATATTAGACACAGAATACTATGAGAGTGCAGATTATATACAGGAGGAGGAGACAACTTCCTGCTGTACTACAGAGGGATTATCCGACTCACTAGAGCTAGATACTATAAACTTCATGTTTGGTTAGTTTTAGTTAAATGTTACAAATTAATTATTTCACCATTCATTTATAAATGATTTAAAAGTTCATTCACTCCATTTAAAATAATGTGATTCACTCACTTGAATGCAAACTTCGACTCAAAACCCTGCGAAATTACCGAACTATCAGTCCCATCTTACGATAAGCGTTTCAGCAGTGCTGATCGGCTGATGATTCTTTAGCCCTCAGCCATGAGATGTTACCTTATATAACATTATATTATATATTTTATCGATTTATCAGGAGAGCCAGAACAAGTCTTCAAATGTGTGAAGGGCCGAGCGTACAGAGATTGGGCGATCGTCAGAGAATCTCAGTGTGTATATAACAGCATAGCTAAAGCTCTACGCTGGTTCAGCCAGGCAGACCTCCACTGCAGCCAGTGTGAGTTTTAAAACAGACTCCATCCCCACGTTATAACAGGTATTGGTTTCTTCCCTGGAAATTTATGAATAGGTACTAACTAGTAAGAATAATCAGGAAGTTAACACAACATCTGTATAGATTCTATTTTTAGGCTGACAAATTAAATTGAGTAAATCATGAGTTCTATATCTATAACTTTAAATTTTAATGAACCTTTAGACTTACACTGTGATGAGCCTGATATCGAGGGAGGTGACTACCAATTACTGGATACAGATAGCCTCAGCTCCACGTATATATACGGTAACGTGATAGTTATTAGCTGTAAGAGAAAATACAGTCTATCTGAACATGAAGACGGGTATACAGTGCTTGTCTGTAATGAGGAAGGAAAGTGGACGCCTGACCCTCTCTCGTTACCAGCGTGTCAGTTTGTGAGTACCTCACATATACTTAGTCTATCCATAAAATAGGGCTATGTAGAATATATTTGTGAGTGAAGATATGCGAATTGATAGCTTGGGAGTTTTGTCACTTACCGTCTACCTAATTGTTATGTTTTTGTCATAAGCTAAGTGAGCTACTGGCTGTGTTGCAAGCTGACTTTGAGAATACAGCATTATTATTAATTCCTGCGTTAAAATTTTCATTTTCTATGATGCGAGGTGAAGGTCTTTCTGACTGATAGGTCTCTAGCTTTGTGTATAAACTCAGGGTTACATTTTATAATGACAGTCAGGAGTGGCAGAATGGATATACTATGAGGAGACAGATATCTGTTATACATTAATAGGAAGTCTTCATACAGCTGCAGAAGCCAGCCATCAGTGTCGAGATGAGTTCAATGGTGAGACAGTTATATACATGGTGATCTCACAAACACAAAGCACTGGTCACACGCTCTCACTGGTCACCCGCCCTCACTGGTCACACGCCCTCACTGGTCACACGCCCTCACTGGTCACACGCTCTCACTGGTCATACACTGCCAGGCTAATAACCAAATTGGTGCTGTTCTTGTTAATTCATACTGTGGCGCTTGTCACCATCAAAATAGCTTTTATCGAGTCGTCCGAAAATGTGGTGAGACCCCCATACATACATTGTACTCTTTGGGAGATCTCTTCACCTAACATTGAGGAGATGACATCTCCATGTTATTGTCCTTATACAGGAAGTTCCCTCATATCGATAACAAGCAGAGTAGAGAACGACATAATAAAGGATTGGATCGGAGCAGTGAGAGGAGATAATGATGCTGTCTGGACTTCTGGAGTTAGAAAAGAAAGTAAGTCAGTGAGATCTTCATTCATTTGTGACTCTTTGCGCTTATGTATGTCGCATTGCTTATACGTTACTCATACACGTGGGATCAAATCATCAAAAACAAGGCCCCAAACCAGAAGTCAACTCAGGGCAAAATATCCTCTGATCCATTTCTGGGATGTCTGTTAAGTTTTCTATTTCAGACAAATATTTCTCATTTTATTTTGACCGCTCTCTCCATTTTCTTACTCCAGAAGACCTGTACCTGTAAAGGTAATTTTGAATGTTCCCACATTTAAATATTTCAATGGTCAAAATAAAAAATAAAGCTACAAACAAGCCTTCACATTTCTCTTATTCTAGGCATTGTACATTGTTTGGCATATTTTATAGATGGAGAGATCCGCTGGTCACAGACGGATGGTACTGATACACAGCTTAGTTTCGTAGACTTACGAGCCGATGCAGTAACAAACCTACCAGACACTTGTATTACTGTGACAAAAACAGGCTGGCTTACTGAATTATGTGATACAGCCAAAGAGTTTATGTGCTCTACGGATAAACTCAAACGGAATGGTTAATCATACTACATTCATTTATGATCATCATTGGTACCCTATAGAAAAGCACTCCAAAATTCATTATTAATTTAGATCAGCAATATCATTTTAAACCAGTAGCATTTTCCTCAATCCCTGTTTTAAGATGGGGTTAGATCTGCAAAGTCTCAGAATTATATACCAACATTATTACATACATACTACATAGTGAACAGACTACAACCAATACTAGGAGCAACTTGATGTGAATAATCAGAAGGGTTGCCGATTGTTTCTTAGGAGGGCTGTGATCGTCAACAGTTTGAAGTGGGTGGATGATCAGATGTCAGTAAAGTAGTATCTGCTAGCTCCTAGTCTGATAATACTTCCTGTTACTGTTATATATCAGTCATTCATATCTTTGTGTGCGGTATACAGGCGGATGGAATGGTTGGACTGAGTGGACAGCTTGTGACATCACTAAGTTACGACGTCGTACTCGTAGATGTAACTTACCCTCACCTCTCTGTGGAGGAGAAGAGTGTCCGGGTAGAAGCCTAGAGACTGGAGTCTGCTGTCAGGATCCAGGTTAGGCGCTGCTCTACTCTGCCTCCTTGTACCCTGCACTCTGTCCCTTCTGTATTATTTATCTATCACTTCAAAAGGATTCTGGAGTTTGTGTCTATTGTTGACACAGAGAGGCAATGTCTAGCTTAATATTTATTTTGCAGGAATTCAGTTCAAAGCGTGAAAGGCGAAAGATTTGCCACTGCCAATATCCAGATAACCTCTTATGAACATGACCCGATACATGATTACCTTTGGTAAGCTTGTACCCAGAGTATGTGTGTTTACTTGTACCTGTTTGTTTTACTTCCCCAGGATTCGGTCACAACGCAGAGAGGAGGGGATCAGGCGATAAGGAAGGTACGGTGCTGACCTACGAATGTCATGAAGGTTACGAGATCAGATCTGGTCTGCTCACATTTAGAAATATCACCTGTACACATAGTGGGGACTGGAACGCGCCACCCGCATACTGTCAGAGTATGTCAATTAACTACAAGCCTAATGTTGTTGTCCTAATTTTACAACAAAAGTAGCCTAACTTTTTCAGCCACTGACCATTTGTATTATAAGATATTGTAATACAATGCATGCATATCGCACAAAATCATAGGGTATGATCGATGAGAAGCATAAATTTGTACAGACGCTTGTCAGGTGATCTGGGATAAGAATGATTATAATTTATATTTAGGAGTTGTGTGCCCTGCTGATGAGGTAAGAGATGGTAATTACTCCACAGTTTCCTCCCTTGTGTATAACAATGAGTACCTGTATCAGGATCTGATAACTTATAACTGTCAGCTAGGGTTTGTGATAGAAGGGACTGAGGCTATCACACAGAGCTACTCTGAGTGTCTGTCTACAAAACAATGGAGTGAGCTGCCTATTCATTGTGTCGGTAAGTCTGTACTGTTATATCTCTCTATTGGTAGAAAGTTCTCTCTCTAAATGTGTGAAGTTTCTGGATTCCATTTACGGTGTCTTTCCAAGTTCTTGCTAGTTATCATTCAACAGGATACCCACTTGCTAGTTATCATACAACAGGATACCCACTTGCTAGTTATCATTCAACAGGATACCCACTTGCTAGCCGAGTTTGATTGAAATAAGTCTTGACAGACTACTGAAACTCTACTGACCCTTTTCATGTTGTTTTGTAGCTCGCCGATGTGCAAATCCAGGTTTGGGGGGTAACTCTGAGCCCCCTGAGCTCACTCTTAGTAATCACTATAGGCACTCTGAGGAAGGGTTCTATTTTGGTGATGCTCTTACTTATACCTGCCTGATAGGGTTTGAGATTGGATATGATAGGCGTAGGCGGATTGTATGTGGAGCTTTAGGAGAGTGGTCACAACTACCACCTGCCTGTCATAGTGAGCTATGTGTATTAATAATGATATTATGTATTAATTCAAGTGATTGCTCCTCAGACAAATTGGGAATTGCTAGAGTTTGTATGTTACACGTAAGTGAGGGCACAATTCTATATTTTTTTGAATTCTTTATGAATGCCAAAGCCAGTATGACATTCTGAATCATGCTCACATTCGGTGGATCACATCTATTTTATATGTCAGTTATGAGACTGCTTTTTTTCTGATACCATATGTTCCACATATAACATATAATATTTACAGTATCGATATGTGGTCAGCCCCCAGCGCTGTTTAATAACTACATAGTAGAGGCGCTGCCAGTCTCACATAACGAGGTCATTACAGTGATATGTATAACTGGTTATGTGCTGAATCAGAATAATCAGCTCACCACTCAGTCTGTCAGATGTCTCACTGATCATGTGTTCAGTCCTGATCCTGTAGAGCCATGCTACCGTAAGTGTAATTGAAGTGCTGTTTTTTTATTGTAAGCTCTAGGTTCTTTTGAGCATACCACGTACCTTTTCTCCAGATCCTGCATAAGGCACAGCACTATTAGCATGGTATCATCCTTTTTTTACTGGTGTATACTTGTATTTGTAAGTCTACTCTGCTATAGTAAGTCTACTCTATATCACGGGGGTATATTTGTATATACTGGTGTATATTTGTATAACTGGTGTATATTTGTAGCTGTAGACTGTGGTCCACCTCCTGAAGGTGGGGGCGTGAGCCGTCGTGAGTACACAGAGACTCTATACTCTCACTCTGTACAGTATCTGTGTCCGGTAGGATACAGAGATGAGCTCTCACTACTACAGTCAGTCAGCGCTTACTGTACTGAGACGGGAGAGTGGTACCCACCATCAGTCTCATGTAAACGTGAGTATTAGGAATCATGGCTGACTGTATCGTACCAGCAGGCATGACAAACATGATATTCTACGAACAAAGCCTGAATGTATTTCTCGCGTGTTTGTGTGTTTAATCTTACAAAAAGCTGATTCTTCTCGGGCTGTGGTAAATACCTTTCCTCCTGGATATTCTGACAGGTGTTCTGTGGCTTTATCATTTCTCTTTATTCTTGTTTATTTTGAATATCTCTGAAAAACTTGTAGCTATAGTCTGCCCTGATCCAGGACCTGGTCGGAATGCACACAGGGAGGTGAGAGAGGGTAACTTCAACTTCAACTCTTATGTGAGTAGGCCTAATACTTGAACAAGTTGTGTTTCGAGGGAACGACGGTGCAGGGAAATTTTTGTTTTAGTAAAAGCTAGAGTGAATCACTTGGATAGATATAGACAGTTTTCTGAGCTCTAAACTGAGTCTCTATTCAGAGTTGTCATCTATCCAGTTTGGTACTTTCAACCCACGCCGCATAGGAAAAAGGAGCTGAAAAGAGGGTTATCTTGAAAACCGCTTATAATAGGATGAAAATGATTTAGGATTCTGTATCTGCACCATTGTAAACTGGGACATGGTTTGGGAAATAATTTTGGTATTCAGATAGTAATTTATATCAATTTATTCCTGTTTTGTGGACAAATTTCATGGAATTTTTCATGAATTATGTCTATAAAATTGAGATTTTTCAGCTTTCAAGCCCTCAATGATTTTGAAACCCTGACCCTCAGGATTTTCAATGATGCCTATTCATTATGGGTTAAAAGTACCAAACTGGAGAGAGGACAACTCCGAACAGAGGCTCAAATTAGAGCTCAGAAAACTGTGTATTAGATTTGCAGAGTTTGCTGTTTTTCTCTAAATGGCATCGTGTTATCAACAAAACCGTATGGTAGTATACCATATATGGCAGTACAACTTTAAACAGAATTATACACTCATTTTCAGGTGATATACACATGTAACCCAGCATATGGACTAGAAGCTGATTTAGACAAGAGGAAGGTTATTCTGAGATGTGGAGCTGATGGATTCTGGAATGGAACAACTAACCCACATTGTACTAATATTCCTATCTATGTAAGTCTCCTCCCCCCTCGAATGGTACCACTAACCCACATTGTACTAATATTCCTATCTATGTGAGTCTCCTCCCCCCTCGAATGGTACCACTAACCCACAGTGTACTAATATTCCTATCTATGTAAGTCTCCTCCCCCTCGAATGGTACCACTAACCCACATTGTACTAATATTCCTATCTATGTAAGTCTCCTCCCCCCTCGAATGGTACCACTAACCCACATTGTACTAATATTCCTATCTATGTGAGTCTCCTCCCTCCTCGAATGGAACCACTAACCAACATTGTACTAATATTCCTATCTATGTAAGTGTAACTGCCCTCCCAGATATGATGGAGTCTCTCACGGGTGCATTTTAGCGTAGTTTATTTTTACACTTGGTAACACCGTGAAACTACAATTTGTTATAAAAAGCAGATTAAGATATTGTCAAAGTAGGACTAATGCAGTGTTGGACGTACATAAAATATGATAGATAAAACATTGCCACAAAGATAAAGTGATGATACAAATGAATTAGACACAATAACATGGTATTTCAAAGATTTTAAAATACTCAGGCGCTGAGATTAAAATAGCGGATTACTCAAGTAGCAATAAATTGATGCAAATATTGTATATCAATAAAACAAACGTACCTCTTTCACCCTTTCCAGGAGAGAGTTAGATTGAGTAATAAAGAGAATTTCTATAGCATGTATGTAGCAAGTTTAGACGATAAGAGTAAATGTGTAAGTAATATCAGAGAACCTCGTTCGCTGGAGGTTTTGCTAAGAGTGGTCCTGTGGACCAAAACAGCCCAATTTAAGGGTAAAACGTTAAAAACAAGTGCTGAGAATAGTAAAAATGGGGATTCATCGTCATTGCAAAATGGTGACATCACAAAGGCAGCGGTGAATCATGTGTCCGGTTGCTTTGTGTAGCAATGTTATAGCAGTTGTTTGTAATTGCTATAGTAAAGCATGATTCGGCTAAATAAAAACATTGTGATTGAAAGTTGATTTGCTCTGTGGTTATGTGCGTGGCTATGAATACATTGGCAGCAGGGTGTCAGTAAACAAGTTAGCGGAACTAATTTTTATGAAATTTTACTATGTGATTCTCAGAAAACACTACAGTAAGTCTCCTCCCTCCTCGAATGGTACCACTAACCCACATTGTACTAATATTCCTATCTATGTGAGTCTCCTCCCCCCTCGAATGGAACCACTAACCCACATTGTACTAATATTCCTATCTATGTAAGTCTCCTCCCTCCTCGAATGGTACCACTAACCCACATTGTACTAATATTCCTATTTATGTGAGTCTCCTCCCCCCTCGAATGGTACCACTAACCCACAGTGTACTAATATTCCTATCTATGTAAGTCTCCTCCCCCCTCGAATGGTACCACTAACCCACATTGTACTAATATTCCTATCTATGTGAGTCTCCTCCCTCCTCGAATGGAACCACTAACCAACATTGTACTAATATTCCTATCTATGTAAGTCTCCTCCCTCCTCGAATGGTACCACTAACCCACATTGTACTAATATTCCTATCTATGTGAGTCTCCTCCCCCCTCGAATGGAACCACTAACCCACATTGTACTAATATTCCTATCTATGTAAGTCTCCTCCCTCCTCGAATGGTACCACTAACCCACATTGTACTAATATTCCTATTTATGTGAGTCTCCTCCCTCCTCGAATGGTACCACTAACCCACATTGTACTAATCTTCCTATCTATGTAAGTCTCCTCCCCCCTCGAATGGTACCACTAACCCACATTGTACTAATATTCCTATCTATGTGAGTCTCCTCCCCCCTCGAATGGTACCACTAACCCACATTGTACTAATATTCCTATCTATGTAAGTCTCCTGCCCCCTCGAATGGTACCACTAACCCACATTGTACTAATATTCCTATATATGTGAGTCTCCTCCCCCCTCGAATGGTACCACTGACCCACATTGTACTAATATTCCTATCTATGTGAGTCTCCTGCCCCCCCCCCGAATGGTACCACTAACCCACATTGTACTAATACTCCTATCTATGTGAGTCTCCTCCCCCCTCGAATGGTACCACTAACCCACAGTGTACTAATATCCCTATCTATGTGAGTCTCCTCCCTCCTCGAATGGTACCACTAACCCACAGTGTACTAATATTCCTATCTATGTGAGTCTCCTCCCCCCTCGAATGGTACCACTAATCCACATTGTACTAATATGCCTATCTATGTAAGTCTCCTCCCTCCTCGAACGGTACCACTAACCCACGTTGTACTAATATTCCTATCTATGTTAGTCTCCTCCCCCCTCGAGTGGAACAGCTAACCCGCAGTGTACTAATATTCCTATCTATGTAAGTCTCCTCCCTCCTTGAATGGTACCACTAACCCACAGTGTACTAACATTCCTATCTATGTGAGTCTCCTCCTCCCTCAAATCAACCTATGGAAATACTCCCACTGTCTATGGCATAACCACCTAGGTCATTTGAAGAAAAATTATATAATCTTTTGAGGATTGGAGTTCTAGATTTCTGTGCATGAATTTTAGAAATGATATATTCATCTGTTGCTATAACCTTGTCATAAAAATTTTCTCTTTGTCGAGTTGCAGCAGTGTTTTTATTTTATTTTACGATAAAATAGACTTCCGAGCAGCCAATATTAAATGTTGTCTTCTCTTGCGATCGAGAAGATAACTCCTTTACCACACTAATCAATTTGTATAGGAATGTATACAAATTGATTATTGTGATGAAGGAGTTATCTTCTCGATCGCAAGAGAAGACAATATTTAATATCGGCTGCTCGGAAGTCGAGCATGCAAGAGTTGACAAGCTTTGTTCCCTCCCCCCCCCCCCCCCACCGAAAAAAGCTTGTCGAGACAGGCTAGTACGTAGAACATACATGACAAGTTGGTAGACCCAAAAATCAGGAGGTCTTTTCAGACTAATTCCCAACCTGGAATACCACTCTGCCTCCCACAGTTCGGGTGCAATTCAGCCCTTGTTTGTCATATTTCTAAGCCAAAACTTGAGCTTTCATATTACTATTTGCGTCATTTTACCTGATTTTACATACCAGCAGTAATAGTAATAAGCAATTACATAGGTATATGCACTGTTGAGGTAGGAAAACATAGTTTCCCTTGCAAAAATAAGCTTAAAAAATGTTCTGGGTAAAGGAAGCTGAAAAGAGGGAGGAAAAAGGGAGATAGGGAGGGGATTTAAAAAGACCCTAAAAACAGGGAGCCTCCCTACCAAAAAGGGAGACTTGTCAGGTATGACGTAGAATGAATTGAGAAATTGATTTATCGCCTTGTTAATAATTACAGTATTCGTTAGATGTGGATATTGTTGCTACAGATAAGGTCAGACTCAGCTTTATCCAGACAAGCCCATTCGATGGTGTGCTTGTTTACTATACAGCCTTCTTCAAAGGTAGGAATAAACAATGTCATCATCATAAGTGAATGAGATTTTACATTTGAAATATTATGAGCAAATCAGTTCAAAATGGTGTTTAACATAGGTGCTGCGGAAGTACACAAAGGAAAGCTACAACATCTCAACTTGGTACATTGCTCCATTACAAAATTAAACCAGTTCTGAAAGGTTCATAACAATAGTTCCAAGAAACCAAAAGTTAAGGGTGTATTGATATCCATCCATGTCTTTTGTTTTGTTGTTTGAAAAGAACTTTGTCTACAAATGAGGCCTTAAGACTGCAACGTCCCAAGACTCTCTTATATTGTCTCAAGACAGCCTCATAACGCCTCAAGACTGACTTACAAAATTTCAAGACTGCCTGACAGTCACAATACGTCATATGAGTCTTCGCAAATGTTATGCCCCATAAGCGCAACCATGATCAAATCTTGGTGTTTTGTACTCCTGTTTCCTGTTTCAGGGGAGAATGTTTGGTACAAAGAGAACAATGACCGGACGGTTACGTTTAATTCTAACTCATCTGGTAAATTCTCTCTGCAGATCTCTCTCTTTCCTGGATTCTCTTATACACTATATGTGAGTAGAGCTTACTATCTATACACTATATGTGAGAAGAGCATACTATCTATACACTATATGTGAGTAGAGCTTACTATCTATACACTATATGTGAGTAGAGCTTACTATCTATACACTATATGTGAGTAGAGCTTACAATCTATACACTATATGTGAGTAGAGTTTACTATCTATACACTATATGTGAGTAGAGCTTACAGCGTAGATTTCTGTAGCAGCATTGACACAAAGAATTACTGATTATTTACTTGAAAAACTTTCAGCTTTGAAACCCCTCTAATAACCAAATTAGTGATATGACTTGTCCAGTCTTATGAGTGGGCTGAGATAGATCAGTCAGAATACAGACGATATTAAGTTAGTGATATATTTTTATTAGTCTTGCTATTTCCTACAGCTCAGTGCTAACTCCCCGGACTATGCCATCCCAGCTTCTGTGAATGGAGAGACGACCTTCCTGTTACAGTCAGGGGAGGCGAGTCTCCATCCGTTTGTGACTCGGAGTATGTCCAGACCTTATACACAGATCATACCAGATAGTAACACGTAAGTCTATCATAGTACTGTGCCTTCAATTGAAGTGCACTGATCGATTCAGTGTAGGTGCCATTGTGAATTGATATGACTGATGACGTATTCCTGCTGGAAAAGGTTGAACGCTATTCTGGTGGCCTTGAGAATTAAAAAGTAGAATCTTCTGTGTAGTCCATACAGGATGTTTGTAGTGTTTTATCTAGTGCATATTGTATTGTATTGTAGGAGACCGAGTGTGTATATTCTATTGTATTTAATTGTATTGTATTGTAGGAGACTGAGTGTGTATATTCTATTGTATTTAATTGTATTGTATTGTAGGAGACTGAGTGTGTATATTCTACTGTATTTAATTGTATTGTATTTTAGGAGGCTGAGTGTGACTGTTGGAGAGAGTTTTGATAATCGTAACGGAACAATCCGAGCTTATTCCCTCATTGTCTGTGAGACTTTAGAGTGGGTCAACAGATCAGCTTATGATCGAAGGTTCTCCCACCAGCTGCCTACATACGCCCAAGTCAGTACGACATGATTTCTCTAATCTACACACATATATATATGATATACACATGGTTTTTTTAATTTATTGAGGTTCTCTAAAAGTTTATAATTGAAGTATATAATATGTATATATGTACTTCAATAATTGTATTGAAGAATATACATATGCAATCAAAACCATCATTTTCAGAGAGAGAGAGAGCAGTAGACATTTAACTCAGATTAGTTCAAGTAGTGAAATTTTGCCCGAGTTGCTTTTAGTTGCGTTTTAATATCAACCATTTATCAAGCACCTGGGAATCCGGTTGATACTAAAATGCTATTAGTACTACCATCAACCCGAGCAAAGTTTCAGCACATAACCTAAAAACATGATTGGAAAAAATCAATAATGTATTCTACAATTTACAATGGTGCAGAATCGTAGATTTCATTTCCCAACACTGCTATCACAACAAATGATGCCCATTCCCATTTCTGTCTCTGCTGGTGACATATCCTCTAATATTGAGGAGGTGGCTCAGTTGGTTTGAGCGCCGGACTTCAACACGCAAGTGTTGAACGTTGTGGGTTCAAATCCCACTGCAGTCCATCTTCTACTGGGGATTGGTTGGTCCCCCAGGTGTGCTCCGACCTGCCTGCAAACAGTGAGCAAATTGGCGCAGATATTGCGGCCTCGCCAATAAGGCAATAATATTTCGCCGCCCATGCCTCGGGATGGGCGAGTGATAAGACATCGGATTTTAATCAACCTTTTAATCAACCTTTTAATCTCTCAGGTACAGAGATCAGATATACACGAGGTGTGGGGATGTTATCAGGTGATGCAGAGATGTACCATATTCGATTCTCCTACACGCTGTGATATGGAGGGTGTAGATACAGGACATGTCGGACATCCTGGACTTAGGAGAGCTTACTATATACTAGGCAATCAGTAAGTCCGACTCATATACTAGGAAATGAGTGAGTACGACTCATTCATGGATATTATCATTAACTTAGTATATATCTATGGAATGTGTCCCTCAGATGTAACAATATAACTAACTGTAGGTGCTGAAGGCAGCTCCAGTTAGCCTGAATATTGAGTCTTATCTGCGAACGAATTGGCTTAGTGGGTGAGAGTAGTCATCGGTTCATCGGTTGAACACAGATAGTTACTAAAGACAATTCTATTGTTATACAACAGATGTGCACTTGCTACCACCTAGCACAACTGTCTTTTTGGCCTGTTCATAAGAGGCATCCCCGCCACCCTCATGATCCAGATATAATATATAAAAAGGTTTCTACTAATGTCATCCTAAGTAGATTTGACGATAATGCTGTTTCTTTTATTTAGTGAAAGCTGTGTGGATAAAGCCGAGGATTTTTACTGTAACGGACCTTTAAAACCTGCCTCATCTTTCTGTGTAAAGCTGAGAGCTTATACAGAGAATAGTTACTCAGACACACCCTGCTCTGACTCCCTTATACTAGGTATGTAATTAATACTGGTCGCTAATTATTATTGCTTATTGGAGTTGTGTACTCCCAAAGCTGCATTTGTGCCAGAATTTTCTGTTAGAAAACACAGATCTTTAGGTGCTACCAATGATATAATAGCTTATATAATAGATAGATGCGACCAAACAATCTGACTGGAAATTCTGCCCGTATTCACTACTCCTCAAAGGTATTTAGACCGAATTGTAGTCAGCAGCTATTCAGCAGCCTGACCTTCGCAAATATCATGTTTTACAAATCACTTCCGCTGTCAGTCATAGACGTTACTAAGCTTTGACAGACCTGTTTTACTGACTGTCAACACACTTATATCAAAGGTAAGGTTACTTGGGTTAATTTTTTGCTGAACAAAGAAGACTATTTTGTGCAGTCAGTCATTCCTGGCTGCATTTTTTTTCCTTTTCTTCATTTTGTTATCTTCTAGTGATGACAGAATTTGTCCCTCTTGAATCAGTACAGTGATCACTCTATCACCTTGTTAAAAGGTATGACTTTCTTATTACAGCTGCGGCGACTACATGGAGGGAAGATTTGATATACCCGTCAGCTATCGCTGTTTGTCCGTTTGCTTTACTAGCGCTGATGATAATAATATATACTATAGTCAAGTGGAGAAACCCGAGTGTGCAGCGGATGGTCTCTAAGGATAGCTTCTTTGATCTAACCAAACCTGAGGTTAGCTACTGATGACCAAAATTAAACATGGCCAATTATATAAGGAAATCTTTCAGAGTTATCCCCTCACTTTCAATGAGGTCACAACCCATAATAGCCCCTTATTATTGTTACTAGCCAGTCTACACCCAGCTCACAACACAACATTACCAAATCAGCAAACGATCTGACAGCAATCTAACAGAAAAACTGCACAATTATAGTTTGTAACAACACATTTCATTTCATGTCCATTAATAATAGCCAACCTTCATTACTGCCTAGAATAGGGAGCATAGACCTGTAACTAAAAAAATGGCTGTAGGGTCGTTGGGTCTCTATCATCCCAATTTGGTGGCCAACTTCACTCATCTTCCCTGATTTTAAACCGTTATTGTTATAGACTAAGGACAATGATTCATATAGTCAAACAAGGGGACGGTACTCACTTCTTCGTGATCATGGCAGTGTAGGAACCAAGTCTGCGATGTCAAGGGTGATGAGCGAAGGTAACTCTCCTGATAAGTCAGCAGTCTGACTCCTTATGATTGATATGCTGTAATATGAATCTTGTTCCCAATGTCTGTTGCTGTGCATAATGAAAATTACTGCTCACATTGTATCATTTTGAAAACTAGACATGTTTTTCCACCAATATTTGGATAGCTTTGACTCTTGTAAGCATGAGTGGACTTTGATTCACTTTAGAGGATGTCCTGTCTGTCTCTGATGATTTTGGAGTCAGTGAAGCTGATTTATCAGAGATGGAGGGTGTAGTGGCTGATGATGAAGAAGTTGACAAAGTAATAATTCCGTATCAACCAGATCCCGACGCTTTGGAGTTACCCGAGGCACAGGCTAAGAAAAGACGCAAAGCAAAGAAGAAAGCTAAAAGAGGTACTCCACTTCAGCAGGAAAAATACTGCACGACTCAGTTTTATAGTTTTTTTTAATTCTTTATTGGCATCTACATCATTTTCAAGAAAATGTTTTTCAAAAATGCCATCAAAAAGAAACAAAAAAAAGGTTGACACACAAAAAAATGAATGAATTGTTATAGATTAACATTATGGCATGTAATATTGAAATAATGCTTTCTTGAAAGAAAATAATTTATGTACTTATTATACAAAAATGCAGCCAGATAAGTCCTCCCTGCTGGTAATCATCAAGCCATCTACATCATATTTATTGTTTTTGTTTTCAGGTAAATCTAAAAGGTTAAGTCTGAAGGAGAACTCGGCCGAAGAAGAAGAGAGTAAGATATCTGAAATGTCAGAATTATCCGATACGAGGGGTCAGAGGAAAGAAGCTAAAAAGAAACGAAGTAAATCAATCAAAATAACACTGGACATTGACCCCTTAGAAGGCAAAGTAACCCCTGTCAAAAAGGAGCGCAGTGTTACCCCTGTCAAAAAGGAGCGCAAGAAGAAATCAGGAGCCAGATCCAACAGTCACGGTGCTGACTTGACCCATCATTCAGATATTAATGAAGGACAGACAACCTGATATCAAATCTGACTGGCTAAATATTTAATGCTTTTTTCACAACATAAAATGAGGATAGTGGCAACTTTTCAGGGACAAACATCATCATCAAATGCGTATACGCTAAGGAATCGAAGTGCAGATACGTTAAACCTCTATGTATATTCTTTATCCACCATATTTGATTAATATTCACCTACCATTACAGGATAATAAACCACCATCACACTTATATAGTCCTGATACACAAACCAAAGGTGTACTGTTCTGATACACAAGCTAAAGGTGTACTGATAATAAGGTCAGCTGATGTTATGTGTATTTGATCTGAGTCGGCTATTTTTACATCCAGTAAAAATAGTACTGAGCTAAATCACAACTGTTGAGACTCCTCATGTCTATACATTTGTATTTATGGATGACATCAGCCTGTCTCATCAAGCTTTGTCCGAACAAAGCTTGTTAAGACAGGCTAGGTTGACCTCTGCTTCGAAACTCGTCTTTCGGTTGTGCGAAGAGCATCTGCTTTGGTAACCGGTTGTCAATTTTTCAGTGCACACTATACATGAATTTTGAAGATATAAAGAAATTGAGTGCATGGGTTGAATAGGCCACGCCCCCTCCTTATCAACTTCATAGATATTTTTTCCCCGCGTAACATCAATACCCACAACATTTACCTCATAGAGCTGACATGAAGGTTCTGACCATCCGTCTGAAAACAACTTTGTCATTTTACCCTCGGTCTCTCCTACATTGAAGGTGCTATCGAGTAAAATTAATCCTCTTACTTTCCCTAAATATTAGCATTGACCCTTGAGTAGGCCCAATCATGTTACCAATGGCGGGGAATTCAAACCATTACTGTCATCAATCATGATGAGCATTGGGGTAAAAAGGCGTAATTATATTAACAGATAAAATCTTTAGTATAATTTTACCAAAAAGAAAATAATATGTAACAAACACATAAGAGACAAACCGTGACAAAAGAAAATATGTTTACTAGTCTGAGCCCCCATCAGACGCCCACCTCCCCTCGCGGCCAGAGAGTTATTTACAAAAATTATATACATTTCAAAAATTAAATACATATCAAAATTATTTACAAAAATGCAAGTACAAGTCAAAATCTAAACTGATTAAGAAGAGATTTGTAATGGACAGATATGATACTGATAATATGAGAGAAGTCGAGATCAGGATATTAGTCATTAGGGACCCGACAGCAGCACAAGATACAACAAAACTCCTTCAAAGTCAGATTTCTGCGGAGAGTGCCGTTGTCCAGAGAGCAACAGCGGATACAACCAAATATTATACAGGCATAAATTAAATAAACAAGCAATATACCAAATAGCAGAGCAAATACATCATTCAGTATTACGGTTTCTATTTTAGTTCCTTAGATTGAAACAGTAACTCCATCTTCACCCATACTGGGTGCATAAAAAACAAAATTAAATTTCATGAAGGCAGTACTCCAAGCTATAGCAGCAAGTATAATGAAATAACAGACCATATGTGAGCTGGTGGCTGGGTTGCTACTGATACAATGCATGCATCTTGTTGGCTCTCGTTTCTGCGTTCTATAAAACACGCAGCTTGGGTAGAAGGAGGCTATAAATTGTAAGAAACATGCAAAAACTGTGATACAGACAGATATCTTATTGATAACACCTGAAAGGCTTTGTCCGGGAACTAATAAAGCCAAGAGCACACCCATGAGGCACACTAAAGTATCCTCAATAATCATAACTAAAGTTTGGTGAATGAATCTCCTTTTTCGCAGGATCTTCTCAGAGTGTTTTGGTTTCCAGCTGTAGCATGCCATGAAGACTTCATAGAAGAAGATAAGCCAGGACGCAGACACATATACATACTATAGGTATGTCAAGCTTCTCACTAAGGTGGTAATGTACTTCTCCTCAGGCGAAAATTGTACCACCTCAATTGTATCACTTACTACATCAATGAAAAGTAGTATCATGTAGAAAAAATTATAGGCTTTCGTTCTCATACAAGGACAGCAGCCTTTATCTCTTTCCCCTGCTGACGAGACAGTGTGTCCGAGCTTCACAGCATCTATCGCCATCACAACCCCATTTGCCATTGCTGTAATAGAGTTATGTAAAAGTGATTCAGGGCACAGCTAGTAAAATCACTGTACCTAATCACGATAAATTTCCGCTAGTTATAATTTCGTTTTAGGTCTAGGCTTGAGGTCAACGGAAAACAAGAATATGTACTTTCTTTCTAGGTCAAGTGGATGTTTACATCTTTGACAACTGGAAACAAGTAGAGGGGACAAATATGTGAAAGTTTCATACAGTGAAGTAGGAAGGTTGATACAGTTCAGTAATGTTATTCACTCCACACACCTTATACCGTGACTTTGTATGTATGTATGTAGATAGATAGATATCCACTTTATTTTTACGCTCAAAATAGTACATGGTGACATGTCTATCATAGTAAGAGTGAGTATAACAAACATAAAAATATGTAGAATTTGGTTGACTTTGTTGGATAGAGCTCTTTGTTGGATAGAGCTCTTTGTTGGATAGAGCTCTTTGCACAGCAGCTTGCTACAGGAAACCTCAATACCTGTTGATAAATGATGGTATTTAGATTGCATGTATACAACTGATAAAGACAGTAGTGAAAACATCAGATTAAAGGAGTATGATGGCCCTGCACATGCCACTTTGCCTCAAAGAACCACATTCAAATACCTGGGGACTACAAATCACCAGGAAGGAGGATGCAAGGCAGAGGTACAAGTGCGCATTGGCAGAGCCTGGGATAAGTGGAGAGAGTTGACGGGAGTATTGTGCGACAGGAAAGTCCCTCAGAAGTTGAAGGTGCTCATCTATAAGACAGTGATACGCCCGGTGTTATTATATGGAGCTGAAACATGGCCATTGACAGAGTACCTTGCTGAAAGATTTAGTGTATGTGAGATGAGAATGTTGCAATACTGTCTTGGAATTAGTCTTGAGGAGCAGAAAACCAATGAAAGTATAAGGCAGGAAGCGAATGTCATGAGTGTGTTAGACTTGATGAGAAGAAGAAGATTGCAGTGGTTTGGGCATGTGTGCAGAAGAGAGGAAGATGATGACATTAGAAGAGTACATGAGATGAGAGTGGAAGGAAAGAGAAATTGGGGACGCCCAAAGCATAGATGGAAGGATACTATCAGGAAGGATCTCCAATCCTGTTCCCTCAGTGAAGAGGATGCTCAGGACAGGATTAGATGGAGAAGTTTGATAGAGCTAGGCCTCCGGCAGGCACCCGCTACCCGAACAGGACAGAGCGGAGATAGGTGAGGATAGGTGAGGGTATACAACTGATAATATTAAAATACCTGTAATGAACGGGTATTTACAAAAACCCCCATATGATAGATATGTTCATAATCAAGCCACCAATCAGGATAAGACAAAAATAATAGATCTTTTTGAAAATTGCTGTGCTGACCAGGCCCTATTATATGTGATATTTAGGAGCTCTAGTACTGTATTTTTGAAGATATGGAGCATTGAAAATCATTGTATTTGGTGTTTGATTCTGAAATAGGCAAAATACAAGATTGCAAGTCTCAGGAGCCCAAAGACTGACTTTGAGTTGTGTTTCAATTTAAGTTGCAAAAATCACCATACTAAGTTCTTCCCTCTTACTCACTATTAGATGAAACCTTAATATTTTCTGAGTGAATGGACTGGAGACAGATGTATTGACAGAGCCAGGATTATTGGTGATAATTCTGAGTGAGAGAATTTTGTCTGCATAAGCATGGGGCAAAGAGTTATCTGCTATATGACACTGGGGACACAAATCCAAGATAGACAAAATATCCATTTAAAACTACAGCACATTTAACGAGGAGTTTGGGGCATAAGTCCCAAACTATGTGATTCAACACTCCCACATGTTTATTGTCGGTTGGCTTATTGGTAAATACACACAGTAACTATTCAAAATGATGAATACATAGAGCTTCTAAAAGTGGTCAAGGTAATAAATCATTTCCAGTCTTCTGTTTATATTGGACAGCATCCATAATCATCTGCAAGGGCGATCTTTACCACTTGAAGGTCTGCTATTTCTCCTGTCTTCATGATAGCAATTCCGTCACCTGCATAACATTACAGTAGCTCACACCTTTTAGTTCATTTGGATATGACTGATGTGCATGGGATTAGTCAACCATAAATATGTATGATTTGTTCTAACAAGCAGATTAATCGACAGGAAAATTCAAAACTCATGAGGGCAAAAAGGACAATCCACACTCGCAGTTTGATTGTTCTATGTTTTAAAAAACACATAACAAGCGACACAAAGTATTTCTACCAGCACCATAATTAAGCCAAGGACAAGAGAGAAGTGGTAGGTTGCTCTAAACAATTAATTTATCCAATGGGCAAAGGTTTAACAGTTTTTTTTTCCACGATGTGCCTTGGGAAGTAGTGACAACATATGATGAGTAAAGTGATGAGAACGCCAGAAAGAGTGGGTAAAAAAATCCAGGGCATATCTTTGGTGTGCATTGTGGTGCAGGTAAAAAAACTTGTTCTGAATATTTCTATTTTGGTTGATGTTCTTATAGATTATGAGATCATCTCCAAAGGAAACATCAAATAACTGCTCAATATAAGCAATAAAATCATTGACCTGTGTAAGCATACATTCTCCTACTTACTCTCGTAATGGATGACATAGTTGAGATTCAGGTTAGCAAGCTAAGGACGGATGAGTTTAAATTTCCCACCATTCAGAATAGATCACACGACTACCTCGGTGCCAGTTCAGAAACTTTATAAATTATGCTGGGGGTTGTCAGGGCTTATTAAGAAGGCGAAAGGATTGGGGACGCAATGGGATACTTGGTAATTAGTTCCAAATTGATTTCAGTCTAAAAACAACTTTAGGAAAGTTTGATTCTCCTGATACAAGGAGAAAGGAACAGCCTATCAAAACCCGACAATCTGTCGTTCCTGAGCAGCGATATAATAAAAGCAGCGCCCCAAATATAGAGGTTTTGCTGAGGCGAGCAATATTTCATAAAACAAAAGGTACAGCAAAAAGAGATAATTGAATTGGAAGGTGGTGTAAGGTGGTGTAAGGTGGTGTAAGGTGGTGTAAGGTGGTGTAAGGTGGTGTAAGGTGGTGTAAGGTGGTTTAAGGTGGTGTAAGGTGGTGTAAGGTGGTGTAAGGTGGTGTAAGGTGGTGTAAGGTGGTGTAAGGTGGTGTAAGGTGGTGTAAGGTGGTGTAAGGTGGTGTAAGGTGGTGTAAGGTGGTGTAAGGTGGTGTAAGGTGGTGTAAGGTGGTGTAAGGTGGTGTAAGGTGGTGTAAGGTGGTGTAAGGTGGTGTAAGGTGGTGTAAGGTAGTGTTATGTAGTGTTAGGTAGTGTTAGGTAGTTTAAGGTAGTGTAATGTGGTGTAATGTAGTGTTAGGTAATATTTGGTGGTGTAAGATAGTGTGTATGTATGTTTATATTTTGTATGTTTATATTTGGTCTCAATCTCGTAGTGTAAGGTAGTGTAAGATAGTGTAAAGTAGTGTAAGGTAGTGTAAAGTAGTGTAAGGTAGTGTAAGGTTGTGTTATGTGGTGTAAGGTAATGTGATGTAGTGTGAAGTGGTTTAACGTTGTTTAAAAGTTAATATAAGGTATTGTTATGTAGTGCAAGGTGGTGTAAGGTAGCGTAAGGTAGGTGTGATCTGGTATAAGGTTGTATCAGGTAATATAGGGTGGCGTAAGGTAGTTTAACGTAGGTGTAATGTAAGGTAGTGTAATGTAGTGCAAGGTAATGTAAGGTAGTGTTAGGTAGTGTAAGGTGGTGTGATGTGGTGTCCATTGGTGTAAGGTGGTGTAAGGTAGTATAATGTAGCGGAAGGTAGGTGTAATGTAGTGTAATGTGGTGTGGTGTCGTGTGTGGTGTCGTGATGTAATGTAAGGTAGTGTTAGGTAGCGTAAGGTGGTATATTTGTGGTTCCTTCCCAGTAGTGTTTTTCTTTTTCCTGGGTTGTTGATGGCTGAAGGAATGGGTTAATGTATATATTTATATTACAAGACTCCATTGCTCTTGTTCATTCCGAGGGTACCCATTGTGTGTCATCTATCTGTACCTTCCATTATCTTAAGATTCAAACCAACTGTGTCCTCTCAGACATGATTTCAAACTGTAAAGAAAGTGATGGGATACAAATTGCTTTACAATTTACTCAGCGATGACAGGCAAAACCTGGAACAACTGTAACTTAGTCAAAGAACTGAAATTGAGATAAATCCATTAACTTACATCATTGGTTAATGTTCAGGGAGTCGTATAGTTCTGTGCGGTGCATGCTTACTCGGTGTACAACCAGAGACTATAGATATAGAGACCTTCCACTTGCGCATAAAATGCGAATAGTCAATCAGCGTTATTTAACGGTCACGCCCACTTCTGGTTGTAAAGTAAGCATTGCTGCCTTGGACAGCAATGGCTTTCTCAATAACTTTTCACGTTTTTCACCTGAGTTATTTGAGGCAATTAACCACAATCTTGATGACAAAACCAGATCAGACAGCAACAAAGTCACTATCAACTTGATATTGCATTCTTAGCCAGAGATCAATATTATACAGGCCTGCATATTTGTGAGAAATTAAGGGGGGTTGGCAGTATAATCCATCATTGTTGCCCACTGCGATTTAATGATGGCCTGACATAGGTTAGCTGCTGTGATGAGTTTCATAGACAAAGTTTATCATGTGTGAGGACAAGGGGATACTCTTAGCAAATGTTCATTAAGTCTAACAAAATAAATTCAAAAATTTCTTTTCACCTTAAGGTCTGTCAACAAGAAGAAGATGCTTTCTTTTTTGTTTGGATATCTTCGCTTCTTATTGTATGCGCTAAGATTTATATAAAAAATCACGGGGGCAGGTACCAACCATACAAAATTACAAACGCATTCAAAACTGATGTGAGAATGGCGGTATCAGAGTAGAGTGCATCGTCAGCAGATTCATGCTGTTTTAAATTCCCTTTTAAAACTCTTCTTCTATTCAGCTTACTGACAAACGTACAAAAATTACTTGCATGGAGGGATAGAAGACCTCCCTCTTTGCCTCAAAGTTATCGTGGGATGTTTGGGGCTATGAAAAGCTTTTTCTAAAACTTGCTTTGAAATGTTGTTTGGGCAGATATAAGATGACTTAGACTTTAGAGGGTTCAGAGATATCCCTGATTCAGAGCAGTTCAAAGCACAATCTTCAGGCGACAAACAGCAACACGCTAGAATAAACCGGAAAAAATTAAATTTTTTGAGGATGATATTTTTCCTATGCTATAGAAAATTTCTGTGCTGGCCGGACTGATGAATTCAATTCAGTCACCAGAACTGGGGAAGATAACATCAGTGCTTGTCCACACTTAACTATTTTCACATTGAATTGAAATTCAGTTGTCTATATATATGGGGGTTACATTACAAAAAGGTTTTTCATCCACCAAGTATTTTGTTTCTTTGATGCCTACTTTTAATTTAAAAGACATCTTAGATTTCATATGTCCCAGTTGATATTATCGAAAGTTTTGTGTGAATGTACTTATAAAATAAACAATTAAAGCGTTCACCTTGTCAATTTTTGATAGTAAATTCATTGCACTGGGTATGCTTACCACCAGAAAGGGGCGGAGCCTAATTTTCAATGCGTTCGCATCGGTTATTTACGTTATCATGGCAAGTGGAAGGTCTCATTATCTATAGTCTCTGGTACAACCTATATCCTTAATCGGCATCAAAATATCTGGAAGTGCTCGCGAGGTAGCTTGTAACGACGGTTTGTTTATTAATTGCTGCTAAGAGACAGCTCAGCTCACAATGTCATTTTGTTCCTTTTGGACAATGAGCATGGTGTCATGACTCAAAAAGCACAACATCAAAAAACATGATAGTACATATGGGAGGGTAGATTTTATAATATTTTAAGAAGCCAATAATATGCGAAATAATGAGTCATGCTAGCATAAGAGCCTCTGCTATAAAAGTAAGGTTGATGATGATGAGTTTCACCAACTGAGGACAGGTAGGGTAGGGTAGAGCAGAGTAGACAGTTAAATAGACTCTCCAGTGTAACGCCATGAACACGACCGAAAAGAACCCACATGTACAAAGATAATAAATAATAATTCTGCTTCCCTAGAGGGGTAAAGTACACTTAAGAGGCTTACAATAGGTAAGATCTGCTTAATCTCTTTGTTTTATATTAAATTATCCCCCCAGTTAGTCAAAAATTTAAGGGTATTTTTATGGGATTGATTGGATAGGGCTGATGTAACGGTCATCTTAGCTTCAATTATTTTGGGAGACATTGCTCACAAATCCCATAACTTCAACCAAATACATTATTTATGATGTAATGAACTAGTCATGTATTTATCATTTATGTCCTGCGTGTATAGAGACTGTTGGGCTTGCATTAACATGTTCATTTATTTTCAAAAATTATATACAACAACTCAAACCTCAGGCTGCATGATACTGGATAATATACATCTTTACATAAATGCGGCTCAGTAGTTTTATATACAGTGTCACCGGGCTAACTCTGAGTTAATGATAAGATATATATTATAGTATTATTTATATATTACACATGAGTATGGAACTGGCATTATTGGCTACTAATATGCAAGTGAGCTGATTTTAGAAAATTCTATATTACACATTGAAACTGAGAAAAAATTGCACTTAAAATAATTCTCTTCATGTCATGGAGATTCATGAGTTTTTTTGGTTATACCGTGAGGTTGGGTAGGTATAAAGATATTATTTCTGGAGTTTCTTTTAGCTCCAAAGATCTGATTGGCAGGATGATGATCTGATTGGCTGAATGATGATTACTCAGCTAACTAGTAATTAGTTGTAGATCGCCGACAGCAGCTTACTTCCTCTCCCTACTCCTAAAATACATGAGTAAGAATTCATTAACGCTCACTTTGAAGTCTTGTTTTTAACTGGTGAACATGTTTTTATGTCATGCAGTAATAAGAGGCATAGGAAACATATCTCTCTTTGACTTGACATACTTTAGCAGACCGAATTTGCATCATTCAGTTCTAGGCCTCCCCATGGAAGGGGGGACAGCTAGTGGATGTACTAATTTGATAAAACTGCACAATGAAGCAGGACCAGGGAGGGAGGGAGGGAGGGAGGGTGGGTAGAGACTTGGAGTTGTCCGTTCTTTATCAGAGGAGGAATAACCCTGATAAATATTGAATACAAGAGGACGAAATGTTTTTCATCGACAAAGTATAAGTAGAATTTTGTATAATGCACTGATTGCTCAGATTTTGTATAATGCACTGATTGCTCAGATTTTGTATAATGCACTGATTGCTCAGACATATGGTTTGTAATTTCTATGTTGAGTAATGAGATTAAATGATTGGAGTTATGTTCCAGCTTCATGGAAAATTGTTGCTGATAACAGACCCGAATAATAACTCATTAAAATGAAAGGGTCACAACATTTAAGTCAAGACTCCGCGTCAAATTTACTCTATAGATACCCGTTTCCATACCAAATGATGAGAAGGACTATTAAAAATGAAACCAATTCAGGTTAATACGAATAGAGGTAGATAGTGCCAAGTACAATCGATGAGAAAGGCATATTAGCATGTCTTAAAAACACCACTTAATTACTCTTATATCATACCTCTGACTGCAGGAGCTGCAGTAGTAGATGGATGATGAGGCGAGGCAGTGTTCTTGAGATGCCGAGGGGCGGCAGCGTTCTTGAAGACATTTCCTGAGTTAGATTCCGGTAGAGGTGATTGGTACATGTGTCTCTGAGGTCTGTAGTGAACGTGAGAGCCGTATCCTCCACCATGTGAGGGGGGATAATAACCAGGTCTCATATGTGGAGGATTGAGAGGAGGCCCAGGGCCAGCCATATGATGAGGAATATACCCAGGTCTGGTAAACAGCTGATGATGGGGGTTGAATGGTTGCCGATACCTTACCATATTTGGTCTGACAGCGAGGTTAGACGGGTTATAGCTGGGATAGAGCTGCTGAGCAGTATTAGGAGTACTGATACGCTCTAGTTTGGGAGGTGCTGAGTGATCAGAATTTGTTTGACTGATTGGCATCAGGGCAGGTGGCTGGTTGCTGATGAGTGGCGGGGGAGGTTCCTCACCTGAAGTGTGACCTGTAATTAAGGATGTTTATTAATCAATGTTGGATTGACAAAAATATCCCAAAGCAAATCTATAATGGTATGTGAAGTTATTGAGGTAAGATAATCATGATTTCCTGAAGCTCTGATATCAAACACCAACCAGAGAGCGGTTTTATTAAGTATAATCTGACACAATAGATATATCGTCCTGGCACTAGTGGCCTGTTCGAAAAACAAACATAAGCTGGGCAGTAATGAGGCTGAGGTTACAATTCCGCAGACAAAAACGAAAACGCAGTACATAGGTGAGGGTTGTGTAACAGCCACACCAGAGAGAATTCATCAACATTGAAAGTGTACTACATAACTAAATGTCTTATAGGGTTTGCATGTTACATCACTTTCTTTCGCTCCTGATGCCGGATGTTATTAACTTGAGATGGAGGACAATGAGACACAGGTAAACTTACCACTACTATTGTATGATGTAGTCTGAGATTGATGGTTAGCGCTGCCCACCAAGTCAGGCATGTTAGATCCGGGGAATCTAACGGAAGCCTTAGATCGCCCAGGTGACAACGGTGAGTGATTCTTAGTAGCCACCTAAGTGGAACAATTTAACAAAATACCTTAGAATTTTGAAGTGCCTTTTTGTGTTTTGCAAAAGAGACTATCATCATCATTTATTACCTGCAGTAGGGTCATGTTGATCTTTATTATAGGACTAACATGTCGGTGATTGTTATTTAGATTTGACACTACTTATCACATTGCTCACCTGCTTGCTGTGCTGAGGAGGAGACTTGTGAGGTGATCGTTGATTGACTGCAGATTGAGATTTAAGCCAAGGTAGATCCAGATTGACTATATCTCTAGACATCATAAGTGGGCTAATACGCTCTCTGTCAAAATATCAAGTACAGTGCAGTTCACTTAATTCAAACCTCTGGGGACCACAAAAATTTGTTCTAATTAAGCAGAGTTTAAATTAAGTGACATTAGAATACATTGAGATCTGGCTGAAGGGACCAATTTTCCTTGTCTGAATTAACAGGAATATTGAATTATAAAGTTTGAATTAACCAGCTTACACTGTATAGTATCCGCATGATCTGATTTATAAGAGAGTTTATTATTTGCACAGTATGACATATCTTACAGGTACAGTAGTAAACACAGAGCACACAGAGATGAGACAGAGCATTATAAGCATGATCAGACAATATTCATACTCAGTAGCTCCTACTAACATTATAGCTATCAAACTCATTACCAAAATCTATGTTTTGACTAGACACATCAACACTGCTTGATATGTCAAATTTTTATTTAGTTTTCCGGTACATTGTTGTTGATTACAATGACACAGATGATGATCCGCCAGTTCCCAATATCTCCACCATAAATAACTCTACCACCTGCACACTCAGACTAACCTGTACTCTACCACCTGCACACTCAGACTAACCTGTACTCTACCACCTGCACACTCAGACTAACCTGTACTCTACCACCTGCACACTCAGACTAACCTGTCAGCATTAGACCACCTGCACACTCAGACTAACCTGTCAGCATTAGACCACCTGCACATTCAGACTAACCTGTCAGCATTAGACTGCTCCTTGTCTAACTTATCAATGATCTCTAGAGTATCTGGTTGGAAGACATGAGGAGATGTGGGCGGTAGCTTCGGCTTCAGCTCAGATAACTCATACAGTATCAGCTGATTACAATCTACCCTCTTCTTATCCCCTATGGAAATACATCAGCATCTAATCTTATCTGTCAAACCTAAAGGTATAACTTACTCTTGCAGGAATGTTATGATACAGTTGTGATACGGTTGTGATACGGTTGTGATACATCTGTGATACAGTTGTGATAAGTAACAGTAACATACCAGGAGGAAGTGAAGCGTTCAGCGCTTTGACTGCCAGCTTCAGTTTTATTAGTTTATGTATAACGTCATCGTTCTCTTTAGTTTTGGTCTCCAATTCTTTTCCAGTTCCTAAGAAACAGAAACGTCACCTAGTTATTAAATTTGATCAAATAAAATCATGATCCATCCTGGTATATCATAGTCACAGTATGTGGAAAATTTTTAGCAAACTGTCATTTTTCACCTTTCACTGTATTCAGTATTTATATTAATAAGAAGAGTGGTATCAGGCATAATACACCAGAAAAATCACTCAACAGCTCATTCATAATTGAGATTATTCATTGATGAATCACACAATACAATAGTCTGTAATCTTAAGGAGGTATTGCGATGGTAACACAGAATAGTGTATCTAATCCGCCGGCCATTGTGTTCAGGCTTTGACGACGTTAGGGGGAGATAACTACTTGAGGAGATAGGCTATATGCGGGGAATCTTACTACGTCTGATTATTTCTTGTTCTACTTGTGCTTTCTCTGGGTTCTCTTTACTATATTCTACAGATACAGGTCTGCCTCTCAGCATACAACCATTCAGGGCTAGGATTGATTCTATCGCACTCTCCTTACGTACAAAGCGCACAAATCTGCAGTTAGCACAAAAATACTCATATTTTAGACAAACATAAGTAACTTATATAATATTAATAAATTTAGTTGTTGTTGTAGTTGTTGTTTTTGAAGTTGTTGTTGAAGTTATCGGTGAAATTGGTTAAAAAATCAGCATTTGACTGTTTACTATACCAAGGTTGTGATACATATAACATGTGTATGTATTTTGTTACATCCACTGCTAAATCAGGCTGAAACAAGTGTTACATGATAAGCTGGTTTACAGTGGCCTGTCTGATAGGTTAGTTTGACGAGTAGTCACAATGACAGTTACACAGTTATAACTCACGCGTAAGTGAACTCCGACCCACCGCTCCGATCAGCTATGTATATCTTCTTAGGTGTACCAAACCTTTCAAACATTGTATTCAGTTCTCCCTGACAAAATATCAATGACTTCTTCTTTATATTCAACATAGCGATGATTGTAGTGATGGTGGAATAATAAGCACATAGGTATGGTATTCAGTTTTACACTCCACTCCATAGACGTGATGCATACACAGATACAACAACACAAGTATATACATCAGACTAGGTTTCAAAATCAAGAGATGGTGTCACCTTAATCACTGTTCATAAGTCAGTGGTACCTTGATAGCATCACAATAAAGGCCAACTCAGACTACTGCAATATTTACTTCTAAATAATCTGGATATAATTTTCTCATCTATTATGGATGAGAAATTGGTGCATACCTTTGTGGTTGCCGGATTAAGTTGACCGACAAAAACAGAAAATAGTCCGGATGCAGCCATAAGTACTGATTGTGAATCTGATGATGTAAGAGTATCTGATCATCAGCTGAACACCAGCAGCTCCTGTATAATAAACCAACCAACATGACCTTGTGTCAGCGCAGAGTTAGATAGTACTACTACTACTACTACTACTACTAGTACACTACTAGAAGTGTACTAGTAGTAGTAGTACTAATAGTACTAGTACTACTACTAGGTCATTAGGGCTACAGGTGTTATACAGAATGTACCAACACAACATGTCATCATTACAGAAAAAGTCAAGTCGCAGGTGCTCTTTGGGACATATCTTACAGCACTCAAAGTTTACCTGCCACTGTTGTTGGTGCGGTAGGGGCCGTATGAATGCTGTGAGACATGTCCCATACAGCACCTGCCACACGCCTTACAACACCCAAGTGATGGTTTGGAGCAAGTACCTAAAAAATTGTCTTAGCAAGTCAAGCTGGCTACTGCCCATACAGAACAGGGGCTGGGTTCAATGAGAGATTTAGCTGGCCTTTAGTCGTGCTTTTGCAGCAACTCAGCTAAAGCTAAGCCACTCACTAAATCGGGTTACTATTATCATAAATTTAGCACACTCTTAGCTGATGTTTATTGGCTGTTCTGTTTCAGGCGGCTATCACTCAGCCAACATGCTATTTCATATGTAAGATATGCTTATTGATTGAATAATATGAAAGACGTCTCATCGAAGTATAATCAATCTGTAGTGACCATAGACATACAAAATGACACACATAAACAGACACATAAATTGTCGTGCTTGGCGATTTGATGTAAGATTTCTCCACAATGAATATCAATCTACTTGGCTGAGTTATAATAGGGGCTAATTGAAACATGGATAATTGGCTGTTAAAATCTGGCTTAAGCTCAGCTAAACTACATCTTAATTGAAACCACCCCTGGACTTCTTTAGTAATGCAGCGACGGCTTTTAGTGCCCATTCAGATAAGCATAAATTCTTGTAATGTGCATTCAGGATACATTGACGGTATAGCCTGCTTACTTACTCGCTATTGTCAAAATTTTTAACAAGTTCATTGAGCATGTAAACAACGTGAGGCTCCTTGGGGTCTATTTCGATGAGCATATAACTTGGAAAACCCATATAGAATATCAGATGAACTCTCTTAGACTTGCGGCCTCTCTGATGTACAAAATTTCCCAATATCTGCCAAAATACGTTTTATTCATATTTTATAACTCATTTATACTGTCTAAATTGAGCTAATGTATTGAGATTTGGGGCAACGCAGCACGATGCACGAACAAAGCTTGTTAAGACAGGCTACAGCGACCAATAAGATATTGTTATTTCAAAAGAACAAATTGTTAGGATCATCTTTATGTCAGAAAGATAAGCTTCATCCACTCCACTTTTTAATAAATAAAATATTTTTAGGATAAATGAACTTTATGAATTTAAAATATTATTAATCTGTGCCCATAAAACTTTTCTCTCCTCAAATTTACACCACCATTCCAATCATGTCTACAACACACGCTCATCCAACATAAAAATTCATCTCCCCAATTCCACAACCAGTTCAGGTCAACGAAGGGTCTCATATCAAATGACAGCACTGTGGAACAAATTGCCTGACAACCTGAAATCAGTTAAGAGTCAGGCCACCTTTAAAACAGCTTCCAAGTGCCACCTCTTGGCTTGAAGGTTTGAACTTTCTTCATCTTTATTTGATTGAGTTCTATCGCCGCATCTCATATGGCAATTTGGCCTTGCGCCTCGACTAGCTGCGACATTGTCAAAGCTATAGCGCATGTAGGCCTCATCACCACTTTATATTTTTCGTTTTCTATATCTTAACTTGTTTAATGAAATAGAAGAATTAGAAACCAAACCAAATGTTAATAAAGAGTGGAAGGGGTTACTTGCCTATTAAAGCGTTTGTAAAGGAACGGGTTTCTTAGTATCATTTTTGAGCTTGAAATCAGATTAAGACAGCTATCACACGTGCATTTGCATATAAAATTAGTCATCAGGGTTATTTGGTCTGGTAGGTTTGGGGGTTATAAGTTAACAACATTGAGTTGCCTACTCATGCACCGCCCAACTAGTCCAGGCGATTTGTGATGAGCTTGTTATTGGGGAAATACTGTAATATTAGTGACTATTGTGGTTAGATAACAACTTTTGCAAATAAATGACAAAGTCACTCACAAGTCTGTCTGATGACATAAAAGTTCAAAAGCAAGTTATATAATTTGTATACACACTATTTGATGAGTTGAGACGCTAATCAAAACAACCTTTATATCTGTTATGAGCCCATGTCAAAGAAAAGATTAGAAGAACCACTGTACATTACAATCAACGACTATGACTTTGACGCATTCCCTGTCCGCTGTTTTTCAAGCATGAAAATGAGTCGTTTTCATTTCAGACCGATACGCTTGTTTGCTCTGTTAAAATAAGATTATGATGGAGCAATTGATTCTTTCTGCTGACAAAGCCTTGCTTATTTCAGATTCACCCGAAAATGGTCCATGCAATGCTTTATAGTTTGTACCAAATCTTGCAATATACCCAACACTAGCCTCCCAAATCAGATCCATACTGACGAAATAACTCAAAAACTCGACAAATTAATTTCCTAAGTGACTGATGTGTGCAGTGACATGTGCTCTCATAAGACCTGCTGCACTCAGTCAGTAATATTGATAGTCTATGTTAAGATGTGCTGAGTATCTGTGATGCACACAGATGGACAAGATCTAATGAAAAAATAGAAAGTTTCTCAAGGTATCCCACTGCTAACACGATTATCAATACTCCTCTTTAGGAGGCAGTCAAATTCATTTACATTTTACATCACCCTGAAGTCCGAAACAACTTGATGACAAATTAATTGAGTTGAATTTACTTTGTGACTTGTAATTTCTAGTTTTTAAACAATGTAAACAACACAGTTTATCCAAAAAAACCTTGAGTGTTTAAACATCAGAATATTTGCAAAAATTGTTAAAAAGATTGTCAAAACCTCAAATCACTCAGTATTAATCCAGATACTCCTTGATTAATCATTGCATGCTTTGGATTTTAACATCATCCTAATGCCTGAAATGTCGAGATTTACAAAGAATTTATTTTAGATTTCTGTGCGATTTGGAAATACATATTTTCAAGAAAAACACACAATCTACCTGTGTAAATTTTGTATCTTCCATCGAAATTCTATTGAGAGCCGCTATTCATGAAGCTAATAATTGAAGCATATCACTGGTTTTCATGCGGGCTGAAGACGGAGTTTAATTGGAATGTCATAGCCACAATCTCATTTATTCATCATATTAATGTAAACAAAACCTTGAAATACTTAGCGATGTATTGATCTGCCTTTATATTGCCAATTTCTATCTCGAGCAGTAACCTTGGTTAACAGAAAATGTTGTATCTGCCAAAGCACTGTGGGTTATTTCCAGTGGCCGAAATCATACAGGTTTAAACTTGAGTGGTGTGACTACCTCAGAGATATTTTCCCTCTGATAATCACATGGACTCGACATCGATTGGCTACAAATGCCTCCTAAATGATATTCAATCTTGCTCTCACTAGAGCTGTTAATCTCACTGTAATTTTCATTCTCACTGTCGGATGAGCTAGAGCTGTAATTTTTTGCCATGTTCGATTTAGATCGTTAGCTTTGTCATTGTATTATAAAATGTCATATACTATCCCATTTTACCAGCTAAACCACATGGGACAGATAAATAATGCCTTGTATTCACTCGTTCATTCAATAGATAAATTCTGTGTGTTTTGATATCACATGCAGAATATCAAAACCACTGTGTCATAACAATACGCCTTAGTGACAAAGTACTGTATATTCCCATTATAATCTGAGGTACTAAAAAGGTACTATTTTCAACAAGTGATCACAACTCCAAATGAAAAAAATAGTACCTTTTTAGTACCTTCTCATCCCAACTTTGAGGGCAAATAAGTCTTAACTGGGCCACAGGCTGCTTTTGAACATAGAATAATGTTCTAAACTAGACTGAGATCTCTAGAATGATACCAAAACCCTGATCCTTTAAGAGCACTTTAAGCAGACGAAATATTTTATTTACGATGGAAAAAAGAAAAAAAAGACTAGAGGAGAGCATGAGTAATGAGCATAAACAGGAGCTAGATCCAGACACCCATCAGATTTATGCCCAAGGTATTTGTTGGGTGCTTTATTATATTAGCTGGTATTATTTAGTATTTCAAACTCCACTCTCTGCTTGATTTTAGACTTACAAAAGAGATTCATTAAAAAATAAAGTACAGTTGTGAAATATCTTTTACCAGTGGTTCCTACATATTGTAGCAGCGGGTGGATTGTGTATACCCACAAATGAGTGTAGCAAAAGTGGAGAACTGAGGCTAGCATAACGTTCCCCAACCATCGATCAAGGGTATTTTACAACTGTAATTTATTTTGTAATGGGAGTACTGAGGTAATCATACACGTTCCCCAACCATCGATCACACACATCCAACATGTATTCAGACACGCAAACTTTGTCTGCCATCGTACTCCTTTGTTCACCAAACAAAAGGTCCTTTGTTATACATGTCTCTTAGGTGTCTTGGGAAATGTTTGAAGATAGACTCCCAGACGTAGGCCCATATCCGGCATACTACAGCATAACTGTACTTTATTTTGTAATAACAAACAATCAAATCATTCCATCACCTTCTTCTTCATCATCCATCCGTGGACTATGATGATCATTATCATGGTCCACAGATATAGACCTACTTCTATGAGTGAGAAGGTAGTAATTAATTAATAAGTGAAGCACTGTTCTATCATCTCTCATCTAATTAATCTCACTCGGAGCGCTTTGGCTCCTTTATCGAGATAGTCGTGTATGAACAATTGTTTAAATTATCAGTAGCAAGGAAGAAAACCAGCTTGTCTACGAGATAAGAACATAATTAATTATGCTTTGATTCAAAGCTCAATAGCTAGCTACTGCCAAGAGAACATAAAAATCAAGAAATCAAGAAATAAATATACACACTGGCAGCACAGCTTCAGATGTTATGAAGCAGAGTCAGTGATAAGTGCTTATAGTCAGTTGGGCAAAGCAGCTAGAATCATTAGAAAAGTTTATGGATGCGATGTTTATATGAATGTTTGGCAGTTTTGGTGTTGATATTGCCCTTAACTATCTATGTACTCTATGCCTAGCTAGGGGCAGGGCCAACCAAGATCGAGTACACAACAATAGAATAGAATAGCACACAAACCATGAAGAATAGTCCACCATTGCCAGAGACCCTCGTTTGGCATTTGGGCTGTGACTATTGTGCATAGTAAGTATTTCTGCCAGACACTTAAACCAAGGTCATATTATAACCTTTGCTAAATAAAGAGTTTTTTCCACTGGCAAATTAAGATAGGATGTAATTTTTTTCTTTTTTCTTCTTCTTCCAGAGCTAATATATCAATAGAGCTTCGAAACTGGGGCGTGGTGTAGGCGTGTACTATATTAAGACCTGAAAAAATAGCACTGTACACTAACTAATGGCAAAATATGACTCGCTTAGCAAATCTGGTTATCCATAGAAATCCATCTAACTATACAGTAAATCTGATTCTTACTACAGCAATGTGAGCAAGGAGCTGGATGAGTTGATGTGAGTACAATGGTATTGAGTTCAGATGACAAAGTTGTTCAGGCAAGAAGTACCTGCTAATACCATAGTAGTGATATCACTAGGCAGTTGGTTCAAGAAAGGATAAAAGTAACTCTGGGATCAAGGAGTTAGATTAAGAGGGACTATGCAATGAAGAGGGAGTTCATTAGACTATGACTGTAACTCCAAGTCCGGTCCATCACGACCTGTCTCTATGTTGTAAGCACAACTTTCTGTAGTACAGTTGAATCAAGTCCAGTTGTTGAGGCCTTGACCACTGGGGTGTTCAACCACTGGAGATGCACCAGATACAGATGTCCTGTGGTTGGAAGGCCTATAAACGTATTTTTCTGACCGTGCAGAGTAAAAGCTTGGTAAAAGCAAGGAGTAATAGTACGGACAAACATGCATTTATTCGATGTTACTAACTACCTTCTTTCTCTCTTCCAATTAGAAACTCAGGGCCTAGATATATGGGACGGGTTATAGGATAATTGTTGGGAATATTCAGTTGGTGAATTACTTAACTTAATCAATGTGTTTGGTCTAATTTTTAGAGCCATCACATTGGAGATACTACTGTCTATATGCAATAGAAATATTTGGAGAATTGGTGATCCTGATAATCTGCATGCTCCATAACGTATTTGAAATTTCTGCGTAATTTGCTTCTTCTGAATTGAAAGAATGTTCAGAAATGGGTTTATTAAAGCAAGCCTCAAATTCACAAGATAAATTTCAAGTGTTTTCAGGAGAACACAACTCTATATATTTTCACATTTGCTAGTCTCTGGTCTCACTCAACCCCCCCCCCCCCCACCCTCTTGCAATGAACTGGGACTGCGACCCAGGCCATCAAAACCAGATTCAGCAACTTGAAACAGTGCAAAGCAGAACGGCTTGCTTTGTGAGCAATGACTACTCAAGGTTAAGAAAAAATCAGATTGACTGGGAAAGTAAAGTATGCAGGCGTGCCGCAAAATCAACAGAGTGATTCTACCCTACAAGATGATCAACAACCTCATTGATGTACAGATAGCTCTTTGTCAGTCAGCTGTCCACCCGGGGAAGTACACTCAGCTCCACGTAGAACAGTGGCTTTCCAGAAATCGTACATCCCTGACACGATCGTCCTGTGGAACTCCCTGCCACCAAGCGTGACGCATGTTGTCACAGGGGACGCCTTCAAAGTTTCTGCAGCTGACGTGCTGACCAAAACCTAATAAACTCTTTACTCTTCTCTTATCTCGCACAAGCACCTGCGCCTGCATTATTGTTGCGACGTATTCATTCAAAGAAACACACAAGAAGCACAGACCACAGATGTCTTCCGCTCACAGATCGACGTAAGAAACTCCCTCTCTGGCCGTGTATGTAGTAGGCAATAATTCCAGAGGGACTGAATATTTATTCTTGTTAGGTGGGTATGTGTTTGTTGTATCATCATGTAGATAACCTTTTCATTCAAGCCGAAGACCTTTATCAGACTGTCAACACTTCAATTGTAGATGATTAAAAAAAAGGTCGATAAAAATCAGGTGTCTTGTCACCAGCCCATCCCGAGGCATCTGCGGCGAAATATTAGCGGCTTATTGCCAATATATGTGCCATTTTGCTCTCTGTTTGCAGGCAGGTCGGAGCACACCTGTGGGCCAACCAATCTCCAGTAGAAGATGGACTGCAGTGCATACTGAAGGAACGCGCTCTAACCAAATGAGCCACCTCCTATGAATAATATTATAGTAATATTGTTCACAAATAAATTCAATTTTTTCTGATGTATGGTTTCATATCAGAGAAGTTGAGTGATAATGATAATACAATTGATATCTGCTTGTATTTTGTATATAAGGAGTGTTTTATTTGTACTTTACAGTTATATAGTTATTTCCTTATAGCCTCTCACCGCATTCCTAGTCGGAGTGTGAAGTGGCAGCTCTCACAATAATGTCCACCCAGTTGCATCATCAAATTGAACCAATCATAATTTGAAGATGATTTATTGGAAGAAGTAGTTCACAGTTCAGATTGATGAAGGAATCAACCTGCATTGATCGGCAGGTCAGCATAATATACATTATCTGCTCTTCTGTACCAAGACCAACTCTCAAGACATGTAAATGTTGTGTTTGTTATTTTATCCTCCCGAACAAAAGAATTTCCCAAACTGTACCTCACTTAATCTTTACGATGGAGTATATCGGCGACAAACTGGTTTTGCCAATTTCCATTTGCGTCATGATCAGGTTAGTCGTGATAACTGTCGAGCACAATGTGAGTATTATCACCTCTCAAGAGTACTCAAGTCAAATTTGTTGGCTAAATTTAGACGGATGTGGCACATATATCGGTACCAGTCGGTGTTTGTCTCAATTTAACGTTGGAACTATTGTCTCAGTGATGGTGACTTCTCTGTAGGGTTTATTGGCTGAGGTAAGGCTTAATAATATTGAGCCAACTATTAAGGATCTTTGTTAATCTGTATTACTATTTTCATGTGCCTCATTTGATATATGAGAATCTATCCTTTAGGTGTGAGGATACAGGACGTAGTTGTGTCCACTTGAGCTCTTGGCGCGTATTCAGATATCTTGATGGTTTTATTCTGATGACATCATCGACATTTTCTATTTGAACACAGCATGGCAGGATATCCTGGTTTACCACTGCTGCTATTACTTCTGGTCAATTCTAAAGGTAAGCCAGGGAAACTCATCATCAGTAGTGCCAGGAGCTAGCCTGAGCAGGCTGTCGGGGTCGTGGTCGACACTCTCCTCATGTCGAAGATCGAAACCCTCCTCAGGCTACCAAGCAGCACTGTACTCTACTGACTTTATACATGAGGAGATTCAGCATATTCTGATGAAAATACCAGCCATGTTCAAGGCTCAGCTATCAGTAATCAGTCTGTGTCAACAATCGTTTAACTTTAATTTCACCATTTGCTGTAACCTCGAACAATTGCCATTGAGTTTTATCTAATATTGCGACTTTTCTCTGCTTTTCTAGAAGCCGTGCACTGCAGAGAGGCAGAAGCTTGTTATATGAATGCAGTAGCTCGGACTGACACACTTGACTGCCCATCAGGTACATTCATATCCCTGGACCAAGTGCATGTGGGATTCAGTCACAACCTGGGATGTAACGATGAGTCAAAATACTGTGTCTACCATAGCCTGACAGCTGATAACAAATACTTTTACTACCTGCTGTTACTGTGCCAGGGCCAAACTTCATGTGAGCTTTCTAGTGTGGAACTTAGGAATATGTCTGACAAAAATCCACCAACGTTTCATAAGTGTGGAGATGAAAGTACACAAAAGCTGAGAAATAAAGTGAAAGTTGGCTACAGCTGTGTCGATTATGTGCCGGATGGTAAGTATCAATACGGATATCATAATATGGATTTTCATCTCCTTATTTTACCGATTGGATTGGCTAAGTTGTTGGACCATGTATACACAATACATTTGGCTAAAAGCAGGCGTAGGGAAGGGAGGGGAGGGGAGGGGAGGGGATGAGAGGGGAGGGGAGAGTAAGATTAACTCTACACTCCGCACACTCCGTATATGACAAGCTTTCATTCATCGTCTGCATCTCTTATGTTTCAGTTCCCATTAAGACCACGAAGGCACAGCCAACATTGGAGAATGATATCACAACAAGTCCAGCCACTGAAGATACCTCCAGCATTAGTGACATGTCGAGGAGTACTTCACTTTCAACTAGCCGACCTCATATAGGGATCACCACTAGCACAGACACACAGAAAAGTGAGGTTAAAACCATGACCAATGTCTCATCGTCTGGAGTCTAATAAAAAGAAATGTTCTCTGGGCAAGTAAAGAAAAGTGATGAGTTTAAATTTACAGCTGCAGATGACAGAACTAAATTTTAATGTAGAAGTTACTTTGATGTGTTTGTTAAGGGGAATTATCTTTGATCCAAGCTAAGGTGATTCGTCCCCTCTTGGTTATGATGTTTTGTAGATGGCGCTGGCGGTGATGGTGGGAGTATTTCAGTGAAAGAGATAATAATATACATATGGCTCGGGCTGATAACAGTTCTGATTGTCGTACTTATACTTTGGGAGAGGTGCACACGGTGAGGCTTCTCATAAATCCTTCTAGAGAAAAGCATATCGATTTTTCTTTTTGACATAGTCTTCTGAAAGCAGACTCAATGGCATCGGTACGTTAAAGAACAGTGAAATATGGTGTAAGAGGACTCTCACATTAAGCTTTAAAGGGTAATAGTTTCTGATTCGCCCTACTCAGAAAAGCAGCACACAGCATTTTTATGCAGGTCCGAAATTTTACCATAGACAAAAATACGTTGTATTAAAACAGTTTCGCCATAGGAGAGCAAGGGACAACGCCTCTTATTCAAAGCTTAAAATTTAAGTAACCCCTAAATTCTACAGTTATTTGTTACTTTGCATCAGTAGACAGGAATTTTATTGGTGAGTGAAATTTCGAACAAGAAAAGCAATTGAACATCAAAAATCTTCATCATCTTACAATTTTATTACGTTGTGAGTGAAACATCCCAGAATGCTCCAGCAGCCCTTCCTTTTTCCTCCAAGCACATAATCCTTGCTTCCACATGAGAAGTAATGGATACTGTGATTATCCTTGATCATTAGCTCAATACAGACTGTATTTTGTGCAGGAATAATACATGGACAAGATTTGACAGAATATATAAGGATGTGCAGAGTAATCGCTCTGACCTTTCAACTCTTAACTCACAGCTTTCAGGTTTGTCTCAGTTATTGGTCATACCTGTCTCTCTAAGAACGCTTTTTGTTGTTGTTAGTTGTCATTACTTTGGACGATATTAGACAACTGAATTCAGTATTGTATGTCCGCATGTTCGGAGTCAGTTCGGAGTCAGTTCTGAGTCAGTTCTGAGTCAGTTCTGAGTCAGTTCTGAGTCAGTTCTGAGTCAGTTCTGAGTCAGTTTTGAGTCAGTTCACACTCATACTTACCCTGATAAAGTAATCTCTACTCTGGTTATACAGATTACTCTACTATGTCACAACGTGGAACTAACCTCCCTCAATGCCGGCGAGTATCTGTTGGTAACTATGAGGATATAGACGCTGCAGACTCTATATCTGTCCATCGTCAGAACTCTGGAGCAGCTGATAATCCTGCCTACATAAACAGAGCCAGAGAATGTCAAACTATCTCCTACAACTGCAGAAATGAGCAAACTCGATCATCTATAGCCTCAACTTGTAATGCCGGAGTTTATGTCGAAGACGCTCAGATTGTGAGCTCATGTACTAATTAACACAGTAATACACCAGCCATTTTTTATCTTTGCTTTTCACTAAAAAACTTATTTACTAGGCATTTATAATAGATCCTCAAAATGAGCTCAAGCACATCTCAGTTATATCCTGATCCAGACGAACTTTCCTCAAGGTAATGGAATAACCCATAAGCTGGTGAAAATTATCTGCCCATTTAGGAAACAATTCAGATTGCAGCCTCATAGTGATAATTTTGAGCTATACAGAATTCAATTAGCACACATTTGCCTGTATGGCAGCAGAGGTATCTAAATGACGGAAAGAAATGAAAAATATTTTGATTCCTAATACATAAATTTGAAAACCATGTCATGGTAATTTCCTTGATGGTCAATGGAACTAACACTCTTATAACACTTGATATTTTTGTCTATGAGTACCTGATGTTCTTTGATTGCTCCATTTGACGAGGAAATGATAGTAGAGTAGACTATTCAATGAGACACTTCAATATCTAGCCTAAGAGTATTACTACTTACTTACTCCAAGGCAGGAAAGAATGTTAATGTAGTTACACCTCCCCCCTCTTCCTTGTTGCCTTTTCTTCTTCCTCCTCAGGCTAAATTATACGGTCATCATACATTTGAATCCCACCAGATGTATAATGTTTATTATATCAAGAACTGATCACATGTATCCATGTCTCTCGTTTGGAGCGACTAATTTTTCTTCTCGATCCTATTATCAGGCTATTGTGCCATAAGTTGACTCAGTTAGTAGAAAGCTTACCCTTGGCCAAGCGCTCTGCTACGAATCCGCCCCATTTTCCAAGCCAAGCCAAACCAAGCCATTTTCCCACCTCCTGTTATCCCACTCTGCTGTTTTCCCACCTGGACATTTTCCCACCGAGCCATTATCCCACCTGGATGATTTCCCACTGTGCCATTTTCCCACCTGGATGATTTTCCATCAAACTAGTTTCCCACCAGGACATTTTCCCACCAATCCATTTTTCCATCTAGATATTTTCTCAACAAGCCATTTTCCGCCAAGACAGTTTTCGCACCAAACAATATTCCCAACAGGACAATTTCGCACCAAACAATTTTCCCAACAGGACAATTTACCGCAGTGCTGTTTTCCCACCACAAAATCTTTTCACCGCACAGTTTTCCTTTGTAGCCTTTTTTCAGGCTAAGCTGTTCACATTGCACAAATACATTAACAATGTTCACATCCAGCCAACACTGGAGAAAGTAGCTTTGGAAATGGAGATGTGACTTTATCAGTAGCGGGTCGATTTTGATCTGAGTATTTTATTGCACAAGTTAGTCCAAGTGGTTGATTTCATCAAAATTGCCTCCTTGTTATAATCTACTTTTTCAACAAAACAAATTAAGGGCGCCTATGCCAATTCTCAAAAGTTTTGAGCCATTTGATCATCGCCCGAGCTGAAGAGAATTATCATTTTAACGGCTATTGGCCATATCACTCTACAAAATCAAGCTTACATCATATGTTACCCGCCTCATGGCTTTCGATAAAGATTGTTTTACTGGTCTACAAGCTTTATCAATCACCCACCAAACAATGTAAAAAATTCTCACTCTATGTATATTCACGCACATGATCCTTTCCGAGATGGCAATGAATATTAGTCAAGATTATGGCATCACAACGTGCTGTAACGCATACTGTTTATTTGTTTCATGTTGAAGGTTTCTACTCAGTGAAATTCCTATTGAACACGGAAATATAATATAAAAATACGACTAACAAAATTATGGATTGAGTAAAAACGTAAAAATGTATATTAAACAGTCAACCTGTGCCCCTTCTAAGGGATCTAAGGCAAATATAAATACCAAAGATGTGATAATATTCAAAACATTTCAAAGACAATGTTTAGCCTTTCATGTTAACTAACCCTCACTCCAGGACTTGGAGGGGTTTTAGTATTGTATATTGAAGCAGTCTGAAAACCAAAACCGTCACCGCATGACAAGGCTATTGTCGTTCAACTAAAGGTATATTCTGTTTTATTTTTTTAGGTTGTCAAACTTAGTTGTAACAAATTAGAAGCGTCCCAAACTTGCTATGACATTTTAGAGGGATAATTAAGGCATGTTGTCTTCTTTTTGTACAAGAAAAAACAATGCTACGATCTATTTCTATTAAAATTGTTCCAAATGCGCACAGTGTTCCCTGTTTTCCGGAAGCTCTTGTGCACTTCGCCAGGTTTACTGGAGGATTTAGATATGGGTCTTCTTGCTCTCCGCTCGTACTCACTCCTTGTTGGTGACTTAATATCGATTAAATGCACAATAGTATTTAGTGTTCTCTTCAGAAGACTGAAGCGATTTGATTGAAAACCAATTATTTTTAACAATTTCATCCAATCCCCAACAAGAATTGGCGGAAAAAATACATATTTGACATCAAATTCTTGTTAAAACTAGAAATCCGCATATCAGGTCAATGCACCCTAGAATTTGATCATATCATATGCTGGTGTGTGCAGGGGATTGGAATGAACGTCGACTGGAACAAAAGTCGACGGGACTGAAATAAGCTGGAATGAACATAGTCTGGTATGAAAGTCGAAAATCCTGGAATGAACGCAGAAAGTGCTGGATTGAACGCAGAAAGTGCTGGAATGAACGCAGAAAGTGCTGGATTGAACGCAGAAAGTGCTGGAATGAACGCAGAAAGTGCTGGATTGAACGCAGAAAGTGCTGGAATGAACACAGAAAGTGCTGGATTGAACGCAGAAAGTGCTGGAATGAACACAGAAAATCCTGGAATGAACACAGAAAGTGCTGGATTGAACGCAGAAAGTGCTGATTGAATGTCGACTACATTAGTATAGACTATAGAGAATTAACGCAAGAGCAACTCCCCAAAATAATTGTGTAAATTAATGTTGATCATTCACAAAGGCACTCGCATATGTCTATGATGATGGTTACTAAATTTCCGATGGCTAGATGGAATCAAGCAGGAATTCAGTACAAAAAGTGAAATGGTAATGAAATACTGAAAGAGAAACAGTGACCCTTTGTATATTTCATCAGCAAAACAATGGTCAAGCATTAAAGAAATCAGGTGCAACTAATGAATCGTAGTAGTTTACACCTTAGTTCACTGTTATTTATGAACATTCATTGTTTGTAACTTGTTAATTGTGACAGTGCACAATCACATTGTCCACCAGTCGTCATTTATCGAAATAGCTAACTCGTATCACCAATGTGATACAGTTATCACATCCGTTATGTCTGTGACAAGAACATAAAGATGTGTTTTTATCTATCACCTATGTACATCGTATGGACACATACCAAAATCATGCTGCAATTCAATCGATGAGGTCAAATCAACTGCTAGTTTTTTAGCCGACTGGCAAGTCCCATCACTGTCAGCGACTTTTAATCGAGTTTTTAAAAACTTTGTCTTAAAGACTTCGTTTAAGGCTGCTATTTTGTTCAGGGTTATAGAGGATCTCGAACCCAGGTCCAAGTGGCCATGCAGGCAACGCCGGTAACGCTGAGACATAATGTCTACAAGCTCACAGAGCTGGACCTAGTAGTGCAATGGTAGCAGCGTTGCCTGCTGGTATGAAAGACCCAGGTGTGCCCGCTGAATCCCAATGTCGATTGAAGGTGATCACCCTGGAAGTTTGAGAAGCTCACATGATAGAATAACATATGGAGAATAAGATGTGATACAAGATAGCAGCCTCAAACTAAGTCTTTAAAATGTACACAACAGACTCTACGCCCCTACTCACTTTAGGAAACTACCACAAAGGTAGAACAGAGCTACAGCGGGAGGTGGGAAACTTCCCAACCTCCCTTCCCACCCTCCCCCACCGAACTTAGCTTGTCAAGACCGGCTACCGTTAATGGTAGGTACCAAACAAAATAAACAAATATAAATAGTACCAAATGCGCAGCACATGTGGTTTGGCATGGCAATATTGATTTACCGTAGCATAATCATAAATTATAAATTTAAACCAAAACCTTGATTGTTCATAAGATGCTGGTTTTTTATAACACAATTATTTTGGGGAGTTGCTATCCTGTTGAATCTTTATACCAACTGATGCAGTCGGCGTTCAATCCAGCAGTTTATAAGTTAATTCCAGGATTTTCGACTTTTATACCAGACTATGTTCATTCCAGTTAGTTCAGTCCTATCGACGTTTTTTTCCAGCCGATGGTCATTTCAAGATTCTCTATGCATCTTCTGTTAACAAACAAGCGCCCCCATACATCTGACAACAGTTCCTTAGGTGAACACAACTATGTGTTATTACAAGAATTGTAAAAGAGCAAAGTTGTGAAAAATCATGAGAAAACTGTTCAAGTCATATTCATAACCTCTAACAGCATTTTTAACACAAAACGACTTTGAGATTCTAGATTAAAAAAGGAACAACAAAACTTTTTATGACGAGACTCTAACACTTCTTTCAATTAACATTTTTAATGACTGAAAAAGAGCAGAAGGAAAAGAAACAAAAAATAGAAAGAAGCTACCAGCGTTCATTTGAAAAAAAATAATAGTGGGAAAACGTCCGGATGGGAAAATGGATTGGTGGGAAATTGTCCAGGTTGAAAAATGGATTGGAGAGAAAATATCATGGTGGGAAAACAGATTAGTGGGAAAACATCCCGGTGAGAAAATGGATCAGTCAGAAATCGTCCTGGTGGGAAAAAGGATATGCGGGAAAATGTTCTGGTGGGAAAATGGCTCGGTTGGAATATGGCTTGGTGGGAAAATGGCTTGGTGGGTTAAAGGGAGATGGGTAAATGGCTTTGTGGGAAAATGACATCGCTACCATGTGCAAACTATCGCCCAGTGAGCTTTACTTGTATCGCCAGCAAAATGCTTGAGCATATCGTGACCTGCCATCTAATCAATTTCATAGTCGATTTCTGATATATCTAACAGCCTTGACAAAGGACATGAGATCGATGCCTGCCTTTTAGACTTCAGCAAAGCTTTCGATAAAGTAAATCACTCTAAACTCCTGGACAAGATGAAAATGATAGGTGTCAGTAAGCAGATAGTCAGGTGGACAGAATCATTCCTACACAATCGTTCCCAGCTCAGAGTCATGTGAGGTCACTTCTGGCGTCCCTCAGGGCTCCGTGGTGGGACCGATACTGTTTCTCATATACATCAACGATCAGCCCCTGAACGCTGAATGTGACGTCCGATTGTTTGCCGATGACACTTTTGTGTACACGAACACCAACAAAGTCAACCACACTGAGAGCTAGAGCATACAAACAGCTTATACGACCAATACTGGAGTATGCCAGCTGCAGCTTTGATCCTCTTCAGAAGACACAAGCCACCAAACTAGAAGCCTCACAGAGACGAGCTGCACGGGCTGTGTTCAACATACCAAGAATCAGCCATACCTCCAGCATTGCTGAATAAACTGCAGTGGGAACCTCTGTCAGATAGACGGCTCAACAGACGCCTTGCTATGTTTCGTGCCATGCAATTTGGAGAAAGCGGGGTCGACATTGAGCCACATGTGAAACCATCAACAGACTGCAAGAAGGCACAACAAATAGTATGCTGTAACCCACCACAATACCAAAGCTCACATGAGTACCTTCTTCATAGACACTAGTAAGAAGTGGAACCAACTGGGTTGTGAAAGTAGGCTGATTCGCAGTCCAGGTTAATCTGCACTATGATGGTACTCCCCATGATGTTATGTTATACTGACCTGGAACGATAACGGACTTTGAACCTGCCACATTGTCGAAGTCTTCAGATGTGATACACTACTGAAGTTGATGATCAACGCGGCAAGGAACAAGGTAGGTAACCGTTATTCTCTCAGTCTCATTCCTCTTACTCACTTCACCCACCCCACTCAAACTGTGCCCTATTCAATTCAGGTCAATAACCTGGACCCACTCATTCACCACCATGATCATACTTGTGTTCTAACTGGTTGTCTCTGTGAGTGATAACACTCCCATGAGTTATTGAAAAATTGCAGGCACACTACTATGCCTAGCAGGAGTTTGTATGAAGGAATGAAGAAGATTGGTTATTCAAAGGACTGTTTATTTTAAATAGGTTAAGTTATGTTCGCAAGCCAAAATAGAATCATCATTTTATGTTGCAATCAGGGAGAATGGTGGTCAGTTCAAATTACATACATATTACTGCTGAGAGTACTTGTCACTACACATTACTAGTTGGCCATTGACTGCCTCGAGGGCACAGGCCTCCTTATCATACTGGTTTGTTGGGGTCTGTGGGGTGGGGAAGGAGAGGAGACATCTCTTTTTTCAAAAAGTTGGAATTGAACCCCAGATCAATGAGCTCAACCCCAGATCTTTTCTACCCCAGATTTTTACTTGCAACCCCAGACCCAAAAAGATTTTCGCGCTTCGCGCAGATCTGGTTTAGAATAAAAATCTCAATACGCCCCTGTTTACTTACACTTGCCATGTTGTAAAGCTTGCGAGAGTACAGTGCTACCTTGTCTGAAGCAAAGAAAGGAAAGGAAAGCTAATGACCTTTGCCCAACATTAAATACCATGATGTTCAGCCAATCAGAATTCAGAGTTGCATCAACAACCAAGCTGTGAGGAAAGCCTCATTAACCATGAGAAGCCAACTCATAAATACACAAACAATTTTAATCTAAAAAATCCATTTCTTACAAAATGGTTATTTTCACTAACAAAAACGGCCTTTTATTTCCACCTGCCTTCTAGGGATCGAATGGGTATCAGATCCGTACTTGCAGGTTACTCTTCCTGGCATAAGTATTAGGTACTAGTACTGTTAGTTGTTCAAACAACAATGCCAACTTCATGATCTTTATTAATTCTCCTTGTAGAGTAAGAATAAATATTATAATAATATATATAATAATTTGAATAATATAATAAAGTCTGATGCTTAGATTGACAGTTATGACTTGAACAGTGTATGCCTCCTTGGTTGAACTGCGGTACTTTCTGATATTTATAGTTCGGGAATAAAATGGTTTTACTAAAGTTCAGCAGTGCTGCGTCACGCATACCCGACCGATAAGCATACCCGACCTATAAGCATACCCGACCTATAAGCATACCAGACTGATAAGCATACCCGACCTATAAGCATACCCGACCTATAAGCATACCCGACTGATAGGCATACCCGACCTATAAGCATACCCGACCTATAAGCATACCCGACCGATAAGCATACCCGACCTATAAGCATACCCGACCTATAAGCATACCCGACCTATAAGCATACCCGACCTATAAGCATACCCGACCGATAAGCATACCCGACCTATAAGCATACCCGACCTATAAGCATACCCGACCTATAAGCATACCCGACCTATAAGCATACCCGACCTATAAGCATACCCGACCTATAAGCATACCCGACCGATAAGCATACCCGACCTATAAGCATACCCGACCGATAAGCATACCCGACCGATAAGCATACCCGACCTATAAGCATACCCGACCTATAAGCATACCCGACCTATAAGCATACCCGACCTATAAGCATACCCGGCCTATAAGCATAAGCATAAGCCTGTATTGACTAGTTGTGTTGCCTGTAGCTTGTCAAGACAGGCTACATTGAGGTATGAGAAGACAAAAGTGTTGCAAAACTACCCACACTATTATTCGGTGCCTTTCATGAAGCCTGAGGTTTGCTACAGAAAAATTCCCCCAAACTGTACCATGGTCAAAAATTGCTACACTTCGGTTCTGAAGGCAGTACCGCATAAGCTGAATATAAATTAAGTTACATATGTATGTATACTCTATATTACATATGTAATGATGAAAATGATGATACGATGTTGATGCATCTTCCATTTGACTGTATGTTTATACAGGGAGTTACAGAGAGGGAGTGGAAACGAAATGTAGCCTGTGACTTAACAAGGCTGTTTCCAAGGGTTGTACTAATATGGTCCCTCCATTAAAATTCATTTAAGTCCTCAGTCTTTTTATATGTCTGTCTCCAGTTGAAAATTATCAAAATATTTGACATGTTTACTCAATGGTATATTCAGACACCCAGAGACAATATATCATGATGTAAATCACCACAAGTGTAGATGAGACATAGCTAGTAATATAGTAGCCACTTTTGCAGGGTATTGAATTATAATTCCAATGCAAATGTTTGATGGGGGATAAGAGAGACTGAAAATAAATCATTCATTCACCATTTAAAGGGCAACCAAGGTTTCGCAGCAATGCATTAATGGGTAGCAAATAATGTGCTGGGCAGCATCAGCTTTGTGCATTACGCGATGCAAAACTCAGAGTAGTTGCTGACTCTAAGCTGGGTAACACTTCAGTTTAGGGGAGGTTCCAAGACTTTGCTGTAATAATTATAGAGCACAGGCTAAATAATAACAGGAACAGGAAACTGCTATGTGGTATTCTCTTTTAGCTGAGTTTGAGTGCCTGATGGAAGAAATGTTTCACAAGAATTCTGGCTGAATAATCATCCGAATTATATTTTGTCTTTTTCCCCATGCAGAAGGTGCAATCTGCTATTAATCAATGGCCATCAATGAGAAGTTGTTTGAAACCTTGGTTGCACTTTAAAAACCATGTGAGGAACTTAGACCAGATAAAAGTAGTGAAAGTACTTAAATAAGCCCTTTCTAACACCTAAGTGACAATAGGAGGCATAACACGTTTGACTGATGAAAACCGCCATTGATTACCAAATTATGAGGCAAATTTATGGCCATGTCTGCAGTGAAACTTTCCCTTCTCATATGAGTAGCATATGATAAAGAGAGGACAATTACCAGTGGAGACAAACAACAATTTGAAATGAGAGGCCGTTTCCACTCCTTTTTCAAACTCCTTGGTTTATACATACACTTAGTCTGTTCTATCTGCCATGTGTGCATAGAGAACTTATATATCATAGGATACCCGATATACTCAAACGGTATGTTATCTTGTTTAGCCTTTTTCTGAGCGTAGATCACCTCTTCTATGATGTCAGGCCTCTCTCACGATTTGAAGTTAAATTGATGAGTATTTATAGATCTATCATAGTAGTAGAGCTCACGAGTAACCAGCTTTGTGTAGGATCGTCATCTCTCTAGCCCAGCAGTAGTTATAATATTCCCAAATCTCCCAGTTAGAATATCTTAAGTTACTGTATCCGGTTATATTACCATCTTTATCGCATATACCTGCAGAGTAAAAATTATATCTGCAGTAGAAACGACATGCGTGCAGTGTAAAATATATAGACGCAGCATAAAAAACTGGATATTAATATAATTCTACCATATTAACAGGGAGTCATCTTCTTAATGTCAATGAGGAGGTAAGTCATCATATATGACTTATCTCCCTGTCCCGATGTTTCTCTATCATATTATCAGAGAGGGTGGGATATAATATAAAATATGATATCCCACTTTTCAGCAGTACCTATGAGTACCTATGAGTGCAATCAGGGAGTTTGGGACTCCCTGGTGCAATCTCCATATTATGGAGATTGCACCAGGGAGTCACTGAATTTCAGCAACATGTCAAAACATGTTGTCACTTTTGTCCATATTAAAAGACATTACAAGTTCTTGGAGCAAAAAATGCAGTTAAAACATATAGACTACCCTTATATCATGCAGCCAAAACAACAATAATGTTCAGTATTTAATTCGTCTTGAAAAAAACGGCATTCAAATTCACATACTGATAGCTAAACAATAAGTGTTGACAATGCTATTAAGAAAGTGAGCTGTGTCAATTGCTGTCCAAGGTGGACAAACGTGATTACCCTAGTGCCCTCACTAGCCCAGTGCTGACCAGTATTGATGAAAAAAATTGATGTGCCAGTTGGAAATCTTGAATTATCTTACTCCTAAACTAGTCAAAATTTTGACTAAAATGCCCCTTTGCTGTACAAAACCAGAAGTATAAATATGTGAAAACAGTAATAGGACTGAAATTTTTTTTCTGCCAGGGGCATCCTCCAAAGCTTTGGTGAGGGCACTAGGCATTTATTTTGAACCAAATAAAATTTTTGTGTTGGAGAAGGGGTATAATAAGAAGGCCCATCATGAAGTTTTCTAGAGGCAGGCTGTAAACTCAATATTCATTTTGCCAAGCTAACTTCAAATTAAATATATGTTGAGTGAACCATTGTATAGGAACTACCTACAAACATATCCTTTTTGTATATTCAGAAGTTTCGAATCAACATCTCTACTCTAATTGAAATGAATGCCTCATGAATACAGAGGAAAATCCAACCATACATGGTTTTTTTCCTGATATATTTCTGGACCAGATTTGGCGTAGTAATATAAGTCTCTAAAATCCAGTCATTTCGGTGTATTTTACAACAGTTCATAAGCTGGCTTGTTAATTTCTGTCTGTTATTATAGAACTTTCCTTCTCTAGTACTTGAAATTCATGTCAAGGCCTGTTCATAGGATTAATTATGACAAATTAATATTATTGGGACTACTTTGCGCTGCCAATCATGGTTTGATACGAATAAATGGTTGTGAGGCATCTGAGCCAGATGCTCCCAGTTATTGACAGCTCCCATTCTTTTACATGGGGACCGGCGACTTAAATTTTATAAATTGCCATCACATACATAAGAAATTAAATTAAAGGCAATTGAGGGTTTGGAAATTGCTAAACAAGGAATAGCTACAATTAGAATGAAAAATCAAGGGAATCGGACCAGTAGTTCTCAAGTTAGTATCCTAGGCGAGGCATGACCGTTTTCTGAGCTCTTATTTATGCCTCAATTCGAAGTTGTCCTCTCTCCAGTTTGGTACTTTTAACCCACGCCGCATAGGAAAAACCTGCTGAAAGAGGGTTATCTTGAAAACGCTTATGTAAGAATAAAAATTATTTCTGATTCAGAGTCTGCACCATTGAAAACCCTGTGAGACAGGGTTTCCAAATCATTGGAGGCTTGAATGTTGATAAATCTTAATTTTAGTGACGAAAATCATGAAAAATTCTGCCAAATTCTCCGCAAAACAGGCAGAAAATGCTATTATTGACTATCCATATACTAAAATTATTTCCCAAACGATGTCCATATGAGTTTTCAATGTTGCAGATTCTGAATCAAAAATAAATTTTATCCTGTTATAAGCGGTTTTCAAGATAACCCTCTTTTCAGCACATTTTTCCTATGCGGCGTGGGTTAAAGGTACCAAACTGGAGAGAGGACAACTCCAAATTGAGGCCTAAATCAGAGCTCAGAAAACTGTCTATATACAAGAGCAGGGTTTCTTAACATGTTCAAAAATGCATTCATAATATTTAAATGTAAAGCTATATAATTCAAATCAACGATTTATCTGTTTACAAAATACTGCCCTACCTCCAACACTACAGCTGCTGTGATTGGTCCTCCAACACTACAGCTGCTGTGATTGGTGGAGGTCTCTATACCTCCAACACTACAGCTGCTGTGATTGGTGGAGGTCTCTATTTTGGACCTGAGTCAGGTCATTTTGGACAATCAGGTGTCTGCTTGATGAGACTAGGACTTCTCCATAAGTACAAAGCAGATGACACCAGAAAGAAGCCAAACTGTAAGACAATAGCAGCCCACAGCCCTAGAGATTACCATGGCAGATTTGCTGAAAATCAGCCAAGCTTCAAATTACAATATGTTGCATCATTGACAGTTTCAAACCAACATACTGCTTTGTTTGATGTTGTTGTGAGAAAACCTGAAAGCACTCAGCAGAAAGCAGCAGGCTCCACAAGGGTTGTAAAAGATAGTATCGGTGATTATGCTACAGACATTGCAGTTGCACGTTGGTATCTTGAGCTAATGATAATATCACCATCATCACACAACTATAGAGACATGATATCTGATCTAAATATCACACCCATAGATTATTTATATATATAGAAAACTCGCACCTCTGCTAGAATAATGAACTCCCTCAGTTCATTGGCTAGAATATGCAGCAGGCAAGGCAAAGATGAAGAACTTTTTTTTTAAATCTTTTATATTGATAATATAATGTTGATACATAATCATCTACTTTTCAATATTACTTTTTTAGGGCGCAACTTTTATTGACTCAAAAATGTCAAACAGTTTAACACAGCATGACGTGTGCTAAACAAATGTCTGAAATAAATAATGATAACTATATATCAATTGTCCTCTCCTGGGGAATGCCCCTTTTGACTTAGTCTGAGTGCTGACTTTTGTTAAAAGTATACCAAGTGTTGTTTGAACATTTATAGATCATAGGATATCCTACATTACTTCTTATAGATTTGTTCTGAATGTATCTCATATCTTTAATACTCACATCACCGGAGCCCCATGATTCAAAGTCATAACGATGACTGTTTATCATTTTATCAAAATAATACAGCTCTCTGACATTAAAATCAGTGCGATGAAGTAACGCAACGTTGAGGAAGTGGCAGTAATTATACTCAGCTTGTATCGACCCTCTTCGGAATCGAACATTCCTATATCCGATAATGTCAGCTTCTTTAGCACACAGGCCTACAATATAAGATAATATACATTTTACTCTCATGTTTGAGTTTTTAGATGATGCTGCTGCTGCTCATTCAACACTTGAAAGTACTGTTGTGTGTGAGTATGTTAACAAGGTGAGTGCAGTGTGGGGTCAGTGGTGTGATGTGTTGTCGGTTTAGTGGGGAGTGGGCGGGTTGGTGAGTGAGTGGGAGAGTGAGTGAGTTCGAGAGTGAGTAAGGAAGGTAGTGAGTGAGTGAGTGAGTGGTTGAGTGGTTGAGTGGTTTAGTGGGTGTGTGAGTGGGTGAGTGGTTGAGTTGTTGAGTGGGTGAGTGGGTGGGAGAGTGAGTGAGTTTGAGAGTGAGTAAGGAAGTGAGTGAGTGAGTGAGTGAGTGAGTGAGTGGGTGAGTGAGAGAGTTGGTGAGTGAGTGGGTGAGTGAGTTGGTGAGTGAGTTGGTGAGTGAGTTGGTGAGTGAGTTGGTGAGTGAGGTAGTGAGGTAGTGAGTGAGTGAGTGAGTGAGTGAGTGAGTGAGTGAGTGAGTGAGTGAGTGAGTGAGTGAGTGAGTGAGTGAGTGAGATGCAGTGAGTGAGTGAGTGACATGCAGTGAGAGAGACGCAGCGTATGTTGTGGGTTGAATGTAGAGTCAGGGTTGGTCAGTTACAAAGTGAGTAGTTATTTGTTTTTAAAGTTAGTAGAGTAACAAACAACTACTCACTTTAATACTCATCCTACACTCACTCATTCGATCACTCACTCAATCACACACTTAATTGCCATGAGCAGAGTGACCATTATAATAACACCCATGTAGGACTTTGGTGGTATCTGGCTTAAGCTAAGGCCACACGCTCGTGCAAATTCTTGCAAATTAAATTTTGTACGAATATCAGCCTGCCACACATGATTGTAATCTCCCAAATTCGTACTGATGATTTATGGGCGCAATCCCCCTGTAATCCTCCTCAGCTAATCTAAACCATAGGCCTAACAGTGATAAATAAAAAAAATTAAACCAAGGAGAAGCTGTTTCTTCTTGTTTATACCAACCGGTCCAGTGATTCAGCTTCTGGATATGCTTAGGCTCAACCAAGGAGTGGCTCAACTATCTCCTTATATTTATCCAATTTGATACCTCATTAGTCGTTGTATCCTTTCTCCCTGTTGCTCCAGGTCCAAATCAATGAGAAGTTCATCCATTCCATATTTTTTACCAAAGTTGTTTACATAGATATGGCCTTGACTTATCTATCAAAACAGACAGCCAATCAATCGAATCAGACAGCCAATCAGATAACATTTTGTGAAAATTTATACGATTCGGTTTCGTGCAACGTGAACATACAACGTTTCACAAAATCGTGGGAATCCCTATTATACGAATCGTGAGAAAACAACCCCGTGTGGCCTGTCCTTTACACTGAACACTCAAATGTTGTAGTGAAGCTACTTACCCACAAAAACATCTTCCATAGTCATGAAGGGCACTCTGTAACTGGCTTCAACAACTTTAGTAGCAGCTTTATATGACAGAACATAACCAGGACCATTCATATAGTCAGGATACGCCTGTTGTGAGTATTCCTGGTAACTAACAAAATACCTGTTGTCTCTCCGACGCATCGGTTTAGCATTATCCCACATATATCCAGTGTATTAATCTGCAATATCAAAATGTTATGAAAGTTTGAGCTTCAATGGTGAGTATAACATATCATATAACGTTGTTTGCCAGGATAGTTTGGAACACAACAATAAGAAAAGCTACTCATGTATATATTATATATACTGCAGGCTACTGAGTTTGCTCTGAGTCTGTCTGACTGACTAAACCAACATTTATTTACTGTATATTACACTTACTAAGATTCAAATGCTGTATATTACACTTACATTCAGTCATCTCAGAGGGCAGCTTGAGAAGTTGTCTGACCAGCACATCAAAGTTAACAATCATATCATCATCTGTTTTGAGAATATATTTAAATAGCTGACATTCATCAACAGCCCAGCGAAAGCTCAACATCGTCTTCTAGGCCAGCAGCAGCACCTCATTATTGTTTCATTGTGTGCAAGGATGATGAACAGAGAAAATTAATAGCAAATAATCAAATGATATTCATTATTGTTTGCATTTTTGAAGTGGTACTATTCCATAAGTGGGGCAATAAATAATGTTTTGCTAAAATTATTTTCTGATGCAGATTCTACAATATTTCTGCAGAACTAACTTGCAAAAGTTACTTGGCAACATTTAGCCAATCAAAATGGATAATTTTGATGATTAGCCAATGACAGTGCAGAGCATTTTTGTTTATAAAAGATGGCCGCCAACCATGAGGCTTGCTGCATCAATTCCCACAACACAGAGCATTTTATGATAAAATCCACTGATTAAATTGTCACAACAGCAACTGGACAATGCTCTGAGCAAAGCTGAGGATTGGGTTTTGCTAGACAAACAGCCTGAGCAGCAGGAAGCTACTGAATTACTCTGGATCAGAGAGATTAGCTACTATCATAATGCATATGATCATGGGATATATATTTTGTGATAGAATGGAGAATGATGACAATAGAAATGAACATTTTTCTATGCTCACAAAACCTGCTATCTGAGATTTGCATAACAAAACTAGTAGCTGCACAGAAAGCCCACACCAGGAAAAATGTGAGTGTTAAGATGAATGATTGTGATTGTTTACTTCACTTTCAGGTTTCAATGTTTTTGTTTACTACAAGTACATTTATTTGTTTATTTCATGAACATACTAGTGTCTCTTCTAGTACTAGTAGCCTATCCTCATCCCAGGTGTTTCAATGTGATGGTAGGTTATCAATATTATTAGAAAATCAATAATTTAAAAAGATTGGGTTTATGTAAAAAAAATAGGTCCATGTAATTGTTGACCTTACTTTCAGCAAGGAGTAACTTCGCTATTACAGCTTACTCCAGTCCAAATCACAGGCCTTCTGTAGTTGGTGCAAGTCCAGTGGTCGAGTGCCCCAGTGGTCAAGGCCTAAGAGAGAAAAGGCCTCGGCCACTGGGGCACTCGACCACTGGACTTGCACCAACTACAGAAGGACTGTGGTCCAAATCACTACATTTAAAGCATGCCAGTTACTCATCAGCCTTTTAATGCTAGTGGGACTAGATTGCTGTTACTACTAGCAAGGCGTAACACTGCTGTTAGCATTATTAGTAGTGTTAATGTGTTGTGATAGCAGTGTTATCAAACTATCATTTATGTATTTAGAATGAAGATGCATTTAGTAGTGATGATGACAACGGAAACAAGGCGACAGCTTGGTTCCTCTTTACTGTTCAGTGTTTATGAATTACATATGCTCGATTCCTTTTTTTTTCAGATGGCTTGTACCAAGCGGCTCAAGCTAATGAAATAGAGAGCTTACTATTATATATTTGAAAATTCTGATGATGTGGCAAGAGAAGCAAACTCCCATCAAATACTATTCCAGGAAGACTTATGAAAGGTGAAGGATAGTTCAAAACCTTGAAAACTCTAGAGGAGTAAATAGTTCGCTGGAGGAGATGTTCACCATTTCACACACTCCTAAGACAGGTGACATTCAAGCCTTACTTCATTTAGACTCTCACCTCAGCTTGCCAAAAGTTAGTGCTAGCTAACATTAAGTCACCCATAAACTAGCTAAACTAAGCCAAATATTACTCCTCTAGGGTAACTATAGGTTATTTCTGTAGTGTTATATCCTTTTCAGGATCTATGTTTTATTTAAAGAAGAGTCTGCTTGTAAAATATGTGTAGGGTGATGTCATCCCTGGTCTAAGCAGTTGACATCCATTACAAGAAAGCCATAACCCCCCTTCCTCCCCAGGTGTTTATATATCTACTTGCTTGTAATACGAATAGCATATTCCTCCAACAGATTTGTTTTGCAAGCTTTTTAACTTAGCTGCTAGATGTGATGTGAGATAGAATCATTTTTTGTTCAAAGGTTGTTCTACCTCCTGCTGTTAACTTGAGTTGAGATCCAGTTATGCGATTATATTTCCGCTCCTTAATCTTGAGTTTCATCATTCTTTCAGTGATACAGCGAAGGAGGAAGACCCACGCAAAAAGGCTTAAAATAACTATTCCGATCATAGATCATTGCCAAAGTCCAAGACTAAGAAGCACCAAATTTAACAAGATGACCCAGTACAAAAATACTCTGCATGCATTTGTGTTAAAGCATGTTTTCACATGAATTTTATAATCTTGATGTCCTTTGTTGCATGCCCACACGTTGACATAGGTCACATTGCAGGTATGTGTTTTACTGCTGTATATATTCATTTGATACAGGCTTGTACCAATATCTACTTTCCAATTAGTCAATGAAGAGGATTTGTACCTTGAATGTATTTATCAATACTGGTTTTCACAGCAGGAAATGCTCGTTTTTTTTGCTTTCCTTCTTGTTTACACAGGTCATATTATTGTTGGTATTCACTTATTGTATTTTTATGTAACAATTTAACATATGTTTGTACATATATCTCACCTTCCAATTAGTCATTGACTGGATTTTTACCTTGATAAAGAATGTATTATATCAATACAGGTTTTTGATGCATTTGATAAGCACATTAGTACGTCTTTCTTTGCTTTCCTTCACGTTGACACTGGTCACATTGTGGATATATCTTTGTTTATACTGGTGTGTACTTGTATTGCACCTCTCAATAAGTCAATAAGGAGGATCTGTTTGTGCCTTGGTAGATAATACACATACAGAATGCTCATTAAAAAACGAAATTTTGCAACTTTTTCTTAGCCTCTGTAGAGGGAATATGCACTCTGTGAGTTATGAACTTTACATAATTGGATTCGCAGCGAAATTCGGGTCTAGTTTCACTCAATTCTAGGTAACCCCAGAGAGATAATTATTATTAAATGCAATTTTTTGATCACTCATTGGCAAGAAGTTTCTGGACTCTACTTGTTTTTCGCATCTTAACAGTTTTTCACATCTTAACTGGATCCACCCTGTCCCCATATATTCCCAATTCATAATTAGACTGCTACCAGTTATTTTATAATAGGGTCTTCTTATTAAAAGATAATGAAAATCACATATGAAGTTTATTTATCGCTGTTATTCTGGAAAGGTTGCGCAAAACCTATTTTTATGCCACAACTGTGTTTGAGGGGTGTCTACAATCTGTCTGTAAAACGTCAATAGATGGATTTAGCAGTATGATATTTTCTCAAAAACCACTCAAGATATGCATGATATTGATAAAAAAAATTTCAATGACGCCACTTCATTCTCTGATCTTCGCCGGAAGAAGTTAAATGGTAAAACACGCTCTATATACCCCCTTTTCCACGTTTCTTACTTGGATCCGCCCCCTTTTGCCCCATTTGTAAAATAGTACATATGCGCCATCAGAACGGCCATAAAAAACTACCCCAGACAAAAGCGGTAGATGCTCATGTTTGAAGGCCGGTTTGCATTGTACGCAATTGTGTGGATGCCTTCAATACGACAATGGCAGGGACGACACTCAGCAAGATGAGTATGACCAAATTACCGATGATGAAGACCTTGACCTTTAAACTAGTATGAATTTGCATCCTTTCTTTGTTTTGTTTTAGCAGTGAAACTTATGTGCTATTTAAAATAGCTATTAAATTCAAAATACTCAATCAGATTACAAGCTTTACCAGAATAAAACTTCATAAACGTTTACCTGTTTTTCACATCCCAACTGTATCCACCCCTTTCTCATATATTCTCAATTTATTATTACACTGCTACCAGATACTTTATGATGGGGTCTTTTTATAAACAAATCATGAAAAATGACATGAGAAGTACATTTATCGCTGTTATTCTTGCACGCTTGCACAAAACCTATTATTATGCCGCAACTGCGTTCGAGGGGTGACTACAATTTGTCTGTAAGACGTCAACCATTGGGTTTAGCAGTATGATATTTTCCCAAAAACTACTCAAGATATGCATGATATTGATAAAAAAAATTCAATGACACTGCTTCATTCTATGAACTTTGCCAAGAGAAGTTAAATTGCAAAAAACGCCCTTTTAACCCCCTTTTCCGTGTTTCTTACTTGGATTCGCCCCTTTTTGCCCCATTTGTGAAATAGTACATATGTGTCATCAGAACGGCCATAAAAAACTACACCAGATACAGTCTTCAATTTTCTCTGTTCAAGACACTTACACAGATGTAATTTTTAGAGCCTTTTATGTATAGCCGCTGCTGGCCTATTCAGCCTGAGGTTACAATAATCATCCTCAAAATCCAAATACAAAATATCCTTGTACCTGCCCAGAAGTAAAGTACATTGGTTTACACAATGAGTAATTGTCATACCGTGGTGAAGAAGAAGAATCCTGATTGGTTAATTATTTGTCAGATCGTTTTTGATTTGATGATAATTTCAGATAGTTGTAACGAGGCAAACAACTGCTTGACCTTGACATGGTCAATACATTGAGCTCAACAATTTTAATTATGTATTTTCTGAGGTTTGAGATTGTTAATAAAAATAATAGATATCAGATATTCGCTGCTAGCTTGTAACTACTGAGTTAATATGTTCACTCATTAGCCACCTGCCTCTAGCATTTGGAAACAATGCCATTATTATAACCGCGGTATGCTTGACTAAGTTTTAACCACTCAAGGACATTAACCACCGGTTACAATACGCAACTGTACGGTAGTAAAGATTTGGATGGCTGGCAAAACAATCTAAAGAAACAATTCAAGTTATTTAGCCTGACCACTTTACACATTTGCTCTATTGTGAGAGGGCATCAAGAGCAGTGCTTGTTCGAGGAAACACAAAGTGACATCATATAAGTTAGTTAGTCTGATAAAGAACAGTCACTAAAGGACTATACCCAGCACCTCAGTGCTTTACTACACAGTTTCAAGAAAACTGTTTCCAGCAAACAATGTTGTGACCATATCTTGTATTTTACTGAGAGTAAATAGACCACTATACAGACTTTTCAAAGTACGATTTGAGCCACGTGATAGAGGGTCTAATATCTCTAGCTATTAGAAACCCAAGAGATATCGTAATTCTTATTTCGTACTTTTACTACTGATGTTTATGACTCACTCTTTATACTCCTGATATATACTGTGGCGTATTTTAGAAGATTTACTGTTGGCCACAATGAACACTGTGTCTGTTCTCATATTATCTACCAGCTCAGTCTTCCATCTCTTCCTGAAGTAATCTCTCTCAAAAAAGTTATCAGGTGATGACATCACAACAGTCAGTAGATATATAGGATCTCCACAGACAATACCTGGAGATAATAACTGTCATTAGTTTGGTTGTCTGTTAAGGTACATGCTTAAAGAGGCTGGTTCACAGATAGTCCCAGATCATCCCAATATTGTATTCAACCCAGATGTAAAATGAGTCTGGGTCAGAAAGTGTAAGTACGTGATAACTAATACATTAATATGAATTTTTATATTATGATGTTTTACTACTTTTAGCTGATAATGCCTCACTTTTCTAATTAACCTGATGAGATTATTTTAGATTTCCATATTTTTTAGTTTTAGATATTCTGATGCTTGATTTGGACTTTAAATTTCTCATTTAATTTTCATTTCTCATTCTCACTTCATCCCCTTTGTCAAGTGATGCTGACTGGAAACAGAGAAAATAGATCAATCGATGCCGCTGCCCATGATGAATCTAAACAGTTAGGATGTTGAATGATCACCACCTTAGGAGGAACAATAGTTTCAACATAATAGGAGTGTTCGAGAACTCTTTAGAAAGATGACAAGTCCACTGTTTGCGGACACAAAGAAAATGTCGCAATAATGTCAACATTTAAGCGACTCCTAAGATCGAGTAAGATCGAATAAGAACGATACCTGCTGTGACAAATGAACTCCCTCTCCTCATTGCTGTGACTATATAAAGAGCTGCAGAGACACTAAACAGGAGCTCATTTTAGAACAGCCTTGACGAAGGTTGTGTTATGTGCAATTTTCTTAAATTGAATTTTATTGGCATAATTATAATCGAATAAATGTATATTCCACATCTGGAACTTGGTGAGATTATTGAATTACTCAGAAACATAATTATTTAATTCCGGCCGAAGGGAGCGAGCAGCTTTCCGTCAGAGAAATTGACGAGGTAAGTTTATCACAATTGTGAAAACTCTTATAAATATTGCGTGGCAATATTCAAGGTTCAAATTTGTTTTGATAACATAATTATTATAAAGCTCCAGTTCAAGGCAAAGTTAAGTCCTTGGTTATAGCGACTGATCATCGATTATAATTTGTTGAAGCTCCATTGTTATTGGCGAGTCTGCCATTTGTATTTCCCGCGGAGGATCAAGTGAATCTTGAGTCTCATTGAAGGTGAAGCTGTCTTCACATATATTGAATTGTCTTGGCGAGCATTTAGCCAGAGTATACCGGTTATTTTATTACTAGTCGCGCTACTTTTTGATTTACTCCATTATTCTATAACTGCAGTCATATTTATCTTCATTATAATTATATTTTTTACATCAAAATTCAGACAGTTGTTTACTTTCCGGGTACAAGCAACCACTTGTTCGTGACTCAATTAAATTTTTTTTAGTCACACATAATCAACGATTGCTTAGGTGAATTTCAGAGGTCCATAAAGTTAAGAGTGCCATCTATTACACATTATACAAATTCACCATTACCCATTACACCATTACACAAAATAGAACCAAAATTTACCTTGTGCCAAACAATTAAAGCGATAATTATAGTATTACTATTTGAATTAGAAATATATATATGACAAACACAAGAAGTGTGCAGGACGGGACCTTACACTCCTGTAATTAATACTAAAGTTACGGGAGCGCGCGTTATTCGTCCCTCACAAAAGCTCGTAAGCATCAACAAATTTTCCTGTTACTGACCCAGACTCACTTTTATTGCTGGGATTGTGTCGTATTTGTGTTCACATTGTCTTGGATGACTCTCTTGGTTGGCTCTCTGGGAAAATGTGAACCAAGCTTTACAGACTGAATGATATGATGATGAGTACCAAATTTTGTTTATTTCATATTTTATGTGTTCTTCTTCTACACATTTGATAGATGTGGGTATTCAAAGAACTTTACCTGACCATGCTTTTCTCATGTAACCCAGTCTGCTCTGTAGCAGAGCGTGGAAACGTGACGTATAACGTGATGTCATTGAAATCATGAGTCGTGGTCAAATGAGCTTTCATATGGTAGAAAGTTTCAATATTTGGAAATTCTTAGAATTTTATAGTAAAAATGACAAGGGACCAAAACGATGGTAAGTAAATTTCAGAGTTGCTCCCTCTGTGAAAAAAAGGATATAACTCAATAAAAAAAAACATAACATGAAAGATTTAGCATTATCGTCGATAAGGCAGTCTCTTTTAGTTTTAGCGAACTTACTTGAAACATCAGTCTTGTATTTATAATTCATCGTGTGTAACTCAGTTCCCTCTTGCTTCTTAGCACGAGAACCATTATTTCTATAAGACAATGACAGACTGTCTTCATCGAAACTAATAGGAGCATTCTCATTCTGTGAAATCATAAGAAAACAAAAAAATCTGAATGGTTTATACAGAATGCTATAGTCTAATCTTAGAGCTCACTGATACGATTTCAAACTTTGACTGACCCGTTGAGGAAGACATGTGTTTATATGAATGTAAATATGTCACAGAACTGTTCGTTACAAAATTACCTGATAGTTGTTCATGAAAAGTTAGTGATCTCTTTGCAGTAAATGATGAGAATTTGTGGCAGCAGCTGATTGGCTGATGTTGGAAGAGCACCACATGTACATAAAAGATAACAAGATGAGGAAACACAGCTTGGCTATATGAGCTCTCATGTGGCAGGAGGTAGAAATCAACGGTTGAGACATTACGTCACCTTCAATACTAAAATCAGAACAAAACAAATGATTCAATAAACATGTAGAGGTATAATTGAACTTATTTACTATTGTGGTTTACTTAGTCAAGAGGTCAGGGGAAAGGAATTCTTACCGTGAAGATTATCTGACCTTCCGAAACTCCAGCAATCCTATCCTTAACTAGGACATGATTTTAATGTCATACTTGGTCATGAAAAAATATTTAAAAGTGTTGTAGTTCATTATCATGTTCAAAATGCTTTGATTTTTAGATTTTTGAAATGTGATGACTTTTTATGGATGAATCTGTCCTCAAGGCAAACAATTGGAGTTTATCTGTAAAACGTTGTAGTAATTGTCATTGTCATAACATATTAATGTTAATTATTGTGAAGCAACTCGATTATGAATAATACGGATTAACACGTATTATTTATTATAGATAATACACATTTATTATTTATTCTAATCATCTTTACTTGACTATCCGCTGATATCTGATGAAAAACATTCCTCCAGCAGTCAATGGTATGTATCCCAAAACATACATGGATTTTGAGAGAGTTATTGAACTCAGGCCTAGCATGTACATGTCTATGTACATGTCTATGTACATGTCTATGCGTGCAGACTTCATGTGTATTGGGAGGCTAGAATGACGCAGCAATTGAAATACAGACAAACTTATATGTGTGTAATATCGTGTTCATATAGTTTACGTGGCTGAAAGCTTTAATTAAATGGTAAGTGTGGCACTCTCTCCTCCACAATAGTGAGAAGTATTGAGTGACCAAATATATGTTCTAATAAAATATCAATATCCTACCGTAAAATCGAACTGAAATCCTTCAATTGGTAAAGATCGCCGTGTCGCCGCTGTCACTGAAGTCATCTATGAACAGGTCGTCACTTCCATCTACAGTCAGAGCAGAATCAGACTGACTACATCGTCAACACTCAGGTTACATAAAAAGTATTAGTTAGCATTTCAATAGCGCGTTGGTGATCTAAAGATAAGATTATAGATAACGATCTCTACATATTATTGTTTGTTAAAGTGCACCATTGCTTTTTACGGACCCTTAAAATCCTTTGTACAAGTCTCAGCAAATCTATCATGTTTCAAGTATGTTCATGTAATCAGAATAATGAAGCTTTCGCGGTTTGACATCTTCACACATAATAAACATGACGGGACATTAGTATGAAAATACCACATCGTTGTAGGATAGCTTATTTTTCTACTGAACATGTAAAAACTTCTCAGAACAACATGAGTTTATGGCAAATATTGAGCTAATCATAATTGATTTGAAGGTGATTGACAAACCACAATAAACTGCTTATGAAATTCCAGTACGCATACTATTCAGGGGTCAACAAGGACACAGAAGAACACCAACTAATTTTCTAGATAAGGGGTGAGGTGACCTATATAAGGATGAGGTGACCTATATAAGGGTGAGGTGACCTATATAAGGGGTGAGGTGACCTATATAAGGGTGAGGTGACCTGTATAAGGGGTGATGTGACCTATATAAGGGTGAGGTGACCTATATAAGGGTGAGATGACCTATATAAGGGTGAGGTGACCTGTATAAGGGGTGATGTGACCTATATAAGGGTGAGGTGACCTATATAAGGGGTGATGTGACCTATATAAGGGTGAGGTGACCTATATAAGGGTGAGGTGACCTATATAAGGGTGAGGTGACCTGTATAAGGGGTGAGGTGACCTATATAAGGGTGAGGTGACCTGTATAAGGGTGAGGTGACCTACCTGGCCCATTTGAGGCATCAGTGCGGTTGATCTTGTCCGAAGACAGCAGAGACCGTTTGGTTTTATAGTCTTCGATGGATGCAGCAGCAGCATCTATAGAGTGATGGTTATCACTGTTATCTGGTATATCTGGTAGAGTGCTGCAGTTTGCTTCCTTATTATATAACACAAACTCAGAAGTCTTATCGACCTCAATCAGCTGCCGGCAGCGTTTTTTAGTAGCAGGAGGCAGTGGAGAGATAGCAGTTATATCACAGATCATTCCATCGTTTGACGAGTCTCGTCTCTCCGCATATCGCGCTATGTGCTCAACGCCATTGGGTAACAGATCCACAACTACAGGATCATGACTTGTTTGATTCTCAAACTTTGACTGAGTCAAGATCTGCTCATGTTCTCCAGGAGAGCTAAGAGGAAGCTCTGGGAGGCGGAGCTCTGGGAGGCATTGCTGGTTCATTTCTGTATTATTGTGACCATTTGGTTGTGCTGGATGGAGTTCGGAAATTTTTGGCTTTTGAGTTTTTTTGTCAGTTTCAATATTCCAAGGGTGCTTGAGACCAAGCTGATGTGTGATTGCTAAGCATTTACCAGTTTCAAGATATGTGGTAGTTTCTGGTTGGTTATTTGGGAGACCCCCTGTCTCCGTATGAGAGAGACCAATTGTTGATAGAAGGGGAGATAACTTGTTATGAGGAGGAGTGCAGCCTATGATGGGATTGTACTTATGTGCTGATTTACGCTTGGCTGACTTTCGTATTCTGTAAGGTTTAGGAGAAGTTGTCACCTCTTTAGATGTTGACACTGAGTTTACTACACTGGAGTTGTTCTCACTTACTCTTAGAACATTCTTGCTGTCAGATTTTCTAACCCTGGAAGTTTTTATCGCATTATTATTTTTGGCAGGAGACTGTTTCTTCTTGGTAGGTTTATTTTTAGGTAGTTTGGGTTTAGGTGGGGTTCTCCTGGTATGTGGGGCTGATGATTGGTCGAGCGTCCAGGAGGCAGCAAATGTGAGAAAACTGAGAAGAAAAGAGTAAACATTGCTCTTACATACAATTATCATTAAGGCATTAGCAAAGTTACACTTTGACCACATCATTAACGACAAACCCATACAAAACCATACACACACATACTATAACATTATATACATAGACAGAAAGTAGTTTTTTCACCTTAAAGTAAAAAGTAAAGAAGCCGTTTGCATTTCATCTTACTTTCAAATTGATTATTCTTCAATACTTTTACTGTTCAACAATAATGGTTTACTGTTTTATTAAACAATTTTATTAACTGATTATGAAATCAACTGATTATTACAATAATGTATAACATCACTTACCTGTTTATAAAAGCTATTGTCTCCTTATCGATGTCTCTATCAGCAGTGCTCTGATCCGATGAGTAAACTCGAGATAACCAGATTAATATTACAGGCTTCTCCAGGCCACTGAGGTCTATAGTGATGTGCTCATCAAGAAACTGTCAATAGCACAGTAAACTAAACCATTGGGGTAAGGGACAATCGAACATTGTGTGCTTAGCGGAGGAGGGAGAGGAGGAGGAGGAGGGGTACTTTATCACTCGGGCGCGCGTGCCGTCGGAGGGCGCGTGTAACTTTAAAAATTCTCAAAGTCCCATAAGTGATGAGGTTTCTGAGGAGCATTTAGAATACACACAAAGTACGCCACGCATAGAAGTACGCTGTTATACATGTTCAATCAACAAGGTATAGACAGTATAGCTGACTGCTCTCACGTAGTATTTTATATACTCACTAACCATTTTGATACCTGGATAAGTTGCCGCTAGCAAAATCTTATGTGCAAATACCAGCCCATCATCAGCCGTCCGGATATTCATATCAGAAAATAGCTGAGAGTCGAGCATCTCACTGAATCCAGGAGTCTTCTGTGGGGAGAGTATCTATATCCATGAGTAGGTATATAACCACGTGGTCTACACACGCTTTATTAATTACAACAGTCATTTACGTGGCAATAATAATATCCATATACATACAGCAAATGGTAGGAGCACTAATACGCACTTATGAATGTTCAATTGAGTATATTATATATTACTATATATAATCGTGGGCAATATAGTTAAGCCCATTCCATTCCATCTAAAAGCTTTTGATTTATGTGTACGATAGATTTTCCATGTTAATGATTTAAATATAATGTATACTAGACTTACATTTTTTTCTTTAGTAATATGGCCTGTAGATTTAGTGACGTCAGCTCTCTTATCTAAGGAGGTAGTCTGTATATCAGTAACTGATGAAGGAGATACTGAGCTTCCTATGAGTAGCTTGTCTCTTATCTTTGTACCTACAGCTTGACGGTCCCTATAAGGGGTGTGCTGTGTACCCTCATCCCCCTCAGAAGGGCTACAAAACGCATGGGTGCTCGGTGCTAGATTTGTAAGGAATTATTGATGATGTATATGAATGATATCTGGTATTTGCGCTCATATGAAGTTTGGATTTGCATCATCTTCATTGTTTGACTGAATGCACCTACACTATAAATATAAACATCAATTTATTTTACCCCAACTACATTGATTTGACACGCAAATACTGATTTCTCTAAGTGCATATCATTGTTTTGTGTGTAAGGGGATTAAAGTTCACTTGGGATGAAACGACTGGGTTTGCAAATTCAGTTGTAGCTCCCTACCTATCAGAGACGTTGTAGCTCCCTACCTATCAGAGACGTTGTAGCTCCCTACCTATCATAGACGTTGTAGCTCCCTACCTACCAGAGACGTTGTAGCTCCCTACCTATCAGAGACGTTGTAGCTCCCTACCTATCAGAGACGTTGTAGCTCCCTACCTATCAGAGACGTTGTAGCTCCCTACCTATCAGAGACGTTGTAGATCCCTACCTATCAGAGACGTTGTAGCTCCCTACCTATCAGAGACGTTGTAGCTCCCTACCTATCAGAGACGTTGTAGCCTCCTACCTATCAGAGATGTTGTAGCTCCCTACCTATCAGAGACGTTGTAGCTCCCTACCTATCAGAGACGTTGTAGCTCCCTACCTATCAGAGATGTTGTAGCTCCCTACCTATCAGAGACGTTGTAGCCCCCTACCTATCAGAGACGTTGTAGCTCCCTACCTATCAGAGACGTTGTAGCTTGTGTCCAATGATGAGCTGGCAGCTCCCCACCATCCTATTCTCTCCGAGGACAGGCGCTCTATAGAAGGGCTCTGACGTGGTAGGCTGCCTGATAGCGGCACCTGGTGTTGATCAGATGAGAGGTTAGAGGGAGGTAACTTCTGAGTGAGCCCGTGTACCATCTGAGAGCTGAGAGTATCATCTAATATCTGATTGATATTACACTGTATAAGCTGCCACCTAGTCTCTTGGTCAGCCTGATATTAGATTATAAATACAAATTTTCTATTGTAGAAGCATATAGGATCACCTACATATCAGAGCATCAAATCAGGTGATATTACGGTCATCTGGCTAACATGAGAATTTAACACATTGTGCAGTAATATGTCGCCTGCGTATTATTTGTGGTTTTTTTAAATATGTCATTGACTTCAGACATTTTTTCATTGTCTGTAGCATTATCACTATAAATCCCATACCTGTTCTAGAAGTGTCTTAGTAACGAGCCGTGTGAAGCGGACTGTGGAGGGTTTCTTATTCTTACTAGTTGGATTCTTATCAGGCTGGTTTGGCCCACATTTCTTCTCAATCGCCTACAAAGATACATTATTGTTAGTGTACTACTTTTAATAATTATGATCGGATTTATACGGCAGACTTAGGGTATGCAATATGATTACTACCACCTGGCCTGAAAATTACATTTGAAGGAAGTCGGAATGCAATGTTTGGGTTCAACAAGTCACAGATACACAAGAGTTATCTTCTACTTTGGTATGGGTGGGTATATCTAAATGTTACTGGGATGAAAACTAAGTACGCCAAGCAACACAGATTGAGGAGGAGAGATTCTGATACAATCTCTCGACACAGATGACCTTCTGTCTTCAACAACAACACAACGACACAAAATATGATATTTACACTCTGAAAATTAGCAAAAGAATAGAAGATATCTATGTGAATTCTATTTAAGTACCTTTGATTTCCGTATTTTCCTGATAACAAGCTCTGGGCGATCACCAGCCACTTTCACAATGCCTGTATCACCCTGAGGCTTTCTCTTTCCCGTCACCCTGGCTAATGTAGATTTCGCCACAACCAGAACACACTTACACACATGCTTCTCCAGTGCGCTCATCATCTTGTAATGTTTTCCACACTTTGGACATGATGATAGATCTGTAGCTCCCGTCTCCATAATTCTGTCACTGATAAATAATAGGAGATATTATGACCTGAGATATAGCTTGATATATGGATATATGACAACTTTGCAAGATGAGGCCCTGAGCAAACTAAATTTATCAATTTTATACACGTATTACCGAATGAGTTTCTTTAGAGCAATAACTGGAGGGTATTTCAACTAAAAACAGGCAAGACAAGATCACAACATCATCGCACACTCAGAGAGCGAGATCAAGTGGGTTAGTTTTGAACAATTGATGTGATTAGTGATAATTAATCAACGTGTCCAGAATCCAAATAATGATAGCAGTGATGCGACTAGACGAGACAATATGGAGCTTGTCTGCCAGGACCTTGTGGACAGGCAGATTATATAAACAAATTGTCTATCAGAACTGTTCTGGAAGGAAATCTTGACCAGTCGCTAGCAACAGGCGCGTGAAGACTAATAAGACCTGTTGAGGGGGCAGTCTTGAGGCATTGTAGAGCAGGCATTGGACGCCTTAAGGTGTTTGTGAGGCAGTCTTGGGATGTGGGAGGACTGCCTTGAGGCCTAATGCATAGTAGAATCAAATCATCTCTAACCAAGAACAAAAGATTTGTGTGGAAATCAATACACCCACACTTTTGATTTTTGTGGGTCTAACGTTATGGACCTTTCAAAACTGTGTTCCTTTTGTAATGACTGGTATTGATGTCTACATAATACATTATTTTTACTCTTGAGATATCAATACTGATAGCAGGGAGAATTCTCCCTGCTGATAGCGTTCATATAAACCACAGGTTTGGGTGTATTGCCATCCATCGTAGTTTTTTGTCTGTGGGGTCAGATGGCTGATTATATGTATTAGGCCTCAAGACTGTCTTACAACGTCTCAAGACTGTCTTACTACATCTCGAGATAGCCCCACAGCAAGTCTTACACAAGCCTTTACGGGACTCTGGTCAAGGTGTCCTTTCAGAACTGATAAACAAACTGTACTGTAGTGTTGTGGACGTGGTTATCATATGGGCTGCACGAGTAACCAAACACAATCCCCTGCAACATTTCAACAGTACCCTGTGGTACGGGAAATCTCGAAAGGGTGGAACACCTGGCCGTTACCTGGCTAGGGTTTGGTTCTCAGGCTAACGGTATATAGCTAAACAAACTCACAATGAATGAGCCGAGAGAGGATAACTCCTGGGTAGAGAATTCCTGGATAGCTATCTTCAGCCTAGAGAGGGTCGTACTGGTGGCAAAGCCAACCTAGCAGAGCTGTTTACTGAGGGTCATACTGGTGGCAAAGCCAACCTAGCAGAGCTGTTTACTGAGGGTCGTACTGGTGGCAAAGCCAACCTAGCAGAGCTGTTTACTGAGGGTCGTACTGGTGGCAAAGCCAACCTAGCAGAGCTGTTTACTGAGGGTCGTACTGGTGGCAAAGCCAACCTAGCAGAGCTGGTTACTGAGGGTCGTACTGGTGGCAAAGCCAACCTAGCAGAGCTGGTTACTGAGGGTCGTACTGGTGGCAAAGCCAACCTAGCAGAGCTTGTAGCGGGTGCATTTATATCTGATAGTATACGTTGCGAAGCGGGATATACCCTGACCTTGCCCTCTGAGCAGATTGAGCGGGACGCACCCGGAACCTGGACTGTGTAGCCTTAGCTATATGAGGTGTATTGACTATATATTCAGACCGGACACTGAAACGCACTTGCTGGGAGTAATATTGGAAATGCGATAGACTGTCTGTGATAATACTGTAAGACGGTGCAGCCGTCTTAATATTGAGTTCCATGTCGATAATTGCTAAGATTAAATGTGTATAGAATATTTATTTATGATGTCTGTGAGAGTGCTTCTGCAATAAATATATATATGTTGAAGCCGTCTCCATGATAATGATAATATAATATGTTCCAGTTTAAATCAGGGTAGATAACCCTTTTCACATCAGAATTACTCTGTTTGACTTTGAATACTCAGCAACGCGCGCTGAGAGAGAGAATGAGAAATTGCGCTGAATCAGAAAGGCATGGGCTTTCTGTATTGCTTAATGATGTCAAGGAACGAATAAGAAGGCTAGCCAGAGCTGAGGCCTTGAGGAAGAAGAGGAAGTTGAAGCGAAAGAACTTGAACAATTTCATGAAAAATCCATACGGATTTGCCAAGAAGTTGTTTGAGCAGAGTAAGAGCGGCGAGCTCAAGGCTAGTCAGGCAGAAGTTGAGGCACACTTGGCAAAAGTGTACGGTAACAAGAGCGAGGTGAACACTGATATTGCTGGGCTTAAACGTCCAACATCTCCAGGTTTCAGTTTTGAGATGGGTGATATCAAGCTTGGAGAAGTTGCACATGTAGTTACCAAGGCATGTGCCAAAAGTGCTCCAGGAATTAATGGCATCAGTTATAAGCTATACAAGAAATGTCCAGGCATACTGGAGATCTTGACAAAAGTGCTCAACCAAATCTGGAAGTCTGGCAAGATCCCAGATGAGTGGTGTTGTGCGAATGGTGTGTATATACCGAAAGAGGATAAGGCGGAGGACCTAGGGCAGTTTAGACCAATATCACTGCTAAATGTAGAAGGCAAGATATTCTTCAGCGTTCTGGCAAAACGCCTCACAGATTATCTTATGAACAATGGATTCATTGATCCATCAGTTCAGAAGGCAGGCATCCCAGGATTCCCTGGATGTCTTGAGCATGTGAGCATGATTTGGTCAGCAATAAAGTCTGCTAAACAAGCAAAATCGAACCTTGAGATAATCTGGTTGGATTTGGCGAATGCCTATGGTTCTGTACCGCACAGCATAATTGACCTCGCACTATCACACTTCTGGGTGCCCGACAGGCTAAGGGTTATGGTTGAGCGCTACTATAAAAAGTTCGAAATGCGATTCACTACTAAGAACTTTACCACGAGCTGGCAAGAGCTGGCAGTAGGCATCCCTATGGGATGTGCTATATCACCTTTGCTATTCGTTATGGTGATGGAGATAGTTATACGGAATTCACAAGGCAGTGTGAATGGGATCCAGGTTGCGAATAACCAGATACTACCGCCGATGAGGGCCTTTATGGACGATATTACAATAATATCACCAGATAAGGCCCAGGTTGTAGCTTCAATCGATAGACTGCATGAGTTGATAGAGAGATGTGCGATGCGATTCAAACCTAGCAAGAGCCGGTCCCTGTCTTTGTGTAAAGGCAAACCTGTACCAAATACCTACTTCATAGGAACAGAGCGTATTCCCACGCTTGCAGAGCAGCCTGTGAAGAGCTTAGGAAGATGGTATAGTTTACCGATCACAGACAGGTTTCGCGGAAACGAGGTGAAAAAGCAACTCATTACAGGGCTGGACGCGATTAAAAATGTGGTCTGTCTGGCAAATACAAAGCCTGGATTCTCAACTTTGCACTCATGCCTCGAATTCTGTGGCCTCTGACAGTTTATGATATTCCGCTAACACCAGTTGAGAGAATGGAGCAAATGATTAACAAGCACATGCGTAAGTGGCTTGGAGTTCCAAGGAGCTTCAACACTAATGCACTGTATGCAAGTTCGTTTACTCTTTCACTACCTATGAAATCGCTTGTGGAAGAGTACAAAACATCAAAGGCGAGACTGGATATGATGTTGAACGAGTCACCAGACCAGGTGATAAGGGAATGTGCTCCAACACTTGACACTGGTAAAAAATGGTCTGTCACAGAGATTGTCAGAGATGCCAAATCTCGACTGGAGATAAGTGAGATTGTGGGTGCTGTGACAACTGCACGTCATGGCATCGGCTGGGAAGCAAACCGGTGGTTCTCAAAGGAAAGCCCAAAGGTTAGACGGGAGATGGTAGTTGATGAGGTGCGCAAGATGGAAGAGGAGCGCCGCCAGACACAAGCTGTAGGCCAAGCCCAACAAGGCAGGTGGACTTGTTGGGAGTCTGTTGAGCAGCGTCAGCTCAAATGGACAGAATTGTGTTCGATGGAGCCACTAAGGATCAGCTTTCTGGTTGGTGCAGCTTATGATCAGCTACCGACCCCGGCAAACCTGGAACGCTGGAATTTGACCGAGAACTCGAAATGCGCCGAGTGCTCGGCTAAGGGCACACTTCGACATATACTGTCGAATTGCCAACAGAGCCTGGGAAGATACACGTATAGGCATAATCAAGTCCTGAAAGTGTTGTGTAAATATGTCACGGAGAAGTGTGAATATGCTAATGCTGGTGGTGAAGCGCGTGAAAAGATTTTGCGCAAAAAGGGATTGATGAACAGCGGAGAATGGCAGGTGAGATGCGACCTCACAGAGCAGCTCAGCATGCCACAGCATATTGTGATCACGAACCAAAGACCAGACTTAATTGTTTGGTCTGACAAAGAAAAAGCACTAATACTGATGGAATTGACGGTGCCTTGGGAAGAAAATCTCTCATACGCGCATGAGAGAAAACTGACAAGATACGAAGATCTGGTCACACAATGCCAAGACAAAGGTTGGAATTGCGAATTATTCGCAGTGGAAGTTGGCTGCCGTGGATTCATGGCTAGATCAGCTACCAAATTTCTGACTAGAGTTGGGCTTTCAGGAAGAGCACTCAAACAAGCCACAAAAAGCATAGTACATGAGGCAGAAAGCGCATCTGCATGGATATGGCAACAGCACTGTGTGAAGACAAAAGCTAAGTAATCCTATTACTTATAAGCTGGGGTTTAACACACTCACTTTGTTTTGTGGAGTTGGCCAGCATTTAATTCCTTTTGTTATAATCCTTGTAAGGATTAGAATGAGGGGATTAAGTGATGATAAGCAAATTGCTTGGGGTAGAAGGCTAAGCAAGATTATGCCTTTAATACTCAAATTAAAGTAGTTTAATCTCTGCAGAGTGAAAATCAAAGTGAGTCTGAGTTAGATCTAAGGTTTTATAAACATAGGATTAAAAGCTTGGCCCTCGCATAAAAGGCAGGCAGAGCGAGACAGGAAATCACAGTCAGCCCACTGGCTGTAGCGCAAACAAGTCATCTCTCTGACTTGTGTATGAGTTGTACTATGCTCAATGTGGTGAATTTGAGTAGTTAAAGAGTGGCACGAGGGGCGGGTGCCTTGACGATAGCGACTTTGCGCCGATGAGTTGATGGAAAGCAAACCTCCCTGCACTGGTTTGGCTTAGAGTATAAGCATGAGAGTGATGGGGCGAACATTGTTGCACTGAAACAATGAAGAGTTGGCAGCCTCCCTGGTTGCGCAACAGCGTAAACACACCAATTATGTCAAACCACCGAAACTTACAAAATGCACTGAGGGATCGATGAGATTGATTGAGATGCTCAGCAACACACAGGGGTGGCTTCATGCTGCTGGGGCCGGCCATGAGGAGGTTTTACTAGAGAAGGCCTCGAAACAGCGTTTGACTCATGGTTTCTAGCTGAAGACCTGTGTGTTGTGCAGTGGTACGCGCACCACTGTATGTTGTATCTATCTATTTAGAATATTCAAAATTAGTAGGCATGATACATCGATTATATTAGCAGACAGCTTTATATTGGATATATTGAGTTGTCCCCTCAATAATGAGTGTTACTTGGCTCGCTATATTATCCATAGCCTCAAAACTATCAAAACTACCTCATACCCAAAACATGTTTTATCAAACGACAACATAGGCTGAATCAACAACAAAAATCCAGCACATCCACTATCTATGGCCATGGGTTTTTCAGCAAAGTTACTACTCCTAGTCCTACTGCCCACACAGAACTAGACTTTTTATATACATTACATCTTGGTTCCATTTCTCATGGGCACATGTTTGCACACTGCTTGAGCACAGCTTTGAGTTTATGGTAGGCATGTGAATGATACAAACTAAGGAGTTACAGGGGAACTGTTACTTCTTGTACAAATTAAGGTTTATTTTGTTCCAAAAACTGTCATAAACTGTTTGAAATTCCCTCTCAAGTCATTTTTGTACAGGAAGCTTATACAGATGTCACAGCTCGACTCACTGTGACTGAATTGAGCTATGTGGGAACAACTCCTCACTTCACCAATACTCTTTTACTCTACTCAAAAACTCCCGTGTGCTGCCATCAATGAACTCCCTCTTCATTGCTGCCATGTAATGGTTTTACAGTTCATTAGTCCAATGATAAGCAGCTTGAAGTTTAGGCACATTTTAACAAATTTAGCTATATGACCACTAGAGCGGACCACAATAACACAGTTCATTGGTAAAATAGTGCATTAAATTTGAGTAGTGCCAGCCGCTACAGAGGTATGACATACCTCTAAACAAGGAGTTCATCTCCAACTCCTTTCTCTAAGCATGTTTATTGATCGGATGACACACACCACTCCAATTACACATACACTGTCTATCGTAGTCCATTTCTATGCAAGGCGTTATACACTGCGCATGTGCACCAATCAATTCAGATTGGTAATCTTTGCACACTTTTTCAAATGTGCCGAGTCCCCAGCTCCGGTGAATTTTCAGTTTGAAAACGCAATTGCAGAGGCACTCGTACCACAGAGTCTATCTACAAGCAGTGTGGACATAATACCAAATAACACCCATGACCAGGGAGCTAAATCCCTGCCTAAATCATATATGATCCCACAAGTATGCCTGAATTTCCAGTTGCCCATTTGAGCTGTTGATAAATATAATGGGAGCAAACTGGAATGACAATCCCGTTGGATCAAACTTCATCTATTTATAAATATTCATAGCCTCACACAATTAGAGTGAGATTTTTCCTCAAATCGAAATATCCAAGACAATCCATTTTTTGCAATCAACTAGTTTGCGAAAACATTCACTGGACAGTGACACCCAACTCCGAATGGTCATTTACCCTTTATAATGCTAGGGCTCGAATATCAGATGCAAGAATTTCCTGCGCTGTATGCAGTGTTGCCATTATATGTGCTCAATGTCTCAATTACAAAACTCCTGGTCATATACAACATGACAGATTCAACAGAGATTAATCACAACAAGCCAGAGTTTTTTGGTGTTTTCATAGTTTTTATTGAGACTTAAGCAATGAACTCGTATCTGATGGGCTCAACAATCTGTGGCTTGTTTGTCCTTGCGTTGACAAAGTGAGCGGGTCTTGGGCCGGTTGGCTGTCTCTTCAGCTGTACTTTAGTGCCGGCAGCTCTGGCCTCGACCTTCTTAGCCTCATTATCCTTCATTCTCTTCAAGAAGTCGAGTCGGCAGTTAGAGTGCTTAATGTGCTCAATTCTGATGTTCAGCTTCTTGGCCAGAATTCTACCTCTGTAATATAGACACAGCAATACTATAAACATTAAGAAACTAAAGTGGTACAGAGGGAACTTCTTAATTAGATTAGTTTCAGATCAGGGCCTTTGTATGAGCTGTAGGCAGAAACAAGAAACCTTATCCATATTTTAACATGTAGGTTTACTCGCATCTGTCCTATTCTATTTTAGCATAAAGCATAGAACGAGATAAATGTTATCATACTATTTGTGGCTCCATCTGATATATTAATACCAATAAAATTGAAACCCTTTCTCAGCATATTTTTCCAGAGACAAGTTTTAGATATTGCAGTTATCGAAAAACCGGTATCTCATATTTCTACCTATATCTCTAGTAACAGAATCCAAGAAAGTTCACCACTTATTACCCTCACCAAAAGAAGATGTGTCCAATTTTTCGTTGTTCTGCACAAATATTGCATCGCTTCCTATTATGAAAATCTGACATTAATAAATTCTCTTTAAACCACCTAAATCATCATACAGCAACCCACAAAACCTTAAGTATAATACTTCCCTGCTTCATGGCCAAATGAGGCATATGATGACACAGATCTCACGTCCGAGTTTAGCGTGTTTAACAGTTTAATCCATACACAGTTCAAATTTTTTTATTATCCATGTGATCAGGTGTTGGTTTCTAGAGGCAACTGTAGCCTTAGACAACTGATATCCAAAGATTTTCTCCGAGCTCGACCGGCCAAGGTCCAAAAGTACTTAAAATTTATTGCAATGTACCCACCTGACTCTTTTGTTGACTACAACACCAACAGCATGCTTGGTAACATTGAAAACACGTCCAGTTCTACCGTGGTAATTCTTATGTGGCATACCCTTCTGGATGGCTCCATCTCCCTACAATACACATACACGAGTGATGCAGTATTCAGTATGCAAGTATTCAGTAGTAGTATCAACGATTCCATGACACTGCAACCAACTTTCAAATGGTGCAAAATGGCTCAGTGTATCATTATATTGTACCATGCTGAAGACTTGCATTCGATTCAAGATCAATACAATTAACATGCAAACTGAACTGATCCAAGAAATGGAAACTTACAAAGTCGCCAGTACAATTAGCTACTATACAATCCATTTGAGCCTAGTACCTGGTAATGTTACAGCCTTCTAACTCACTCATGCACAGATCTGGTACACATCAAGGCCTTTACATAAGGGCCACATTGGAAATTAGGGTATTTTTTGAGACATGTTCTTATCAGCTTTCAACACATTCACATGATGGTATTGTCGGGAGAGAACAAAGCCTAGAGCTAATGCAGTATATTACCTTCACATCAACATAGTCTCCGACTTTGTACACCTTCAGGTATTTGGCAAGTCCAGTTACTCCATGTTTCTTGTATCCTCTGCTGAACATGTACCGAGTACCACGTCGTTTTCCTGTTGTGTTCGTCATGGTGCCTGCTAAAGAGAAAACACAAAATACAAGTCATATGAATTGTATTTTAGATGACAAGTGACTAATATCTTATGATTACTTTACTTACTACCAATCCATTGGAGGTTTGATTTATTTTCTAAATATAATAATGATTGTACATCTACCCAAAGTTTCTGTAACATGTCATTGGCTGTGGAAAAGTTGTAACAAATATGCTATGGCAATTATAAGTGACTAGCATTCCATCCCCATTGTATGTCAGTGTAGCTTAGCTCAAATTCAAGCCGAAGGAAATGAAATTAATCACTATTATTATAAAAAATTATTGTGAATGATGAGAATTGATTAGTTCAGTGAGGACAATCTCCAAACTCAAGAACAGACACCATCCATGTGGTGATCTAACTGACACACTGGTAACTCATTGTACTTTTATCAACAGTCTAACAGCAAATTATGTGGAATTTCGTCTTATTTATGGACATATTATGAGGGACTAATACCATGTGGAAATTTTACTAACCTGAAGTTGATGGCGACCACCCTAAAAAAGACTGATGCGAGACTTTCCGAGAATATTTATTTAACTGTCTGTGACCTTAATATCAGAATTATTATTTGGAGATAAAATATATCAAAATTAATTTTGATATTTTGGAGAAATAATAAGCTAGAAAATAATATTTATATTAAAGTTTTTATGCAGGACATTCCACTTCCGGCCCAAAAAGTAAACAGAAATACTTTTTATTGGGAAGTGAATGTATGTTCCCTCACAACTCTTTGGTTGATAGTTTGCTCATTTAAGTGGTGTCAGTGCTACTCTTCATATGCTGTATAACCTTCAGCTCAAACTGCATGGGGTGTGACATATAAACAAAACATGGTAGGTAAACACACTGCATTACAAACCTAATCCAATGAACTCCCTTGCCTAATCTATCAATCAGTCAGTGACTGTGAGTATCTTGTTTACTACAATACAAGAATAAATATTGACTTCAAGACTTGCATACATACATAATATATATACACAGACAGAGACAGTCAATTCACAATGACTTCATCAATCATTCAATGCTTGTTGTTGTCCTTCCAACTGACTTTCTTTCAGTGAGTTTACGTTACTAGACGATGAACCTGACATTGGACTGGTAGTTACGAGTGTTCTAAAGTAATTGAGCTGTTACTTGAGCTGTTTAACTGATTTAGTAACAGGAATATTTGGGTCTAAGAGTAGTGTATAGATAGATAGACCTACCTAACCTTACCCTAATATTTTACCAATCCTTCTTGGCTAGTATTGTTTTTGCTTTTAATGCAATCATGGAAATGCTAGATTGATCCTACTCACCGATATGGAGTATATAAAGTTCATGGGTCTAGTATTGCTTGCTTGTGATAAACTTTTTCAAATAATTACAAGTGCTAAGAAAGGTTGCTGTAGGTAACAGCTCTCAGCACCACAAAAGGGTTTTAGATTTTTACTACATGCAGTGGATGAGCCAGAGGCATGACACTGTTGCTTGGTAAACTGAACATCATATTTTCTCATTTCTCAATCTAAATTTGTCAACCATGTAGCAGCAGTAGCGCATGTACTGGTACTGGCTATGGCCCTGAGACACATTACGGATAAGATTTAAACCGTTCTATACTGACTTGATATGCTGGCTACTTAACAAGGAGTACTGATGTTCATTTCTTTGCAAAGACTAATAATGATACTACAACCAGTACTGAATATCATGAGTATCAATCGAAGAGGATTCCTAATGTCGAGTCTCGATAGTTTGGCCTTGTCGAGGCTTTGCACAATTGGTCCGTTTCTCTGGTATTCCACTTTCCTATGTAGCCTAGTGGATAGAACAATCTCTTGCAGCATGTAGATATTTGCCCCATAAGTAGTATATATAGACAATGTAAGACTGAGTAGTGCTACTTAGCCTGACTGAGATTGAAGCTGAAACTGAATCTCCTTAAAGGAAAAAGACACCTTTGATACATGTTGTTTATTGAGCTGCAGTGATTCCCTGTCAGATATGCACACGAACTTCACAAGCTTTTACTTAATGTCATGATAATCTAGTCGTCCCCTCAAATATTGCTTAGTTTCAAATTCTCAGCTCAGTGTCATTTAGGTATAGCTTACAGATTAATCGGCTATCTTGTTATTAGAGTAATTATAAGAGGCAGTACAGCTTTCTTGAGCATAATTCCTGAGATCTATTTTAATACTATAATCACAGTCCATGGCAAAATTATGCTTTCTGATACAATTTTCCATTCTCATTAAAGCCTCTGTATTCTCTTCCATCTTGACCTTCTGTCATAACCCCATCCCTCCACAAAAGTGGAAAAATTCACCCGAACCAGTTTGCGTTTCCTACTGATGGTTGCCGAGGCTTTGGAAAAGACAGATATTGCAAGGGGGCGTCGGGATGGGGACAAGTGTTTTGGGGGCTCAAACTAATACTGCTGTGCTGTTATATTTCTCTGTGACTGTTCATTGATACCGCTTATTTTCAGGGTGCTGGAGCATCAAGACTTGTGGATGACATAGGAGATAGATTTCCAGATAATGAACATTTCTTTGGATTAGTAAACGTAAGTGGATTATGTACCATGTCCCCTCTTACAGTCGATAGTGCTACAAGAGCACACCTATATGTGCTAGGCTGATATACTATATACTAGCCCAATAGCTATAACTAGGGTGATGTAGTATTACATCATCTTATATATGGTATCGTGAAGCTAGACTAAACTTTGTTAATCAAATTTTTGTTGGTAACTGCTTCCCATGACCTTGATCAGAGCTCAATCCACTGCTTTGTACCTGCTTTGTACACGATGATGTATGCTGTGTGTGAATATTAATGTTGACTGGGCTACTCTGGGATTGTGCAATATTCACTGTTAAATCGGAAGCCATAGTTTGATCACTAATTTTTTTCCATGATCACACCTTGCAAGCCTGTCAAATCTAGCCTAACTTCTGCAGGGCTGTAAACAACCCCTTGGAGGGGGCCGGTCATTGTTCCGATTTGTTGATGTTTTTATGACACTTTTGTTTACAGTTTGGTAACACATGCTACTGTAACTCAGTGCTACAAGCGCTCTACTTCTGTCAGCCCTTCAGAGATAAAGTCCTGGTATACAGACAACAACAGAAAAATAGTAAAAAGGAGAGTCTGCTCTCGTGTCTATGTGATCTCTTCTATATGATCGCTACTCAGAAGAAAAAAGTCGGAAAAATAGCTCCAAAAAAATTTATAGCAAAATTGCGGAAAGAAAACGGTGAGTTTCTCAGGGATATCAGAGACTATAAATAATATCCATAGTCTCTGGTGATATTACAGTCAGTTTTTCTGTTTTACTTTTGCTTAGTCACTGGTCCACATTTTAAAGAAATCCTCTAAGAATGTGCCGTGTCATAAACATGCACATCATGCTTGAGAAACATTGTAACAACGATTAGAGAAGTCAATCGACCGACCAGAACACCGCCTGTCATGACCAGCCACAGAGAACTTACCGTGCATGATCTGAATCATGTCTGGTGGATTCTGTGATATTTGAGCAGCTAAGGCTAACTCGAGGTCAATGAAGTTTTAAGTCAAAGTGTAGATTCTCAGGGCCGATATAAGGCAATGAGCACTTTGAAACTCTAATTTTTCCTGACTACACACATCTTTTCCACTATATATATGACAAATAGAGTATATTTTTCCACTACATAGGACTATATATATATATATATATATATATATATAATAGAGTATATTTTTCCACTACATAGGACTATATATATATATATAATAGAGTGTATTTTTTCTGTTTGTAGAAAGTTTTGATAATTTTATGCAGCAGGATGCTCATGAGTTCCTAAACTACTTACTCAATACTATAGCTGAGACTGTGGAAGGTAAGTCACGCCCCAAAACTATAAAAGTATACATGAGGAGAGGGAACGAAGGGGAGCCCCTCTGTTACCACTACATTGATTTATTATGATGTTGCGACATCCTGAAAAAAACCTCTAGTTCCTCATCAACAAAACATGCCAAGTCATCCCTAAAAGTAGTACTGAGGGGGGGGGGTAAGATGGCATTTTTAAAGCTAATATTTTTGTGTAACTTGTTGTGTACAAATTATTTTTCCGGCAATAGGATGTACCTTGTGATCAATTGATATTCCTATATATCCTCGGAGAGTCAAGTATTGTATTGCAAAATTTGTCATTTCATGTATGCTCAAAATTGAGTGCTAGCTAGCATTAAGTCACCCCAAACTAGCTAAACTAAACTCTCACTTACATGTGCTCCTCTAAAGTAGCCTTAGATGATTAATTTAAGGTGTAATATTGAGACATATGATGATATGATTTGTAGGTGGCAGTAAGGAAGCTGGAGGTACCAAACCTAAGGATGAGACGGACAGTAAGAAGCCTGAGACTACTTGGGTACACGAGCTATTCCAGGGACAACTTACTAATGAGACTAAGTGTCTCAACTGTGAAACTGTGAGTAATACTTAGAGTAGTTTATTATCAGATCTGATAATGCCATGTGATAATAAAAATGGATCACATGGTGCTCTGGGTAAAAAGGTACTAAAAATATTTCAACTTGCATAAAAGTTATCGTCACTGCATGACATAAACAAATTATATACAAGTTATACCAACCAGTTATCTAGATTACGCAGTTTAGTATTTAATATCTGGAAATGCATGGTTTTATTATCTGAATCTGAAAATCTACCCAGAACTCACCAGTTACACACCCTTTCACTTAATGAACTATCATAAATTGATCGACATGGATTTACCATTTAATTTTAGATCAATAATGATTAACTGGGTCAGTGAATTGTGTAATAACAATGATGTTATGGTTGCTTTGCAGTTCACAGTCCTGGGCTTTGGTAGCTAGATCAGAACTTGACTTTGAAATAGATTCAGCAGCTTGTCGTGTTCAACGTAGAAAAGTAGCACCAAATTAATAATTACAAGCTGCTGAATATAAAAATCTGATCTAGATTGAACGAGTTTTCGACAGAAAACCTGGACTGATGACAGCAAGACAATGATAACAGCATCGCTTCTTCACAATTCAATGACGTTCATAACCCACAATGCCTCAGTGCACTATATAGTGTCCTGTCTAGGTTTATTATGATATTTAGTTGTTGGGGTTCCCACACACTGATGTGATGTGATTTGCTCTGTTTACAGGTGAGCAGTAAAGATGAGACATTCCTGGACCTATCAGTAGATGTAGAGAATAATACATCTATAACTCACTGTCTGAGAGGATTCTCCAGCACTGAGACACTGAGAAGTGAACATAAATACTACTGTGAGGAGTGCTGCAGTAAACAAGAGGCTCAGAAAAGGTCAGTAACACACTGCTCGCAGATCGACTGTGATACATATCTCTCTGCTCTTGGATTAATCAAAATGTGCTTGAGTTCACAAAATGAAAAGTCACCCCACCCAAACTGGAGAACTGGGAAAGCACATTTGAATTAGATCAGACGCTACGGTGCAAAGATAACTATCCTGAATTGATTGATTGGTGCACATGCGCAAAGTGGGTCAGTAACATGATAATTAACAGTGAGAAGGAGAAATCAAACAACTTGAGTCGTCTATACTACGAAATCATTGATGTAAATAAATTTATCAACTTGCTACATGTTATGTAGATTCGGAGCCCTTATCTTGAATTGTAATTTGAATCAATGGTTATCAATGGTTTGCAGTCCCAAAATCCCTGCCGAGCAAATGTATATAAATTGGAGTTGTCATCCTTTTTTTATATTGGTCAATGTGGACAGTGCCTGCCTGTCTCCTTTATTGCAGTTGCAGCATTCAGCCTGATCTGATCCATATCTTACTACATCCTCACTAAATGTTAATCTGAATAAAAGCAGCTCTTCTTACTCTTTGATGAGTTATTTATAGACAGAGCCAGTCCTTGTGTTTATAACCAACACCTTTTTTTATTTTAGAATGCGGATAAAAAAGCTTCCACAGATATTGGCGTTACATTTAAAACGTTTTAAGTATGTGGAGCAGTTACAGCGCTTCACTAAGCTGTCATACAGGGTTGTGTTCCCCTTTGAACTGCGCCTTTTCAATACTGTAAGTGATGTTTTAAATCGTCAACTAGTTGAGTTATGTATTTCGGATTAATTTAAGTGCTACTGAGTGCAGTGCACATTTTTTTTGCATTAAATCAGGACATGTCTGAGGCTTGTTGATAATATGCTTGGGTAATTGTATTGATATAAGCCCATACTGACAAGGAATCATATATATATATATATATATATATTCACACAGATTTATGTCACTCATTACGATAGAAGGACAGGACCATGTATATAATAGACTAGTTTTATGTTTTCTTTTACAGTCAGATGATGCGAGTAATCCGGAGAGGTTATACGATTTAGTAGCTGTAGTTGTTCACTGTGGTGTTGGAATGAATAGAGGACATTATATCAGTCTAGTTAAGAGCCACGGACTCTGGCTCCTCTTTGATGACGACAATGTCGATGTATGTGAGATATCATTTCTTACCTGGCAAGCATGGGTTGCCATGCACTTGGCATCAACAGAGACTTTGCTCATCAATATCGTCAAAGGATGTGTACTTACTTTCAGTAGATACACATTCACTCATCATTAAACCATAGCTTGTTTTGAGTGCAACTAAATAATAAAATTAATTCATCATTTTGTGAAGTGTTATAACTCCCAAATTCTTGACCGTGTCGGATTCACAACCCAGTACATGTTTTTAATGCTTATTTTTTGGTTAATTGTAGAAAGTGGAGGCGACACAATTAGAAGATTTCTATGGATTAACTTCAGATACACAGAAAAATACTGAATCCGGGTATATACTATTCTACCAATGCAGAGAATAACCCCAAGTGATGTAGATAGTCTATCTGAAGTAATGTGATCAGGTGTAAGTCATAGTGTGTCTGAAGTCATGTGACTTAATATTGGTCACATGACCCCACAAAGGGCCGCTTAATCTTATTATTAGATCAAACAAGTTGGCCACCTGAACAGGCTAAATTATTTTTTCCCTGTACATATTTGTATTCGAGTGTGTTCTGGCGCTAGCAACTTAAATCTGCCATGTACACGAGGGATGCAATCCTCCAAGCATATGTTAGTTACTACATTTCTGTCACATTGCCCAGCAGTCCTCAAGCTGAACTCACCGCCATCCATAGATGGAAACACTATTTTTTCTCTTGTAAAGGTAGGAACAAAGCAAATCGGGCGTTTTTCAATGCATGCAATATATCGTATGTTTGTGAAATTTTGTTCAAGACTTTTGCAATCTATTACATTATTTTGAGATTTTATTCATAATAAACAATATATTCTTGTAGAATACTCGATAATATGAAATCTGAGCTCTAAACAAGCTCATATAATATATATAATTAGGATTGAATGATAAAATCAGTTTGTAACATATTAGATTGTTAGAATTTGTAATATTATGTCAGGTTTCAGCTTCCTTCAGAAACAATTATCTGTTCAGTCTCACTGCAAGAAGTTAATCAACAAAAATCAATGATAGACAAATCATGGGAACAAAAAATTAATATCACTTTGATCAGATTAATATATAATAATATCACACATATATGGTGTTGACTATTATGGATGTAGTCACAAAATGCTATTTCAAATCTAAGTATATCAAAAATATCATTAGTTAGACTTCACAACGAGCAGTTAACCTGACGGGGCTTTGGTTGTCGTATTATGGATACGGTTCACATAGAGAGTCGGATAAAAGAAGCTAACTTAGTTATCATACGACACACAGACAGACACAGAGAGAAGACGACTTCAAACATCTACATGACTGACGTGACCTGGTTTATCATCATCTGTACAATAGCCTCCGTTCTCATAACTAACACTCGCACCAGCCTGAGGGTGGCCAACCTCCGTCTCCGCAATCGCAGGAAGTGATGTCACAGCTTTTGCCTTGCTGAAGCCCTAAAGATAAAAAGTATATCTTGTATACAAAACAATAATATCTTCATTGTCTGGGGGATAATTGTAAATATGCGATGTTACCACTATATTATATAACGCTTTCATAAAACAAGTACTTAAATAGTGTTGAGAGTTCAAAGCACAAAAACAGTTAGAAGGGTTACTGCATGCTTCTGTGTATCTGCTAATAGAATAGCTACTTTGGCCTATTTTGTACCTAAAAACCGGCACACATTTTTAATGGGGAACAACTTCTTGATTGGAAGTGTTTTGAATAGCAAAAAGAAGATAATTGGCATAGGCCAGTTCATTTAGAAGACTTTAGCCATAACCCTAGTATCCCTTTCCCCACTTAGCCTGTTGGTTGTGAGATGAATAGTTAGCCATAGAAGAACATACTCAGGTATAATGGAACATGAACAACATTCATAAACGTTGTCCATGTTTCATATCAACCAGATTGTGTGACCACAAAAAATGGTTCAACAAGACAATTGGGAATTGTGGAAGATGACAGAACCACTGTAAATATATCGGTTCGGAAAATGTATTTGGGTTGAAATGAGATGGTGACATTCCTGTTATTCAGAAGTATTGTTAGGGCAGCAGGACTGTAGGCTGTGGGAGAGAGAAGATTTATCAGTTTACCTGCTAGTGATGGTATAATAATACTCGGTATATTGTATATCTAGTGATCAGTAGAGTCATTAGTCAAATATCATATTTATATATCAATTTAAATGCATTCATGAGTTTAAATTATTCTGGACTTGTTGTATATAAGGTATGAGATATCACAGTTATTAATTAGTATTAAATTTGTGTTCCCGCCACCAATCAGTTATAAGCTTTACTTACTTGAGATCTGAGAGATTAAAGAAAACAAACCAAGAGAACACGATTAGATCACAACACTCAAAAAAACATCGGCAGGCAAACAAACAATCAGTGAGATACACAGCACAACATATATGACTAATATCAACACTATAAGTCAACATGTGTAATAATAGGTTGTAAGTTTATAACCAACGCATACTCCTCGTGACTCTGAGCTAACGCTAACAATGTCTATAAACAGGATGGAGGTGTATTAATATAATCATGAGAGGTAATCAGTAAACTACACATCAAACAATAAAACACCACAACGCGATCACTACACATGTGTGAGAGGGTGAGATCTGCAGTCAGCTATGCTTACCTGGACTCGGTATTTAGACGGGACATCTCTATAGCTATGTGATCCTCGCTCACAAAAGGTGAGGTGTCTCTTGTCTCATCCAGAACTGAGAACTTAACACTCTTACACGATACATTCTCCATATCATCTGTCGATGAAGAATGAGACAAGTTAGTAAGAATTTAGCAAGGTCAGGGACACATGTAAGTATGTGAAAGGGAGAACAACTACTTAGCTAGAGCCTATTTTGGCATCAGGCCACAAAATTTGTCATCACATAAATTACTCATAACGAATCTCACTAATTTTAACTTCCATTAATGACCCCCTCATTGTCTACTGTAAGGCAGGTATAGAGTAGACCACTCACTTTGTTGATGTTGAAGAGTTGACTCTGAGCTGTTACCGTTGTTGAGCAGACTACCAGCGAGTTGAGGCATATGTCTGACTGTGGAGTAATGATTCCCCTCGGCTGAGTCGCTCTGTGACCCTCCTCCTTGACTCCCGCTATCCTCCTCATCCTCGCCCCCTGTAGAGCTGGAGAGCTGCTCGTGTAGAGCGTCAGCTATCATCTGATTCTCTAACCTCACTGTCTCTACTGACTGGTCGGGTCGTGGTGAATAACCCCCTGTTAGTGAACCTGCATAATATATATAACTTAAGCTATACACAAAAATATGTGCCACTCGTCAACTCAGAGCAGAGTTATGGATATTATCCTGAACAAGCTTATAACAGTAAATAGCAACAAAGAGAAGCTGAACAGTGAGCATTTTAAGCTTGACTTTGATCGGAGTATTGATCAAATGAGCTCACCGAGATCGAGTGATCTGTGAGCCAGTGAGGTTACCAGCAAGATAAGATAAGTGATCTGTGAGCCAGTGAGGTTACCAGCAAGATAAGATAAGTGATCTGTGAGCCAGTGAGGTTACCAGCAAGATAAGATAAGTGATCTGTGAGCCAGTGAGGTTACCAGCAAGATAAGATAAGTGATCTGTGAGCCAGTGAGGTTACCAGCAAGATAAGATAAGTGATCTGTGAGCCAGTGAGGTTACCAGCAAGATAAGATAAGTGATCTGTGAGCCAGTGAGGTTATCAGCAAGATAAGATAAGTGATCTGTGAGCCAGTGAGGTTACCAGCAAGATAAGATAAGTGATCTGTGAGCCAGTGAGGTTATCAGCAAGATAAGATAAGTGATCTGTGTGCCAGTGAGATTACCAGCAAGATAAGATAAGTGATCTGTGAGCCAGTGAGGTTATCAGCAAGATAAGATAAGTGATCTGTGAGCCAGTGAGGTTACCAGCAAGATAAGATAAGTGATCTGTGAGCCAGTGAGGTTACCAGCAAGATAAGATAAGTGATCTGCAGACCTCCAGCAAGGCAGAGTAATATGTATGAGGGCATATTTATAATGGTTGTAAGTCAATCAATGAAAATATAGTGCAGAGTTTTTCACACAGTTACCACGAAGATGGAATTTCTCATCTAGCCAAATGAGTTAACATGACAAATTGAGTTAGTTGTGTCAGTACTTAGTTAATTCACAGAATGGGCCTGCTGGTTTTTTTAATGCTATTATCTGTTTAGGTGGGTTTTTTGAGACAGTTTCATAAATGCTTTTGTGGGCTATATAGCCTACCACTTCTTGGTTTTAGTATTATTAAGAAGATACTGCAGTGCTATGTTTAAGCAGACAGATATGTAACATGAAATCAGCATAGCGCAAGCGGACTGCATCATTTCTATCTGGAATGAATTTAAGACTGCTGAATTATCCAAAGTGAGGCTTGTTAATGCGCAGGTATATCGGTTACATAGATAGCCGTTTATTGTTCTAATTAGTCATTTTCTTACGTTTGCGTCTTTGTCTCTTTCCATCAACAGCTATCAAAGAAGGAGGTGAATTTATCTTCAGGTTAATGCATAGGCATAAAATTGACATACAATTCCAAGTGACATGCAACACGATGCATATTTCATTTGCCAACAACATTCTCAGATCTTTCATTCATATCAATGATGACGTAGAGTTACACAAATCTTAATCTTATAACAAACCTTTATTTTTCAGTGTTGGTGACGAAGCTAGTGATGAACTGATTGAGGTGCGAGCGGATACACTCCTCAGCCCTTCCCCCTCAGCTGACGCACTCCTGGAGCTCCCTTCCACAGATGCTCCCCTGGTAGCTCCCTCACTGGATATACTCCTGAGGGGCTGTATGTGATTAATATTATTACTGTTCAGATTTGGCCGGTGGTCTGACAGTGCTGGGTGGGCCGGGGAGTAGTTTATAGTAGAGGAGTTAGAGGTTAGATCTCCAACACTGGAACACGGTGAGATATCCACCTCTCTCATAGCTGTAACACAACAATTACACAAACGCTAAATCAAACATGCAAGTTAAGAAGGTGAGTAATATTCCTAGATTAACATTTAATAAATAAAAACTAACAATTCATAAAAAATTAGAATAAAATTGGGCCAACTCTTACAGCCTCTTTAAAAGGAGGTAATAGTAGGCTTTATCTTGCGATCACTTCCCAGCAGCCACTCCGACCTGATAATTAAAGCACACAGTAGCACCTGTTGAGGGGCTTACCCAGTATGACATTTTTGAACAGCTGCCAGTCACCAAACTTCATCTCTAGTACCGATCTCAGCTCGGTAAGCTCACAGTCAGCCAGTACCAGGCCTGTGATGTTATGTAGTAATACTGAGGCTTTGTACGAGTTTATATTTAGAGATGATAATCCAGGTATCTTAACCATCAGCTCGCTAACATCAGTTACTGTGTGGTGGGATAGAGACTTAACTATCATCTATATAATACATGGAAAATATAAAATATTATAAATACTAATTATATTATAATAATACAATGCTGACTATATAATGGAGGTTTTTATCATCTCCACGGAATGAGAAGAACATTTATCATCATTTCAATTTATTGACATATAATCTTTAAACTAAATAAATAATATAAAATATGTATAATTCTAACGCGGTAATATCATTTTTTGTAATAAACTGTAATTAATATAATGTCATACATATTGCACATTATATTTCATACCTTTGGTATTTTGCGAAGTCTCGGCGGTGAGTTTTGTGGATCAGTGTAAGCTGGGTGAAATACAGACTGAGTTCCAGGTTGTGACGGCCATAATTGTTGGGGGTACTGACCACCCATTCCATGGTTACAAGCAGGAACCGGTATCCTAAAAAAAATTAAAGTTATTGAGCATTCTAAGATTAGGCACGGCAGCTCAATTATGTTGTCGAGGAAACAAAGGAAAAATAGCATCAGTTATCGGCTTTGATGAAAAGTAGAAGAGAAATGTTAGTTATGCCACTATCGTAGACCTTCACCACGCATTATAAAGCTATCTCTGCTAACAGTCAGGGAATGAGAGTACACATAAAGGAGGAGATAGAAGTACCTATTAGCTGGGAGGAGAGGTTTGTGGTCGACTCCACCGCCCAGAGTACCACCGCCCAGAGTACCGATAGTTTGGGATGGCTGAAAGGAAGATATAAATCCCCTCTCCTGTAGATAAGATTCCTGATCCTTCATTTTCTCTACAAGCGTATACCACCATTAATATACCCACTAATATACTCACTAATATACCCACTCATATACCCACTAATATACCCACTAATACCCACAAACACACGCATAATAACAATAAAACACACTCCGCCCACTTAAATACCCACAAAGAACACTCCCCCTTTATCAGCACACAAATTTTATGTGCTGTTTGTACATAAACTCATATACTCTTCTATGCATATACATGAATTTAACCCCCAAACTCTGACTTTGATAACCACCAAACATTGACACGTTGACATGTGTTTTTATATCAACCTTTATAGCCGTGTGTGCAGCTGGATATGCCTAAAGGATTAAGGGAACTTGAACCAAATGGGTCTATTTGATGTGGGCCAAACCCTGAAAAAGTCACCTATGTTTTCTATCTGCCTGTTTACCCAGCATACAGTGTATGTATGTCAGGTTAACTTACCTTTGTAGATTTGATAATAAGCCAACTTAAGAGAGAACAAATTTTTTATAGATCTTTCTAGTTGAATATAAAGTAACTTAAAAAATCTCTTGTCAATAAAAATACAAAAAGTATGAGTTGTGTGAGGCAAAGGGATTTTTGAATAACAGAACTAAAGTAGTGCAGTAATATGTGCTGTGTAGTAAGACAGAGCTGACACAGTAAGTATATTGTATTATATTACCTTTGATGATTTTCCTCAGATAAGGGTCAAGGTTGATAGTCGAAGGCATGAATCGTTTGATATCCTCTACACACAGTTTAGGTACATGTGATTTTAGGAATGCAGTAAACTTCTTCTCGTTTCTGTCAATCTCCAGTAATGACTCAGTGTCTCTCACCATTCTCTCCTTGACTCTACAGTGGAAAGGGAGACATGTGTTTGCACACTCCACGCGCAGTAAAAAAATCCCCTCTGCCTCTTCAATAAAAAGAGTAGCCGGAATTCCGGCAGGCAAGGGTATAGGGTGCGGCTTGAGTACCATGGGTCCCTGTACCTGTACTCTAGAGGGGTAACCCTCTCAGCAATGAAGACTTAGACTTGGAAGACGTGGAAAGTCACAAACTAAAAGTCAAGGTGCTTTTATAGATGTCAACCAGCCAAGGAGTATAACCAACCAACTAATTGATTAATGTGATATAATGTGATTTCTGTTTTTGCTCTAAGTACTCTTGATGATCTTACATTTCATATATAGAGAGAAGTGAGAGATTCTCATCTAACTTCCCCTCCATCTCCTCGTAGTACAGTAATATCCACGACGTTCTGTACGGCCATTGTTCTGTTATATTAATCCAGGCAGACAACCTGTACCAGTTATACTCTATATCGTTAGCTCTCAGGAGTCGCCCTACACAGAGATAAACATCACAGACATTACAATATGAGGTATATCCTAAATCTCTCATATAATGGAGTCTGTACCAGCTATGCTCTATATCATTAGCTCTCAGGAGTCGCCCTACACAGAGATAAACATCACAGACATTACAATATGAGGTATATCCTAAATCTCTCATATAATGGAGTCTGTACCAGCTATGCTCTATATCATGAGCTCTCAGGAGTCGTCCTACACTGAGATAAACATCACAGACATTACAATATGAGGTATATCCTAAATCTCTCATATAATGGAGTCTGTACCAGCTATGCTCTATATCATTAGCTCTCAGGAGTCGTCCTACACAGAGATAAACATCACAGACATTACAATATGAGGTATATCCTAAATCTCTCATATAATGGAGTCTGTACCAGCTATGCTCTATATCATTAGCTCGCAGGAGTCGTCCTACACAGAGATAAACATCACAGACATTACAATATGAGGTGTATCCTAAATCTCTCATATAATGGAGTCTGTACCAGCTATGCTCTATATCATTAGCTCTCAGGAGTCGTCCTACACAGAGATAAACATCACAGACATTACAATATGAGGTATATCCTAAATCTCTCATATAATGGAGTCTGTACCAGCTATGCTCTATATCATTAGCTCGCAGGAGTCGTCCTACACAGAGATAAACATCACAGACATTACAATATGAGGTATATCCTAAATCTCTCATATAATGGAGTCTGTACCAGCTATGCTCTATATCATTAGCTCTCAGGAGTCGTCCTACACAGAGATAAACATCACAGACATTACAATGTGAGGTATATCGATAAACATATAAATATACATAAATAGTATATATATGTTTATTGGTATATCTTTAATTTCTCTTGAAATATAATGTGACAAATGCCTCGCCATGCAGACCATAATCGTTGAGAGGATGGAAAGTGATGAATTATTTCAATGGTTAGAATTATGTATTGCCAGATTCAGTTCTTCTCACACAACAAACAGATCAGACTCACCAGCCATAGCTATTATATTCATAAGTCTTCTCATACTCCGAGGATTTATATCAACAAAGTAATCATTCTTCATTATATTCTTTGGCATCTCTCCAATAAACTGCTGCAGTGGTTCTAACGTAGCCAGGCTACTCTCAGGAGGGAGGCTACCGCGTCGTCCCTTCCTTCCCTGTGGGGTCTCAGCTAAGGACATTGTGGATGAAACTGCCGATGCTTGCCTCTCAGCTACCTGCTTTTTGTAAGAAAAACCAAATAATGTGAGCTTCAGTTAAACTGGGTGATGTGTGATTCGTGCTAAAAAAAGAGGCCGCTGTTCAACATTTCAGCCTTCATTCATTAGATTTCATTGTATCGCCAATATATAGATAGGGGATTTCATATTCCAGTTGGTATATTTCTTAGTTGTCCCCTCTTTTAGATGGAGGAAACAATTTGTAAATTACAAAGTTGCATATTTCTTAGAAATCTAGTTTCTTGTGAGCAAAAATGTGTTATATGTTGGTAGATTTACTGGCCTTTTGTTTTGAGTTTGGTGCTTGGTTTGAGTTTCTCCACCGATTTTTGTTGCCCTCAGTATTAGTGAGCATTCTGGGTAAGCCATGATTTTGTAAGTAGAATGGTAAATGTACAATGTTCCTCAGATACCCATATCCATTGAGGCTAGGATCATGCATTCCCTACAATAATCAGAAATAAACCTTTCATATATATCATGTAAACCAAGTAACCAGCAAACCGACCACGCAAGTATGCAAAAAATGGTCAAATAATGCTCAGTGAATTTTGGCAATGATTTTAACTATAGACTTTATTGCGATACAGCTTGGCGTTTTATTCCTGGCTACATACCTTTAGCTGGTTCGCCTCAATCCCTTTAATTATGACATGAGGATCTAAGGCTAGTAGGATTATAAAGGGAGACTTCTCAGGGATGATTAGGTTTATAGCATCCAGAACCTGTAATATAAATATATGGGTGCGGTCGACCTGAGTGATCATAACATAGAGAGAGCGCCATGTGCACCAGTTAAGTGTTGAGATCAAAAGTTTAGCCAGCCAAGTTTTCTCTGATTTATGACCTTCACTCAGATATGTTATAATGGCGTCACAGTAACGCCGTAACCAGCGAGTAGCACATGAGTAGTGGTACAGACCTGTAGGACTTTTTCTTGCTCACAGCTATCGAGACCATCTATAATAAGCACGAGTCTAGTCTGCCATGATTCATGTCTATCCATAGTCGTGACTAGAGATGACAGGAACTCCACCTGTCAAACATACAGAGGCAATGTAGAGCAGGTGATCTATATATATTACAGTGTACACCTTACAAAGGCAGGAGTATGCATTACCATCACTTACATTGGTTAGATTTGTGGCTATGATGTCCGTTTTACTCACATGTAGGGGGGAGTAGTCCCCTCTCAGTTTATACTTCATTATTTACATACTATTGTACCAGGGAGTGTGGGACCCTCCCTGATGGTACATATATTTAGAGGAACAAATCTGTCCTCCATAAAATTCCAAATCAAATAAATAAGCTTAACGAAAATAGGCTAAATAACTCATAGAAACTCCAATGGTGTAGAATATGTAACAGATAACTCCTGACTCTCTTACCTCCTCTTTAATGAGATGTAGGAAGTTGTCACTCTTACTGACGTCGAGTGATTGAGAGGCTCTCATAGTCCGACGCTTAGGAGAGTTAGCGTATGCAGCTATAGACCGAGCTAAGTTACCGAGTGAGGTGAGAACTCCCAGTAAGAATACTATAGCTAATATCAGCATAGTAAGACTTATAGGAAGGTTAGCCTTCATATTATCCACCTTATAAATATAAAATATACAATAATTATCCATTTCACACTTTGTCTAATACAATTTAATCTCTCCTATCATTGTATAGCTGCATAATATGCGTATCTATGCAGAAGACTGCAGTGATCAACATTTCTGTTTGTAACGAATCCGATAACTTCACATTTAACATGACCATTCAACACTAGGCGTTCCTGGATACAGTCTGAGTATAAGGAGCAGATTTATGGTGATACAAGAGACTATATATACATCTATAGTCTCTGCTGATACGTTGTAATGTGACCTGATGACTTACCGATGTCAGGATCTGATAATGAACCCACACTAAGCCGATCAGAGTTATAGTACTGAGTATAACGAATAATACGATGATGAAGTACGGAATACAACATAACTTCTTATATCGTCCACCTCTCTCTGTAAAATATCAACATGTCTAATATGTATATTATATGTAAGATATAACTAGAATAAGAAGTCAGGTTTAGGGCATGGAGGCAACTCCAAATCAACAGTATGACTTCATACATTCGATGGGTCACTTGAATATTTCCAATTGTACAGGCCCATCAGTAATATGAGATATTAGTGGATAAGCTCAATAGAGAGCAGATTTGGCTGATTGCCAGGTGCTGATATGTAATTTTAATACCAGACTGCCAAGTCGACAAAATGATAAGTAAATAAGAGATGAATAGTGTCTATAAATGTCACAAGGCTGAACATATTAATTAATCCTCAGAGTAATTACACTCACTAAATCACAGAGATGAAAGGTAGATAGGAGGAGCAATAAATTCTTCAGATTTAAATAAATGCTTTTTTGTTATTCCTAACAATTTTATTAAACATTCCTTCACCGAGGCGCCGATCTCATACCCAAGGTTGGGAGCAAGTCTGCCAAATAATTCATCTAATGGGACTGTAATGTGCACATTCTCAGTGACGAGGAATGTTTTAGTGCCCTATCCATGGTGGTAAAGCTATCCATGGCGGTATAGCTATCCATGGCGGTATAGCTATCTATGGTGGTATAGCTATCCATGGCGGTATAGCTTTCCATGGCGGTATAGCTATCCATGGCGGTATAGCTATCTATGGTGGTATAGCTATCCATGGCGGTATAGCTATCTATGGTGGTATAGCTATCCATGGCGGCATAGCTTTCCATGGCGGTATAGCTATCCATGGCGGTATAGCTGTCCATGGCGGTATAGCTATCCATGGTGGTATAGCTTTCCATGGCGGTATAGCTATCCATGGCGGTATAGCTGTCCATGGCGGTATAGCTATCCATGGCGGTATAGCTTTCCATGGCGGTATAGCTATCCATGGCGGTATAGCACTGAGGTAGTTAAGCTAAGCTCACCTCTCTCCGTCCCATATACTTTATATAGTCTGGTTACCAGAGTACCGTACTTCTTCTCCAAAGCGTCAAACAGCGAGCCGATCATAGAGGCCAGAGACTGCTCTCCTCCTAAACTAGTCAGCTTGGTGCTCTCAGCAAATAGGAAACTATATAACAAAAGTAAGAGTAAATAGATAGGCTTGTATCTGGTCTGCCTGGCAGCTTAGATATGTAAGATTATAACAACAACGATGAGCTTAGCCAGCGCAAAACAAAAACCTATTCAAATGGTAAGACACGCACACACCTCAGTTGGTGTGGATTCTGAGAGAATACATATAATAATTCATTACAAGCTTGTCCCATCCCTTCGCCTCTATGACAGATATAATATAGTACTAACCTTATACAGTTACCCTGCGTCTCCTCACTCAGAGGTGGGGGTCTGTTATAAAACAGAAGATAGAGTATAAGGCGGATTTTTTGTAGTTTTTTAGCCAAGCTGTGACTAATATATACGACCCAGTCCCAGTTCCTGTGTTGGAATGTACAGTATAGAGCACCTGTAAGATAAATATAATCATTAATGCTTTAATCATGAGCCTAAAAAAGCTATAACTGACCCTGTCAGTGTCAGGTGTGAGACTACCAAACTAACAACACAACCAGCAGGAAAACTCCAGAACGTTATTTCTATGGAGGTAGTACCTAGGAAAAACGGAGTATAATAATAAATATAATAATAAATATCATAATAAATATAAATATAAAGATAATATATATATAATAAAAATATAGAAAATAATGAGTAATAACACATACCTTGTAGAGTATAAAAGAAGACAAATAGAGCGAATCCGACTGCCAGTCCAGTGTAATACTTGTGAAGCAGCCCGACTATTAGACCGATAAACGCACAGATTGTGAAGTTTATTATAAAAATAAGCCAGGAGAACTCAAAATACACAGCAGGAGAGTGACGCATGTAAGCTTTCATATCCTCTACAAATATAGGTAACCATGAAATATCATTGTCCAGAAAAGGGATAGGTGTAAAATTGGAGGCAACTATAAATGTGAAATTGTCAAGAAAATAACGACAAAAATGGACAACCTGGGAACTCAGGCTAGAAATACCTGCCTGGGTACTGAAGCTGCACCTGCTTGGAAACTTCAGGCACAACCCCATAGGAACTCGGGCTATAGCAGTTAATACTGTTCGCTGAGTCTTTTTGCCACAAAATCAGTAGAGTTTATAACAATGTGAATTGTTGTAATCAGAGGATATTTGTAATGCTGAATTCAACCATGAAAATAAACTATAATGTTCTACTTTGAGTGATTTCACATGCACTTTGGCGCAGGGGATGAGGCTTAGATTAGTTTACCTTTGAGTTTATTGAGCATGAATGATTTTCCACTGCCCCACTTAGCATAGAGCCCGACAGTCATAGGGGTACTGAGGCTAGGGCTGCTCAGAATATCGGCTAGGGCTGAGCTGTATAACTCATAACCTAGCTGTGACTCAACAGCTATCTGTGAATTTAGCTGTTCTGTAAATATACAACACACTGAGGTAAACTGGATATGCAGCGCATATATAATCGTTTTTGTTTCTTCTCTTTCTTCCTGAGGCACATTACACAAAGCATTTGTTTTCTTAGAAATGATTATGATGCCAATAAAAGTATAAATCAAATATGTAGTGACATATATAACCATATCGGTTCAAGGTTATTGTTTACGTTATCCTATAGATACAGGGCGACTTGACGCACATCCTCAGAGAATAAAGATTAATCCCAAATTAAGTACACAATCCTTCAGTTTGTTGACATTGGATGAAAAAAGAGAATAAAATAGCAATCCAGGTTTTCTGATGGATGCCAGCAAAAAGGTACAAACTCGCAATTAAATTACAATATATAAGAAAAATTCCCAAAGCCCCCCCCCCCCCTCCGATCAGTGTCAGTCGATCAGTGTCAGGGCGCAGTGATATAACCAGGTGAGGATAGGAGCCAATAAAGTACAAGGGTTCATTTAGGAATCTCAGGAATCTCAGTTCCCGAATTATGATTGGCAAAATCAACAATCGCCAGATAAATAAATATTTATTGGCGACACACTCATACATCTGGTAGGTTTACTCTTCCCCTCCCTGGACTAACTAACTAAGCCCTGTCCTGGACGGCTGGTAGGTTTACTTACTTGCTCCGAATATATGAGATAGTGTGCTCTTTACTTACTTGCTCCGAATATGTGAGATAGTATGCTCTTCCTCTGAGAGTTATCGATAGAGTAGGCCGTCTCCCCATCGTTATTCCTCACGTACAGATATCGGGAGTTACGAGGATTCTTTAATATACACTCTAACATTCTCCTGTTCCGCGTTCTCATAGCTATATGTAAACACGTGTCTCCTTTCTGTGTCAAAGTAAGAGAGCTAACAGTCAAATTATGACAAGAAATGCTATTATGTACTTGTGGAAAAAAATCCAATTCCATTTTTTTTGCATTATAGTGAATAAAATTACGCTGAATTTCGAAATCGCACAGGTGCCTTAAAAAATATTGAAATTGGAAAACTTCTTAGAAAACTCAAATCATCTTGTTATCACCTTCAAGCTGTCATAATAATAATAATAATAATTATAATAATATAATATTGTTATCTCCCTCAAGCTGTCATAAGGTATTTATGTATAATAAATGAACCTTATTTTTTTGTTGAGAATGTTTTACAGAATACCCAAAATCAATAAAAAGCATAAAATAAAGTCACAAAGATGTTAATGCATATGATAAAGGTACAGATAATAATACTAACGGAGTCAGCGGCTGCCACCTTAGCTCCCTTCTCTAGTAGTATATAAGCCATCTCTATATTCCTGGCTCTGACAGCTCTAAGTAGGGGGGTGTTACCGTCCTTATCCGTCATCTCCTTATCAGGATCCTTACTAAGTATGAGCTTAACTACGGCAGCGTAACCCTTCTCTACTGCTAGGTTAAGTACTGTCTTATTATCCTACAAACATATATATATATATAGTACTGTCTTATTATCCTACAATCATATATATATATATATAGTACTGTCTTATTATCCTACAAAAAAAAATATATATATATATAGTACTGTCTTATAATCCTAAAAACATATATATATATAGTACTGTCTTGTTATCCTACAAACATATATATATATATCAGCATATAACATATAATATATAGTACTGTCTTATTATCCTGTGTATATGTGTTTGTGAGTTATGCTGACTTGTTAAGGTTGGATTGTTTGTGAGTTATGCTGACTTGTTGAGGTTGGATTGTTTGTGACTTATGCTGACTAACCTGGCCACGAGCGTCTATATCTGGGTTCTTCCTGAGTAGGAGATTTATAATCTCTGTGTGACCTCCTCTCACAGAGTGGTGAAGTATTGTGTCTCCGCTCTACAAATATAAACATACAAATATACATATACAAATATACACATACATGGTATACATATACAATATACATATACATACACAATATTTATACATTTACATTATATATATACAACATACATATAACTGATATGTCTTACCCTTAGAGTGATAATATAGTATATTAGGAGATCTACCTTTGGGTGGGCCCGTGATACTCTTACATACAGCCAGCTCACATATTAAAAGTGCATACACATAAATAAGTACCATCTATGTTTGTGGCAGGACAAACTGATTTTCTCAGAATCATTAATCTTAGTTCTTAGTTCTATCTGGAGTATATATAATATGAGAGTACAGCTGACCTTATCGACGACGTTGAGATAAGCTCCCTGATCGAGTAAGTCTCTCACTATCTCAACATAACCAGCTTTAGCTGCCAGAGCTAACGCCGTCATACCAATCTGTAATAAAGTAATAATAAGGTATATATGGATATTTCAGAGCTAACGCAGTCATACCAGTCTGTGGATTAACAAAAGGGGTGATTACAATCAAGTTCTCATATCATACGCCACATCCTGAAGCGTGGGCGGCGAAAGAACAGTTGCCCTAATAAAGAGGCCCTAATAAAGAGGCCCTAATATCTGCACCAGATAGCTCTCTGTTTGCAGGCAGGTCGGAGCCCTCATGGGTGCCAACCAAACCCCAGTAGTCTTGGGACTGCAGCAGGATTCAAACCCACAAATCATGATTTGCATGCTAGAGGACCGGCGCTCTAACAAACTGAGCCACCTCCTACTCCTACCCTGTATACCCGTATATGCATTCAGGGGACTGTAATAATAAGTTACATATAGATATGTCAGAATGGGCCAAACATTCCTCTCCTTACAGCCGCTGGGCCCAACCTGCATCACCTCACCACCACCTCACAGTTAAGTCCGCAAAGTTTAGTTTAGTGACAAATTAAAAAAATCATTATTGCACCATTAAGCTCCTAATGATGCAGGATATAAAACAAATATTTTAAATAATTAACTATTAAATAAATATTAAAAACGGGTGCCAGACCAACTGAGTTCACGAGCCACAGGTGCGTTCCCTGTCAAGTAATTAACTATGATGCCCTGCATACCCTAACATACCCTAACATGCATTCTGAGGACTTAACCGTAAAAATTTAGCAATTTGTTGATGAGTCTTTTTTAGCTTCACAAAGGAAATCTTCAAAACAAAACGGCCTTGTTGCCTCTATCGCCACCCTTGCCACCCGGATTGCCTCAGTTTTAGAATTTTCTCTTGATTACCTCATTATGGCCATTTTAACCAGTAGATATGGCCCATTTAAACCACCAAATTTATATAAGGTATGAGTTAACCTCTTTATGGACCTTATACTACGTCTGTCAGGACATTAAGCTTTACTGTTTGTCGTTATGTTTCAGTTTGCTCGTTTCTTGTAGTGTTTTGACTAAAGGGGTCAAATATGGTTCAAACACGAGTCTGAACATCATCGGATTGAACTACCTCTCATCATGGCTTATCTCAAACATTGAGGATATTGGGGAAATGTAATACTCCTTGCCTTGAAGGTTCAAATGAATGATCATGTTATAATTTTCAACATCAAAAATGAACAATTGTTATTATCAAATTTAACAGCTGGTAATTGCACCAAGGTGGCCTAACAAGCTGTCAGATTGCTCAGCTTGTTCCATTGTTGCCAAACACAAAAATGTCTTACGCAACAAGCAGAGGGGATCTAACAATGACACATTACGGGATAATTAGAGACAGGTTATGTTTTATGCGGTGCCTCATTATCATTCAAACAAGCAGTTACGTAATTCAAATTACTAGACCCCCTCCATCCCTCCCACATGGACCCCCCCCCAAACAAAGACCCCCCCTCAAACAAGGACCTCCTCCCACAGGAAAAGCAATCTTTCAAATGCCTTAAGTTACCATCCATCATACTAATTCGAAAAATGAGAAAACAATATATTATAATGAGGGCTGTCAAATGTTTCATTTGATATGTTTGCCAAATTAAAATCAATCATGGTATTCTGATAATCCCAGTTTATTTCTGTTGGGTGGTCAATGACTGGCCTAACAGAGCCTACACCTCTTGCTAGGGTCTCTATAAATTCATGGTCTCCTTTGTCCCAACATGATAAGCAATATATTTCCGAAGCCACCCATAGCAAGCCTAGAGAGATCACTTTGACCTATGTGCTCTATACGCCCTGTACTGGGTGGATACAGTAAAAGGCTCTTTGTACTCATATATAAAATATACTTTTAACTAAATTTAATCATATTACAGTTTTTCTCCTAACGGCCCAGGCATAAATTATCGGCTGTCTTCTTAGAGCATGCAGTTGATGCCTGTAGAAGATTAATTAACCATCCCTGTCAAAAATCTGCCCACCGTCTCTATCATCAAGTTTTTTAAATGATAACATTGTTCTGTCACTGTCTCAACCATGTCAACTCTCAGGTCACCACCCTAGTAGAGCTGATATACCTTCCATTACCATCCACCATCCGCCAGCTCAGATTATCTCACATAATCATACAAGGTGTCACTAATGTATACTGCTAAGATGGTGAAATTAGAATAGAACAGTTTGATAATTTTTTGTAGTTACAGGGTTTTGTAAACTTTCAAGGTTTTTATTTTTTGTTAAATATTTATATAAAGTATATTTTTATTCACTTAACCGTCCTTTGTGAAACCTTAAATCCACATATTACTGCCATGAGACATTTTATTTAATTTTAATTGCCCACATTTGAGAGTAAATTTCTCCTACCAACTGTCATCAGCAACGCTAACTAACAAATAAATCAGGTAAAAAATAAATAAATCACAATAATTAAACATAAAAGAGTGATTATATCATGCAGATCAAAGGTATCTGTGTCTGAATGAACCCATTAAATTGTTTATGCAAACTGTTGACAACCTAGCGACAACCTCGCTCGTTCCTCTCATAGGTTAGCAAGTTTTCCTCTCAAAAACTCTCAAACTTTATTTATGGCCAAGTGCCAGCGATGCTTGATGGTAATATTTATCTCCAGGTAACCATAAAATAATATATGATAATATTATCATACATTTCATCTTTCCTTGTGAACTACTGAAAGGTATATTATTGAGGGGATTGGGGCGAGGGGATGTGTTGAGGGGGAGGGGGGCACAGGAAGAATTTATATAAATCTGCCTGTCGTTTTATAGATATGCTGAGGTGAGGGGTCAAAATTTATGGTTTTCCTTGTATAACTAAGAGTCACATACATGGCATGTTATATTCAGGAGCCCTTGTGTTGTTAGTACATCACACTTAACCGTTGTATTGCTGCTCAAGCACTTCTAAAAAACTCGGTTAAAAGCATTTATCAGCCTTTATCGGCTAAGACAACAGCTCGATTATCATCATTATGGCCCTTCTAGAGATACTGAGTGCTGGATTAAGTGTTTTGTTGTTACCATAAACATATAAATACCTGTACTTATACCCGTACCTATCCCTTTGTCTGTACCTGTCTACACATACCTTATCTGTGACGTTGAGATTAGGCTGAGTCCTAACGAGTCTATCAGCGACGTCCGCATGTCCTCCTTGTAATGAGACCAGCAGAGGTGTCCACGAATACTACAAGATATAATAATCACAATCACAAGACGGGAGCAAGATGAATAAATATAATGCATGTTAATTAAATTAAGAAAAACTCCTGTCAAATCTATACGACCATCCACCCAGTGACCAATATTTAAATTAACTTTGCATTTCATTTTATTTTAGATATGTGTCAGCAACACTAAGATGTTGACCATCCGCCAACCCTTGTATCGCCCCCCACAGGTATTCAGTATGAGGAACAACGACTGTCACCAATATATCAGTTTGTTGCGTGTGTCAGGCGTTATCTCAGGCGTTGTGTCAGGCGTTCTGCCAGATGACTGATTTTGATAATATTGAGGTTAGACGGTCATATTTATCATTGCTCTGACACCACATTATAATATGTACTGAATTCCATTATTTGCTCCTTTTACTTCATGAAGCGGGATTATTTTGCAAAATACAAACAAAACATTTCATCTAGGGCCTACAGTAATGTGGAGTGATTCTGACCGATTAATACGATGTCCTTGAGAAGACTTGAGATCAATGTTTAGATAGATCAGCTTACCATCCCCACAGCATCAGAGGAGGCTGAGGAGCTCAGTAACATCTCTACTATATCCAGATAACCTTTCCTTGATGCCCATATAAGGGGTGTGCTGCCGTACTATAATAACAACATATAAATAAACTACAGGTCATGTGTGGGATTAACAGATCATGTGTGTGATTAACTCTGAAATGTATTCTATCATTTACTGCTCGAAATGAATCAGGAATATACCATCTGATGATGATGACTCTTGAGGAGGTGATTAGATGTAGTATAGAAACCCTTAGACAAGACATGATTATATCCAACAACCTGTCGCCCCTTGTCAGTCTATGTCTGTCTGTGTGTCACAGCAGGATACATTTACATAATAATCACTTCATTAATAATCTTAGATTAAAAATTTCAGATTAATAATGTCAGTTAATAATAGAACCAGGTATTTAATTCACTGCTTGTAGGCAAATTAAGAACAATGAGGAATTAACAATAATCTTTCAATGTCTAAGTGAATCTCTATGTCTAAGTGAATCTCTGTGTCTAAGTGAATCTCTGTGTCTAAGTGAATCTCTATGTCTAAGTGAATCTCTGTGTCTAAGTCAATCTCTGTGTCTAAGTCAATCTCTGTGTCTAAGTGAATCTCTGTGTCTCAGTGAATCTCTGTGTCTAAGTGAATCTCTGTGTCTAAGTGAATCTCTGTGTCTAAGTGAATCTCTGTGTCTAAGTGAATCTCTATGTCTAAGTGAATCTCTATGTCTAAGTGAATCTCTGTGTCTAAGTGAATCTCTGTGTCTAAGTAAATCTCTATGTCTAAGTAAATCTCTATGTCTAAGTGAATCTCTATGTCTAAGTGAATCTCTGTGTCTAAGTGAATCTCTGTGTCTAAGTTATTATTAATAATCACTCTTTCCTATCACTGGTTTGAACTACATAGCAAATTATTTCTCAAATTACAAGCAGCTTTATAGATAAATGATAAAACCCAATCAGTAGTGATGATGAGGTCTTTCTTTGATGGGTGGCTGGGTGGTAAGGGGAAAAGTTTAATTTTAATTCTAGGGTGAGTAATAAAAGGCCCTGTCGGAACACTCTGATAGATTGAGTTATCTTCTGGGCTGTGTGTGCTAAGTTAGGAAATGGGCAATACACCTTCACCTCTCAGCTCAAAGTGTCCTACATCTCATGCAGGGTTCACCCTTCCAGCTTGTATGGCGCACAAATAACATACAAGCCAAGGAGGATAACATTTACTTAGGGATACAATTGCACTATTATACTTTTTTCCAAACTAATACAGTTATAGAACAGTCTTTCAAAATGTACATTTTCCCCAAAATAAACACAGAGACCCTTCAAAGTAAAGGAATGTTATAATATAGAGATTGACAAAGTTCCTTCAACGACTCAGTAACTGAACTCAGATATACACAGTATAACACAAACACACACAGGGTCACTAACTGACATCACCTAACTACAGGACTATCACCGGGGTAACTACTACAGAGTATATCACCACAGTACCTTGTCTGTAGCGTCGACCTTTGCTCCATTCTTCAGAAGTAAATCTACTACCTCTGAGTGACCTCTACCCGCCGCCCAGTGTAGGCATGTCATATTGTGCTACAGAATAAACCATAATGGTAATATATATGTCTATGATGGGTGATAATATATATGTCTATGGTAGTGCATGTGACCATCTCATAAGCTTTCCATGATGTTGTTGTAACGTGACATCATATATGAGAAAATCTTGATAATCGTATCAGTGATGCCATTAATTGAACTCAATAGCAAACATTAAACTGGATAGGAGAGATCCCCACCACAGGTTTGAGATTATCCCTGACCCATGCCTAACATCATCACACTGCCGAGCTGAGCACGTCATAGTAAAGCTTAACGGGATAACCTGTAGTACAGTAATACTAATTTATATGCTGATGTGCTTACCACATAGTAAGGATATAATTATCCTTACTATGTGTCCTGACCATAGCTGTGATGTTAATGTTAGCGTAGTCTGAGCATCCCCCCCCCCCGACCCTTGCCGCCCCCGCCGTGTGCTTACCATGGCTTTGATGTTAATATTAGCGTAATGTGTGATGAGCATCTCAGCACTGCTAACATGTCCCTTATAACAGCTCCACATAAGAGCTGTCCAGCCTCCCTATGTAAACAGAAATCATGGTATTATTATTAACTGTTACACATATACGTATATCTGATAGATAGAGGATATATATATATATATATATATGTACATATATATATATTTATATATAAATATATATTTATATATATATATGTGTATATATATATATACATATACATTTATACTATGTATATCATTATCTGTTACACAGCAATATCCTATAGATAGAGGATATTTAGCCTTCTCGTCACGCAGCATCTTTATGTAGTCCTGTGACAAGGCTAAGAGGACAGTACTATATAATAATATTCTATCTTCATTATTATCATCTGATACACAACAGGTCCAGCAATAGTTAGAGGATATATTATACTATACGTTTTCTATGTATATTACTATTAACTATTGGGCAACAGTTTCAGGAATATCTGATGAGCCGAGAGCAGAGATATAATATACTGTATGTATATTTAGTCTTATGGCCGACATCAGATGTAGTATACCAAAGCTTGACACCATATTTAATGTCTACCAAACAATATGTAACTGTGTTTATTCTGCGATCAACCAATTTTATTGAGATTTAATGGCAGAATAAGAGACGTGACATGCTGTTCGAGTTGCCTCATACGTTTGTGGATACTGAGTTAGATCTTTACAAGATGGACACAATTGTCAAGTCACCAAGTTCAGACCAAAGCGATGTCGCACTGAGAAGAGATGTCGTAGCTTTTTTAATTATTTCATATTATGTCATACCGTGACAACAATTTTTATGTAAACTGAAAAATTTTGAGTTCTGTTTTTACGCAGAGCACCCGTGATCCATTGTTATTATCACATGGTAATATCGGATCTGACAATAAAACTAAAAGCTCAAAACTAAAAACGAAAATCGAATCTACATTGGTAACATATATTAGTAATATAATGAATGGAGGATGGAGGGTGTTCACAAAGTTCACTGCTGCTACCACACCTACTCTGTACTCTAATTACTCAGTGAAGATACTACAAGGTCAAACTAACAAAGGACTGCAAGGTGTCAGGATGTCAAATTCATATTCATAATCGGAAGTTAGATTAACAAGCGTAGCATATTAACTCAGCAAACCACTGCGTACAGCTCAGTTAGCTGTCCCACCCAAGTGTCTTACAGCCTCCTTAATATCATTAGTGCGTTGCAAAACAAGACAAATTTGAAATATTGACATCTCAGCCACAACAAGCTGTATATGAATTCTGAACTCCGAAAAAAAGGTGGTGATGGAAGAGGTGTGGCGTTAATTAACTATAGACAGCCGAAATTTAGCACCCTGTATTTAACACCTTCTATTAGGCTTTGATTTAGGATACTTCAGTTTTTCCGGTATTGTAGCGAAGGTAGCGAAGGTATTCTAGTGTACTTTAACAGAAGCAGCATTGCCTGTCCTGCCTGATTTATTATGGCCTTATGGATATGGATAATGGATTGTAAATTTTTGTCAATGACAAAATTACCTAAATGAACTACTGCATCAAAGATTGACTGCATCTATCTATATCTAACTTAGCTGTGCAGACAGGAATAATGTCACATCCCAGGAAGAACTTACTCAATAGTCTTGTTACTTGAAAAAAGGACAAATTTGATGTCAATGATTTGAATCGATCGTGTCAACGTTGGACAGTGTGGTTACTCAATGTCATCTAACTCAAGCTCTAAAAATTCAATTTTAATCGCGCTAGAAAGCTAGAATTTTTGGGTCAAATTTCATCTTTATCCAAGTTGTTTGCTCTACGCAATCTCTTTGTCCATATTTTGTGCAAAATTGTAAAAATAAGTCCGCAAGGCCAATAAATTGAAATTGCAATAATGCATAACGAAATCAGACGATGGCCTAATATGTGTCTGTCTTCGCCAAAAAGCCAATAAAATAAAATGCACTATCATCATCATTTTACAGAAAGGATGTTGAGTCATGAGATAGGTGATTGAGGCCATACCAAATAAAAAATGCAGATATTCAGGGAAGAGAAAAGTACAGGTATGGGTACAATAATACACTTTTTCTAAAATAACTCATACAAACAACTAATAATCTTAGATGGGTGAGGAGACAGGCTCAAGTCATAACAAAACTAAAACCAACAGACAGACATTGAGAGAAGAAAATAAACCTATCCCTTTTAGAGTAATATTATAATAAACGTTACATAAGGATAAATAAGGATAAATAATCTAAAATCTGTAGATCAACTGATAACAATAATATAAGTAATCAATCAATGAGCGGAGAATCTCAACAATTATATTAACATCTTGTCTCTGCCCTCGTACAAAAGGGTATAAAAGGGTCATCCTTTTCATGAGAGGAATTCTGCACAACCATAAAAGGCATAGAATGGCTTAGTGTCACAATGTAACTCATCACAACAGAGTTAATGTCAGCACAACAGGTAGCTTTAATAATTGACACTAATACCAGATTAAACTGCCCAGTAGCTATTTTGGTATTTTTCAATAATACTTAGGTTTTTAAACTATTTTGCAAAATCATCAAAATGAAAATAAATAATACATTAATGTTATTCTTCAAAGGCCCATTTAGTTGATGGCATGAAAGGTAAATTTCCTTTTATTTTGATGATTAAAAACCTATAAATTAATGAAAAATATTTATAAATATCTACAAGTGCACATGCCTCAGCGTTGGTCAAGAAAAACATCCGTGTTCTCCCAAATCCGGCAACAATAAAATGTACATTTAATTCCTGATACAATCTGTAACTTTTCCACAAAATTCCGCCATTGCAGCTTACTCTAAGGAGGTTTATCAAATTAACAACAACCTGTTATACGTTAGAGCTTCAGATGGGGGACCTGATTTGTGGAATCATACAAAGTAGAGAAACCTGTTGTGTATTAACGCTAGATATAAATAATACCAGATATAAATAACATACCACATCTCGACGTTCTGAGTCAGCGCCAGCGTCGAGTAATTCTCGTACAATGTGCTCGTGCCCATCTCTGGCAGCGTACATTAATGGCGTCCATAAATCCTACAGATCAGACAGACAATCAGACAACAATAAATAATTAACTACATGTGTGAGCACTGACAGGTATAAAACCTTCACTGCCAAACTCGGTAAAGACTTCAAATATTAACAATAAAGATATATGAGTGGTATAAACAATCATTATCACAGTCTTAATGAGACGAGCACCTTGTCAAAAGAATTAATATCGTTGCCAGTGTCTGAGATCTTCTGTATTATGGACGCAGTACCAGCGACATTTCTCATTAAGATGGCGAGAGAATCTTTCCTCTCTCTATCAGTGTAAGGATCACTGCTAGCTCGCTTCTTCACCACCATGGTGTAACGGTGTGTATTATACCCGACTACCGCTCAGAGAGCTACTGTGTGTGTGATATGAGCTTAAATCAGGGGACATACGCCTCTGTCACTAGGAGACAGAATGTGTGTGAATTCTTCTTTTATATGCCACATCAATAAGGGATCTAGGTTTAATTTGATTGGATAACCCTGTATCTAATACCCGCTGATATAAGACTAATATGAGACACAGTGACTGACTGTTTCATTGTTCTCCTTATGTGGTTATGAGTAAGGCCAAGGTATGAGACATACAATGCTCTCAGATAACCAGGATGAGATAGGCGTGCCCTTCCTAGCCACCTAGCAGCACCTAGGGACATTACAGCACACTCTACAAACATTGCTAGGTGTGCACTGTGGAATTCCCAGCAACCCCATGTGACAACCGTCTTTATATAGATTAAATTTTCATAATCTCTGCATAAAATTAAATACTTTGTTCAATTGTCCCTCCTAAGATACTCTGCACTAATTTGTAAGCATATTCAATAATCTATTGTTTTTGCTGCTACCTTCTGCATATCATTATCATATTTTATCTCTTAATCGGATACTTGTGTGGTTATGTCTCACTATCACAGCTGGAGGCTACATGGTAATGAGAACATGACTATGACATCATTGGAACAAATCGCCTGCCAAAATCATCATCATCATGAGGCAGAGGTGGCCCTCTGGTTATGGAATAATTAACACAAACAATTATTAATTTAAAAACTCAGCCCTTCAGAAGTGATAGATTATTAAGGGTAAGAATAAGAATGTAGTCTATGTTATCAATGATAACCCTCGGCACCTCGGCACCCGGCACAGACTTTAAATTAGGATGTTTGTTCCAAAAATGCTCACTCAAAAGATATTTATAGCTCAAGCTCAAGCTCAAGCTCAAGGATCCTGTGAATGTGACCACGTTATTACAGCTCGTTACCTCAGCTTGGACAATCAGAGACTACGCATTAATTGTCAGCCCTTAATTAAGCGACGTCCATGATTACCCGTCCAGCCATGTCCAGATACTGGACTGAGAGTATTATAGGCTTAGTATGAGGATGGGAGTTGTCTGTCACTTGTACAGTGAGGTTGGCTTGTGCTATAATTGTCCAACATAAAGCCTAAATGAGGAAATCTAGAACTTTGGTCTGATCTGCAAAACACACAATCCTATGCTGACCATAGAATAATAATTTAATACTAAAACGATCAGGGGTGGACCCTTTCGCCCTTGCTCTATCCTATAGAGCAAGGTTTCTATCGCCGTCCTTTCATACCTCCCCTTGATGGTATCCACATATTGCAGATAGGTGTAAAGAGAGACTAGAGAGTCATCAGCAGTATTGTATTAGAATCATGCTCGCTGATGAGGACGATTACAAAACTAGATTATCAATACTCAAACTTGATGAATGTAAATGTAGGCTACATCTCCAGCTCTATGTTTCCATTTTGTGGTTTGAGTTTCAGCAAATGAGGATCACCCATGCCATCCCTCTCTTATTAAGGATCATCAATCTCTTTATAGAACCATTGATAGAACTGCCCTCCTTGATAACAATTTTTTAACAAATTCACCTGATATATCATGATATTTGCTTTATGCATGGTCTTGTGTGTCATTTGAGACTTGATCAGCAAAATAAACATTAAAAAATGGGAAGAAAAAAAACATTATTAGTTAGTCTAAGTCACTGACTGACTTTAGTCAACATGTTCATAAATAAGTGGCAGATACGGGCAGTATGCAATCCTTTGGACGACATGCAACACAATCAAACAAATGCAACAGGTACTAAACAAGAGCGCGCAATATAACACAGCCAGATAGGATGAGAAGACAGGCAACTCCAAATATACATTCATCCCACCAGAGCAAACAATAACTGACAACTATGATCGATAAATTATTACAAAGCAAGGAATTCTCTGAGACCTTAAACATTTAATTTCATAATATTGTATATACAATACTTTATATATATATATATATATATATATATATATATATATGTATATGTAACATGTTTATAACATTATATATATTTTACATGTTTTTTATTTTATGATATTAGCCTACTGTATATGTTACATTTTTTTGTTGCACAAACACTGAGGTGGTGAAGGGTCCAATAGATAAAAGATTCCTTGTTATATCTGCAATTGATTGAGGTAAGTTGATTTTCTAAACTTTTCAAGTAAAAATTTTCTTTCTTTTTGCTGTCGAGTAGAATGGTCTTTAAATGGTATATGAACCCAATCCAGGTCGGTGAACAAGGTAAAGGGCCTGTTGGTCATCTTGGTCTATATTCTGACTACTGACTAGAGAGCAGAACTAGAGAATATCAGTCTCTAGTAGAGATAACAAAAACAGATTTTGCGCTACGCACACCAGATTATTTTCAAAAAAAAGTTGTAATCAAATTCTCTGATTCATTGTAAAATTTATATATTCAAAAGTTAAAAGTACTGATGGTGTCTAGGTTAAGATACTGTCACTGATAATGATATACACAACACATAATAATATAATATAATATAACCTGTTGAGTGGCGTTGACGTCTATGATACCCGATGTATATATCCTTGGTACAAGGGAAGCCGCGCCTGCAAACTCCCTTAGAGATGAAAGCGACTTTACTCTATCCGACATGGCTCTCCGACATGGCTCTCGAGCTCCGACACTCCTTAATTTATACTAACAATTTAAAAGATAAACTATTTCCATGACAACCATTGGCGTTATTTATTTGTTAAAACAGAAGACTTCAGAGACAGGTCTACACATTTTTTAGTGTTGCAATAATTCATATTTACGATTCAAATCAATTAAAGGATTAAAATCGAGTTTTTATTTGTAGATTTATTTGGTATTCGCCTCCTGTGAATGGTAGCATTGTACAATGTCACTATTAAGAACTTAATCACCTCTCTGTAGAATGTGTGCAGTCCCATGTCTCCTAGCCAATGGGTTGGCTCTGATTGGTGGGTGAAGTTGAGGCACACTTGGCAAAAGTGTACGGTAACAAGAGCGAGGTGAACACTGATATTGCTGGGATTAAACGTCCAACATCTCCAGGTTTCAGTTTTGAGATGGGTGATATCAAGCTTGGAGAAGTTGCACATGTAGTTACCAAAGCACGTGCCAAAAGTGCTCCAGGCATTAATGGCATCAGTTATAAGCTATACAAGAAATGTCCAGGCATACTGGAGATCTTGACAAAAGTGCTCAACCAAATCTGGAAGTCTGGCAAGATCCCAGATGAGTGGTGTTGTGCGAATGGTGTGTATATACCAAAATAGGATAAGGCGGAGGACCTAGGGCAGTTTAGACCAATATCACTGCTAAATGTAGAAGGCAAGATATTCTTCAGCGTTCGTGCAAAACGCCTGACAGATTATCTTATGAACAATGGATTCATTGATCCATCAGTTTCAGAAATGATTTGGTCAGCAATAAAATCTGCTAAACAAGCAAAATCAAACCTTGAGGTAATCTGGTTGGATTTGGCGAATGCCTATGGTTCTGTACCGCACAGCATATTTGACCTCGCACTATCACACTTCTGGGTACCCGACAGGCTAAGGGTTATGGTTGAGCGCTACTATAAAAAGTTCAAAATGCGATTCACTACTAAGAACTTTACCACGAGCTGGCAAGACCTGGCAGTAGGCATCCCTATGGGATGTGCTATATCACCTTTGCTATTCGTTATGGTGATGGAGATAGTTATACGGAATTCACAAGGCAGTGTGAATGGGATCCAGAATGCGAATAACCAGATACTACGCCGATGAGGGCCTTTATGGACGATATTACAATAATATCACCAGAAAAGGCCGAGGTTGTAGCTTCAATCGATAGACTGCATGAGTTGATAGAGAGATGTGCGATGCGATTTAAACCTAGCAAGAGCCGGTCCCTGTCTTTGTGTAAAGGCAAACCTGTACCAAATACCTACTTCATAGGAACAGAGCATATTCCCACGCTTGCAGAGCAGCCTGTGAAGAGCTTAGGAAGATGGTATAGTTTACCGATCACAGACAGGTTTCGTGGAAACGAGGTGAAAAAACAACTCATTACAGGGCTGGACACGATTAAAAATGTGGTCTGTCTGGTAAATACAAAGCCTTGATTCTCAACTTTGCACTCATGCCTCGAATTCTGTGGCCTCTGACAGTTTATGATATTCCGCTTACACCAGTTGAGAGAATGGATCAAATGGTTAACAAGCACACGCGTAAGTGGCTCGGAGTTCCAAGGAGCTTCAACACTAATGCACTGTATGCCAGTTCGTTTACTCTTTCACTACCTATGAAATCGCTTGTGGAAGAGTACAAAACATCAAAAGCGAGACTGGATATGATGTTGAACGAGTCACCAGACCAGGTGATAAGGGAATGTGCTCAAACACTTGACACTGGTAAAAAATGGTCTGTCACAGAGACTGACAGAGATGCCAAATCTCAACTGGAGATAAGTGAGATTGTGGGTGCTGTGACAACTGCACGTCATGGCATCGGCTGGGAAGCAAACCAGTGGTTTTCAAAGGAAAGCCCAAAGGTTAGACGGGAGATGATAGTTGATGAGGTGCGCAAGATGGAAGAGGAGCGCCTCCAGACACAAGCTGTAGGCCAAGCCCAACAAGGCAGGTGGACTTGTTGGGAGTCTGTTGAGCAGCGTCAGCTCAAATGGACAGAATTGTGGTCGATGGAGCCACAAAGGATCAGCTTTCTGGTTGGTGCAGCTTATGATCAACTACCAACCCCGGCAAACCTGGAACGCTGGAATTTGACCGAGAACTCAAAATGTGCCGAGTGCTCGGCCAAGGGCACACTTCGACATATACTGTCGAATTGCCAACAGAGCCTGGGAAGATACACGTATAGGCATAATCAAGTCCTGAAAGTGTTGTGTAAATATATCACGGAGAAGTGTGAATATGCTAATGCTGGTGGTGAAGCGCGTGAAAAGATTTTGCGCAAAAAGGGATTGATGAACAGGGGAGAATGGCAGGTGAGATGCCACCTCACAGAGCAGCTCAGCATGCCGCAGCATATTGTGATCACGAACCAAAGACCAGACTTAATTGTTTGGTCTGACAAAGAAAAAGCACTAATACTGATGGAATTGACGGTGCCTTGGGAAGAAAATCTCTCATACGCGCATGAGAGAAAACTGACAAGATACGAAGATCTGGTCACACAATGCCAAGACAAAGGTTGGAATCGCGAATTATTCGCAGTGGCAGTTGACTGCCGTGGATTCATGGCTAGATCAGCTACCAAATTTCTGACTAGAGTTGGGCTTTCAGGAAGAGCACTCAAACAAGCCACAAAAAGCATAGTACATGAGGCAGAAAGCGCATCTGCATGGATTTGGCAACAGCACTGTGTGAAGACAAAAGCTAAATAATCCTATTACTTGTAAGCTGGGGTTTAACACACTCACTTTGTTTTGTGGAGTTGGCCAGCATTTAATCCCTTTTGTTATAATCCTTGTAAGGATTAGAATGAGGGGATTAAGTGATGATAAGCAAACTGCTTGGGATAGAAGGCTAAGCAGGATTATACCTTTTATACTCAAATTAAAGTAGTTTAATCTCTGCAGGGTGAAAAATCAAAGTAAGTCTGAGTTAGATCTAAGGTATTACAAAGATAGGATTAAAAGCTTGGCCCTCCGCATAAAAGGCAGGCAGAGCGAGACAGGAAATCACAGTCAGCCCACTGGCTGTAGCGCAAACAATTCATCTCTCTGACTTATGTACGAGTTGAACTATGCTCAATGTGGTGAATTTGAGTAGTGAACGAGTGGCACGAGGGGCGGGTGCCTTGACGATAGCGACTTGGCGCCGATGAGTTGATGGAAAGCAAACCTCCCTGCACTGGTTTGGCTTAGAGTATAAGCATGAGAGTGATGGGGCGAACATTGTTGCACTGAAACAATGAACAGTTGGCAGCCTCCCTGGTTGCGCAACAGCGTAAACACACCAATTATGTCAAACCACCGAAACTTACAAAATGCACTGAGGGATCGATGAGATTGATTGAGATTCTTAGCAACACACAGGGGTGGCTTCATGCTGCTGGGGCCGGCCATGAGGAGGTAGTACTAGAGAAGGCCTCGAAACAGCGCGCTTGACTCATGGTTTCTAGCTGAAGACCTGTGTGTTGTGCAGTGGTACGTGCAGTGGTACGTGCAGTGGTACACGCACCACTGTATGTTGTATCTTGGCTCTGATTGGTGGGTGAGGAGAAGAAGACACAAAATGGGACTTTAAAGCTCACCTTGGAAGCGATGAAGATGAATCACTATAATATATCACAGGTAAACATTGTACTGGGATTATGAATTGTTTGAAATGTGAGCAGCCCCCAGGTATGTCAGTCACAGTCCAGCTTGATTTTACATAATTCTGTTTTATGAACTCGTTGCTTTTACTGAAACAATGTTTTGGGAAGTTAAGGTACATTTATTTTAAAACACTGGGGATATTGATGCTCTACATTTCAATTTGGGAGTTGCCTTCCCCTTGCAGTTAGTCCAGCATAAATCTGGTCAATTTTTTTTAAATATCAAATATTTCAAATTTATTTTAAATATTATTCTGGTGCCATGGCGACCTCATTCACTTCAAACACATAATATTATGTAATGCACCATATTATATTGTTGAACATAATCATACCCGAGCAAAATTTAATGATTTTTATAAATTTAATTCATTGGCCCCCCCCCTCGATCTAATTGTGAAACTTAGTCTCTTCACTCTATACTATCATTGTAACGGTACATACCATCAAATAAAGACCAGCATTCTAACACCAAGGATGATAATGATATATCAACATCTGGATAGGTGGAGTAAAACAGTGAAGTAATACAGAGGGTAATGTGAAAGCAAAGAGCATCAATCCTATCCCTATTGAATGTTATTTAATGGTACACAATGGTCATAGTTTCTACTTCCTTATACACATACCAAAGTATAATATGAGCACAAACAAGCCTTAATTTACATAAATCATTTTTGAGTCTCTGAAAAGTGCCGTGTCTGAGAATGCCCAGATATAGGAGAAGACAACCATTAATGATTTATGTTATTTTATTGATGTGATAACATAGATGTATGTTTTAAGGTATGAGGAATCTGAAAAACAGGGTTAGAACTTTGTGAGCTGAGGCAAAAGTGCTGTAAACAGGTGCTAAAGTTAAAAAAGTGATAAATTGCAAAAAACGGAGTTTCCTAGCTTCCCACCCACCCCCTTAACAACCGCCTACGGCCGCGATCGCCATCCCGAACGCTTTTAAGGGCTGGCTGTGCATCCTGCTACCCTGGGTTATTAGAATTTTACACTGAACGGTTGCGCAATTTGCTAAATAAAGCAGATTTGGCTACAAAAATTCAAATAAATTTAAACATGAACAGTGCGCCTAACCTTATTCCATTAGCCTTGTCACTCGACCAGCCACGGGTTTTGGCGCACGACAAGGCTCTTTTTCAATACCCTGAAGACATCTCAGACTAGGACATGTGTCCTTACTCTGTGATAGAATAACATCAGAATATAATAACACTTGGCTGAGTGGACCAATATTCCTTTTCAAAGTACACAGAATCTGAATTATGTGAACTGCCTATATTTATATACCATATTAAACAGTCATTTCAATAATGATCTAGCTAGACAAACTATTGCTTTTTTCCAAAACTACCTGACAGTTCTCTGTATTTCTGATTTTTTGAATGCAAAGTTTGTCTGAAACTAGGGTTATTTTAGAGTTCAATTACAACAGTTGTGGCATCAGGGTTTTGAAAACTGGTAGATATGCAGCTAGAAGTGTTGTCAGGCTCATTAATAATCTTACAACTCCTCGTACACTACCCATAAGATTTGAAATTTAGATGATACTTGATGATTTGAATAGAGCCCTGGACCACTAAACTGATAAAGACATACAAACATCATAAATACCTGGACAGGCCATGGACGTTAATTGTTTTGTGGATAACTTATTGCAGTAAAAAAGTCCCCATTATTATATTACCAGGTCTTTTTTTTTTCAATTTACATAAATAATCATTTGCAAAGGAAGGCAACAGTTTTTTCATACCCTAAAGAAATAAAATATTCACAGGAGGAATGGATCACCATTTTGCACAGGCTTGCAAGGGTAAAACATATGGCTAAATGTCCTTTGCTCAACCTCATTGCTTTATAAAAACTCCCGCCCTAGCTAGCGAAAATTGGTGCTAGCTAATATTAAGTCAGCCCAAAACTAGCTAAACTAAACTCCAGCTAAACATTGACTCTTCTAGGGTAGAGATGCTTTCTAATTGTCATCAATATAATGAAGGAGTTCTTATGGTCACTTCGAGGAGAGTTCTTATATTCCTGGTTCTGACACTCTGATTTAGGCGCAGCCTGACAGTGATATTTGCTGTATAAGATTTGATCAAAATAATCGGGACTACATTTTATTTTACAATGTAATGCAAAAATCTAATGCAAGGTCTCTTTGCTTGTAAATCTTACGACGCCAATTATATATGTGTATGTCATCGAGGAGGATCACTCTAGTGCTAAACAAACAGCGACTTGACAGGCCGTGTCAGTTCACATACTTAATACATATATATACATATTAATCATCTTTGTGGCTATTAGGAATATCATAAATTGTTTTCAGGTTCAATTCTTTTGACAGATGTCTGCGATTGTATATGGTACGGCATCCTAAAAACTGTGGCGCTTTGTAAGATTCCCCTGTAGATATTGTAAGATCCAAGGCGAAGGAAATAATAAAAAACCCAACACTCTATATACTCTTTGTTTATACCATAAACATAGAAATACTCATATGTATATTCATATATAGTGGTACCCCTTGTCTCGTGTCTGGCACACATGGCCCACAATAGAATAATGAGGTAGCATCTGATACTCAGCACATAATTTCACAGGACAATGCTTGGTCTAGTTTGCCTGCATTCCGAGTTGCTCCCCCTCGGTTATTAGAATGGAATGCAGGCAAACTGTATCAAACTTTATCTCTCATTTCCCTGCTCCTCTATCAGGTGGTAGGGTTATTGAGCTGACTACAATACCAGTTTCATTGATATTATGACTGTTATGTGCCTATCTATTTATGATCTGGTTTCATATTATTACACGCTATATCTAATATATTTGGAGTAATGATGACATATCTATGCTCATGGTATTACAACGTTTTATATTAGGAGTGGGGATATTTTCGTACAGTTTATATTAGTAGACGATTGTATATCCCTGCACAGTTACATCATACTGGGAGTATTTATTATACTCACATTATCCTCTGTGTTGACCTGAGCGCCCTCCTCCAGTAAAGCTCTCGTTACTTCGATATTCCCACGAGACGCTACAGACATTAATATAGTCACGCCAGCCTGTATAATATACACGTACATATAGGCACACTTCAAATTGTCATAAACAGCCAAATTTTACTACACAGGTTTTACAAAAATATTTCCAATTAATACAGATATTACTAAGCAGGCGTTAGTCCTACGACGACTTTTAGCCTCTACTGGAAATCTCACAGCGGTGCTAGAAGATAGAATAGCTGGAATATAGAGAGAAGGCAGCTCATCTGTTTGACATTCAAAAATCTCACTATAAGTCATAGAGACTCATTCCGTAACAAAGAGAAGCTTGATCCAGGAATCAGGGGGATATTTATATGGGAAATTTAAATTTGCTTTCTTGACAGGAATGGGGATTTCTGCAGTGGATAATGTAAGCTGGAGATAATCAGTAATATCATACATCCTACGGCCCCTGATGGGAGGAGCTGATCACACCAGATGGTGATTAGAGAATCTGATGGCAGCTTGTCACCAAATACACCAAAGTATTACAATAGGAAGAGAAGGCAAATAGAAACAAGAAGAGTTCTTAGCGGTGGGTAGTTATGTTGTTATCAGTTTAAATCGAAGGTGAATCACTGTATATACTTGGATCTATGTAGATAGTGATATTATATACATATGGGTGACATTCCTAGAATCACCAGGAGTAGCAAGAAATGGCTGATGAAATCCTCACTCTCCGTAAATTTGTATCAAACATCCTTTTTCGCAGAATACTATTAGTCACTAATTATGTTTGTTATCTGGACATAAACACATCCCTCCACCTGCACCTCTCCACCTGGACCTCAGCCAACTGGACCTCAGCCAACAATCCCTGAGCCATAGATTGGCCATGTTACACTGCTGCACATTACCAGTGGTGAGCCAATGTGAAGGCTTAATACTCCTACCCACAGCGTCAGCAGAGTACCTGCACCGTGACTGATGACCACATAGATTAGTTAATCGCTGTGAATACCGAGACTGCAGTATTATCTCCACTGGGATGAGAAGCTAACTTACCTTGGGTCTAAATTAACATTAAAAATAAACAACAACAATTTCACAACTCTATTGCATGTCACAACTCTATCACATGTCACAACGTAATCACATGTCACAACTCTATCACATATCACAACGTTATCACATTTCACAACGTAGTCACGGATATAGGAGTTAAAAACGCCCTGACACACAGCACCTAATATAATACAATGACATATTTTCCCAAAGACCACTGCGGATGTGACAGACACTAACAATAAGTGGACTTATTGCTGGACAAAGGAAGTTTGTGATCAACCTGACAGCTTGCGGGGTCGGCCTTGTGCGCCTCTTTAATTCCTAGATTATGGACCACCTGTTTCTACTTAAAATTCTTGACTCCATTGTCTTCTCGTGTCATAGCATATAATAGCAAAGTCATAGCAGGGTCGTAACATAGTGAGAATGGTCATTTTCTGCAGATTTTAGATCCTTCCAGGACAAACATGAATCTGATGATAATGCAAAGAGCAGCTGTAATGTCAATTAATAAATTATTAATCTGATATTTGTGACTCCTCTGTCACAGATCGATTGCCCTTTCAAACAGTAGCTCGAACAATTGTTAAACGTGCCTGCCGAATCAATTGTCTGTTAAATTAATTGGCAGACTTTCTGCGAGGCATTTTGAGAAATACATCAGGAGATTTTTAGTCTGAGCCCCCCCAGACTTTTGCCCCTCGCCCAACGGCCCCCCGGCGAGGAGATTTTTAATATAGGAGGGAGGGGTGTTATTGTTACAGTTTGCTCTGTGTGGTGATAATAAGTACTGGTATCACAATATGAACTAAGTATAAAGGAATAGGTAAATAGGACAGCTACTAACAATTATCCGCAATATTTTGGTACCTAAACTGAGTTCCCATTGCGTGTTTCTTAGCTTGGCCTTGAGAGAATCTGCCTAGTTTGCCCTACACCTGGTCTCATGCTGATGACATGCCTTGATACACAAGCTGGATCCCCATAAGTGTCATTTACTGAAGATGTGGTGACTTAAATGATACCAAGAGGAGATGCTTCATGTAAAGATTATTACTATGATGGTTGAGAAACTTGGTGGAATTCTTTCATCCGCTCAACCAAACTAATAAGGTGATAGGTAATACTATTCTAATATTATTCAGCAGCCAATAAAATATGACTGGCTCACCTCATCTGGGTTGTTGATCTCACTGCGACGACTTGTAACTAATCTGATAGCTACCTGAGTATTACCGTTCTCTATATGAGACAAGACCTCGTTCTGTAACCTGTGAGACAAACAACAATATCAATATATACTATAGAGAGAGATAATATACAGGATGATCTGAGATAACTTACTTACTTCTATCATCTACTGCTCATCCTGAGATGGATACCATGACCTTATCACTACTCTCACAAGATTACTTACCCCCTACCTCCTAAAAATCCTACAGATGTTTGATTTGCAGCGCTGCATTAGTATTTTGGTATTTGTTAAACCTAATCTCAAAAACTTGTGATATGCGGTATCGTCAACGGCATCTACAGAAAGTTTAAACTTCAACAAAATTAACACCCAACGAAGGCTTCAGGCAAAAGTGTGATGTGTGATGTGTCGGTAACACCTACATTGCGTGATGATATCCTGCTTACAGCTCGCTTAGATCAGCAGCAGAAGCAGCGATCTGATTATCAAGTGATGCAGAGCGCTACAGAGCGAGCGCACAGATTATAGAGTGTTATGTTGTCTTACAGCTTATCACACCCTGATTTAATTCTACTGTTCATACCTTCTCTAGTAGAGAGCTGGTATAACAGTGTGACATCAAGTTTGCTCAGCCGATATAAACCGATCAGAGTACGTACACAGAGTGATCGCAGAAGTACTTAACTGGCTATATTTAAATATCAAAAACTCCTTCAACAATCGCTTAATTCTAAAAATAATTCTGCTAAGCATTGTCTTGGTTTCTTTGTTTAGATTGATAAAAGAGGCTGCTCGTGTATCTAGATATATCAGTGAAGAGGTCTATATTTAAATAATAATGTGATATTTTTAATGCTATTGAAATGAAATTACATTTGCTTACAGTTTCAGAAGCCAAGAATATTTCATACAACACCTTGAGCCTATCCAAAGAACTGGCATTCGTGTAATCAGATATATTAATATCTATCCGGGTATATTATTATTATTATATCCTGTTATATTATGAAAATTTGGTGGATTTATTCTAATCAAAGAATGGCAAATTATAAATATAGACAATAAATATAACTCTTAGTATTGAAAATTAAAAGTGTAGAAAGTAGAGTTCTACTTTGATAAATCCATGTTATAATACACTGATGTTCAGCTTTACTTAACCACATGACACATACTACTTATGTTGTTGGTCTATACTGGCAGGCTAACACCCCCCCCCCCCCCTCTGAGAATACAATGGTTACATTCTGACTCTATAAACCTATATGAAAACTAAGATGATCACTGTGCGTATGTTTCATATTCATGAAAAAGCTTTATACTGCCACAAAAATATTGTACTTCTGTATGTGGTAACAAGTTATTACACTAATCTCAGGACTTAGCATTATACATAAACGGTAATAATATATGCCTAGTTAATAGGGTTGTCCCTTCCGTTTTGAAAAGAGGGCAACTCCTAGGTGAACTAAAATCAATTTTGAAATGCGTACTTGTTATTGATAATTGCCTGATTGGCACAGATATGCCAGTTTATTACAACCTAGAAATGAGTGAAAGGTCCAGCAGCTATTTGTACTTTTGGTTCTAATCACAGCCTCCCCTGTCTGTGTGATTAATTAGCAGATAATTAGTCTAAGAGGAGTTGTATCTTTATAATGCTGAATCAACACTCAGTCTAATTCAATGTTCATCATGTATATAATAATATTGATAATATGCATTTTTACCCATTTTTATTGTATCTATTATTGCATAGTAATGTTAAAAGTATAATGAGCCAATTTATGTTTTGTTATTTATATAGGTTCCTGAGCATAAAAACAGGATTGCATTACGTATATGTTGTATTTTCTAAGGTCAAATCAAGGCCCACCACATCTTCTCACATGCCTTGCTCCGATGCATTTTTGTGGTAGCAGGATAATTAGCATTTTTTTCAATCATTCCGAAATAGATGAGAGATCATTGCTGTGATGTCGAATGGTTAGACAGTGTACTATCATAGTGATATCCTAAGGGAGGTTAGACAGTGTACCATCATAGTGATATCCTAAGGGAGGTTAGACAGTGTACCATCATAGTGATATCCTAAGGGAGGTTAGACAGTGTACCATCATAGTGATATCCTAAGGGAATTGTGAGAAATTCAATAACCTGACGGTGATACCAAAAAGAGAAGGAGTATAATTTGGTCAAGATAGTCACAGATGTATATTATGATCTAAAAGTGGCGCCATCTCAATAAAAAAGTGAACAGCTGATGCATAGAAAGCACAATGTACAACCCAGCCACGCTATGACTTACTTTTCATAGAGTTTTTTGACTTGGAACCTCGTAGATTTCCCCTGATGTCCCTGTACCCTGAGGTGAGACGAGGCGGGACCTGACTCTGTATCCATTATAACTTAGTACAGTCTGCAGACTCTGTAACAAAGGGACATGAAAGGCATAACATATAACTCGTGAGATTTCAGCGTAAGCTAAGATAGTGACCGATCTGATTAATTGATGATTAAACTCAAACAATGAACCAGAAAAAACCAAAATGTGTAAAAAACACTGATTCTCATTGATCAGCTGCAAATTAACGAGAAAGCCAGTCAGTGTATGTATCAAAGAGTAACAATAATATATTATATCATATCATATCATGTTTTTAGAAAAAAAATGAACTGAAAAAGGGGCCTTTGAGATAAGGTTAAAGAGGAATGGTCCAGCAGTCAATCTAAGAGTTTTAATCTGACCTGGAGACGTGAGCGCGCAGCCCTAGCTACCTGCTCCGTTGGAAAAAATAAACAAAGCAGACACTATCACATGAGACTTCAGCAAACCCTTGATTGATCACTCGGAAATTAAATATTATCGGCTTTAATCTTCAGGTCATAAGCTTCCGATAGGTGTTCGGCACCCCGAGGGCTCGGTGACCAGAACTTCACTCTTTATGATATATATCATTGCTCTACCACTGAAGTTTAAATCAGAAGTGACTCTGATCACCAATGGTATATTAACTGACACTACCATCAAAATCACGCACATCTCTAGCGAAGGGATAGGCTCTAAGAGAATAGTGGACTTCATCAGGAGGCCAGTCCTTTTCCTCCAACAAATGAGACACAAGGGTTATTTTACACCGGTTTTCGAGTACTCCTCATCATAAGCGGACCCCCGTCTTACCCCCACACAATCGTTACAACTTGAAACAGAACTAAGCTGACTACATGGTGAACACCATACCAAAATCTGACCAATCAACGGACATCCGCTGATGAACATCACAATTGTAGGCTGGGAGACACTACATAACGGAAACGATGCCTTGGTATCTTCAGAACGATGCATTTTGTGAGGGTATACACCGATGTCAGAAACTTCCTTGACCCCCACAAACGAACCAGAGGCTACTACAAACGTCACTCACAGCAGTACAGATACATCATGCTCATTCAAAGCAGTACAGCATACATCACGGCAACAGCAAGGCTGATCTTTCTAACAGCATCTTTGCAGGTACAGCAAAAGACAGAACTCCATCTCATACAGTATCTCATTACTATATGCCCCCTATTTTGGCGCGCCCGGTTACCCTCTTGCTCATACGCAACGAGATATCGATAGAGTCAGACGACCGTTTGCTACATTGTCCGCATCTTTAGTCACTCAGCAGGGAAGTCGGCCATGACATCCACCAGCAGCATGTCTGGACAAGCTTCCTTAACAAGTCAAGTACAAGCTAGATGAAAACATACATACATCAAGCCTCGTTGGGCTCCCAATTCTAGCACCGAATGCCTGTACACTACAAGGAGGGTAGCCAATATGTTGGCTCTGCTTGGTTCAGTGGTTCTCCCTAACCAATCAGGGTCAACACATTGGCTAGAGGGTGTTGACCATGGGAATAACATGCCTTCACTTTGCCAATGTCCAGTATCAACCACCCATACACTGAACATTGGCAATGTATAGGCATGTAAGTCCCAGGAACCCATGGACTGGACTGGAGGAGTGAGTAAATTTATATCTCCCATCCTCAAGATAGTCATTATATGGACTCAGAACTCAAAAGAAGAAGAAAAATACTTACAAGTTAGGCTAATATATATGTAAGCCAAATCAGATGAGTTTGGTCACGCTCTGGCATGATGGTCTTCTCAATCCGGTATTATCATCATGACACTGATCAATCAGAACTAGTTGTGAGAGACTTCTCTCAGTACCCTCAGTAAACTATATCAGACATCTAACTATATTTGTGTTGATCGTCGAGCACAGATCAGCTGTCTATTTTGAGCCGGATGTTGACAGCTCTGACCTATATATGACAAGTGCACTTTTGAGAAAGAGACACGGAACCTCAAAACTATTGGCTCAGGTTCTTCAAAATATTGTAAGGATGGGACTAGTATGGTAACACTCTGTAAATAAATCTTGGTTCTATGAAGTATTTTTGTTCAACTTTCTAACTTAATTGATGAGATTTGGAGACATGATACACTTCACTAGCCTGTACTGTAGTGTCTTGGAAAGCTTGTTAAGGTCAAGACATGGTAGTTCTTCACATAATTTCAGTATTGCCCCACAGAACAATTCAACAGTGACTCTCTCTCTTCAGGTTACTCCGACGCGCCTTTGGGGAAAAGCATAAGACGGAAGTGTAGCTTTGATTGTTCGGGTCTAGCGTTGATCAGTGTTGAATCTGAAGTCAGCGTCTGCAGTAGACTCATGGAAAGAATAACATTTATAGACACAGTTAATCAACTTTCAGGCATAGAAAATCTATAAATAATATAAATATAAATAATAAGCATAAAATATTTGCCTCTGAAACGCAAAAATAAAGTGTTGTTGTTACATGCCCATTTAATCATAATGCACAAAAACCAAAAAGTTATGGGCATGTCCTAGTACATTGTTACGGTTGAGCATGAGTCATTGTGATCAGGGCTATCGAATAATTTAATCTAAGTTTTAGCATTTAACATGTGATCGCATGCGGTTGTAAAAGGTGTCTTTAAAAGTGTTAGAGTTAAATTGAGGGTTAATTGTGTTACCTCTGGTATAGTGTGTGGTTACAAAAGTTATATAATCATTGATGTCAATATCATAATCTCCAAGCTGTATTTTGTTGATCAGCTGTATGTCTAAATGATGTCGCCTGTCAAACAAAGAAATAATGTTATGTTTTTCCATAGTCTCTGTGACGCTGTCCATTTGATCCAGGTGGTAGATCCACCTGACTGCTTTACGTTGCACCGAGTCAATAGAAGTGATCCGCTGCTCAACCTGTGGGGACCAAACTTGTGAGGCATATTCAACTGTGGGTCGAACAATGGTATTAAAAGCCAAGAGTTTGGTCTTCTCATTAGCACAGTTAAGGCATCGTCCAATCATACCTCGGAGCTGATTACCTTTCCTAACTATATCATCGATGTGTTCTTTGAATTTAAGCTTAGAGTCTATTTTAACACCTAGATATTTTACACTAGTGCCCTGTGGGATAATCTGACCATTGAGACAAAAATGATGCGTAGGGGTCAAATTTCCCATTTCTAAATGAATACATTTGCTGACATTAAACACCATCTTCCACTTCTCAGCCCATTTAGCCATTCTGTTAATGTCGGTTTGGAATGCACAGCATCATCATCATTGTATATGACCTTGCACAGCAGTGCATCATCAGCATAAAGTCTGATGTCAGATTCTAAATCGCATGTCAAATCATTTATATAGAGCAGAAACAGCAATGGCCCGAGCACGGACCCCTGTGGTACCCCTGAGGTCACCGGAAAGGATTCAGAGACACCTCCATTGACTGTTACCACAGAAGTCCGTCCACTCAGCCATTGCTCTATCCACAATATCAATTCGATTGGAAATTGAGGTCTATCCACATTTGATCAACGTTCTTACCTTCGTTTTTCTGTTTTAAATCGTGAAATATTTCTTGAATTTTTGTATAATCAGCTTTTTTGAAGTTATATTTCTCCTGAGCTGGACCTTCTTTGATCTTTTGTTGTGCATCAGGTCTAGAAATATCCACTATGATCATGTTGTGATCAGATATCCTGGGAAGTACTCTTGCTTCAACCTTGTGTGCTTCTAAAAAACTTTTCTCAACGAAAACAACATCCAGCGTATTCCCCTTTTCATGGGTACTTTCATGAACAAGCTGAACGAGATTGTTATGTTTAAAGCATGATAGAGCGTTTTTGTGTAATGATTTATTACTTGTATGTTCCTTAACCTTACCATCATGAGGAGGGGTAATCCAATCTATGCCCGGAAAATTTAGATCCCCCACTAGTATGTTTTGTGTATGGTAAGCATTTTCAAGCAATGACTCAAGGTTTTCCAATAAATATTCTGAGGGTGGTCTATAGTAATGGATCAAATTAAACGTTATACCTGCATACTTGACAGTGATTGTGAGACTTTCTCCTGGACCTTCACAGAAGTTGGAGATCCGCAGAGAAGCATTATTCTTCACAGCCAAAAGGACACCTCCACCTCCATCTTTGCGATATATGGTGAAGCTTGCTCCAAGTAGTTCGTTGTCATAGAATGTTTCATTTACTTTTGTTTCGGATATGCAAATAATATCAGGTTTATAGCTGTGTGTGTATAGTTTTATTTCGTCTAGTTTAGATTTAATTCCATTACTATTAAATGCCAGTAATCTCATAGCTGTTTTATCGTGTTTTATAGCCGAGTTTGAGCCTAGTTTTTTGACGATTGGTCATTTGTTTTAACAAAATCCATGTCTGTTTTTTCAACAATTTCTCCCTTCATGATTTTGTACACTTTACCTTTGTTATCCTCTCGGAGTTGTCTGAGATCCTTGGTGAGTTTCCTGTCTTCCTTTAACTGGTCAGCATTCATGTATGGGCGTGAGTATATACCATTTATTTTAAATCTATTTACCTCCTTTATGAGTCTCCATTTTGTTGTGACCGATCTCACCTCTACCTCTAGAGGGAACTTACCATGTTCTATTCTACGAACTCCCACTATCTCCTGTGGATCTATGTAATGATAGTGTGCTATGTCCTGTACATACTGCATGTCGTTCATCTGTTTACTAGTGTTGTATAGAACAAGTGTTCTATCATACCTGTTGTCGTTTGAATCTAATGGTGCACTATACCTTTTGTGAGATTTCCTTCTTACCTTGATGAACCCTGCTTGTTCATCTTCTTCCTCCTCCGCCTCGTTGGAGAACTCGGATAGGGCATTGATTTTGCTTCTAATATGTGAATATAATGTGATCTAATAGATAGATAGCATGATAGAATAGATAGTTAAACTGCTGGTTAGCCCAAGCCATGCATAGGCATGGATGGATGGATTTATTACTATCATAGACAAAAATTTGTCACGAAATACGTTGTTAATACTGACAAGAAAGAAAAACATGGAAAAAATCAGATCTCTGTTGTATAAAAAGGTTTTTAGAATAGTATATTATTAAGTGTGTATGTATGAGATGTCTTAAAAAGCTGTCTCTACCTCATGTACCCCAATATTTAACGGTGTGGTAGCGACCTGAGGGGCATTTAGTTAGAAAGACATTGATAAAGTGCTCTTCATCGTGTATGTACCGTAGTCCACGTGTCTTGATCTGGTTGGCCACCAGAGCATCTATATCGGGGTGCTCAATCCCTAACTTGGCGGCATCTTTAAATATTTTGCGTAAGGACTTCTTGTCGCTTGCATGGATGCTTGTAAAAAGTATGGGGAGACAGTAAGTGATGAGGGATACAATAAAACTCTTGAATAACATATGAGAAAGGGGCTTTGAGCTATAGTATACAAAATTGTTCACAATATACATGCGTTGAGATGCAGTTGTCACTATGGATTGCACATGATCATGATAGCGGAGTTTATCGTCAAAAGTAACACCAAGGTATTTTACTTTGTCACAAAAATCAACTTCCGTGCCGTTAAGGATAAGAGTAGGGGTAATGGGCCTAACAAGCTGAGTAGAAAACATCATTTCTTGAGTCTTGGAGGTGTTTAACAATAGGTTTAAATCACAACATCGCTTTGAAATTCTACTAATCTCATCAAGATCGGCACTAAGATCTGATGGATTTGTTATGCATCAAATTATACAGGTGTCGTCTGCGTATTTAATGACAGTAATATTACTCAAGTCTGAGGTAATCCTATTGGTATATATTGAAAACAAAAGTGGAGATAAACAGCAACCCTGGAGAGTGCCAGTGTTGGTTATGATGGGTTTTGAGATATTGCCATCCACTATTGTTCTTTGGGTGCGATTCGTTAGGAAGCTGTATATCCATTCAGTGACATTGGAGTCGAGATGTGATAGTTGCGAGATTAAGTCTGGAACATGTATTGTGTTGAATGCAGAAGAAAAGTCAAGGAACAGACGCCTGGCATAATTTGAAGCTTTCTTCAATGAAATCTGTGATGGTAGTAGTGAGGCATAAAAGGGCATCTTGAGTTGAGCGGTTTGCACGATAAGCAAACTGAAGGTGGTCCATAGCTGTATGAGTAATAATGTAATGTTTAACAAGTCTCTCCATCATTTTGCACAGGCAACTGGTGAGCGCTATTGGTCTGTATTGTTTAAGTTGATTTGGATTCTTAACTTTGGTTAGGGGTTTGATAATGGCCGATTTCCAGGAAGTAGGGGTTGACTTAGACGTGATAGATAAATTGAACAGTTTCATTATGACAGGCGCCAGTTGATAGGCACATAGCTTAAGTACTTTGGGGATGAGGCCATCAGGGCCTGGACCTTTCCTCGAGTTCAACGATTTCAACTGCTTTAAGACAGTAGCCTCTTCTATTTCTAAAGGTGGTGCTATGGTGGCGTTGTAATTGATGTCAGGACGGTCAGCGAGAGGCTTCTCAAATCTTGTGAAGAAGGTGTTTAGGTCATCTGAGTTGAATGGATTTTGTTGAGTTGGTTTTGGGCTATTAGTAGGTAATCCACTAATCTTTTTAATGTCAGTCCAGGCTTTAGCAGGTTCTTTCGCTAGGTTATGCTGTATTTTCCGAGAGTATTCTTGTTTGGCTTGTTTAATAGTTTTAGTGATGTCGCGTTTGAGTTTGTTGTAGAGTTTACGGTTACCAGTTTTGTGGGCTTGTTGTTTCTCATCGATCATCTCCGATATTTGTTTATTGATCCAGGGTTTTTGATTTGTGCCAACTCTGACGCTCTTCTCTGGTATACACAGATTGGTACAAAAGTTAATATAGTCAGTGATAATATATATATATATTCCATGTTCATTCTGGAGAAGAATAAGTCCTTAGGACTTGTACCCAGAAAACAGAAAAATTGATAAAAATATGGTGTAGAATTTTAAAAGACATGTAACTAAAAATCAAGAACAATGACAGGTAAAATTACAACGTACACGCAGGCATTAATTAGCAGTAAAACATTACACAAGTTGATACACAATAGCTAGGAAAAGAAAAGTTAGAACAATGTAGCAGTAGGCTAAAATGAAATGATAAGAACTGACTCATTAATTGAGAAGTTTGAGGACGTGGCTCCGAGTGGCATTTTTGAATGTAGCAAGGGATTGATTCAGCTTAACATGATTGGGTAATTCGTTAAACTTCTGAGCACCGAAATTAGCTAAAGCAAATCTAAAATTTTCCTTGGATAGTCTAAACCCAGAACTTTTAGCAAGCCGAGTTTCACTAGTTAATTTCTCGGGGAGCAGATTGGTATCAATTATTGGGACTAAACTATTAACAATTTTATAAAACGTCAGCAGATACAAATATTCGAAACGCAAAGTTAAAACAGGGATGTTGTAGGTCTTTCGTTTGTTTATCAAGGTCATCATTGTCAGAAATTAAATTGTCCCAAATAGTGATGTCAAGAGCAGCTTGCAGATTTTCACAGTTTTCTTCAGAATAGGTATGACCAGTTATTCTAGTGGGTTTGCATTTGGATAACGGAGTGTAGGTAGGAATGAGATGTGTTATATAATGGCCAGATTCACCAAGCTTAGCTAGTTGACAACATTGTTTGAACGCATCTTTAATCCTAGTGTAGCATTTATCTAGAATTCTGTTTTTACGTGTGGGTGTTTTCACTGATTGGTAATATCCAGCAAGCTTGATGGGTAGCTGATTGAAATCACCCATCACGATGATGCAGGAATCTGGATGTTTTTTCTCTAGATCTTTGACATGTGATGTTATTTCGTTTGAACAGTAGTTTGAGCATTGTGTTTTAATCTAGAATCACCAGTGAAGGGAGCATAACATGATACAGAGATAATCGAGGAGAACTCTCGCGGTAGCCAATGCGGTCTTGACTTGATAGTTAAGATTTCGCAGTGTGGATCGGCGTGGTTGAAGATAATTTTATTATTTGTAGACCATTTGTTGTCGATATAAACTAAAACACCCCCGCCGCAAGATTTACCAGAAGTCTCGGGTATTCTGTCGTTTCGGAACTGTTCATATCCATCTAGTTCTGTGCGCGAGTGTGAGATATCTGGGGTCAGCCACGATTCAGAAATACAAATGAGCTGGGATTTATTTTGAAGTCGTTTTGTTTGCAACAGTCCATGCAGCTCATCAAGTTTGTTGCGTATAGATTGAGCATTAGAGAGAACGATAGCAGGGAGAGGTACTTTTCCATTTTTGATACTGTGATTCACTCTAACACCAGCTCGCTTACCGCGTTTCCGAGTTTGTAAAAGTCCAGGGTCAATATTTTTGACTAAGTGCTTGTAATTATTATTCCAGATTTCTTTTAGTAAGGATCCATCTAAAGTATTTTTTATATCCAACAGAGTTTGATAATCCATGTGTTCAAGGCTTTTCACTCCTCTAGGCTGGTATATGAGGGTGATTATAAGTGCCAGTATGAACAGAGGCTGCATTAGCTGCGCCATTGTGTTGAACAGTAAATTACAGAGAGAAATTGAAAAGACAACCTCACTCTGCAAGAGCCAACTGCCAACTGGAGTTACAAGCATGCATAATTTGCCCATCATGTCCAGTATCAACCACCCCCCCCCTTATACTGGAATTATGCATGCTTGTACTCCAGATGCCTATGGCCCAAGACAAGACCATCCATCCATCTTGACAAGCTTGTCAAGGCAGGCTAGGCGTTCCAATGCTTGCAAGCAATACATGTATGTATGTATTATTATATCAAGGAGTCAGAAACTCCTTGAGTGTTTGTATGCATGTGCTAACATTGTTTTCAGTTCAGTTTCAACCACCTCTGCTGGGGTGGCTGCCTAGTAGGCAAAGTGCAATGCTTGCTTCCTGCTAGCCACATGGGTCCATGCTGCCATATACATGCAAATGCTCAAATACTAGAGACAACAAGAAACTCACAAAGACAGCGGCCCACTACTTCTACTAACTAGGACGGTGTCCACATGTCATGATCATGTGGACACCGTCCTAGTTAGTAGAAGTAGTGGGCCGCTGTCTTTGTGAGTTTCTTGTTGTCTCTAATTTTTGGCCTCACAAACAATGAATGAGACTCAAAGCCCTGCATTCAGTAGACTAAACAGGCCTACAGATTTGAGTTGCAGATGGGTTTTAAACACTCATCATCAGGTCGGAACTTATTTTGACAATAAACTACTACCCCTTCTATTATGACTATAATAGTTCTCACTGGCCTGTACATGTTTATTTTAGGTTACTCTGCAGAAGCGGCAGGCTGATTATTTTCTTCAAACTTCCTCATCAAAGTTTACCAATCACCATGAACTGCGTCAGGTGTTTTCACCATTTGCGCCGTGGACTTTCTCTTAACATGCTTAACACTGCGATGCCAACTTGTGTAAGTGTCCCAATAAAGTCTAAATTCAAACAGAACAACTCAGAGTTGCTACCAGGGATTGAATTACACAATCACAGACTGCAAAGACATTTCACCCACCTTGGTCCTGTCACAAAACATATTAGACTCTTGAATCACTCAGTACTTGTCTCATCTCCGAAGGACTATAGACAACTCACAATATCAGCCAAACACCTGGTTGATAGCTCTCCTGAGAAAGTACAGCCTTATATGAGACTTATGCGTCTCGATAGACCCATCGGTGAGTTAGACCCATTGTAGTAACCCAAAGTATTGAGATAATTAGGTGATATTATTCTCTATTAAACAAGTTCCTTATACAATTACACTGCTCAGCTTGCTCTTTTGTTCTGCCTTCATCTTCAATCAATCATGAGACTCTAACTGAGACATTAAAAGATTGGACCTTGAAGTTACTCCTTTTGCAAGTCAGATTGTTAGAGTAAAATGTTATTATTCTCGTATATTGTCAATTACGTGGTTATTATGCTCGTATCTTTTGCTTGTATATATTTTAAGTTACTTACTTAATTTTAGGCACGTGGTTACTCTTTATCCCGTGTACATGGAGTATATCTCTGGCTGCAGCTCCTGGATGTCTCCCTAACTTATATATGCTCTCATTATTCGGAGTCGGCTCCCTTATCATGAGAGGAGCTGGATGTACAATTAATGATATGTGGGATAAAAACTTTGACTCCAAAGTAAGTTTCTATAACTACATGTAATAATAGGATGGATTCTTCTGGTGATGTGATGTGATAATTATATATCAGCAAAAAAGAAAGTAATAAATAAGAGTTATAATTATATATTTATATTGTAAGGTTGCGAGAACTAGGGACAGGCCGATAGCTAACGGACAGATTACATATCCCCAAGCCTGGGCTTTCCTGGCTCTACAGCTTAGTACTGGGTTAGCTGTACTACTCCAGCTTAACTTGTACAGGTATTATATATAGGGCGAAATATGATAATAATCTGGTTTTGTTGTGCTGTTTAGTCAGAGCCTAGAGTTAATCTTTACCTACAGTCTCTGGTTTATTGATAGTGTGTCTGATCACTTCCATATACTAACATAGTTTAATGGCAGCAAAACTTATTCAAACATTAATTTTACAAACTCCATGTGTGTCAGACTGTTAGACAGGTGACGTATTTATTTTCTTTTTACAGCGTTCTGGTTGGTGCGAGCTCTCTGGTGTTTGTTGTATCTTATCCACTATTCAAGAGAGTCACATACTGGCCACAGGTGGCTTTAGGTGAGTGTAGTTTTGATCTTTATCTGCTGACTTTTTGTTTTAAATTCGATGTTATTGTTGGTCAATGCCCTAAATAATTGTGTGTATAAAAAGTTGTTTCACTTGTTGAATAACCAGAGTTGTCATCCCATAAATGATTCATGGATTAGGGTGACTTTATGTTAGCTATCACCAGTTTCCACTAGTTTAGATGGGAGTTTATATAGGACATCAAGGTTAAATGTTGGCCAGCCATAACTTTCACTTTTATAATCATGCCCCAACTAGAATGCTTTTCCTCCCGCAATTACTTTACTACTCTAGGGTAGCACAGAAAAATATATGGCCCCGTGACCATTTGAATTTTTGAAGGTTTGAATTGGATCTATGAAATCTGGATTATACTTTTGCTAGCCAAGCGTATCTATGAATTGTCCTGGGATAGATGAGATATTTTATTATTTTAGGATTGACATTCAATTGGGGAGCAGTATTGGGTTGGAGTGCAATTAACAGTTCACTTGATCTCGCTGTCGTCTTGCCTCTTTACATATCGAGTATATTATGGACCCTATCTTATGACACTATATACGCACATCAGGTACTAAATATCATATCACCATACCAGTAAACTGAATGATGCTTTGGTTAGTATGAGGGATTGCCCAGCTTCCCAGGCTGCTCTCCTATGAAACTAAGATTTTCTGAATTCCAAGCATTTTGAGTTGCATCCATGTCTGGTCGATTAAATTGATTCGCAAAAAAAACAAATTAAGTATATAACAAATTTGAATAGCAGTACCTCATATTAAATTCAGAGCATCATACAGTTCTGCCCTCTCTATCTATACTTACTTACATACTATACAGTGTGTATCTAATACTTCAGGTGTGACCTTAAACTGGGGTGTGATGTTAGGTAACTCTGCAGTGAATGGTGCCTGTTATTGGCCTGCAGTCTTACCACTTTATGGTTCGACCATTCTGTGGACTATGATAAGTGACTCTATATACTCGCACCAGGTAAACACAGCTCAAGCTTAATCAGCTTAATCCAACCTGCCTGCATTCTGAGTAGCCCTTATTGTACTGGGGAGCTGCCAGTCTTATGTCAGCTACTCGGGAGTGGAGCAACTCCAATAACAGGCAAATTGGATGATGCTTGATCTAAGCAGGGAGGGTTGACCCATAGAGTTATTATATATATAATAACTCTATGGGTTGACCCCACCCTCCCTGATCCAAGGTACAGCGGGCTCAGTTTAGGAGGCTAATAATTCTTCACACTTGGCATGTAGTATTAGCTGAGCTTCCTCATCCTCCCCACAGACCTGTAATATCTCCTGCTGAGATCAGCTTTCTCCTGCTGAGATCAGCTTTCTCCTGCTGATCGCCGCGATCTGCTGTAGCTCTGTGTTTGTCTGTCACAGTAACCACTTTCCTCGTGATATCAGTAATACCCAGAGATAATCTCATATAATGCCTGATCGGTTCCAGGGCTTATCCTGCTAAAACAATAATTACATTTTATATGATTATGTATGGATTGGTATGCTTGAGACATGGAAAGTAGAAAGGTGTCACAATGATCAGATCTTATCACACTGAATAGTGTACCTGGAGGAATGTGCCGCCATGTATATCGCTGTCGTGTAGATCGCTGTACTGTAGATTACTATCTTTAATGGCTTCACACAATCTTGGTGTCTAGAATTCTGTCGCATTTCTGATCTTATTAAAATCTCCTAATCTCACTGCTTAACAACAGCCTCAACACAGTCGCAACACAGTCTCAACACAGTCGCAACACATAACATGTAATTGGAATGTGCTGGTGTTTTCCTTATTTAGAGATAAATTCAATTTTTCACATCTCATATCGTATAAAGCACTTAATTTTGAATTTGTTGACTCCATCGAAAATTTCTAGCACCTGGGATTAACAAGCATTTATAACTGTCGCCTAGATTGGCCAACTAAAACATAGTCATACAATATCACCATTGCATTTCATCATGTCAGTTGACACACAGGCCAATAGACAGTATCATTAGATATTTTGACATGTCTAAAGTTATGTTGTTACGATGTGTAAGTTATTTTGATATGACTGTTTTCTCAGGATAAGGAAGACGATATTAAAGTTGGCGTTAAATCTACGGCTCTTCGATTTGGTGATGACAGTAAGAAATGGCTGAGTATGTTTGCTGCTGCTATGATCCCTGGTCTGGTCCTAACTGGTGTGTCATGTGACCAGACATGGCCGTACTATGTGGGCGTGGCCTCTGTGATGGCACATCTTAGTCACCAGGTATGTATTGTTATACTTTAATGTGACATAGCAAAATTAACAAAACTACAAAATACTGTGAACAGCGTGTATAAAATATATATATACTTTTATATATATATATATAAACCATTCAGTATATTTGTGGGAAGTTATGTGGAAAAGGGGGATATAACTCAGAACCACATTCTCCACTGACATGGTAGGGGTTTTTTGAACCAAAGTGTTAAGTTCTGCTACTTTATATCTAGCCAGACTAGATAGAGATGTAGGCTATGTTTAAATGTTGTCTTAAGTTATTTGTTTTATGTTTGTTGAAAGTAAGGGGCCCCCAATATTGACATGTATGTTGTATGTATATGTTTATGTTCCTCCTAAAATCAGCAGTGTGATGTACTGGAGTGAATTCCACTAGTAAAAAGAGTTAGCAGTAAAATATAAAATGATAAAAATGGTTACTAAAAACTATGTTAAAAATTAGAGTATTTATAAAAAAAAGGTATTTCTTAGCTTCTCTGTCCTAATCATCTGGGTGGCGAGCGACGCCCGAGTCCGTCGCCCACTCTTCCGAATTATTAGCTTGTTAAGTGTGTGCCTCATAGTGGACCTCATAGTAAAGCCAAGGAGTAAAAGGGTACCTATAGCAATCACTGAAGTTTATTTTAATACCACATATTAGGTACACAATAGTTATTAAGTGTTTTCTCACCATGACACCAATCGGTATCTTAGAAAATAATCGGCTAATAGAGATCAGAGATTGATGATGATTCTCATTTTCCGGTCTGTTTACCTTTATTACAAATCTAATCTAATCTGATCAAGCGGACTCGCCCTGCAGAGAAGGGCTGGTCATAGAAGTTGGCATTTTTTTGTCCTGTTTAGGGTGTTCAGCAGGTTATGCGTTGTATGAAAGTTGAACTCTACAGAAAAATCCTAATTTACGCAATAGACAGTTTTCTGAGCTCTTATTTATGCCTCAATTCGGAGTTGTCCTCTCTCCAGTTTGGTACTTTTAACCCACGCTGCATAGGAAAAACCTGCTGAAAGAGGGTTATCTTGAAAACCGCTTATGTTAGGATAAAAATGAAATTTGATCCAGAGTCTGCACCATTGAAAACCCTGTGGGACAGGGTTTCCAAATCATTGGAGGCTTGAATGTTGATATATCTTAATATTAGTGACGAAACTCATGAAAAATTCTGCCAAATTGTCCGCAAAACAGGCAGAAAATGCTATAATTGACTATCCAAATCCTAAAATTATTTTCCAAACTATTACCATATGAGTTTTCAATGCTGCAGATGCTGAATCAAAAATAATTTTTATCCTATTATAAGCGGTTATCAAGATAACCCTCTTTTCAGCACGTTTTTCCTATGCGGCCTGGGTTAAAAGTACCAAACTGGAGAAAAGACAACTCCGAAAGGAGGCCTAAATCAGAGCTCAGAAAATTGTCTATAGAAACAACTCGTCAAATGTCAGCATAATTTCAAAATCATACATTTTTGTTTGAGAACAAAGTTTGCGGCCGTGTTGTTACACTGAAATTTTAGAGTTGGAGGCTGGCGTTCGAGGATGCATAGTGTGTGTTACCATTCTTCATCATCTCGAATGTTTGAAATATGCGTGTTAAAACACTGACAATGATAACATTGGTCCAAACGTGTTAGCGGTAAACAAATTTTGATATCGTGTCACCTCTTGTTGAACGTAGTTTTCCTGTGGCATCTTCATGGGAACTGTCAATAAAGAGAAATAATCAGCTTCAGCGCATATTTTGGCAGTACTTCAGATAATAAGTCATATACATTTTTCTGTGATTATGAATCGGTGTGTCAAGGTCCTTTACCCACGTCTGTTTGTGGTATTTATTGTTAAGCCAAACATCCCAGAATAATTGGCCCAGCGGGAGGGTGGCAAATTTCTTTCATAGGAATCATTAATGTTTTCACTACAGACCGCCTCTTCTTGTATACGACCCTATAATCTTACCGGCCTCCATCGAGCCTCAGGGCATGACTGAAGTAGTAGAAGTAGTAATTGTTTAATTTGATACTAAGGTGGATAGGGGATTTAATATATGAGCCCAGTACAAGTGAAATCGATAAATAGTCACTGGATAAATTTTTGTGAGGTATGAAATGATTGGTGTGGCCACTATTTCAGACCATCATAATATGGTCGGAAATACAATTAGTAACATGAAATATTAAAAGCACTCAATTCTGCTTCATTTCTTGACAGATTTCCAGAACAATACCACATTATACGAATACCCCACTACAATGACTCAGCTAAAATACCACAGTAACTGGTCTACCACTTAACAATGATGTCATGTATCTATAACTGGTATCATTGCTTCATAGATTGTTTTTCTGTATCCTTCCATTGAGTCTAGGAAGTAATTGATAAACCACTCCCCACTTTGTTTTTCACTCACCACTCTGTCATCGAATGTTTGATTCTGTTTACTTGACTTATTTATCGATATTACGGACATGATATCAGCTGCTCTCTTCTGCCCACCACCACCACCCCCATAATAACCTCATCGGGTGTAATACAGAATTTGTGGTCATTAATCAAACCAGCGTAATGTATTACTCAGACCTGACAACACATAAACATTCTCCTAGCCTGGGCTAATGAAATACTTACTGGTTTGTGCTCACACTATGCTTTGCGAATTGGAGGGCCTGTCCGTGTCCAAGGAGTTTGAACTGAACACAGGCACTTCAAACTACTTGCTGTACTTCACAGCTATTGCGCCTTCCTTGTACACTTCCAGCTCCTTGCTGTGTTTCACTAGTAGATCGTTGCGGACACTTAATTAAGCTAGCAAGTCCAAAAAGTTTTATGTGAGGGCAAGTGGCTGCATTCCGTTACCATTAGAAGATGCTATTTAATTAAAGCAAATAAACCACTTAGCTATACCAAAAATAGCATCTTTTTGGAATCAGCCTATTACCGGCCAAAAATAATGATGGCCCATAAATGGCCAAAATAGCCACATCTGTGCTAGCTTATTAGTTTATTACTCTGCGAGTGCGTTCAGGGTAGTCAAACTTGTAGACAGACAATCTCACTTATAGTCTGGTGTTAGGTATAAAGGTTTTTTCCCACAGATTTGATTTTTACATCTCGCCAACCAAAATTATATCCCTATTATTTCCTGTTCGTTTCTCATGGTAAAAACTACGCAAGTAATATTTCCAGCTGACGCCAAAACAACAGCCAACTTCCTAACTTTGGATGCTCCAGCGGTCCCCTTCAAGTCTGGGGGTGAGGCCGTTTATGCTCTATCATGTAAATTTTCTCTATGACAAAGCATTTTGTTTTATGCTAATTCACAATACCTAGTATTTTCCTGTTGTTCTAAATATGAATCATTCATGTTTTGATTTACCATGACTCATTTACAAATGATATCAAATAAAAAAAACTTCATTCTAAACACTGTTGGTTGCATTCCATTGTTAATCCCAAAAGTAAAGTACATTTTTATGTAGCCCTATGGATAATTCATGCAGTAAGCTAATATTTGACTTTTACTCAATATCCCACCACTTCCTACCTCTCTTCTTGTAATGTTACAGTACCAGTATCCCCCCTCCCCCCCCCATCATGCTTTGACCATTTTCGATCCTCCCTCACTGTAGGCCCTAATTGCTGCCTTCTGGTATATTTTGTAGATATATACCGTCGATCTGAACAATCCAGACGATTGCCTGAAGAAGTTTAAATCTAATCGTAATCTCGGACTTATTTTCCTCCTGTGTATTATCGCCGGAAATCTACTTAAAGTACCTGAGAAAACGGACACTGAAAGGGAAGAAGAGAAGATGTCAGCTGCTTGACTTACATGTGACAGCAAGTGATATGTGACCGTACATGTGACAGTACATATTGTGACAGCTGCTAATTGATGGCGGAATCACAATTTGGTTGTGAGATCTCATTCTAGAAGCCTCGATCACCAGCAGACCACGGTGCAGGTTGTAGTGTTTTGCTGTCTTGTCATGTGGAGAACGAGACAGCGGGAGACATGGTGACAATCTTATATGAACTTTGGAGGAGGTATTTCGGGTTTACTGAGTTATCATCGTTGAGTTATACCACTCCACTTTTATATTTTTAGTGAAACAGTAAGGATAAATCCTTACTCTGTGATATCATTCAGTAAGTGATATTTGGTATTAAATGGGTGTTAGCTGGTCAAGTTAATGATAACTATCGCTGTAGATATACATAACCTGTGTGTTAGGTAACCGTTAACCAACAAAGTGTCTTGGTATATTCTGTTGCCAAACCAATTAGTGCATAACCGTCGTTCTCCTTGTTCACATCATCTCACACTATTCCGGAACCATCCTATCATTGGTGAACCACTGGTTCTTGACACACAATAATGTGGGCTCTGTCCTGAAAATCATCATCAATTAAGCCCTGCTCCTGAACGCATCAAGGGCGTAACTGTATTATCCATCATGTCGACAGATGGTTACTAAGGCTACATTGACAGGATAATGTTCCATATGGATGACCATAACACAATCATGTTTGCCGTTGTTTGCTCTGATGGTGTATGTGTGGTGGTGTATTGATGGTCTGTTGATGATGTATTGCGTACTCTGTATTATGAATCATGTGTGGTTTTGATGAGCCAAATAAAAGCGATAGTCTCTCTAGCCTTACCATCATTCACGATTCAGCTCATCGATAAGTGGAGCGCACGATTTTTTGGCAGTGACAGAATTCCTTGACAACAAAGTCTTTAAGATCAAATATCCTGCCACACAACTTATTTTACACTACATTTATATCAATCTTTGCCTAGCTTCATAATGGAGAAGTATTCACTAAATCTTGTCATGCTCGCTCTCGGTAAGTATCATCAGTATCTGACATACTAACATAGCTTTCTGTGATGGTTTTCTGACTTGCTTCCGATCTATATAGGCATTTCCATGATAGGTTTATTTCAGTTGCTCTCTACACAGTAAAGTCATTGAGTAAAGATATAAAGATATGTACACTATGTGATTTAGAATTAGAGGCACTTTCACTATCTGGCTACAATGTGATATTAATATCGATATTAACCTTATGAAGATAGGTAACTCTGAGCAATTTAATTATCTAATATCATTAATAGAATATGTAATTTTTTTTATTACATCAGCTTTCACATGTGGTAGAATCGAAGCTTCGTACCGTGACACGACTACTGATATGTGCCTAGAACCCGTCCTGGCTGACACAACCCGTACTATGTGTGAACAGTAAGTACCAAGTAGTGCAGGCTCCTCTTACTGCCCACAGGAAGTAAATATGTAAGGTGACAACTTACAAAAATGTATCCATGAAATAGAATGTAGCTAAATATTTTATGATTAGGTATGAGGTGGTCTTATTCCGGTATGGTGCAGAGACTGGTTTCAATAAGAACGGTTGTTAACAGGTTGATAATTTGAGGCGTGGTGATATTACTGCATATATAACAATTATCCTTTGTGTGCTGCCAGTCATAAATGCTCAGTCAATAATAACCATGCTGACTTTTTAAAGCACACACTAAATATTTTTACCACCACATCTATATGATTGTTGGTTAATCCTATATAAATGACTATTTAATGACAAATTGTTAAAAACCTACAATTCCATTTTAAACTGGTCCCAGAACACAGTGAATCTTATGAATGTTAAATAGACTGAGAAATTGCTGCAGTAATCACTAATCGTTAACCCAGCATCAAATCCAGCATCAAATCGTTAACCCAGCGACATTAGAAAGGTCAAGTCTGCTGTCTGCCATGTGGTCGCTTCAGCTAGAGTTAGTTAAAATTTCGTCCAAAGTTCTCAAATATGAAAAACAAAACAAGCAGCTGCGGTCATATTGAGCATTGTAACCTTGCTCTGTAAGAGCCTTGCCTTGTCTTATTACAGCGGTCCCACTTTTGTTTTTTATTATGATTAAAGCATACTAAAACATCATGTTATGCTTTCTCACTTATATTAACTATCTTCATTTATTTGTAGAATGGATGGATTCTCCAAGTGTCAGACCGATTCTCACGTTCCAGACGGTGATTCTGCCAAACTGTATGAGATACTGAATAAGATGTCCGAGAGTTTGTTGCTATTGTCAGCTGAGGAATGTGATCTGAATGGTAAGTGATCAGGCCTATCTATCTATCTATGAACCTATCTATCTTCTGACAGCCTAAATCTCAGTGGTATCCTCTGTGGTACCGAGTCGAGCCGGTATTTGACCATACCTTTAGATTTAAATTGATATATGCAATAACTTAACTCCCTAGAGTTGTTCTCCTGTGAGGTAGTTGTGCCAGCAGACCTGATAATATGTGATATACTGTTTGTACCCTTTTATGTCTGGTCTCTGATCGAAGCTGTTATTTGTCACTCTGTATATTATTTTTGTAGCTCAGTTTAACATGGAGTGTACCAATGAGTTTGTCACCTGTCTTGATATGGTCTATACTTTCTCTTCTAACAAAATCAGCTGCAGGTTGGTGTTTTATCTATCTCATTAATTATAATTAATTTTCAAAAAACTTGTACCCAACTGTAATGGTGAGAGTGATATCTTCCCAAGAAAAGTTAACCAAGCAAGCTGTACCAAAACTATTCCACAGACTGCAAACTCTCAGTTATAAGTCATTCTCCTGTCCAGTCTTGGTGCTATGTTCATGCTTTGTATCAGATATGTGTTTGGAAACAATTAATAAACATCAATTTTAATTTGAAAAAATAATCATCAACATCAACATGATAAAGTGAACATGGTTTAATCTTCATTTTTTGTACAGCGATGCCGATTACAATAGATTCCTAGCCTGCACACAGCTGCGTATCCCAAACTCATACGGACCATGCTACTTCAGCAGCTGGGTACAGGAAATGGTCAACAAGACAAGAGGTGAGATACGATTAGACAGTCCTACTATATGTGTCCACTTACTACAAGAGTGACTACTTACCCTCCTACTCATTATCTAATTATACTCATAGTATCAAAATATACAACCCGTCAAAGTACCACTAAATAGTTTGTTACACTTCATTAGAATTTGGCTACTTGTCAACCAATAAGAATACTCTGGCCAAGGAGTAACATTACTCCCTTCTCTGACTGATCCAACAAGTGTAGTTATTAGATCATATTTGCTCTATGGAATGATCCACAGTTCTGACTTTTTGTGTGTTTCATGTTCAATTTTTGAGGCCAGTATTTACTCTGAATTTTGCTACATGCATGTATTCTTGTCTGTGATATGTGGATAATTAAATCAAACGACAATAATGATATTTTCTCCTCTCTGTAGATATTGAATGTGTGGCCGCACCAGTCACTCTGTTCCCTGTATCTTATGATGACACTAGAGTTACAGGACCCGCCGATAACGCCAACCAACAATCAAGTGGGGACAACACCAACAACGCCAACAACCAACCAGGTGCGGTCAACAACAACGCAAACCAACAATCAAGTGGAGACAATACTAACCAACAATCAGGGGGAGACATTAACCAGCAGACTGGGTTTTCACTTCGTCATCTCTCAGACAGTATAGTCTTCACTTCCTCCTCTTGTGACGCTGGAGGTATAAGATTCCACGTATCAGCAGACTGTGCTTATTATCAGCAGGAGTGGATAGCTCAGGGGATAGTCTATCAGCCCCAGGGGGTGGCCCCGGGTACTCTGTTTGATGTTAGTATATGTGGGCTCAACCACAGGAACCTCGTCACCTGCGGCGGCTCCTCCGTCAGCAAATAGATTATATAAATAACTGCTATATTTAGATCTACTGTATTATAATCTTAATCAACTTGCCCGCAATCATAATAGAGCATTTGCAAATCTCAATCTTCTATTTTACTTTTCACCGTGGCAGGCCATTTAGTTTCCTTGTGTACTAATTCTACCAATCATTTCTGTCATATTTATTTACATCTAGTTATACATCTGTGATTTATAGTTATTTATTATTACTCTCTACTTATGATAAGTAACAGTGCAGTGTATCAATTAGTTTGTCTCAATGGGTACTTCTTCTTTTACTCAGTATTATTTTGGCTGTGGTAATATAAGCAATATAAGCAATAAAACAGAATTAACGCAATGCTTTCAATATTCAGAGCATACATATATGCAGTGTTGAGGCAACATTTATATCACTCAACAATCAGTGGTAGGTAGGCACTGGATCACGGTTTTGATATTGACTTTTCGATTCCCCATTCTGTTTTTAAAGGTGGTTCAAAAGATTGAGCACAACCCAAGCTATAGTAGGGGATCAGCTGCAAGCTTATGACCATATTTGGAGAATTAGGTGGTTTTAAGACTGAACATACGGCTCTTATGTTGAGAATCACAGTTTGTAACCATCATACTATCATGCCAATCAATTTATGCACTGAGAGAGGGATGGAATTTAAAATAAGGCAAAATCACTCAAGTGCATATTGGGCTACTCCAAATAAATGCCTTGATCTGGAGTAGAATCTGAATTTCCCACCCAAATAAAATAGTTTATTTGGACCTGCCAACCAATTACCTCTAACTTTATAGAGGAGAGTGAAACATTACTTAAGTTCTCATGCGTAACTGTAAATGCAGACTATTTTAATTGAACAATTAAGTGGAGTGGTCCTGTTATTTTTGTTTACAGATCATTAAGATGGGGTCTAATTTCATGTTTTACATACTCAGGTAATTTAAAGGGCAACTAAAGTTTCGCAGCAATGCATTAATGGGTAGCAAATAATGTGCTGGGCAGCATCAGCTTTGTGCATTACGCGATGCAAGACTCAAAGTAGTTGCTGACTCTAAGCTGGGTAACGCTTCAGTTTAGGGGAGGTTCCAAGACTTTGCTGTAATAATTATAGAGCACAGGCTAAATAATAACAGGAACAGGAAACTGCTATGTGGTATTCTCTTTTAGCTGAGTTTGTTGTTTGTTGTTTGAAACCTTGGTATCCCTTTAAAGGGCAACCAAGGTTTCAAACAACTTCTCATTGATGGCCATTGATTAATAGCAGATTGCACCTTCTGCATGGGGAAAAAGACAAAATATAATTCGGATGATTATTCAGCCAGAATTCTTGTGAAACATTTCTTCCATCAGGCACTCAAACTCAGCTAAAGGAGAATACCACATAGCAGTTTCCTGTTCCTGTTATTATTTAGCCTGTGCTCTATAATTATTACAGCAAAGTCTTGGAACCTCCCCTAAACTGAAGCGTTACCCAGCTTAGAGTCAGCAACTACTTTGAGTCTTGCATCGCGTAATGCACAAAGCTGATGCTGCCCAGCACATTATTTCCTACCCATTAATGCATTGCTGCGAAACCTTGGTTGCCCTTTAATTAAAATAATTGTTGGCTGTTATATCATCATCAAATTCCACTACTGGTTTGAGTCGTTTTGAGTTGAATATTCTGTCATCACTATAAGTGGACACCTACTTCAAACAAATATTTGTGTCCCCACCGACCTAATTATTCATAATTTACTACTTTATTGAGGATGTACTCCTACCTATTAGCCTGTAAACATGTACAAAGACTATTAGCATTTATACAGTAGCCATGTGCTCATCGCGATTTCGGATAATACCAAATCAACTTTGCCGATTACTGACAAATAAGCAATGCTGGTTGGTCTGTGAGAGTTGATAACTCTGAAACGTTGGAGGATTATGGGAAGGCGTTTACTTTAATTGTTTTCCGAATCCTTTATCATAGCAGTTTCCAAATAGCATCTCAATGGTGTTAACTAACATATGCACCAAGATTCATGTTGGATATCCGTATTAAAAAGGGCAACCAAGGTTTCAAACAACTTCTCATTGATGGCCATTGATTAAAGCAGATTGCACCTTCTGCATGGGGAAAAAGACAAAATATAATTCGGATGATTATTCAGCCAGAATTCTTGTGAAACATTTCTTCCATCAGGCACTCAAACTCAGCTAAAAGAGAATACCACATAGCAGTTTCCTGTTCCTGTTATTATTTAGCCTGTGCTCTATAATTATTACAGCAAAGTCTTGGAACCTCCCTTAAACTGAAGTGTTACCCAGCTTAGAGTCAGCAACTACTTTGAGTTTTGCATCGCGTAATGCACAAAGCTGATGCTGCCCAGCACATTATTTCCTACCCATTAATGCATTGCTGCGAAACCTTGGTTGCCCTTTAACTTGTGTCAGCTATAACAGTGCTTAAATTTGAACTTCAAAACATATTTTAAGTTCAATATGGCAATCAATTGAATTAATAAAAGTTTATCATTTGCTACCATAATTGAGGTCATAGGAACATTTTTTCCAATTTTGGTTTCAAAGTCTGCCACAAAAAGGAAAACTGTATCCAAAATCTGGCAGAGCATGGCCTTTCAACAAACACCAGTTTTTTTCTACAAACCCACTAAAGTAGGGGCTGCAGGTTTACGCCTTCATATCCCATTCCATTCCATCAGCATCTACTTACCTGAGCCTGAGGTCCAAGCAGACCCTGCACAGTCTATGTAAGAGTTTTGATAACTCAGCAAGTAAGAAGACTTTGTATCTTAAGGAACACTGTGATGTCAAATGGATAAATGAATCCATACTCTACTTTATTTGGTAGAGAATTCCTGACATGACAACAAATCAGCCCGGGACTAAGCAAACATTGTCATATTGTTGTGTGACTTAGTCTTGCGAAAAGTTTACCAACGGAATCAATATTACTTTCAAAAAGAGAACAGTGCTTTCAAAAGTGATCTTTGTGTTGTATGATTGTATGATAAAAATGACTTTATCATCCCCTACCCATCTGAACTGTCACTTTTAGTTCGCACATCACCATCTTTAACCAGCACCCTCACTTGAAATACACTATTATTAAAACTTTTACAAAATTGACTCACAGACCGGTACCGCTGCATTTTGTTCCCTAGCAATAGTGTGATAATAGTTTTTTTGCAGAACAGGATCAAGATAAGAGAAATACACAAAAATTTGATGGAAACGATGAGTCAGTTAGCTGTTCTTTAATGTGTCATAATCAGGATGACCCTTTGAACTGAAGACAAAGAGTAATCTGACAACATATTGCTTCCCTAGATTAATCCATAATAGAGATTATGAGCAAAAAAAATACTTTATTTTGATTGTTAGAATTTTACGCAACGGCAGTGGTTATGATTGAATTTCATATATCTTGTTTGTTACTATATCAGTTTTTTTTAATTGGAAACAGTATGACATATTATCAGTCACAAATTTGATACTATATATATACATATATGTGTCAGGTATACACAAACGCATACAGAGTTTTTAGCTGAACCAGAAATCTGTCACTAAAATTAGCTCAATAAATAAAACGAAAAGTGTATATTTAGCTGTATTAGGGGATTAAACACTGATCTCATGAGGAAATAAAGCCTTTTACAGGTTGAAGAATGTGTCAGTCATCGTACTGCAGACTCTTATGTCTTTGACCACAAATTTAGTTGCCATAGCTACTTAGTGACAAATGTGACAAAAAATCATAGTTTAAATTGAATAAATACAAATTTCCTGTTATTTTCTCTTAGATTCTAAAACAAAGCTCACGCAAAGTAAAGAGGATTAAAATATTGCGTTGTTAGTTTGACCACATAATAAATCTTTTGAACAAAGATCTTTAAGAAGAGTTTTGCAACTAAAGTCTGATATAATTTCCTCCATACTGAAAATTTGGCTTCAGTCATCTCTCTGGCTAACAACAGCGTAGAAGTCAGTTTAATTATTCTGCTTACTGCTTACTTGCTCCAGAACTGATTCCGTCAAGTGAGCTGCATAGGTAAGTCTGCATGTAGTTTACCACATAATATCCCTGATATACTGATGTATAAAACTAACAATGATATTCTTTGACTCATCATCTCTATCTGTTTTTTATAACCTTCAAAACATGTTCCGAGCTCTGATCAAATCTGGTACGCCATTTTACTCTTTTTGTTTACAGAACAGGTGTAACAATATGTCAGCACTGAATGAAACAGAACGGAATGGTACAGATGGCACTCAGAGTGACTTTGTAATAATTGATTTTGCTACAAAGACTAAAAGGGAACATCAAACTACTACTGATACTCTGAGAGCTGATAACACTACGGCTCTTAAAGTTAAAACAAATAATTTCCGTCAAGTATCTCATTCAGGCGTTAGCACATCAACAGCTTCATCCATAAATATACATCTTGATGTGGGCAAGAAGCGCAAAGGAAAGCGGTTGTCCACTAGGCAACCAAAGCATACTACAACCACAACATCCAACAGTCTCCACACACCGTCCGTGTCAAAGCATCAAACTCCTAAAGAGGCGGAGAACACACCTGCTGTAATCACAACCCGATGTCATCTCATTCCTGAGTGCGCTCACATGAAGAGGAAGGTTGTGTGCCTAAAGATTACAGTGGCTGTACTGGCCACGATCCTCTGTATGATTGCTGTAAAATTTGGTATCACCAAATTAAAAAAGTAAGTTACGATCAAACAAAATAATCTTTTAATCAGTGTGAATAAGTATATACTGTAATTGTAGCTGCCTTCTTGAATGATTATATAAACTGATATTACCATATTAAAATTTAAATCATTCCGTTTCATGTCCTACATTGGCACTGGGATGAAAATTGCTTGACGTTATTTTCCTTATTGGGTAGGACTGAGAATTCATTTTCACTTATATTGTTGTATCCGGTCTATTGCAGGTTTGAAATTTTGGTTCAACAATTTTGACAACAATTTAGAATTCTCAGTTAGTTCACTATCCATCAGCCAACCAATTGGCATCAAAGCAGATGCAGGGCGGATTTTATGTTAGTCTGAGCCTGCCAGACTTTTGTCCCTTCTCTCCACTCCCGACGGCCCCCTGGCCTGATTTTTTTGAATGCATCAAGTATTGCTGTTTTGCCAATGGCCATCTCAATACTTACCACCTTGGGTTATCATGCTGTTGCAATTTAGAATTCACTATTTCATCATTGGTAAACTTGCTGGATTTTTATTCCGGGTATTTTTTTAATTTTAGTAGTTTCTCCAATGATAGCATTTATAAAGATGTTTGAAAACAAGTTACGCTTATATCTAGTTCGCTTGTTTTTGAGCCATGATTTTTACATCCTTTTGCGTAGAACATGGAACAAAAAAGAATTGCCGCAGTTCTGTGGTTGCTGATTTCAAGTTACTCTTAGAATTAAGTCATAAGGACAGTTTAAGGTACAAGTGCTGATGTCTTGCTGTAGGTATAGAAGGAGAAAATCCCAGAGCACAACAGAGAGTTGGCAGCACGTGACTCCCAGAGTATTTGATGACAGGAGTGAGGTGACAGGATCCGACGACTCGAGGATCGCTGTTACTAACTACGGTTATGAGCTCTCACTGTCTGATCAGTTCATTAATGCTGTCAGAGTGACCTCTCAGTCAACACAAGGCGTGGTATGTATGATGACATGATAACTAGTATTACCATGAGGAAGAAACTCAGCTCTCAGGAGCCCTGGTTAATCCTATCTGCCTTGACACATTTCTTTCATTCAAGTTTATGGCACATACCGGAACATACAATATTTCATACTGTATTACGTAGCTGCCATTGAGAAATCTAAATGGAATGCTATTGACATTTTTGCAAGTTTTAACTGACATATCATTTTAATTGTTGACACTGGAGTTTTTGCTTATTAAAAACTTGCGACATAATTGGCTGTAAAAAAACGCAGCAGCGAGTAATCCTCTATCAGATTATTATCTTCTTCCATGTTCTGACCAGACTAATCAACCTGCCCAGACACTGACCTCTAGTTACGACGTTGTCAAGTAAAAAATACTAAGATATTATTATGACGTAATGTAATCTCGTTCTGTCCTATTTCGCCACCTGACGCTTTTCTTCTTAATCTCCGTCAGACCACCAAACTTTTTGTCATTTCTCTTCTATTCTGTGGTTCAGCATAATTATAAGAGGGAAAACAGTGCAGTTTATGATTGATGTATAGGCAAAAGACTAGATTGACTATTTGAATTTTTTTTTATAGAATGCGTACCCAGATCCGATACGTGACACCTGTGCACTCATTACAAGGGTCGACACAGAGAGATCGCTGGTGGTGGGATGTCCTCCTAGCTCCACCATACAGCCGTGTGCGCTGAAGAATGAATACACAATGCTTGATGAGACTTCCTCCTCATTGGCACAGGCAACAGGTGAGATTTCTGTAATCATGTTTGTTCTCATCAAGGAAAAAAAACAAAGAGCTTTGTAAGATTTATGTAGAACCATTTGACGAAAGGGTAAACACATTTCATTGAAAGACACATGTGGTGGGTGTCTTTTTTTCAACACTGTCACACAGACAAAAATTCTTTTTTTTTAATATAGATTCAACTGCGATTGCCGCTAGAGGTCCAGAAAAGAGGGCTTGTACTCTGCAGTCCACAGTGTCGAGCTACCAGTGTAGTTATCTCTCCCTGAGTGAGAGTGACATCACCACACAGACTCTGCCTCCTCCGCCACCTCCATGTGGCGTTTCATCAGGCTCAGCAGATGTGCAAATTCTGACTGAAAATAGGCTGCCTACAGGAGGTGCTGATCTCAGGAACTCAGTCTTTACTGACGATCAAAATAAAAGCCTGGATGATTTGTATCAGGAGTGCGACGATACATATATGACTCACGCTGTCGCCCGCCGACTGTGTAGCGTAAGAAAACCCCTACCCTCCAGTAAGCCTTCTGTATCACATTCTCACAAACAAAACACGAGTGAGCGACCAACCTCAGCTGCATGCTCTTCTAGTACAACAAACTCGCCGATAGAACATCTTACTAAGCAACACCAGAGTCAACAGCAGACTCAGCCCCAGAGTCCACTGCAGAGTCAGCTCAATAGTCAGTTCCATAGTGTGCGCAGACCGAGCACTATAGAGCTGGACACTATGACAGGGACTATACAGAGAGCTTTTGCTGTGGTAACTGATGGTGACTATCATTCATTTATACCGGCGGCAGCGAGGCCTGATCAGGAGACAGCGAGTGATGACTTCAAAGTTTACACATGTGACGATGTGTATTTTGTGAGCGATGATGTTACCAGTGAGAAATCAGGTGACATAACGTCATCACAGCAGGAGTCAGCAACTGATGACAGGCTAGGCTCGATACCCAGTTACCCAGCGCCGGGTATAGATCATACACCCCCAGGTATTAATGATACAGCTCCGGGTACAGATCATACAGATTTAGGTACAGATGATACAGCCCATGGTATTTACTTCGTAAGTGATGCTGATGAGAATGCTGACGCAGTATTAGAAAAAACACCAACACTAAACAGCTTGGCGCTGCCACATCAAGCCGCCTGTAAAAATGACTACACCGTAGATGATGTATACTTTAAAACCAGTGATAATGAAAATCAGTCAGCGCTCACAACTGACGATCCTTCTAAACAGTCTGCCGAGCGTCAAAGATCCATGCCATGCTACTTTGCCCCTGTCGCCCCGTTGAGCCAATTTCCTCCTTCACCTTCACCAAGAGCTCATGTTAATACAGATCCATTCAGTGACCATACTTACTCGAATCAATCTACCAATGCATCTGCATCTCAAGTTGATTCTGTTTACCTATATGGAAAGCATCATATTTGATCCTCGATTATCAGAAATCCTGATCAGTTACCTTTTTTGTTGTTGTTATCTAAAAGTTGTTTTTTACTCCTTGTATCTCCAGTAGGCCAAAAGGGCTCTTATGGTTGTATTTTATTTATACTCAGCTATTTATTTTAACTGTGATAACTTGTACTAATAATCACTATGACATAAAATATAACAATTAAAACAAATTAAAAAATCGTAAAATCAATAGTGGTCATTGACAAAAAACAGCAGAGCAAGAAAGAATGTAGCAAAACCAGTGGAATAAGTTAGCTGGTTATAAGATTATACAACATACATGTATCAGCTACAAGCTACAATGTGGCTGTCTCTTCACATGTTAATTTTTGGATTGTTAAGATGACGTACTGTTATATATGGATGAGCCTTACGTTTATTATGAATAAAAACAAAAATACAGTAAATATAGAAGTTCAAACTGAGATTAGTTGTTTGATTCTTATAGACATTCTTTAGAGATCAATTATGAGATGTGTTGTATTGAGCATGTTTGATATTATAGACCATAGATAGAGTAGATCCCATAGACTTAATAATAAATATTAGGTCTATGTGAAGGTAGATCCTTACTCTGTGATATTATAGAGTAGAGCAGATTTGTATAACATCAGCTATCCTATTGTTTACCTCTGGAGGGATGGTATCTGTGTATTCCACTAAATCACTAGTCAGTTCCATCAGCCTAACAGAAATTGAATTTTAATTTAACATTATGCAAAGGACAGATGGGATTTAGTATTGGGCAGGTTCATAAAATGCTTCACAGCCTCTATAATGTCAAACTAAGAGAATGTCATACTGGATCGGTATTCAGCAAGGCTACAAAAGTCAATTGCTTTAAATTTCACCAATTATCACCAACAGTCTATATTTCTATGATTCCATGCTCATTCCGAACAACATTGGTACGTTTTAAGCTCATCAAAACATGGAAAAAATCAAGGTTTTCAATTTCGTTAGCATTAGTCCTCTGCATTCATAAAACCAAATTTCTTTGACTCCTATGGTAACTTCATGCGTTTTGATTATATGACCAGCCAAACCACAGTAAGTTAAAAATCGCATATCTTTAAATGAGGAGTAGATATCAAGATGAAATGGGAAAAGATGACTTACAATTATGGACTGATTCAGAATTCTGGAGGAATAATTGATTTTGTAGGCAATTTGTATAAATATTTATTTCTGTTATGTGGTTTGGAACAGAAATATTTACAATAATTAAGAGTATATTTATTCTCTGGTATCGATACACAAAATGACCTTAAATAGAGGGTCACCCAGTATAAGTCATATTTTGTATATAATTCAAAATATTCTGTGTGGGTCAGAAGTGTGTTGAAGACCTGCCAACATGGGAACGTTCTCTAGTGGAAATTAATTTTTTATTTTTGTTCCAGATTTCATCTGGGCCTCGTAAGTGGAAGTCAAACTATTTTGCGTAATAATTGCATGCAAAAAATTAATAATTCAACCGAATTCCACGAAAGATGATTACGAAAGCTTTCTTTCCGCTGCACTATTCATAGTTCATCGAGGGTTCTCCGAGTCCGCAGCTGGCATCTCATTAAATGAGCTAATATACAGGGAATTTGCAACAATGCCAATAATATATTATAATTATAAACCATTTAGTTTTTGTTCGGTCATCGAAGCCAACCTTTTTTTATACTGCTTGTCGGCAACTATATCAATTCTGGTACAGATATTACTGTCAAGTCCAGGATATTTACATTATTTCTTTTATAGTTATTATGCCTATGTCTATCTTCATTTTAACCAATCTTCATTTTTAAGCTTTCTTTTTTCCCTTTTCTTTTTTTTCTCGACACTACATTCGGAAAACATTTCACAACTGGAATGAAATAGACTGCCTATAAAAGTGTTAACAAAAAGTGTGCTGGTTTAAATTTATGATGACAATCTAATAGGTCAAGTTGACAATACTTCCTGATGCTTGGTGACATCCACCAACAGGTGCCCAGAGCCTGACAGATATCCAATCAGAGTGTGTATTATACTCACAGATCTTAGATAATGGTATCAGGTAGCAGGTACATATTTCTATGAGTTTAAAGTGTTTGTAAAAGAACAGGTTTCTTGGTATCAATTTTGAGCTTGAAATCAGATTAAGACAGCTATCACACATGCATTTGCATATGAAATTAGTCATCAGGGTTATTTGGTCTGGTAGGTTTGGGGGTTATAAGTTAACAACATTGAGTTGCCGCCCAACTAGTCCAGGCGATTTGTGATGAGCCTGTTATTGGGGAAATACTGTTATATTAGTGACTATTGTGGTTAGATAACAACTTTTGCAATTAAATGACAAAGCCAGTCACAAGTCTGTCTGATGACATAAAAGTTCAAAAGAAAGCTCTACAATTTGTATACACACTATTTGATGAGTTGAGACAGCTAATCAAAACAACCTTTATATCTGTTATGAGCCCATGTCAAAGAAAAGATTAGAAGAACCACTGTACATTACAATCAACGACTATGACTTTGATGCATTCCCTGTTAGCTGTTTTTCAAGCATGAAAATGAGTGATTTTCATTTCAGACCGATGCGCTTGTTTGCTCTGTTAAAATAAGATTATAATGGAGCAATTGATTCTTCCTGCTGACAAAGCCTTGCTTATTTCAGATTAACCCAAAAATGGTCCATGCAATGCTTTATAGTTTGTACAATATCTTGCAATATACCCAACACTAGCCTCCCGAATCAGATCCATACTGACGAAATAACTCAAAAACTCGACAAATTAATTTCCTAAGTGACTGTTGTGTGCAGTGACATGTGCACTCATAAGACCTGCTGCACTCAGTCAGTAATATTGATAGAGTATGTTAAGATGTGCTGAGTATCTGTGATGCACACAGATGGACAAGATCTAACGAAAAAATAGAAAGTTTCTCCAGGTATCCCACTGCTAACACGATTATCAATACTCCTCTTTAGGAGGCAGTCAAGTTCATTTACATTTACATCACCCTGAAGTCCGAAACAACTAGATGACAAATTTATTGAGTTGAATTTACTTTGTGACTTGTAATTTCTAGTTTTTAAACAATGTAAACAACACTTTATCCAAAAGACCTTGAGTGTTTAAACATCAGAATATTTGCAAAAATTGTTAAAAAGATTGTCAAAACCTCAAATCACTCAGTATTAATCATTGCATGCTTTGGATTTCAACATCATCCTAATGCCTGAAATGTCGAGATTTGCAAAGAATTTATTTTAGATTTCTGTGCGATTTGGAAATACATATTTTCAAGAAAAACACACAATCTACCTGTGAAAATTTTGTATCTTCCATTGAAATTCTATTGAAAGCCGCTATTCATGAAGCAATATTTGAAGCATATCACTGGTTTTCATGCGGGCTGAAGACTGAGTTTGATTGGAATGTCATAACCACAATCTTATTTATTCATCATATTAATGTAAACAAAATCTTGAAATACTTAGCGATGTATTGATCTGCCTTTATATTGCCAATTTCTATCTTGAGCAGTAACCATGGTTAACAGAAAATGTTGTATCTGCCAAAGCACTGTGAGTTATTTCCAGTGGCCGAAATCATACAGATTTAAACTTGAGAGGTGTGACTACCTCAGGAGATATTTCTCCTCTGATAATCACATGGACTCGGCGTCGATTTGCTACAAATGCCTCCTAAATGATATTCAATCTTGCTCTCACTGTAATTTTCATTCTCACTGTCGGATGAGCTAGAGCTGTAATTTTTTGCCATGTTCGATTTAGATCGTTAGCTTTGTCATTGAATTATGAAATGTCATACACTATCCCATTTTACCAGCTAAACCACATGGGACAGATAAATAATGCCTTGTATTCACTCATTCATTCAATAGATAAATTCTGTGTGTTTTGATATCACATGCAGAATATCAAAACCACTGTGTCATAACAATACGCCTTAGTTACAAAGTACTGTAATTCCCATTATAATCTGAGGTACTAAAAAGGTACTATTTTCAACAAGTGATCACAACTCCAAAGGAAAAAAATAGTACCTTTTTAGTACCTTCTCATCCCAACTTTGAGGGCAAATAAGTCTTAACTGGGCCACAGGCTGCTTTTTAACATAGAATAATTTTCTAAACTAGACTGAGATCTCTAGAATGATACGTAGGCGTTTGAGGCTAAGGGGGAAATTTAACATTTTAATTTACTAGATCAACAGATATACCTTTAACTCCCAACCCATCAATTTGTTATTTATAGACTGCTGTCTCGTCATACTATTTGCAGAGACTTTGTTGAGAATATTGCAGGCACAGCTTATATTGACTTACCAGTCCTCATGATTTTGGATCAATTGATTATTATTCTCGCTAAGTCTTTGTTTCAACGAGTCGAATCTTCCCTCTATTAGCTGCTTGTATGTATAAAACGAGGAGCTAGGGTCCGAGAATTCCTCATTCAATGTTCCCTAAAAGGAAAAAGGTGTAGGTTTTCTAATTTATCAGAGGTTAGAGAGAGAGATTGGACATTATCATTGGCCCAGAACTTTTTGGTGTTTTCTTAACTGTGAGGTCAGGCACAGATTAAGCATGGAGATATAGTACATGTCACAACTTGAAGATATATTATATGTTGCACATTCCATTGCAGAAATATCCTCCTCAATGTTGGTGATGCCAATAATTGTAATGAAAATATATCTCATAAGACAATATTACACTCTACTACTACTACCATGTTTATCACATCTGCTCTGACTCACATGTAGCACAGCGAGCTGATGTGGAATGTACTTATGTGTCGGCAGCGCTGTGATGTCACTGTTTATCTGACTGGATAAGCTCGTCAGCTGGTGAACCTTCGCTAACTTCTCAAAATACTCTGTAATCGAAATGTGCATGGTCTTATCTGTCTGATATTTCTCACAAACTTGTCGATGACATGTAACTTTAGCCTATAATACATTGGTTTTGCCCAAAGAATTTTATCAAAACAGAATGCAGATAATGGTACGGCTGTGACACTGAGGAATTGTCTTCACACAACACTCGGTGTCAGTATTGTGTGACATGGCAGCAGGTGAAAGTCAACTTCATACCATTCATTCATTACATACCCGATAACTTAATATCATCATTCGGTATAAGAGTACTCGCTTTAGTTTGGCCCTTAGGAAGACTTCCTGTTGACATATATCCGTATGCTTCTGGGAATACACTCCTTGTTCTTCTCTAAATAAAAACTCTGGATACAAAGAACCAAACAAAACAGTCAGCTATACATGTCACCACATGGAGTTATCCACTTTCTTTGTATACAAGACAGCTTCATCGTATTCTCAAGTGGTTTGAGCCCTCTTATTTTTGCCTACGTCCGACGGACTCTAGGGAGGGGGGAGTAGGCAGACAAAGTTGTATTATAACCCATTCTTCGCAACACCATAACTAGAAACTAGTCCTGGCTGATGGCCTACCTAAATCCTAGATCAAGTTTCATCCAGTTGAATCCCGATCACTCTCATTCTGCTAGTGAGCCGGCAGCGGCTCGGAGAGGAGATTGATCTACTTAAGCAGCCCCAGAAGTTTGAGGATGTCCGTACAGTATACACAGTATATACAGTATATATATACAGTATACTCACCGATAGTGTAGATTTGTCAGGATGTAACATACTGACCAGCACTGATGTTTCTGACTGGAAGAATCTTGACGGACATTTTGTTCTAAGATACAAAAGACTCTGTCAAACAAAAATAACAACAAAGTTTAAATAATAATTAGGTGGAAAGTTTGCATCTTGTTGAAGTTTTAAACTGAAGAGCCTGACATCTCGTGTGTTTTACTTCTCATACCTTTGTCTCGATATCACAGAGAAGCTCGAGAGCGTAGAGAGTACCGAATCTTTCAGCTCGCCGACTGAATCCTCCCGCTGACCGCCTACTGCTACCACTGATAGATGAGCTATCAGAGAGGCTCAGAGTCACACTGCTCCTCCGGCTGCTGCCGTTGTCACCCTGACTGTATATCTCCGGCTCATCGCTGACACTGCCAGCCAAGTAAAGGGGCTGTCTCAGGTAGGTGCTGACTGTAACATGAAATTAGCCGTTATTGTCTTTCTAATCATTTTCATTTGTGCCTGAAATGTGTGCAGCAGTTATACACAGTGTTAGAAGTGAGTGAGAACTGGTGGAAACCAGTCGGAACTGAGTACCCACATATAAATATAGACGGGATACGTTCTGAAAACAGTTCCCACTGGATTCTGTACAAAAACTGTGTGAAAACGTCTTTTGTTGACCAGTCATCAACCATACAGGTTATACGCTTCTCACCTTTGAAGAGGGGAGTGTAGAATTCTGGGTCTTTGAGAGGTTGACTTACAGCTGCTGCCATATATGCTAAGAGGTGTAAGTCAGCCTCAGAGTCATTCCACTCTACAGATGGATGTCAGTGTGTAGCAGGGTATAGTCTGAGTAAAGCTTATGGAGCAGCAGGTTAACTGATGCAGCTAGTCGTGTAGGTAAGAAATAACCAAACTTTGATTGTAACTTTTGATATACAGACTGAACGCTGTACACTTTATAGGACTAATATGTTTACTGTGACTGTGACATAGATAGATCAATATATTCATAATAAGACCTCAATTGTTTATGAGCGTATAAATACTTACAATGCTGTCACACATAAGATCAATAATTATAGAGCAATGCGGAGTTATGTCTCCTTGGTCTAATGTACATAATCCCCAGATAATGGTGTTGATCAATTTCTTCCAATTTAATTTGTGAGAAGTCGATTGTTAATCAAGGATATACACAAATAGCAGAAATATTATATATCGAGTATATATATGGTGACAATTGGTCAACTTCCGGATGCAGAACATATTTGATTACGCCTCTCCGCTTTACTCTACCACAACAGGGCGTTACATTTGTGCAGATAATAATATAACAAAGCAAATAGAACTGTTGTTTTTTGTTTGCAGCTGCCTGAATATTGGCTTTATATCATCACAGGCAGGATATGGCAAATCAATGTCTGTAAAAATTTAGTGATGTCCCAAGAAAAATAATGATTGAGCTGACATCAGGACAATTATTTTTTGGCTAGCAGGAGCCTGTATTTGAGAAACCAAATTTAATTATTATCCCTACCACCCTCCCTTATCTTATATGGACACACGTGAAGAATAACCTCATCTTTCTAGCCTCTTTTTGAGCGTGAGAAGTTATCACTCTTACCTTTCAAACTGTGAGTCAAGTAATTATGTGAACACTTTTATGTTATAAAATAAATATAATTGGAGTGTAATGCAATTTTCCGCTCGATGTTTCTCCTAGCAGCCGATGGGGTGCATACTTTTATCGCACTCAGTGAAACCAAGGAGTTTGTCTCTAACTCCTTGGTGGAACATGTCCCATTAAATAATCTCTAAAGTAGATGCATGCCAAATTTACCAGCAGTTGTTTTAAAATCAAACCGCTTTTGGCTTATGGATTCAGGAAAATGTGTAATTTTACCTAAAATCAGTATTATTCAGTATAAGAGCCGTCGATACCATTAAATGGCGGTCATGCGGATACACAAGAAAGACCTTGAGATGCAAACTTTAATGAAATACAAACAGAGATGTTGTTTAATTTCTGAGTGATTTTCCGGCACTTGATTTTGTGACGTTTAGACCTATTGAGACAGAACTGGGCCTGTGGTAATCTGATCCCCTTAATGTACTTCATATTATACACTTCCTGATAACAGGAAATTATATTGATATTTTCTGGACACTCCTTTGTCCTCGTATTATGGATAGATTTATGTGGTTTGGTATTTTGATAATTTAGCCTTATCAGTCAGAGTCGGATAATTCTATCAGATTGAGAGAAGAGAGGGAGCCAGCAGGGGTCTTGCTCTGGAGATAATCAGCCATGGGTGAGTATCTAAGACTAATATCATTGAAGTTACTCGCTCATGTTTAACTGCTCAATTTTTAGCCTTCAGTTCTCGGGTGTTTATTTTGATTTCTTCACTCATGCTGATATTATTTGGTTGAGTAATAATCCCTATCTCCTATCTATGTTTCAGATCTCACTATCATACTGCTGGGTATTACGGTAGCGTTGACAGGCTACGCAGAAGGGGATAAGATCGAGTCTACTCTGGTAGATGCGACTGTCACCCTTAGATCTCTGAACTATGAGTTATATGATCTATGTCTCGACCCTGTAGATGATAATAGTGTATACGCTGTGGTCTATCATGGTGTGGCGCGTATCACTCTCGATCCTCCTGCGGCGAGTGTCGTCTGGGGAGGACCCAGTAAGGGATTTACGGACGATGTGAGACATTACGCAAAATTTAACAAACCGATCAGCTGCACTACCTTTGGTTCATTCTTGGCAGTTGGCCAACAAGGAAATAATGACGACGCTATCAGACTGATAGACCCAATCACTGAGGAGGTGACAACTCTCATCGACTACGGGGCAGCAGGATTCAGAGATGGTGTATTCTCACCTGGTACCGGGACAGGAGCTGGTGTATCCTACCCAGAGTATCTTACGGCGATCAACTCGACTCACTTAGTGGTCTGTTCTAACATAGCGATAGTTAGACTCATTGATACAGTCAGCAGTACTATATCTACCCTGGTCAACAGCGTGACAAGTGTGCGTATATTCTATAATTACTCTTATCCTACATATCAGCAAATCAAGCCATAAGCGCATGTGCTCTAGGTTACGAAACGCTTAAAAATTTGTCCCTGGTATACAAGCTCGTACAAATTCTCCTATAGGTAAACCATATTCTTTATCATTATGTATTTCTAGAAGACTCGGCCCTCTCAGCTAATAAGAAAATTTGTCTCATTGAGTAAAAACATGAGCTCAACTGCCGATTTCTAATAAGATTATATACTTTAATCTCAGGGGATTATAAGCTCATTAGTCTGAGCCCCCAGACTCTTGCCTCTCCCCCCCCTGCTCGACTTGTTTTATGTGTTTATGGGCGAGCCTGAATAGAGATTAACCCATTACTGTTTATATATACTTACAGGTAATGAGCTTCTTTATGGCTATAGACGTGTCAGGATTTTACATGGTTCCCGAACATGACAGCTATTTCATGATACATTTTTTCCCGATCGGAGAACTCCTGGACCTAAGCCTGGAGGACTGGGACGGTTCCTCACATATATACGCTCAGTATAGTCAAGGTCTGATCGGACTTATACAACCCTACACTGTATACCTGGCATGTTTTACCAAATATTCAATCATCTATTATTGATGTTTTGTGTGCTTCAAACATTCTTGTTGTGAATATCAAAATTTATTTCAACAATTTAATTTAAAGCTTCCAGTTCTGTGGGTGTGGATAATGGGTCTCCTTCGGCTACTGAATTAATGCCCTACTACAGTTCCTGGGCAGCAGATATGGGAGATTTCCTTCTATTACCAAATTGCTGCCGGTGAGAAAATATTGTCAATCAGAACTGTATTCAATATTGTGTTACAAAAATTTGTACTCATCTATAATTTGAATTTTTCACATGGTGAATGGTGAATGGTAAGCCTAACCTGTCCTGCTTTGATCTCACCGGATTAATGTGGCTGATAATGGAATACTACAACCTGAGCAGAGTTTGAGCACATAACCTACCAACTCACAAGACTTTTTACCTTTTTTCACTCATTATATTTATAGACTCATTTACTTAATAAAAAAGTCAAACCTTCATACGGAAATCATCAGCACTAGTGAGACTGTAAGCGCTGTGATACTGACAAGGCAACCTGACTTCTTTTTGACAACTCAAGAAAGAGATGTCATCAAAATGACTACTAGTAAGTTAAAGTAACTCACGCAGTATTCAATGCATTTTGGGAAATAATTGCTATTCGAACACACTCTAGCTTTCCATTGCCAAACTTCATTAGGATGCAGTAGACGAAAAAACTTACTAGATAGTTGTTTCGTTAATTTGCTGTAGACTGGATGGCGATATGATGGTGTTTTAGTATGTGAATACAGGTTGTTTCCCTTATAAGATGCGCGAGCTGTATAATTTTGATTTCACATATTATTTGATTTCACGTTGTTTTTGAAACAGGTTCAGAGTTACCCGGTGCTCCATCCATGACAATGACAACCACAACTACATCAACTTCTACAACAACACCTACAACAACCACAGCAACAACTACATCAACTACTACAACAACACCTACAGCAACCACAGCAACTACTACACTGACCACAACCAGCACCCCGACAACTGCATCATCAACAATAACAACCACTATAAAAACATCAAAAACATCGGCGACAACATCTTCACCAACGACAACAACATCTTCAGCAAACACTGCAACATCACCAACAACTTCTGCCACAACAACGGAGGCAGCCACAATCATAACCACATCTTTAGCTCCTGAAGAGAAAACCCAATATGAAAGCGGAAAAATTTCAATGTTTACTACCACTGCGACTCTGCAGCAGACAACAGAAGCTGGCCTGCCTTACTCTCCTCCACAAGGTTAGTCTAGGCTGCAGCCTGTGGCCTGCCAGTTTATACCCCATCATCATCATCTAACTCTGTGTTGGGAATTGCAAAACGGCCCCATGTTTATGCAACAGGAGTCATTGGTTTGAGTCTCGAGTCCTTTATGATTGTTCCAGCCTCTAGCACCCTCGACAGTATATATTTTTTTCTAGACCTAGGTGGTACCACCACTTTGTATTTAATGGCATTGAGTGATGACAAGGCGAGGCTTGTCATGTATGCTTCTGTAACTTGACCTTTTTCTCCCTGACAGCTGGTTTGAGAGGGTTTAAGGTTAAGACTGGATCTTCCTGTCCAGGAGCGGCGGCCATCTTGGAGACCATGTTACTATCTCAAGGTGAAGCAGGTGCACAGATCTGCTCCATACACTGCTTTAATCTCGGGTCCTGTGCTGGGTTCAGCTTCAACGTACAGACAGGTAATCACCAAAATCTTATTGAGGAAGCTCTCTGATGGCTGTAAGTGATGTAGCCTGGACATGCTGTCCGGGATGGGTGGGTGGGGAGGAGACAACCAATACAGACAGCCTGCCCAGGCTATGTTTGATGTGCGATATTATTTTGGCCTGTCGCACGGATTTATGCAAGCATATAAATAAATTATGAGAAAATATCCGGGCAACAGGCATTGTTTATATCAAATCATGCTTGTAGTGAGTTTAGGTGAGTATTGATATTTTATCATTTCCCTCGCCGGGGGACGGTCGGGCGAGGGGCAAAAGTCTGGGGGGCGCAGACTATTTTATCATTAAACATTTGATTGTACTTTGAAAAATATCAACTACCAGTTATCCTTGTAAAAATCTCAGGTAACTTCATCTCACCCATCAATATTTACGGGTCTCTCCTACACACCAGTGTCAGAACAAACCAATCGAAACAAAATCTTTTGAGGTAAATAAAACAAAATGTCATATGAGAATTTATGGATTTTATGATATTGATAGACAAATTTACTTGAAAAGCAGACTTTTTATCGATTGACTAAATGAAAGCAGGTAGACTACTGAAGGTAGCAGAGATCTTATATCTTCTTAGAATCAATATGAAAACAACCGCACAAACTTATTTTTGTGAAAAGTTGCAACGATTCTGTATCATCTTCTGTACTGACAAACGGAATATGCTGTTTGCTAAGAGTTAGAATGCGGCACATTGTTTCAAAAATAGAATTTAAGCATGTAGCCTGCTTAGAAGTTGTCCTCTATTTGAATAATAAAGACTAGTTGGCAGAAAGTGAAATGTTCTGGAAACCGATCGATAGAAAGCCTATCGTGTGTCATGCTATTATTCAAACAGCTTTCCAAACGATTGATCAGTTAATTTAAAACCAAAACACATCAGCTTTGGTACTGTCAAAGTATTCCGTAATTAACCTCCACTGTTTGTTTGTGCAGAGGTTATAATTCATTATTGGCCATTATTATTTTTTAATTCATCAATCAATCCTGTTTGTGGGGTTTATATTTAACATTTGTTTATTGGATTAAGTATCACCAAAGCACACCAATGACTGACTCAAAGTCATTACATTCCGTTTTGCTATAAAATAGCTTTCTTGAGAAAACATTTGGTTTCACAATGAGGCGTTATCAATCCATGCTAGATTACGCCTCAACCAAAATAACACAGGTATACAAAATCTCTTTTTGAGATAGTACAGGTATGAACAGTAAATAGGTATCAATAACCTTTTTGCAAATAACAGCAATATTTACAATCTCTATTTTGAGATCTTCTTTTGAAGCCACACAAGGCATTGACCTCTTTTCGAGATCTTCTTTGAGATTTGACAGTTTATAAAATGCCGGTATTTTCTTGAGCTGAGAAGTCTTGACCGGATGTAGTTGGAAGGAGTGATGATTAGAACCGCTCACTCATTCTTCTTAAGTTTCTGCCTTTCGCACTAAAACCAGAAAGGGAATGATAAAGCAACAAGGTAACCAAGGAGGTAAGATAGGGGTGGTGACTGGTGGTGGGTAGTTCTCAGATTCGGGGCAATCAATCAAAGGACTGGTAGTTTTAGAATTCCCACAATTCAATAGACAGTGGTCACATGACTTCCTTGTGGCCAACAGCATGGTAAACTATGTAGGAGTTGTCATAGCTTTGTAAAAGGCTAGACCACCCTAAAATTTGGAAATGCGATGGGATACTTGATAATTTGTTTTGGAATGAATTCAGTCAAAAAAATAACTTTAGAAAAGTTTGATTTCATTTGTTTATTATTATTACTTGTGTTCTGTTTTTATTTATTCAGGTAAATGTAAGCTGCATCATTCATGGACGGACGATTCCGACGACAGCTCATTAGTAGAAGCTGCACATGATCGCTGCTATCAACTTACACATTAATACCCGGGAGTAATACAGCTAGCAGTACATTATATATATGGTAATACAGCTATCCGTACATTATATATATGGTTATACAGCTATCCGCACATTATATATATGGTAATAAAGCTATCCGTACATTATATACATGGTTATACAGCTATCCGTACATTATATATATGGTAATACAGCTATCCGTACAATATATATATGGTAATACAGCTATCCGTACATTATATATATGGTTATACAGCTATCCGTACATTATATATATGGTAATACAGCTATCCGTACATTATATATATGGTAATACAGCTATCCGTACAATATATATATGGTAATACAGCTATCCGTACAATATATATATGGTAATACAGCTATCCGTACAATATATATATGGTAATACAGCTATCCGTACATTATATATATGGTAATACAGCTATCCGTGCATTATATATATGATAATACAGCTAGCAGTACATTAGTATAAATGGTAATACAGCTATCTGTACATTATATATATATACGGTATCATTGTTATCTACCTTTCCCATCCTGTAGGAATGTTTTCTACTAATACAAAACTCTTATCCTACAACCTCTCATCTCATGGCCAGTATAAGGTTTTCACTCAGGTAAAAATAACATTGGTGATGACAGCAGGTAGGGTGGGATATACCCATATATATATCCCACCCTCCCTGATGACAGCAGATCTGTGCAGAGATAATAAATTAATAGCGAGATGTGTGTGAGCGCCTCAAATCTGATTTTTTATTCTAGAATTTCTAGAATGTTTTTCAAAATCAGCCATCGTGAAGGAAAATAGGAAAAAAAAAGAAAATTTCAATCAAGATGAAGAACTTATGAGGATAAGATTTCAATTTTTGATAATTATTATATATATATTATATATATATTTATTAAAGTTTATTATGATAATCACAGAATATATTTTGATATATCACTTTTTGATAGAATCACTTTTTGATAGAAGTAACATTTTCAAGGGTAAAGGTTGAATCTCAATGTAAGTTTGATAATAAAATGAATTGTGGGGAAATTATATCTACATATACGACTGTTTAATATTTGTTTGTAATGTGTCCATATTCTTGGATGTAGATTTTTCTATCTCGTCTATTTTGAAGTGAGAAGAACACTTAAGCTATCTGGATGTTAATTTTATTTGTGGCCAATGAATTTGAGATCATGTGTTGGTCGTTAGAAGCTTGTGAAGAGACCCAACAAGGATTCAATCATATCGGTGCATTTTAAAAATAAAGCTGACTACATATATATATATATGTGTGTATGTGTGTGGTGATCAAGAATATCATGGCATTTGCGAGCATTGTAAAATCATCAAAATTGTAGTTTAATTTTTCAGTTTTGTTCTTTCAGTTCTACAGGAGTGTTTAGAGGACATAGGTTCTACCCTAACAGTATTTGATTGTATACATTTTATTATAAACAGCTAGTCACCTATAAAAAGCTTGAAGTAGAATAGAGGTGGGCGGTAAGAACATAATCAATAACTTTAAAATGAAACACTCTGCCAGTGCCTGTTGCTGTCTTGTTGTTGTATGGTGAATCCTGTTATAAGGAGTCTGGTGAATCAATAAATCAAAGGTGAACCATCTGAGACCAATTTTGCATTATAAAAAGAGAGAACGATAGATTTAATGGTTTTTAGAGATAGATATGAAAATTTGGAAGCAAGGATTTTTACCCAGGTACTTCCAACTATTTGGCTCAAAGAGGTTCACTAATTCTAGTATGGAGCCCCTCAGGTTGATGATAGGAAGGAGGAACAACAGACTCTTTGCTTATATAGAATAGCAGCAATGATATCAATCGTTTGCAGCAGGAATGGGTGATGGCCCCTGAAGGTGGGAAATTATAAAAGTATTAAGCGTATATTTGGAGTTGTCATCCTCAAAACTCAAATTACTAGCCCATAGATCCGAGTAATGTTACTCCAAGTGTTTGAAGAAACTAGCTACAAATGTCGGATCACGGCCTTTAAAGAAGCTGTATAAAGGACAGAGTTTCTGCTGCCTGATTGATTAAAAAGGATAAGAGTGAGTATCTCTGTTGATGTTACATAGCATTTGCTACCTGGGGTAAGCATACATTTGTCTAAATTCAGTCCCAAAGTAACTGTCCAATGAGCTGGGGTACTCCTTGCTCTGCTGCCAGTGGACTTTGTAGTTCTGCTTTTGGTCCTGTTCAAAAATGTTATGTTCCAAGACATATAAGGTCTTTATGTTGCATATTTATCACCTGCAGAAAAATTTGCATCTGTCTCCTGGTCAGAACTTGGACTGAGCTTCTCTGTCAGTGTGGATTGTAGATATACATGGCTTGTGGTCGAACTCTACCAAACTCAGCCAAGTCCAGCTGGAGCCAACATAATATTCTGGCCAGTCCCTCAACACTAGAGCATAGAGTGGCTCCATACTTGCCAAGTAATCTAAATTCAAAAGTGGGAGATTACAATCTACAGAGCGATACTGCACGGCATCGCGGTGCTTTGAGTGTGCTAAGCACCCGAGCGATCCACCTGGGGATTTAGGGGCGGTGTGAGCCCCCAATGGGGACCGGAATAGAACCCCTGCTGCTGTTGCTCTGAGAGCATTTCTATCCACTAGGAAGCGCTAAAAACGCATATACAATTGATCCCAAATAATTTTATGTTTGTATTTTGTATTTAGTATTAAAATATCAGACTGAGGTGAATTACACTTACCATCAACACACATGGGCCCCTGCCTCTACAGCATTGTTCTCAAATACAGTAAGGCATTGTTATACTGCCTATATCGTTGAAAATCCATTGTCAACTCAAGGGCGGGCAATCAAACATTGCCCAAAACCCAGGTTTTGGAGTAGACCTGTGAGAAAAACCATTTATTTATAGTAAAAGAAGTTTGAGAGACTGGGTAGGCTTTGGGGGGGGGGGGGTGGGTGAGGGGATCACCCCAACCAGCCAGCCTGCCCAGGCTAATTTCTTGCCAGTGGTCTGCATATATGACAAGTTGGTAGACCAAGAAATCAGGAGGTCTCAGCGGAAAAACTCCCGACCCGGAGTACCACTCTGCGCATCCTGCAGTGAAGGTGCAAAACGAGAGCGTTCATATTATGAAATGCATAATTTTACCTGATTTTACAAATTATATTGTTGCACTTTATCCGAACAAGGAGAGATGGTATGTTAATAGGCAATTTTATCCAGGTATATGTACCGTGGGGGTAGGAAAACATAGTTTTTCTTGCAACAAGAAGCTTAAAAAGTCTTCTGGGTGAAGGAAGCTGAAAAAAGGGAGGAAAAGGGGAGATAGGGAGGAGGTGGAAAATACCCCTAAAAACTGGGAGGCTCCCTACCAAAAAGGGAGACTTGTCAGGTATGAGTGGCTCTGACTTGTTCCATAAATATGTAAGGATTAGGACTAAGGAGAAAATGCAATTCGATCATGGTAGATATTGATTATAATTCAGGCTGACTAGTGGGATACAAATATAAGCTCTCTTCGCCAACCTTCAATCCCACGGCATAAGATATCATCAGCCAATAGTCATTCTTAAAGATTACCTTATTTTATGTTCACATTTATGTCGACCCCAGCGGCCAGTTTTGACAAGGCCATCACACACATCACACCCTGCCACCCTTGTAGTAGGGGGTGGCTCAGTTGGTTAGAGCTGCAGTCCATCTTCTAATGGGGATTGGTTGGCCCCCAGGTGGGCTTCGACCTGCCTGCAAACAGCAAGCAAATTAGCGCAGATATTGCGGCCTCGCCAATGAGGCGCTCATATTTCGCCGCTCATGCCTTGGGATGGGCGAGTGATAAGACACCTGATTTTTTTAAACACCCCATGGGCTTCACCTATGAGCCCTCTACTATAAAAATTTCAAAACACTAGCTACTGCCCATACATAACTGGACTTTTTCTGTAATGTAGAGATCCAGCCATCTGGCTTATCTATTTTATGGTGAAGTCTCCTGTGAATAGCGGCAACTTTTCATAACTGCAAATCAAAATCGCACTCAATCTGTCTGGAACCTCTCCCTCCGGCCAACCAAAGCTTGTCATGCCAGGCTACATCACACTATGTGAAAGGAATGACCACTTCATAATGTACAATAATACAGACCTGCAATACAAATGGCTAAGCTTAAGTTCACTGTCTTGGTAACTGGCAATGTCTACGAGTTGTGCTTAGACTGAGGTTTATAACTCGGACTGTGAGTGCAAACAGCACATACACTTCAGATATGTCCTCGTTCCAGTGAACAACGACTCATTGTCCCTGCAGGCCAAACATCCAAAACCGTTAACAAAAACTGTCACATGACGGGAAGAAGATATAAATACCTGTGAGGTAGCCCTCCTGACACCCATCCAACACACCATAGACCACTGTCACTTGTATATTGTGAGGCTTACTGCTTCATATCGATGACATTGAAATAAGAACCTTATGTTTCTTAGATTTCCACCTATCTGTTTCTTGCTATTGAGGCCACACGCCTTCAAATTATTGTTTAAATAATGACTCATATTTAAGATTCATGGTTAGATATTTGAATATTTGACATTGAAGACCAGAGTTGTGAAGGGACCAAAACTCAATCCTAGTAGTGATATACTCCTGAGAAATGCTGTCAGTAACCGAATCTCACCATAAAACAAATATATTTTAGGTTGGCACTTAAAGCTTGCTGCGAACCGTTATCATAAATTATTTGTTTACTTAAGCACAGATAGGTAACATGTAGAAGCCAGCTATATTGTTTACCGAGTATATTCACGATGCCGATGCTGAACAGATGTTGCTGTACAAAGAATTTCAGAACTGGAGTTATTGCTGCCGGTGTCTGGACATTAGTAAGTTTAACACAGATCAAATGTGGGATATTATCTGTAAACATTTGTACTGTTTAGTGAAGTGTTATCATCATATTGATCAGATCTCATGAAAAGACTGAGAATTCTAATCATTGATACTAGGGGTGGTGGTATATTGGACTGCTTGTCACAGATTTTCAATTCACTGTTATATTAAAATTCTGTTTCAGTTATACTGTGTGCTCTCAATGGGGATGTATTATTCTGTTTTAGTTATACTGTGTGCTCTCAATGGGGATGACTATCGACTCAATGTATGCTAGAGATGATCCAATGACTCCAAGTCCTCGTCAGAAGAATGAACTCAGAGGTGAGTGTAATAGTTGTCCTTCCCTGATTATTTCATCAATGAACCTAGGGTCAAGGGTCACAGAGAAATGGCTTAACCATGGGCTAATAATAAGTCAATGGGGTTAACTGATCAGTCTCCATATAGACTGGAGGTCACATGACATCTTACAAGTTCTGCCCGGCTCTTATTAATGCGTTATATCCTACTTCCTCATACACTTGTATAATTATGTTCTGATTAGAAAAAATCAAAAGGTTAAACCGTTAACTGCTTCATCATAGTATGGAATTACTGCTGAATAACCATGAAACATATCTCAATACTGTTGAGAATATTGAATTTGTGTAAAGATCGTTGTATTGTGAAATAACCATAAAGCTATCACTTACAAGCAAAAATCAACCACTGTTCATATCAAAGCTTTGCCGTTGCAATGAACAAAAAAAGTAATTTTTTTCGCACAATGACATTATTGAATGATGTAACCTAATGTGATGTTCAAAAATCCAGGGTCTAGAAGGGTCTAGACTCTAGAGTATGTCACGGATTTACATTTAAATGATGATCCACTTACAGTATAACAGTAAGCCTGGGCTTACCTAGGACAATGACAAGGCTACTCTACTTACACTAGAAATTATCAAAAAACAGTATTAGACAACGGTAGCGTAGTCAAAGATATTTTAGTGTAAACCCGTTACAGGGGAGATAACATGCTTTAGACCCTTCTAGACCCTGGATTTTCGCACTTTAAATTAGGTTACATCATTCACTATAGTCCATGTGCGAAAAAATTTACTTGTTCTGTTCATTGCAATAACAAAGCTTTGATATGAACAGTGGTTGTTTTTTGCTTTCCTAAACACTTTAATGGAAAAATCAACCTAATATACAGTATTATAATTTTACCATGAGGGTTATCTGCTCTTTTTAGAGTCTGTTATGGAGTGGATAAGCTTATCTACATCATTTCTAGCCTGTCTCTCTGTAATTCTTCTCATAGTAGGAGTTCTCAAGGTAACTCAGTCACAGAGTCATTACTGTTAAACGAAGCGATTGGTAAAAAATAGTTCTGTTCTCACGCACAATAAGGTGACACATATCATGTTTAACTTTAATGGGATTTGTGAAAGAGGTGTGGAAAACTTCAACGCACAAATCAGAAAATAGATTGGAGTTGTGACCTCACAGCACCAATACAATCTACTAATACCAGAATCTAAACATTGAATATGACAAGCACAGACATTGATAAATACTTGTTTATACTTATAAATACCTATTTATATTTGTTTGTATTTGTATGTTTATGATGACAAGTCTACAAGCCTGTGACTGATCCTAATCTGTGATGAGCTTGTAATTCATGTTATCATCACTTGACCTGCCCATACATTCCAATAAATAGTTATACATTTGGGTTATTATGATACTCATTACAGAATAAGTCGTGGATGTTATTACCCTGGATTGTTACGATAGCCGTGGTCACAGTATTAGATGCTGCCTCTATAATCGAGGGTATAATGACTGACGGGTTCTCTAAGCTGCTTATAGCTATATTACTTGTGTGGATCACTATTACCCTTATCAATGTAAGTACAGAGCTTATATGTGTAAATGTCATTTTTGAAAAACTGTGATGTGATAATCCCAATTTGGTATAAAATAGGATAAGTTTAACCCAATATTCCTGAGATACGATTTTATCCCCCATATACTGATAAGGCGCCAGCCTTTTGTTTGTTTAATTGATGTTCATATAGTAGGAGACTTATCTGCTCTGAGAGACGCATATGATCTGTTATGTGATATATTGTGATTGTACTATTATTACAGATATATTGTGAGTTGTGTGTGCTGTCTCACTATCAGGAGCTAAAAATCGGCAGAGGACGACTCCGTGATTACATGGGAGACAAATATGTGAGTACTAATAATTATAATAGGAGCATAAGATTTAGCTTTGTCGACAAAAAGACATTTATTTGAAAATGGGAAATGAGATTCTAAAGTTTCTATTCCTATAGATTTTTTCTCCAGTATGGTACACTGTTTGTAGTTCATGTCGATATGTCTGGTTAGTACTGAGATTCTGTAACTGTAACTGAGTTTAAGCAAGAAGTCAGGTTTAAGTTCTAGAGTTGTTTTTATTCCTCTCGAAGGGGAGTAACTCCAAATTCAGACAAGTTAGATCAAACTTGATCTACATGTGTCCACCACATAAAGCTGCTCATTGATCTCGGACCAAATGTTCAGCATTGAATGAAAACATGAAATCCAGAGTTCCAGAATGTTTTTTGGTATCAGGACTAAACTAGAGCTTCAGAACCCAGAGGCCGAACCTCAGGAACCGGAGCACAAGCACTTAGATTCTCTTTACTGTATTGACACACCCGAATATAATATCAACTTTACCTTCATTATCCAGGTGACCACTCCTTATAATTTTACAAGGCATTATTGTTACAAGCGACAAACAGTAGTTTGTTAAAATTAAATTCTACCAAAATAAGTCAGTGACATACAATACTAAAATCACATAATGTCACCAGATGTTATAATAATAATAATCTTACATTTGATGTTACACAGAGGAGACGCTATATACCTGAGGTACAGCATGTACACATAGGAGATGTACCTCTCGCAGCACCGACCAATCATCATACAGTATACTCACCTCCGACCAATCAGCATACAGTATACTCATTCCGCTCTCAGTCACTATACGAGGGAGAGCTAGAACAGTCTGCTGTGACCGAGGCGGGGACGGTAGAGCTACGCCCCCTCTCACCTGCATCAGTCAAGGTGAACATCAGGTTAGGTCACACATTATATTACATAATCAGTTTTCATCACTAGGCACTCTTATGACCTGAAAGTCTAGCACAGATCCTTAGTTACTCAATATAGTCTGTGATAAATCAACTTTAAAGACATGTTACCCTTTATTTTCTCACAGAAAAGCAGATGACATACCATTAATAATCAAACAGAGATCAGGCTCAGGAAACCACACCGGAAGTATGGAGATAACCCCGAATCCTCACACAGGGAGTGGGTCACGCCCCCGCAGGTTCAGAACTCAATCAGACTCTGCTGTAAGAGAACCTGTGATACATGAGGATAATGCTGTTTGTGAGGTGATTGTCTCCCCTGAGGTGAATGATAAATCTCCCCTCACACAGTACGAGCAGTCCGCCACAGATAAGTAAAAACTAATAAGTAATCTAACAGCCTCTCGAGCTGTGCTGACCTGACCTGACTACATATCTATAACTCTGCAATCCGCACATTACCAATGTTTAATGTCATTAATTTTTTTATGCAAAATTGATCCTTAGACAAAATCACAACTCTGGAATTGTTGCTCATCATTGAATTTGTCGCTCAATATTCTACATTCAAAGTTTGAAGTGGTTTTTTTTTTTGAGAATTGATGATAAATGTTAAAAATTACAGTATTTCTGTGACCAGTTGTTCTATTATAAGGTGCCATATTACTTAGATTGAGATATTTCATTCATATATATATCTATATTACCCACAATATCTCCCACAATGCTAGGAAGTATGATCTGCTATCGATCTGATCCATCGCTCATATATGACTATTACGTATACATATATATATATTTTACTATCCTTTGTTCCTTATTCTTCATAGGTTATAAGGTTAGAATCACCAATGAGATAGATCTATGTTTTTCATTTATCTCATCAGTTCGATTGTTTTCTGTTTTGCTCCCTGTATTTCCGAGATTTTTGACCTCGTATTCACACATTAGACACACACAGAGTGCTCAGTATATTACGCATAATTAATTTGTTGTGACAACCTACCATCAACCAAGACATGGAAAAGGAGCAACTTCATGATATCACTTTGTCATCCAGAAAGTTCAAGAAACCATATTTACTGATATTAACCATACTTATATCCTCTACAGATTTTATTTTAGTAAAAGAAATGCTGATGTGAGTTTTAGACCTAGACTATATATTGGAGTAACGATGCATTTTTGTTTCATTAAACTTTTGGAGATTTGGATTTTTTTAGATTTGGGTCTTATTTGACACGAGTCCCTGTTATTAAGGCATCTGTGCTCATTGTCACATTGGATACAGAATTAGCCTGTGTACCAATCAATTATTATACACCCTTCCTACCTAACCTTACCTCTGCAACGCAATGAACATAATACCTACCATTTTCTTCTGAACAGTTTAATATGATGTCATACAGCAACACATAAATCTAGGTTTTGTATGATGGTTATAAAATATATAATATTATATAATCTGACAGACTTGTCCTATTTCTCTCTGATAACCCAAGCCTTTGATTGCAGTGACAAGCGCAATTGACCGAGATATTAACTATGTAATGCTGGAGGCAGTTGCTGCTGTCATTTATGTTAATGTTTCTACCCTTGCTACAGATATCTAGTTTGACAGGAGAACTTTATTTTTATGCATGGTGAATTTCTCATAAATTAGCCTAGAGAGCGCCCACAATGCCTTGCTGGGTATACATCAGACAGGTCATAGAAGCAAACAGGTTCATTGGAAATTGTACCATTGTAAAGTACTCACAGAAAAATAACTTCAATGACAACTGACACAAATAACAATATGACACTGTAATTCAACACAGTCAGGTTAAAAATTGTTAGTGATTGATTATCTGCAATGATACAACTGATTTAGCTTAAATAAATCTGGGAAAGGAGATCATTATTTAATTATAAGTATCACTTAGATCCGCCAAACATCGGTTCATTCATGAAGATTCCAAAATCTACGATAAGAGTGAAGCTTATCCTCCCAGTGGTGGTTTCTGATTGATCGAAGTATTTGGTTACGTACAGCAGTGAGAGTTTCCTCCTCCTGTTTAGTTAGTGATGTCAGAGAGTGACAGATATTAGATTTCATGTTAGACACTTTTCTACTACTCCACAGTGTCATATTAACTCCAACAGTAGCATGTGAATATCTGTGGAAAAACGGTGACAATTAAATAACTATACAGGTCTCTCAACCTAAGAGAAAGAAATCCTGAGTTTTGCCGATACCGTGTGGCTTAGTGGCCCATCAAAGGCACAAAATAACTTGTGCATAAACAGCTTGGGTTTTGGAGGTTCCGTAAGCCTCTGCTATTGAGTCTGGCCACCAAAGCCTAGCGAGCAAATTGGGGCTCTACAGATGATTTCATTTGGTTTTTAGGGTGACAGTATCAGTTTAAATACAGCTAGATCATCAATAAATAATCGACCGCAAACTCAGGAAATTTCCAACTTAGATGAATATGAGTTAAAATCCGAGCATTGAGCTTATTTTCTGATATCGCCTGAGTTGAACTCAAAAATCTGAGAACCTCAGGCTAAGCCTGAGTGGTTGAGAGATCTGAACTTGAGCAAAATTGTGATAAAGAAATGTTAATCGCCCATCACCTGGTTAGTCCCAATAATATGGTGATCCTGCTGGTGGGCTGGTGGGCTAAACTTGCAAAACTTAGTCTTGTTCACCTCGAGAGACAAGGCAAACTAAGCTCATACCTGAGTGTGAGGCGTGCCAGGTCCACCCCTCTCTCAGTGCAGTACTCAGCAGCTTCTCTACAGGCTAACTTCACTTCTTCTGATGCTGGGTTCCATTCTGGTGTCTTACCCCGGTTAGTTAGTAAACCTATGGCTTAAATAGGGAACAATCGAATACACAATACATTAATCATAATATATTTTGGTCATGGCATGGACCTAATACTATGTGAATCTTTATCATTCAATTCCGTAACCTTGTGAAACTTCCATCCTCAGCAAAAGAAAAAAATATGATGCGGACATCCACGAGACATCACTACACTACTGGGAGCTCGGCCCACTCAACTGAGTAAGAAGTGTTACACAAATTTAGATATCATGAAAGGATTAGAATGGTTAGAGTGATTAGAGTGGTTAATATTGTCAAAGAGTAAGGATATATCCTTACTCTGTGATATTGTGGTGACAATTCATTGGCAAACTTTAAAAACCAGCCAACACCGAAAACAAATTCAGCAACCCTTATAGTAATACTAATATGATTAAAACAGCAGGACTACACACCGAGAGGTGAAGCGTTGATGACACCAATATTTCTTGATTTATAAAATGGCAAATCCTTCAACAAACTGTCATCGTATATATTGTGTCTGAAGTATGACATTATGGTGTCAATGTGCTGCGGGCATGCCTCCACTACACGCCTCAAATGTTTGGTTGAGTAACCTGTAAAAAAAGACAGCATTGGATGTTGTAAATTATTGTCTAGACTACTGCATGTACCTTTTTCATGGCAGTTTTTACAATGTACGCATAATAATGTGCAACATTCAAACTGTGATGTCACACCCATTTCCGTCATCCTTGCGGTATGGTAATTACATATTCAGTAGATTATTGCACAGCTCTTATTCATAATATGTTGCAGTGCCGGAACAAGTTTTGTCTGGACATAAAATAAGGAGATTGGGTTATAAGTGTGACACATATGACACTGTTCTAAACCTGATACTTTTCCATTACTTATGTTAATTATTAACCAGAAAACTGGTTTCAAAAGTTAATTCATTGATTGAATTAGACTAGTAGTTTAGTAGGCCTAGTGCAGGAGTGCCATGGTGACATGTTCTCCGCAACTGCTAAATCTGTCATTTGCGTAATTTATTCAAGTATAACTATATCTTCAGCGTTGCTATGTGTCTATTTGAATATGTTGGTTTTTACATGCTGAAAATGTTTTTTTCATAATAAACATCTGTTTTAAATATTGTTTTGTTATCTATTTGTGCTCAAAAATCTTTCTATTTAACTTAAACTAAGTAAATATACCCTTTAAAATCTTTAGTATAGTGTGCAGGGGAGACAACCTTCAATTAGCTAAAGTCATTGCAATTAGTACAGTGTCATTGATAGTGAGTTGATATTTAATACTGATAACGTGCAATCAATACAATATTGTCGATGAAGGGATTTAATCTGATTCATTGAGTATTGTTAACTATCAGGAAGGACACAGACACGATACACATACACTTGGTATTATGTAATAACTTGCCTGTAATGCCTATGGAACGCACCAGCCCTTGCCGCTTCAGATCAACAAGGCAGGGAATAGTCTCCTTTAGCAAGTAGTCCAAACTCGGCGCAAACTCCACATCATGGATTTGTATCAGATCTATGAAATCAAGTTTCATGCAGCGAAGGCTTTGCACTACACTCTCTCTGGTTTTCAGCGCTGAATAATCAAAGCTACAAAAACATTTACGTGAAATTTAGCAGGAGAGCTATATAATACAGTATGACATCATCTATGTCTGATGACTGACGTCAATTGTTAGACTCTGAACCAAAGTTGTTGACAAAGTTTTCATCATGAACCATTCTGTCTAATCCAGCCAGGGTTGTCTGAAAAACAAAATTAAGAATGTGAATATGTATAGAGTTACCTCTCTTCTTGGGCAGTAAGATCCATATAGCGACCTATCTTTGTTGCCACACAGAAATCATCTCTATTTATTGTCTGGAACACTTCTCCCAGGTGTATTTCTGAACTAAAATAAAATTGAAATAAGTTTGTTAATTTTTTATATTGCCATGAATCATTAGCTAATAATCTCCTAGAGACTGATCCAGTTTGCCTGCATTTGGAGTTGCCTCCCACAAGGCTGGTCAGCTGCGGCTTATCAGTGGAAGGGAAGCAAATTTTAAATGCAGGCAAAGTCAGACTGGATTGAACTCTGTCTAACAATCTCCACACTGCCTATTGTCATATATCCCAATTTTCAGATATCAAAATTATTTGCTGGTTGAAATTTCGAAATAATGAATTGGCAGTTTGCCATTGTATCGTAACTCTATGATTTATTTACAAGTCATCTATGTTACATTAAAATTGAAGCTCACATGCTTCAATGGAACAAACAAGGTATCATTTTTGTATTTGCATTTAAACTGGCTTGAGCAGACTAGATCCACACCGACATCTGGTGGATTTAATCATGTCCCGCCATACGAGATTGGGAAAATCATGACCTTTGACTTTGAGAAATGATCCTAGAGGTAATGAATGCTCAGACGAATTTTATTTAATAATAGTTCAAATTTGCTGTAGCACGATCATTTTTATAATGTTGAAACTTTGAAGCTGCCTTTACCGGCCCTGTAAAGATAAAAGATTGCTGATTATAAAAATTATTATTGCGCTATTCGTATTTTTGTTAACTTCGAATTTTTATCTTATCAAATATTTGTTTATCATGAACATAATAATTATTTGAGAATGTACGATAAACTTCCTGAGGAATTTTCCTCCAACTCTGCATGGTAATTATTTGAAATATTTATGTTTATAATATTTTCAGTACATTTTAGTATTCTGATGCTCCTAATCACAAAAGTTGAAAACAGCTAGATTTAGAACAAAATTAACAAACAGTCTGATATAATCACTCGCAATAACTAGGGAGGGTTGGATATACCCCTCCTGCAATAACATACATCAGGGAGGGTGCATACAGGGGCATACATACATAAACCTTCAAAATATTGTGATCAGGAGTTGTCCTACTCCAAACTGTGATAATGTAATATTAACTATAATCAATTCCCATTATTATGTCAAAAAATTGATTTTCCACCTTGCTTATTTATGGTATATTAGTTAGTCATATTCCTCATATTATCTTAAGTTGCCTTGTAGCCTATAGAAGCAGGAAGGGTGGTAGGATGGAAGTCGATGGTCATCAACCAGCTCCTCTTTGCACTTTACATACCTCCTGTCATTATAAAATGGAGCTGTATCAATGAAGTTTACTCCACAGTTTACAGCATAAGCGATAGCAGATTTAGCTTCGTCTAAATCCATTGGACCATGTAACCCTGATAAACCGCTGCATCCTACTCCTGGAACGGGACAATAATTTTTTTAATAAGGAAAATGATAAGCATTTCCGAGATAGGTTTGTTGTATCAACAGAAAACAAAAATAGAAAATCATTCGATACTCATAGAGCATACCTGCTGGTCCTTGACATCGAAAATTGATGCGCCTCGCTTAACCAAAGTTCAATGGCCATCAATGACAGGAATCAAGATGTTAAAAATGATGAACATTGCCCTGCAAACAACCTCAGGTTGAGAAGTAAGCACGGCTTATTCCTTACTTTGTATTCAAGATTCTAATTTTCCTCAAAACAGTCAGACTGGTGAAACATTCATACCCGGAGTAATCTGACTTAGGTGAAGTAACAAGATGTCTGAAGTCTGGCGGTAATGTTTGTCAAACTGGCGACCATTTCTCTGTCATGCTCAGAGCGTTAGAGCCTTTAGTTACTGATAGCAGATAGATAATTTAGATATGATATCTAAATTACTAGCATGACGAATACTCACCAAGGCTGGACACCTGCAGACCAGATTTACCGAGAGGAGATTTGTGGACGACATGTCTGCTGTTCTCCCTCACTATAGGCATGATGACGACTGCTCTAAATATTCAGCGTCCACCCAGACATCAAAAGTAAGCAGTTATCTCAAACTGTATCAATCTGTAAGAATGACCAAATATTAGCCTATTACAGAAATCCTTTCAGACTGATACTGACACATAAACCGACTATTATGTCGTCAAGAGAGACAATCTAACTGCAGACTCAGTCTAACATATCTCTAAAGTAATAACAGTGTTTTATTACAGAAACTTAAATAGGGAAAAGCCTGTATTATACTGTCTCTGGCAAAATGTCAAAATTAGAATTAGCATGGTGACATTTTATAGTAATGGGGAGATGTCCCACCCTCACAGCAGGGCAATATTAGCCTAAGGAAACTCACGCTGGCTTCCGTTTACACCCAACGCTTTGACATTAACATCCCTTATATATCTATGTCTTCCATTCACATTTTGTTGTAGGCTAGAGGTGTGGGAAGTAATAAATGTCGGACACTACAACTCCAAGAAATACTCTTAAAATAGAACAGCCTTCCAAATAATATGAGCTTATTCTTATTGTCTTTGTCTAGTCTTGTATATTGTCCTCATTCGGCAACTAAGAAGGAGAACTAAATAGCTAAATCACTGCCTGATTTGTTTGTTGTGCTCAGTCCTTCTGAATGGAAATCCTTATTATCCTTATTATTTTATTATCCTCAGTCAAAATATTTTAAAAAGTCTTTTCAAGTAATTCCTAATTCTAGTACAGTGGAATGTCACTCATTGTAGCAACATCGATATTTACAGGATTGTAGTGATTCTCCAACACGAGCAAAGTGATCTGCAAAAAACTTAGGATTTGGAGCATGGTTTTGTCTTCCTTCGTCACATGCTGGACTCTGGTTAAATCTTTTATAAATCAGGTTATCAAATACTTGGCATCTCTCCAGCTGATGGAATTGTTACTGAGCTAAGGGTGACGACTCCCAATGTTGAGTAAGTGCTGAAAAAATGAGTCAGGAGACGATACAATGTTATTAGACCTGATCCTGTTTATTCCGGTTCTCGGCTTACACACATTTCCTATGACCATCAGCTGGTAACAATTTGTAAGAGTAATAATAAATAATTATATAGAGTAGTACATATGTCCTTGTTTCTCTTGCGGTATAACCAACCGTCCCGATAGTAATATAATAATCACTTAATTGGGACACCTGGGTTGTTTTTCATTTAGCGGCTGTAACTATGTGAATGTCTGCTAAATGTGCACTGAGACTGAGAAAATGAGTCACTTATCTTTACCTTTCAGAGCCAGGCCAGGCCAGGCCAGGCCAGGCCAGGCCAGGCCAGGCCAGGCCAGGCCAGGCCAAAAAAACACTTTTATCAACATCTTTGAAGGGGAACGAGTTATCTTCTCTTGAGTACTTGAACTGGGACCCATAGTACTCATACCGCGCCCTATACCCATGCCTGCCGGAATCTCGGCTACTCTTTATATCAAAGAGGTAGAGGGAGTGCTTTTTACTGCTTGTGGGGTGTGCAGTTTCAGTCCCGTTCTGCAAGGACCTGGCTAGGATGAATGGTGTGCCACTAATAGACTCTAGACAAACCTATCCAAATAAAAATCTTAATTAAGAAAACTACAATAATAAATTGTGTGCCGGCTAAATGCCACAGTACATAGACATCTGCTGTCTCTGACAATACAATAACAACGGTCACATGCAAGAAATGGCACTGAGCCTCAGCTGGAGCTCCTTTAGCGTCAAGTTTTTTAATTTCGGAAATATCAGTTGGCTGCGGAGGTGGCCCGGCAAGCAAACAACCCACACCAGACTAGACGATGTGTAAATGTGCATCATAAATAAGAAATTCGGGATAGAACATAATTCGACTGAAATTTTGTGCTGGCTTTATCCATTTACTACAGTTCTCCAGGTTCTATAAGCAATAAAGATTATTACATTGGGTATAATTGCACGTTTTAGAAATTTTGTACTTCTTTTGAGTTTTACATTAATCTTTTCAACAGAGCTGCTCTCAACAGGCTTGACATTGAACTTCTGGAACAGTCAATTAGTAGAATACAGCCAAAAAATTGAGAACGGAAGGAAGCCCTGACTCATTTTTCGCCCTGAAGAAGGTACAAGACATGATAATGGTGATTCTAATTGGACCTCTAGGTGATGGATGATAACTCCAGGCTTAGAAGAAACTCTGACTTGTCTGAAAAATTCGGGACTGCATAAGAGCTGAAAATGGTATTTGCAGCATCGACATGATTATTTTTCTAGCTTGGAATATGTATCTAGAGCACTACCACATGTATTCTAAGAATGCATAGCACCATAAAAGGTGAATGTAATGAATGTACACAACTCTGCTAGGTACATGATGAGTACATGACACCATGGAGTTTGGGAAAATATTCCATACTATCATCTCAAACTTTTTAAATTTAATTTCTACTTTGTACTACGGCATAAGATTTATTTATCGACTTCAAGCTACACAACCAATATCATTTATGAAAAATTAAAGAATAAGAGTATAGAGAAAGTCGTCAATTTGATTACTGATGTGATTTCTCAAATGACTACATCGAAACTTCCAAGTACACTTCCCTAGCTCGTCTATCTGTATTACATATCATTTACTGATGGAGGGTAAATTATTTTCTCTTCAAAAAATCAGTGCATCCCTCACATGAAGCCCCACAAACATCACATATGTTGACATTGTTGAAATGGGTAGATGAGTAGAAGATAGTTTGTTGGTTCTCAGGCTCATAGTAATCATATACTCTGACAGCTACTGGTCTGGCTTTAGCTACTAATCCTGTTCTCTCTGCCTCTACATCTATACACTTCTCTATGTTCGTCAGCTGGTGACGGAAAATACAAAACGGCGTCATTCTTAACTCAATTATACCAGAAGAAATAATAAGATAACTATTTTGTCTGGCAATAAAATAACCTTAAATTTTTGGATTGACTGATGCAATTGTCAATTTTAAAAAGAGAAATGTATTGTAGCGCTACAAGTAGCTTAGCATAGTCTGAGCCGCCAGACTCATCATCAATGTAATTATAACCAAAACATTTACTTAGTCTTGCACTAAAATAATCTTAAAATTTTTGGAATGACAAATTCAGTTGGCTACTGGATATCTAAAATAGCTTAGCACAATGTTAACCTATCAAAGGAAATGTCTGGTCAAAATACCAATATACAGATAATTACATTCGTTGAAATACCATTCAGCCTCATGTTGAGTTCGCTGAGCCTCATGTTGAGTTCAGTGGTAAATTCAGGAAATGCCAATTAGCTGCAGGGAGCCGCTGAAGGGGTAGGGGGCAGGGGGTAAAGAACTTTATCTGTTTCAATCAACCCCAACGCAATATATATTCCTGAACATTCAGGATCTTAATCTGACGCCAAAAACTTCAGAATGATACGCAATGGAGCAAGGCTCCGGTATCAACAGGTGCGCTGCTATTTGAAGGTCTTGTATGTTGTATGTTATCCAACATGTAGATATCCTAATGCAGTTAGACACTACTCTACACTTACACCGATAACTTTGTGGATTACTCTTTCCTCAATTAGCAGCGATTAATAGCTTAACAAGGCTCTTGACCTTCAAACATGATAAGAGAGTCAATAGACCTTCAAAATTTGAATGATGACCTGGTATTAATTCAAGGTACGAACCTCATCTAGATAAATGATAACTTTTCTGTTTCCTTCTTCAACACGTTTAACTCCAGCGATGTTAGCGAGCTCGAGAGCCTCGATATCAGCGCTGAATCCACTCGGGATTCCGATCTCTTTCACTGCCATACCAGTAGTACCAGTCAGTAACCACCTTAATTGTACAAGATAATGAATACAGGAGGAGATAACAAATACAGGAGGAGATAATAAATACAGGAGGAGATAATAAATACAGGAGGGGGGATAATAAATACAGGAGGGGGATAATAAATACAGGAGGAGATAATAAATACAGGAGGAGGGGGATAATAAATACAGGAGGAGATAATAAATACAGGAGGGGGATAATAAATACATTAGGGGGATAATAAATACAGGAGGAGATAATAAATATAGGAGGATAATAAAAACAGGAGGGGCTAATAAATACAGGAAGAGATAATAAATACAGGAGGAGATAATAAATACAGGAGATAATAAATACAGGAGGAGATAATAAATACAGGAGGAGATAATAAATACAGGAGGAGATAATAAATACAGGAGGAGATAGTAAACACAGGAGGGGATAATAAATACAGGAGGGGGATAATAAATACAGGAGGAGATAATAAATACAGGAGGATAATAAACACAGGAGGGGCTAATAAATACAGGAGGAGATAATAAATACAGGAGGAGATAATAACTACAGTAGGAGATAATAAATACAGGCCAGATCACACCAGAGTAGATGCATATCCACAATCAAGTATTAGTGTCAGTTCAATGAGACCATATGTAAAATTTCCTAGTTTTGCACAGAAAAAAGATAAAGACCATGCCAAATTAAACCCTTCCGAAAACAGTATTATATTGTTAAGTTTGGTAGTAAGGCTTTGTATTACGATGCATACCTGGTACAGACACGTACTGTGATCTTATTCTGTGTTTGACTAAGTACAGTGGCAGTGGTAGAGAATGCGGGCTCCTGCTCGAAGTCCTCCACGTTATAACTAGCTGATACAGAAGCTAAGGCTAAACCGCTGCCAGTGGCTGAGATCTCCACAGACCTCACATTAGGGGACAGCTACAAATATATCATTGTGACTGTTTGATCGGGACTACCAAGTAGAATGACAATGAAATATATATTACAGTGCACTCCATCTATTTACAACCTCTGTGGACCAGAAGCAGAGTCTAAATTAAGTGACATCAGAATGCTGTGAGCTTTAACTGAAAGGTCTATTTTCCTTGTCCGAATTAACAGGTGTTCTGAAATATAAAGTTTGAATTGAGAGGAGTACACTGTATCTAAAATTTTCCAAATGAGTTCCAACAACATCATAATGCCGACGTCTCCGAATAATGATTTAAATAATAGACATATTTATGTGGTATGTGTGGTATATGTGGTCATTGATGTAACATCTGTGATCTGTCAAGTTATATCACAAACAAGAAGATATAACTCACTACTTGACTCTGAAGGACCAGACTGTTTCCTCTGTTTACAGTGAAGCTGTGAGTGTTACCCACTGATGATGTCATAGATACAGTCATGTCTGTTTGTCCGCCAGCTAGAGCAGCAAACTTAGACAAAGCCTGCAGAGCTACCACTGTGTCCTGTAATATAAAAAAAATATAATATAATACAATATATATATATCTATAATATAAAATACAATCACTGTCATATTTATAGTGTTCGTCTAAAAACGGAGCATAAGAAGTTGACATGTAATGGCTCTGAACACTAGATGTGTAACTAAACTGTCATACCCCATACCTGTGTAGACGAGAATCCACCGTTGCTGTTTCTCTGAGCAGATAGCCATCTGAGGATGGGGATAGCGGAGGACGGCCCCGTTCTCTCAGTCTTCAGTTGTAGAACATAGGCAGCTAACTCAATATTAACAGCCTTACCCTGCTGATGTGGTGGTCTCCAGCTCCTGGTGTTCTTTGTTGGTTCTGGTTGTGGCTGTTCCCAGTACTGCTGTCCACCTGTTCATCAGAACATACAAGGAATGATTATAGGACTGGATGTATGGTGACTGACATTAATGCTAACTAATACATCTGCAGTGGTGTGCAGCAGACAAGTGAATTATCATACAACATCAAAACAGATATGCAATGGACAACATAACTGAAAAGGATTGTCATCTTATATAATGTTTTGATGCAACTGGACAAATGGTCTGTGCTAGATAGGCATGGGCACCCAGAAACAGGTTTTGAAGGGCGGGCAGAAAAACATAACTGGACATACATGAACTGAAAACATCAAATGATTTATAGGAAAAAGCAAGAATTTCTTGTCCGTCACACAACTCTGATTGGTAATAACTGACTCTTAATGTTTGAGTGGCAATCTCTATCGAATAATTGTGTAGGACTTGTCAGAGAGGTTATATTACTGTTGACCTGATAAATCTAATACATGTGTGGACATCATAGACGTCAGCTGTACCATAGTGCTCAAACAGGTCCATACTAGCTTTGTTCACGCGGCCACTGGTTTTGGTTTTTTTGGCCGCGTGAACAAGGCTAGGTCCATACAACCGTTGGATAACAGAAGCAATCAGCACTAGCGAATGAAGTTAAACCCTTTCTTACCTTCATTTTTAGCCAGTCTGTTGAGTGGGCCGAGTGTGAGAGCAACATTATTACTGCCAGACTTGAATAGAGCGTAGGACACGAGGGCGAGACTGTATGGGTCACTCAATCCTGAGGCATTACTCTCCAGATAATTCTGAGCTTTAGACTTAGCAGTGGCAAGGCGGGAGCTTATTGAAGCGGAGGTCATTCTAACCTCAGAGATGGAGGTTAGAACATAGGCTGTGAGTGTTACAGTACTAGTAGCACTTCCACCCTAATAAAACCAGATGTACCATTTAAATATTGTGCGCAATACCAAAGGCTCATTTAAAATACACATGAAGATGGAATCACATCATAAAATCATTCCGAGTTCATAGTGTTAATGTACAGGCTGCATATATATGAGATATGGATGTATTGGGATGGGACTCGGATCATAGACTGTCAACAGTAAATGAGCTTTGCAGCAATTCATTTTAATTGTAACCTGCAATCATGTAAAAACAAGCATAGAACATATTCTCGTTTGAGTAGGAATTAACTTGCTTCTGCATCTAATAAACTAGAGTAAAATGTGACATCAAATGTGAATACATAGAAATCAAATGCATCAGTTATCCGGAAAAATACTTACAAGTTATTGATCCAATATGGGTTTGATAATCCGCATCCACAATAATAATATGTTAATACAAGGTACAGTTTTACGTCTATAAAACCTCTCACTTTTAAAGTGTTTGTAAAAACAGGTTTTTGGTATCATTCTAGAGCTCTCAGTCTAGTTTAGAACATTATGCTATGTGCAAAAGCAGCCTGTGGCCCAGTTAAGAATTATTTTCACTCAAAGTTGGGATGAGAAGATACTAAAAAGGTACTATTTTTTTCATTTGGAGTTGTGATCACTTTTAGAGAATAGTACCTTCTTAGTGCCTTAGATTATAATGGGAATATACAGTATCTCGTAAATAAGACTTTTTGTTATGACACAGTGGTTTTGATATTCCCTGCATACAATATTAAACCACACAGAATTTATCTCTTGAATGAATGAGTGAATACCAGGCATTCTTTATCTGTCCTATGTGGTTTAGCTGGTAAAATGGGATAGTGTATAAAATTTCATAATCGAATGACAAAGCAAACGATCGAAATCAAGCACGGCAAAAATTACAACTCTAGCTCATCCGACAGCGAGAGTGAAAATTATAGAGAGATTAACAGATCCAGTGAGAGCGAGATTGAATATCATTCAGGAGGCAATTGTAGCAAATCCACGTCGAGTCCATGTGACTATCATAGGGAAAATGTCCCTGAGGTAGTCACACCACTCAAGTTTAAATCTGTATGATTTCGGCCACTTGAAATAACCCACAGTGCTTTGACAGATACAACATTTTCTGTTAACCATGGTTACTGCTCGAGATAGAAATTGGCAATATAAAGGCTGATCAATACATCGCTAAAGTATTTCAAGGTTTTGTTTATATTTATTTGATGAATAAATGAGATTGTGGCTACATGGATTGTATTGAAGATTATAAATACTAAGATATGACATTCCAATCAAACTCTGTCTTCAGCCATTATGCTTTATGATTAGTGGCTTTCAATAGAATTTCAATGGAAGATACAAAATTTACACATGTAGACTGGATGTTTTTCTAATTTGCACAAAAATCTAAAATAATTTGTTTTTAAATCTCGACATTTCAGGCATTAGAATGATGTTAAAATCCAAAGCATGCGATGATTAATACTGAATGATTTGAAGTTTTGAAAATCTTTACAACAATTTTTGCAAATATTCTGATGTTTGGACTCGGAAGATTTTCTCGGTTAAACTTTGTTGTTTACATCAAAAACTGGAATTTAAAAGTCACAAAGTAAATTGAAGTAAATAAAATTGTCATCTAGTTATTTCGGACTTCACGGGGATGAAAAATGTAAATGAATTTGACTGCCTCCTAAAGAGAGGAGTATTGATAATCGTGTAAGCAGTGGAATACCTTGAGAAACTTTCTATATTATATCAGATCTTGTCCATCTGTGCATCACAGATACTCAGCACATCTAAACATGGACTATCAATATTACTGACTGAGTGCAGCAGGCCATATGAGAACCTATGTCAAAGCACACATCAGTCACATAGGAAATTAATTTGTCGAGTTTTTGAGTTATTTCATCAGTATGGATCTTATTTGGGGGGCTAGTGTTGGATATTATCGCAAGATTTGGTACTAACCATAAAGCATTGTATGGACCATTTTTAGGTAAATCTGAAATAAGCAAGGCTTTGTCAGCAGGAAGAATCCATTGCTCCAGTGTAATCTTATTTAAACAGAGCAAACCAGCGCAGCGGTATGAAATGAAAATCACTCGCTTGAAAAGCTGTGGACAGGGAATGGGTCATAGTCACTGATTGTAATGTACAGTCAGTATTTATAATCTTTGGTACAGTGGTTCTTCTAATCTCTTCTTCAACATGGGCTCATAACAGAAATGAAGGTTGTTTTGATTAGCGTCTCAACTCATTAAATTTGAACTTTTATGTCATCAACAGACTTGTGAGTGACTTTGTCATGTATTTGCAAAAGCTGTTATCTAACCACAATAGTCACTAATATTACTGTATTTCCCCCATAATAGGCTCATTACAAATCGCCTGGACAAGTTGGGCTGTGCATGAGTAGGCAACTCAATAGTGTTAACTTATAACCCCCAAACCTACCAGACCAAGTAACCCTGGAGACTTATTTTTCATGCAAATGCATGTGTGATAGCTGTCTTAATCTCATTTCAAGCTCAAAAATGATACCAAGAACCCTGTTCCTTTACAAACACTTTAAATAGACGGAGTGATGGCAGGCTAAACTAACAAGATCGCCATCTGAGCCAACACTGATTTGACCAAGGAAAATTGTACACAAAAAGATTAGTCACAAATAGCTAGAAATAACAGAAAGCTGTACTCTTGGTTACAAAAGAAGGCAGGATAATTAAGTGTCACTTTGAACAAATTTCTATATTCATCAACAGTCATTATCTTTCACACTGGTCAGGGCATACTGAAACAATGGATTACACATTTATTTTGCTTGGCAGACATGACATGAGGTGTCTGGAAGAGAGGGTTGAACAGACAGAATGCGGCTTGTCAGTCATAAATTACTGTGTGTCTTACCAGTAATTCTTTGTGAATGACTCGGCCGGGCTCAGGGAAGCTACCGTCATCGTTCTGTCTCCTGATCATCCAGTCTACAGCTTGTGACAATAAGTCGTCATCAATGAATATGAACTGTTTCGCTGCCTGGAATGACTTTGCGACGAATGCTGTGAGCCACATACTACCGGAGGGGTCACTCTTACCGAATGCACTGAAAGATCCATCTCCTCTCTGATAGGTCAGTTCTCTCTGATAACCTGGGAAAAATAGTATAGGAGTGTTACACCGGGAAAATGGAAGCTCTATTTTGGCATCCAAGAATGCAAATTGTGACTCATGCAGATGGCTACTATCCAGGGGGTCTTTCAATTGAAAACAGCCGAAATCGCAACCTGCTAGGGTTATGCTCACAAATTGCTCAATCATTGATTGAACTATATGCTTTTGGAGTGATAGTGAGTGATAGTGATAGCGATCTCTCATCCTAGTTGAAAGACCCCTCAGTTTAATTGCGTGTAATCTCACTTTACTTTTTTTGCTGCAGTTGTTTTGGGTTTATTGTTTTCGAAACCCAACCATGACCATCATTTTAACATGCATGTACATGAAAGGATAATGCTAGCTATACAATGATGCAATATCTCCTATATATTTCCTGATCAACTTCAGAGAGTCTAGCGGCAGCACTGCAAGTTATTTAAAATGAGAAAGCCTTCACCTTTTTCCATGAAGCCAACACTCTTAGCCCTGAGTTGGCTGGTTAGCTGACTAGTTTTACTCAGGTAATCTGTTACAAAGATTGTGGGAGCAAAGTTAAGCATATTTTGTTCTCCACACCCATAAGGCAACTTAATCAGTTTATCCAGTCCGGTTATGGATGGTCCCATTATATCACCTAAAAATACAAGATTATACCAATCAATCTGAAATGATAATGTATTTCTGTGTTAATACCTCCTTGTAATTTTGAACCTATGAAATGCTGTGCATACTATATTATTCATAATTTATAATATATTCTACAACAGTAATATGAACACATGTAAATAATAAAAGATATTTAGCGTTTGGCCATCGATGGTTGCATGATCTCACAGGGAGGGACAACATTTGTTCAATTGAAAAATGAGTCAAATAATGTTCCCGGATTCTGGAAAACATTACATTATTTATATCATTTATTATATAATGGTAGAAGTGTACTGATACTGACCAATAAGTGAGAATTCAACTCTGGTTGAATCACTGACGACGTTGGTCGGGAAATCGATGGCTACAGTTTGTTTGAAGCTAGTTGAGTTCTTCAGATCGATCATAACAGCATGGTTATACTCTTGCTCTACGCCCTCAGCCTGACAAAAGGCCAATCATTAAAGCGTAAATAGCAAACATAATATTATGTCAATATAAGGTATTCCATCCGCTCTGCTAGACTTTGGCTTTGAACATAAATACATCTCTAGGATAATAAGCCTTGACCTAACTTGACCACTAACAATTGATGATGGATTTTAGTCTTTCTGAATCTATAGCTTTGTGATCAGAGACCAAAATTTTGTAAAAGTATACTCACCTCCACAAGTAAGTTTCTTTGTACTGCATCAGCGGCTCCATTAGTTCTAGCTGTGACCCTCACCTTCATCTGACCAATCACAGAGGGTATGATGGGGAATGACACTGATGTGCCCTCATTAGCTGGAGCCTAAAACAATCATTAATATTAGTGGTCAAATCAGATAAAATCCAGTACTGGGTAGCTTGTATTCATCATGTATCTTACAGGATGTGAAACAACAAAGAATACATTAGCTGTTAAATCACAAAGGATCATATTATATGGACTAAATCACTGGGAAGTCGACAATAGCTGATAGAAGATTGGGTTGCTAGTAGTGGAATTCCATTATCAATTACAATCCAACTTGTCGATCAGGCGGTGGTTGATACTGGAATGCAACTAACGAGCATCGATTTGAATACTTAAACTTATGATAGCAACGTATACACTTACCCTGATAGTGACTGTCTCTGTACGTTTGATGTTAGAAGTTGTGCCATCACTAGAGACAGAGATACTCTTATACTCATTAGATGCCGGCAGAGTGACCGTCACGTCAGCATCAGTCTGCATGAAGTTGAACACTATGGCCTGAAGTACAACCTGCTCCCCTCTCACCACAGAGAAAGGCAAGTTCAGAGATATGAAGAACGGCTTAAACACTTGTAACTAAAACACAGAAATAAACAATGCTTGATCGAGATCTAAAACACTGTACAGATGTGTGGATACCTCAGACCTCTTAAAAAGCTTAAGAGGAGGAATAAATGATTGTCCAGTGGATCAACCACGGTGTGATCAACTCAAGATGAGCTGTTTTCTTTAATTTAATCAGCATAAATTAATGTTCAATGAGGCTTATTTAGTTTATTAGCAACATTGTATGTCAGCGACAACAGAAGCTACCACCCATGTCCTAAGTTTTCTCAGATTAAGCTTACCTTGGCAGTATCAGCTGAGACACCGAGGCCGGCGCTGTTTGAGACAGCGAATGCGCTGGCTATCCATGATGTTATCGTGTCTGGGATGGTAGTGCTTACCACCACTGTTCCGTTACTATAATATATAATGTGGGTATTATATGTAATGTATTTCAAGTTAGTGTTTGAAAAAATGTTTCAGGTATAAGTTAAGATGATGTATAAGATGCATAAGGAGATGAACCAGGAGTTTGGATGAACGATTGGTGATGAATGCTTAGTTACTACAAACCAAATCTCTCACTCACTCCAGTGACACACACACAATAACACACTGATGCCTGATTGACCCCTGATTGACCCCTGATTGACCCCTGATAATCCTTACATAGTAGTGATGTCAGACCATAGCCAGCTCTCTGGGAATACCTTCCTCACAGTCAACTCCGTCTGAGTAGTAGCTGCTGGTCCAGCGCTTCCTGCTTGACTGTCAACTTGTGCTTGAGGTGCAGCAGCAAAGGCAATTGCGTTTTCATTACCATTATCGGCCCCTGCAAAGCCAGCATTTATGTTGCCATTCGCTACACCGAAATTTCTCCTGAAGAATATTGGTTGCTCTGTGAAAGAAAGATATTTCATAAGTCAACCGATGATATTAAAGCAGAGCAGGCAACACAACAGCCTCAGTTAGAATTAATGAGAGAGAGCTCACAGGTAAATGTTCACAGCAGGGGCACAGGCTCATCACACTGGTTAGACTGGATTGGCTGTAATGGTTCTGTTGATAACACAGCAGGATAGAGAATAGAATGATTGCCAGCATCCAGCACTCTTAGTTGCCGGTGCATCTGGCAGGTAGATACGTAAATTGACATAGGCAGTAGGAGATCAGAAAATTTTTAGTCATACAAATCTCAAACAAAGTTTTTCTCTCAGTCAGTTTGGAAAAATCCGAAACCATGTTAAAGCTATATTTCCATTCAAGTGCATAAAACGAGTTAAAGGGATGTGGTCATGTCTTGCTACCTCTCAAACTCCGAAAAGTTTGCAGGAAAGATAACTTTTTCCAGAAAGACTACGCAAAGAAAGAGATGAAGTGGGAAAAGGCGTTTTCTTGTTTGAATTTGCCCACCCACGCCTTTTCATTATGGACCAATGTGAATTTTTGTTGTTTTGATTTAGTTTTTATGAAGCTATCAAGTTACTCATATAAAGGCTTTTTGAAACAATTGTCAGCACAGTTCAGCCTCAGCATTATCATAAAGTATTTCGCAATGTAGTTTTTCAATCAATTGCAATCAATGTTTATCCATAGTTTGTAATTTTGAGTTACAGATTTAGATACAGAGTCAACTGGTTTTTTTCGAGGCTCCGATCCTTTTATTTGACTGGGTGTCAGGCCATGAATCATAAAGATTGTGGCTGAATAACTAACAGGCGAAACTTAGAGCACACAGAGCTTCAGGCAAACATACCTTTGTAGACAAGAGCATTAGTCAGAGCCACGAGACCGGAGTTATCCAGTATAGTTTTAGTATCAGTACCACTGACACTGTATGGGAAAAATCCTCGGAAAAATCTTGGTGAAGGACTGCTGCTGGATTTGACTGTATCATAACTCTGCAGCTCCGACATCACCTTAATACATACATACGTAAAACTCATGGTTACGTGCACCGATGGCTTTAGTCAATGTGGTGGCTCTGATCCGCTGGTGGGTTGGAGCCAATCAGATCATAGCCAGCATTTGGGCTACAATGTCTTAAACTAATATTCACCACATATTCATTCAGTAACGATGAGATTAAAATTGAAATGTCAGTGAAAAACCAGAAAGGTCAGAAAACTGTCAAGTTCATGAAGTATAATGATAAACAAAAATACAACACAATACAATCTTTTCAAGTTTTCTTAAAGAAGATACAAGATGGTTAACTTACATCAGCCTGAGTGATGTCATTTCCTGTACCGAGTAGAAGTACACTCTGATCGACAGCGAGCAGACCGACTAGAGAATCAGCGGCAGCAGTAACTTGTACATTAACAGACTGTCCAGGCTGGGCTCTTGCCTTACTGTATGTGATGGATACCTACAAATAATAATAGTACTATGTAACAGTACTAGATAACAGTACGAGCGCAACGTCACATCGGTTACAGACACAACAGCTATTCACTTACACTACTTCTATAATATTATAAAGACCAGCAAATGAAAATGAGTAGGTGTGGATGATTTCCGTCAGTTGCAGCAATATGGTCGTGTCAAAGAGGGTCTTCAGGTTCACACGTACTGACAGCGTTTGAAACCTCTAACGGATCCTAAATTTGTTTTATATACTTATCGATACTCTGAGGAACAGCAGAGGTTAATTTGTTAGCCAAGTGACTAGATGGGAGTATATATTATGTTCATTACAATAACGTTGCGCAAACTTCTGGGGTAGCCTAGAACAATTGGTTTTTGCTTTCAAAATTTAGTAAAAAGTTAGAAATAATCAGTTAATTGATATACAGGCATGGCTTTGATGGCAGTGATTATGAGCCTTGTTACTTCCAAACTTCAGTCACAATATTTTCACCACATGCAACAGAATGCAATTGCAGCCAAGAAAACTTAATCGGTAAATCGACGGTAAAACAGAGTAGCGTATTTTGACCTTTTAGTGACGTCACACTAGCTGCTCTTTATACTTATCAGAGTTAATTTCAATTTAAACAGAAACAAAAGATATATATTACTCACTCTATTTCTATCGAGAGCTCCCTCCACATTAAAGTTCAGACTGTCAGCTACTAGCTCTTTGGTCGAATCCTCAAGAACACAGTAAGCTACAATCCTGGCTGAGGGGGCCATTGCTACAGTCACTGGTACACTGTAAGTAACATAAAACACAGTCAGGCATTATTATCACTGTAAGGTAACTGTGAATGTGGCTATGATGGGAGATTATATACAACAAAGCATACAGAAAATGATAAGTCAAACCAAAATCAAATGCGAAAACAAATAAAGTTCTTGCATTCTTGACCCATTCATTTCATAACAAATTCTCTTACATAAGAAGTTTACTTGGTGGTTGGTATTTGGCTCAAGCATAGAGATACCCGTTCCTTTGATAAGTCAACTGTCAACATCGAATGTTATCTATTAATCCATCCCCGTTGTTCCTGGTTGGTACAACAGCAGCTGAGAGACATATGGATAATTACCTGAATCGTGATCTAATGTTTACATTAACACTGCCTGTTTTAACGAGCGAGCCTCTGGACCAGATCTGGTAGTCTACAAACTGTCCTGGTTTAGTAGAAGTCATCCTAAAGTAAGCTCTATCTCCCACCTGCAAACAGATTGACCCAATAAAAACTCATGCATATAAAAGATGTAAAACTTAGTTTAGATATCATCACCATGTGACAATGGATTTCAAAGTTGCATCTTTGATTGTATGGTCCACATATACAATGCATATACAATCTCACAACAAACAAAAACAAGAATATACATTCATGTCCACCATATGCATATATATTCATTTATACATTTACACACCACATATATAAACATAATTGTATACACATCACTTATATGTATATACTCAACGCATATTCACAGTGCATAAGCACATATATACGTATGCATACTTATATACACCATATATATATATACACTCAATGAGTAAGTAAAGCAACATGACTGTGACATGTGAATAAGATCTAACCTGGAGATCAGTAGATATAAGTACTAGTTGTACAAAGCTGTTACTTGGTGATTTGGTCTCCTGGACTGATTTAGAAGTCTGTACAGTAGTCTTATTGTCATATTTAGCCTTAAAAGAACAATGCATATGATGTTACATAAACATGGCTGATCAAGTAGTAATATTCCTTCTTGGGCTGATTGAGAGTTCAAGGTCTGATTTAATACACCTTTTACTGCAATCCGCTGAACGAATCTACCAATAAAGGAGAATCTGTATATTAAGGCTCCTCTTCTGACAAGGTAGTCGGTAATATATGTATAATGTTTGTTTGAGTAAGTAAGAGTTCTAATTCATCTAGTTTTTGAGGATAAACTCAAGTACTAGCGCGCCATGACTTATCCGTTGCATGCGGTTGGAGAGAAATGCCGCATTATATTGACATGACACACCTGTGACATATAAACACAAATGATAAAGACAACTCACTGTTAGAAATATTCGTGTAGTACCCGCTGGTACATCGATAGAGAACTGAGCCAGTCCATTCTGAGGGAATCTTATAACCTGATTCACGACCTCTGTTGTGCTCCTTGGGAAGCTGGAGATACTATTACTGTCACAGTTACAATTATCATAACCATTCCGGAAAGCATCTCTATCATCAGCCCTGCTGTAACCGTTGCCATTGCAAATGGCAGAACAAAAGGGACCTTGAGTAGTTGTAACTGGCACCACTGAAAAATAACAATGTTAAAATGTGATGAAGCTTGATCAAAATTTTTCTTTGCTTAGGCGCTTTCATAAAACAGGCTTTCTATTTTCAACAGCTTGGAAAATCAGCTAGGTTACGAGACATATGTAAATATGTCAAATATCATGTTTATAGTGTGAAGTATATGTCAGCCGGCCTACATATACCGTATTCTGAAAAGTCTGCATTAATTATGTTAAACCAGGAGCTTAGGCAATCAATGATGCTTCCAACTAGGACTCAAGGGCACTCAAGCCCACAACTCTAGTGGTACCAGTGAATAGCAATAGCAGCTACCGATTGGGCGATCTCACGATCCGCACAAACTAAAGGTGCTTACACTGTCACCCTACCTAACACCAGAGTATGTGTTAGGGTTACTGGAGACCACATAGGTTGTGTATATAGTAGAACTTATTAGTATCTCACCATTCCTTGTGTAACTGATTCTTAAATTAGCAGTCCTCGGGTTAATGATCACTCCCCCATCTACTTGGCTCAACTTCAGCTGCAAAACCAAAATTATATTGTTGCACGATCTCGATTTGAGTTAAGAATGATAATAGACTGATTTTAACAGGCATTGGAATTGATCATTACAATAAATTATAAGTATAATAAACATTTAGAGGGAATGAGAAATAGCAGTATCACACCAGTCTAGCCTAAATCTATATCAAGTAATTAGCTGATCACATTATATTGTAGACTATATTAATGTCGATAACACAGAATTGCATTAATTTTTCTCATGTAATCGAAGTAGAGGCATTGCCTTATAGTTGATAGATTCCAAGCTTGAGACTGATCTTAACTAACTAGAATATTGTATATCTGTGCAGTGATTGGCTGCCCCTTGAGGCACACATGACCTTTCTATAAAGAGTCGTCGTCTTATTTCTGATATACTGTCTCAATTTGTTAATTTTGTAAAAGAAAAAGCAACTTTAAGTGTCAATTATTGGGGGGTTGCGAGGGGCATTGCAGGGGGCTTGCAATTTTTACAAGCCCTCTGTTTGTCAAAAGAAAGCCTATTATGTCATTCCATAAATCGAGTTATACAGTTTATACTTACAAATCCTGTGTACATAAGTCCAGGCTTGAAGCTACTTGGTGTTGACTCTAAGAACTCAAGCATTTCAGCAGCACTGTGAACTGGGATGGTTACCTCCCCTGATCTGGTTATTCCTGTGAATAAATAATCATATAAAACATGGTAAGGATACGCTTCTTTCTCTATGGTATTAAATATTTAATAAAAATATGATTACATAACAACAAAAAAACAAATGATGAAGAATAATCACTACAAATTTTGTCTGTGACAAACAAGGAATCGATTGTAAGAGTTATCATCCAAAAATATTATAGAATTCCTTCCATTGATAGTTAGGATAAATGGGGCTGTATCAATATAAGATAATAATACTAACTGCTAGCAATTGACACTCTTATTGTTAAAGTTTCTCACCTGTTAGAGTCTCGGTGACATTTGCCACAATCTTTACGCTGTTGCCGTTCTGCAGCCCATTGAAATTTGCAGAGATTCTCTTGAGCTGATCTTTGGTTAAGGTGATATCAACTTTCCCGTCATTTAGCTGTCAGAGAATAACAGTTCAGTTAGTTCAAGAGAACCAAGACATAACTTACTACGTAAACATGAGGGAGGGGAATAACCTCATCATGTGGGAGTTTAAAAGAAGGTATCTCCACAAGAATGGTGGGTGGGTCATTCATATGTTCATATTCACCTGTTGGGTAAAAAATCAATTTTCAGACAAGGAATTCTGACGCAGCTGAATGTAGACCGTGTTGTTTGAACAAGATCAGTAGTCTTCTGCATCAGATTGTCACTAGAATGAAGGGCTCAAATTGCCCTTGGCACAGTATCGTACACTGCAATGCACTTTTGGATTTATTTATCCTGGATTTTAACTTACAATGAGGCTTTTGATTTCTATAGTTCTTGGCTCAATTCTCTGACGAGTTATGCTGTCAAAGCCCCAGAATCTAACTCCTGGGTTTGAGATGGTAGCTACTGCAGTTCCATCCACTCCTTTACCAAAGGTGTATCTGAATATAAAAAGTATTGTTATGCAGTCGATCATGATGAGTGTTTGAAGTCTCATTTCAACTTATATTCGAATGCCTAGTTGACAGTTTAAGATTACTACAAATTTTCAGGTGTACACTTATATAACATGTATGTTGTTTAACATTGTAGTCTGCCATACTTACAAAGACTCGATAGAAACTTTAATCTGTGGATCACTGGTAAGAATAAAACTTGGTCCGTCTACCGTGACATCAAACTTGGGGAGGACAAACTTTTCGATAGTAAACGTCTTGTCCTTGGACTCTCCCTAAACAAAATAACATATTATATATCAAACTTCTGACCGTAAATCTCATCGCAAATTACCTAATACTGAACTTGTTATATAGATGACTACAAGGTTGGGGCAGATATCAGCTGCAGAAAATATAAACATTCCATCTGACTTTGAGGAAATTTTCAGGATACCTCAATGATATCATGGATACTGGATAGTTACCAACAAGAGGAACAGATTTGCTCCTCACTGCAGTTTATTCTGACAACAAGTTACAGCAACTTCGATACAAACTATTATAAATCGTACAGACTGAGCAGTAGCTTTAATAGACCAGTCTCCTAGTACAGGCTGATCAGATAACTCCAATAGTTGAGTGGTGACTCCATGATCCAGAGTTAATCCCTTCCACTGCTTTATCTTATTACCCTGTGCATCCTACCAATCACAGACATACAATGTATGTTACATTAATTGTAAGTGTGTAAGCCAGAAGTCAGTTGACAGTTGAGATGATGATGATGAATTATGTTGTTTCATTGGGGTTGTCTGCCTATACATGAGTTATGTGATAATGATTACATGATGTGGGGTCGTCTGCCGCTACATAAGCACCCATGATAGTTCCTTACTTTACGCGCAAAGGAACACCTGTAATTCTGAGTTAATAAGTTGCTACGTGGCTAGCAAGCTTCTGTAAGCTTTGCTCATAAACTAATACTTTGGGTCCTGATCCTGTCCTTCCACTTCCTTTAGCAAACAGAAATGCCTAAATAAGGCAATGGATGCAAGTTCAAGATCATTAAAAATGGCTGCAAGCCAAAAACATCATGGTTGGAAAGAATTTGTACTCACCTTTGACAGCCTCTCAATGACACAAAACCTTGGAAAACATTATCTCATAAACAATCAACGCAATCACGGCTATGGGCAATGGGGTTCACAGGCGATGAGGGTTCATTGGATAATCTCGATTTCATGGATCTTAGATGATATCGTTTTGAAACAAAAGTCAGCATAGCTTTAACATAGAGCCTGATAATGTCTTACCTTGATTTCCACATCACATTGACCAGTATATGGCATCATCTGAGGGTCCACTATCACCACTCTGAAGTTAACTAAAACATACGATAATAGTTAGTGAGATAAAATCAGGGATGGCTGGAATAACTATAAACAAGATAACAATAGGAACGAATCTCGGGGAGGCCAAGGATTCTTTTCTAATGTTTGTTTTTTTATATCAAATAAAAGGTCATGAAGAAGCCATTGTATTGGCTCAGATTGGCTCTCAGGTAGGAGAGACCCAACACATTGGCTAGTAGTCAATGAAAGGCTTCAACAATGTATCTCACTACAAACCCGAACAGCTCTCTCAGAAACGAGACAAATATATTAGTTGTTATAAGGAAAATCCTGAAAATTCAGAATATCATTTGACCGACAGCTGAAAATCTATCCTAATGAATGTTGACGCACAAGTTTTGAAATATACTGAGGGAAAAACCATTTTGTTATTAGAACATGATAGGATGTTGGTAAGACTTTGAGTTTGGACACTTGAGGCGTTTTTAGACTTATACATTTACCTGAAGGATATGATAGTAGTACACTCAGTCACTCACCTGTTTGAGATGGTTTATACAAGGCTTTATCAGTCTGTATGAATATAGACAGAGTCTTCACCTGCACAGTAACATCTGCAGAGCTTGTATGAGTTATGGCCCCTGTCACTGATACCTCTATTTTAGCTGTACCAGCAGTAAGGGTAGACGGTACTGTCAGAGATTCCATCACCATTTGACCTTCAAAATAAACGAAGATAAATCACCCTTTCACATATCTTAAAAATATCTTTCAAAACTAAATGAATTTTGCACTGAACAATTCTTGCTTCTAAACAGAGTACTCATTGGTAATTACCTTATTTTTACATCGAAAGGCTTGTCTAACTTTGGGGGTATATGCTGGCAAAGGGAGCGATTGGAAAATTAAAGCGCCATCCCGTGGTTAGCTGTATGCTATGATATAAAAACATCAAAAATGCAGTGTGATTGAAGCAATCCGCCATTAGTGTTGACAAAAGTTGACCCTGACCAATCAGGTGCCTGTAAAATCTAGCTGAGATCCAATATAAATAAAAGTGTTGGATGTCAGCTAGATTTTAAAGGCACCTGATTGGTCAGGGTCAACTTTTGTCATCACTAATGGCGGATGGCTGGTGAAGAAGGTACTCCCTACATTTTGAGAGCTCAGATAACTCCATGCAAAGCTACTGGCTAGATGTTTTGATGCCACAACTCTCTATTTAAATGTTTGACTGGTGGCTCTGCTGGGCAAAGCCCATCTGTGTCCGCAGTGGTTTAAGCCGAACACAGTGGCCAGTAAATAAAGTTCAAAAGGTGAAATCTTACCGCCATAGTATCTCTTTGCGGAGGCAGATTTAACAGCATTATTCTGTTTTATAGTGGTAGTTATGTCCACATTACCAGTTACATATCTCAGATTATACTGAAGTTTAGCATCAAGTCCAGGTCTGATGGTCTTCGGAGCCAGTACTACGTATGTATTATCAGCTGAGCAGGTGTAAACTGCAACAAGCAGCAACACCGCAATCCGCAGATATCCTAAAAAGATAAAGTGTAATATGCAGTTACCGCATGATATAATCGTTCTCAATACGTTCACATTTAGACTTATACTACATCTTTTTAGTCTGTGTCTTCCCAAAAGATGCAGAACCACCTTTGCAAGGTAAAAATTGAAGTTGGCACTGGAGCATACTTACCCATGTTGATCAGTATCTGATGATAAAGTGTATCTCACGTTTAAGGTGTGTACTTTATATACATATTATAATGCCGGTTTACGATATGTGTCATTGGTGTTTGACACGGGTAACAAGCCACAGGGTAGGACAGATGAAAGTACATGTCCTATTAGGTGATAGGTTTACAATGATACTTAAAAACAGCTCTATAAGGAAGAGACAACAACCATTAATAACCTCAACATGAGGATATAGTTGATGGATGGGTATCGGCTTGCAACACAATGACCGAAGTTTTACCGGAAATCGTCAACCAAAACAATCTGGTCAAAACATGCAATATATGAAATGTTGTTGATGACTACAGATAATATAATCTTATATAATCTTCATGACTAGGTAGCTTCTTGAATGGGTTCGACCAGCTGACCATTTGTCCATCGAATATATTGTACAGTCCTTGAGGACTAACATCTTGAGGACAATAAACACAGACATCTGTAAACAATGAAGTTCATCCAAAATCCATCCATGAAATGAAATCCATCCATCCATGAAATCAATGAAGTTTTGCCCCATATTTTTTATTATCATCATTATATTTTGATTATTTGATATTGAATCTATTTTTTATTGGTAGGCAGGTTGATGAGGAAATGGTTCCAGGTTACAGGACGATCTGCCAAGTGGTACTGGTTACATAGTGGTTACCAATAATCTGTCATTGATTGGAGTGGTATTAAGAAGAAGCTGAATATAATTAGCCATCTTTTTTATGGCTGTACAAGTACAAGAGATTGATGAGCTCTCTTCCTTCAGCGGAGAACCAACTGGAAAGGGCCCAAAGGCTCATCAAGAGTAACACCATGCTTGGATTGATCAGGAGGCAGATAGGAGTTTTGTTGGAATTATCCTGTTTTCTACGACACAATTAATAATTAATCATTATTTGACATGTCATCTTTTTGGCCCATCATTGGAAAATTGATAAGCAGGTTGACGAGGAAACTGATAAGGATACAAAATTACTTGCCAAGCTGCACAGGGAACATAGCGGTTAACATAAATATAATGTAAACAATCTGGACTATTAGACAATCGACTTTTTGATAGAGAAGGTACACTCTGAGGATGAAAATTCTGAAGCGTCACATCTCTGTCCGCAAAGTGCTAATTTATATAACAGAACAGAATACACATGATTTGTACATTTAATGTGGAGAGAAATTCCCTATAGAGTTCAGCAGCTGTCACTCATAGTTCTTAATTCACGGTCTATACCCACTCTAAGACACAGAGGGGGGTTGTGAGGGTCGGGCTGAATTACTTGAGATCTTCTTGCCTACACAATCATGACCCTTTCAACATTGACCATCCATGTTTTGAGCGCAGTTGGACCGAATCAAAATTATTGGCTCACACCATTGAATTCCACAATAGTACAATTCAATGGCTCACACTGATCCCAAGCCAGCAGATCAAAATAGACAGAAATATTGCCTTCACAGTCCAATTTTCATAATATTATTATGCATGGTGGTTGTAATTTACTTTGTAATTACTTTCCTAAGCAATCTTCATCGCTACCATGAAATTTCTTATCACAACAGCCAATACTTTCATCAAGGTGTTGTCTTTCATAAACGGAAATAACATAAGGTTGTGACAAGTCATGTGACCTGCAGGGAGCAATCAAAACAAGCAAACGAACAAAATCGAGATGAGCGGTTTTTATCCGGCCATATCTCCGGAAGTTATGCGCATCATTTCTCGAAACTGGAGAATATGTAATAAGAGACATCGATGGATATATATTATGAAAGTAAGAAGGCAATTAACCAATTAGCCCAAAAGTTGTTAGTGAAAAAAACATGGAGAGAAGCATGATGGACTGCTGGTACTACTAGGTCTTGTTGAAGCTGGTGACAAGCAGATTTTATTGAAGCTATGGAGGATAGCAGAGAGGGTATTGACTAAAGAGAAATAACTCTTAATGATGCAAATGGTAAGTTCAGACCTCATCAAACCTCTAACTCCTTTAACTCCTTGATCAGACTGCAGTTAGGAGAGATGTTTGACAGAAATAAAACTCAGAGACAAGTTATATACAGCTCTGAGCTTATTGCGTGGTACTTAATCCCGTTTGCTGATTGTCATGAAATGCACCTTAGGTGAATTAAGTGAGCTGGTAGTTCAGTTTCTTAATGAGATGTAAATTTTGAGCGTTTTTAAATCTCAGCGGACACTTCTAGCTGGGAGGTATACCAGAAGTCACAACATTACCATCCTACCACAGCATGAGCCATACAATAACATCATGGCTCAAATTTGTGTAGTACATTCATCAGCTAAGTATGCCACAGAAACCAACCAATACCAAGTAAGAAACATCCAGTGGATTGTTTTAATTAAATAATCCCGGTGAAATTCCACTTGTATTTAAATCAAAAAAAACAGCAGAGTGAACTTCGCAAGATCCCAATGGAACCAGTAGCTATTTCCATCGTAGATCAGCCAGGATTTTTGAATGATAAAAAGAAACCTGGCAGATCTATCTATTATCACATGGGGTAAGCACTTCCCTGTTCCTTAGAATCAGTACATAACTTTTTTGAGAAACCACAATGTTATCAATTAGTTTATTAGAGCTCTATATTCTTGTTTTAATACCAACACTGTCCAATTTACCTACATCTGAAATTATTTGACTTCATGTACAGCCTCTGTAAAGAGGCCATCCGCTCATGACAAATACCCATCCAGAAGTGCTAACTGGCCATCCATTTCACCTTGTATCAATCTCAAAGTGTGACTGTCACAAACCCATCTGGATGCCCATTTAGCAACCGGCGGTTGTCCACGTGAAATCTGGTGGTTGCAAAATAGGCATCCTGCTGGCACTCAGACATCCGGATGGGTTTGTTGACCCAATGATTGGTGTCTACATCCCATCCTCCTCTGTTACAAACTGAACCGCTTCTGTCAAATAAGTGTCCGGACGCCTTTGATGCAACCGGATGTCTATTTGGCATCAAGCTGTTGTCCGAGTGCCAACCGGATGCTACGCAGGTATCCAGCGCAGGCCCGCAAAATAAATGGTAAACACCTTACAAAATGTTATATCATTTTGATAAGAAGTTATGTGTTTATTATAAGAACCTAAATATTTTCTAGTACTGGCTTATTGCTCTATCCTATCACAGAGTAAGGATATATCCTTACTCTGTGATCCTATCATGTCTGTATGTATGCTCCACTCAATATGCTCCAAATATTCACCTACATCAAACAGAGGGTAGTGACATAACCCCCATAAAAAAAATAAATTACAAATCACTTATGGATCAATTCTAATGAGGCGTCTTCAAATGTTCCTTGCTCAAGTAGAGAAATAGGACGATTGAATTGTCTGTAAAACGTAGGAACCATATCAAAGCTAAAGGTCAATTCGGAGTACCAGCAGCTTATTTATTTTACTAGAATGAAATAATATGCTGTTAGAGTGGGTTCACTGTAAGCCTCCCTTTTTTGGTTATGCATTTCATTTATTGGGTTCAATCTACACTAACGTTATATAATTTGGAAGAGAGAATATAAGTATCATGAAATATTGTGATTGTTGATGTGATGACATCAGTGAGCATACACATTCATGAAGCGCTTCCTGATCCTTTGTGTCTATTTTATATCATTTTACTGATCAAAGAAGGGAATTATTTTCTCTTGAAATAGGCGTTACATCCCTCACATGTAGCCCCACAAACATCACATATGTTGACATTGTTGAGACGGGTAGATGAGTAGAAGATAGTTTGTTGGTTCTCAGGCTCATAGTAATCATATACTCTGACAGCTACTGGTCTGGCTTTCGTTACTAGTCCTGTTCTCTCTGCCTCTACATCTATACACTTCTCTATGTTTGTCAGCTGGTGACGGAAAAACAACATAGCGTCATTATTATCTCAATTATAACTCCAATCTTCTTGGACCAAATGAGGTAAGTTGTATGGTAGTGTCTTTAATAGCTTAGCACCTCAACAGGAAACATCTACGTCTCATCAATATGGTAATATACATGTATATTGACTCGTTGAAATAAATCACAGTGAGGTCAGAGGTAAATTCAGAAACTTGAGATCAACTGTCGGAAGTGTCAGATAGGTACACAGCTAGCTGAAGAGCTTATGTCTGAGAGTCTCATTATATGGATATCTCATATGGTCTCGGCCTATCACCAGACATATTCATTTGCGAATAATTTGTCAGATTTGGGGTTTGAGTGGTCATGATCATCACTCAGTTCAGAATTGTCTCCCAAATAATATATATCATGGTTGAAGACAAATATATTACTTTCTTGATAACCTTGTCTTCAACGTGCATCAATTAATGAGGGCTGTATGTAGACTTCAAAATGGAATGATGGCCTGCTGCTTATTGAAGGTACTAACCTCATCTAGATAAATGATGACTTTTCTGTTTCCTTCCTCGACACGTTTTACTCCAGCGATGTTAGCGAGCTCGAGAGCCTCGATATCAGCGCTGAATCCACTCGGGATTCCGATCTCCTTCACTGCCATACCAGTAGTACCAGTCAGTAACCATCTTTACAAGATAATCATAATTTAATATATAATAATAATATTAAGTCCATATCTACAATTCCCAAGCGACTGCACAAGCAAACGCATTAAAAACTTAGAGTGAGACAACAACCGAGTCTGTTAAGAAAAATTTGACCATTTCTAGAAAGTGCAGTATATATAATAAGGTATAAGATTATCCGTACCTGGTACAGACACGGACTGTGATCTTATTCTGTGTTTGACTAAGTACTATGGCACTGGTGGAGAAGGCGGGCTCCTGCTCATAGTCCTCTACATTATAACTAGCTGATACAGAAGCTAAGGCTAAACCGCTGCCAGTGGCTGAGATCTCCACAGATCTCACATCAGGAGACAACTACAATCATATCATCATGACTGTTTGATCGGGACTACCAACAAATGATGAAGTTTTTATTATCTAAAACAATAGGGGTTGAAGTCTCCAAATAAAGATTCAAACGTAAGACAAGGATGATAAACAGTCAGGGTCAGTTTGGATTATGACACAGAAACTTCCTAGTTGCTTAGCTAAAGCCAAAGAGGAGTACACTATATCTAACAATTTCCAAATGAGTTCCAATAACGACGTCTCCGAATAATGATTTAAATAACAGATATATTTATGTGGTATATGTGGCCATAGATGTAACATCTGTGATGTCAAGTTAAATCACAAACAAGAAGAGATACTCACTACTTGACTCTGTAGGACTAGGCTGTTTCCTCTGTTTACAGTGAAGCTGTGAGTATTACCCGCTGATGATGTCATAGTTACAGACATGTCTGTTTGTCCACCAGCCAGAGCAGCAAACTTAGATAGAGCCTGCAGAGCTACTACTGTGTCCTGTAATATAAAATAAAATATAATATAATATAAAATACGATCACTGTGGTAGATTTACTGCTCGGGTCAAATGTTGGCGCACAGCTCACAATAATTCATGAGAGTATGTGGTTGTTAATTGAAGAAGGCAGCAATCTAAGAAGCTGATACATAATGGCTCTGAACACTAGTTATAATACTGTCGCATAACATACCTGTGTTGATGAGAATCCACCATTGCTGTTTCTCTGAGCAGATAGCCATCTGAGGATGGGGATAGCGGAGGACGGCCCCGTTCTCTCAGTCTTCAGTTGTAGAACATAGGCAGCTAACTCAATATTAACAGCCTTACCCTGCTGATGTGGTGGTCTCCAGCTCCTGGTGTTCTTTGTTGGTTCAGGCTGTGGCTGTTCCCAGTACTGCTGTCCACCTGTCCACAGGAACATACACGGAATGATTATAGGGATGGATATAAATATAGTGAGTACCGTCAAATTTCATACTAAAGTCACTTCTATTCAGCTGAACCATAGCGATGATGTTACTGACAGTATAACAAACATAGTTCAACCCTTTCTTACCTTCATTTTTAGCCAGTCTGTTGAGAGGGCCGAGTGTGAGGGCGACATTATTACTGCTGGACTTGAAGAGAGCGTAGGACACAAGAGCGAGACTGTATGGGTCACTCAGTCCTGAGGCATTACTCTCCAGATATCTCTGAGCTTTAGACTTAGCAGTAGCGAGGCGGGGACCTATCTCAGTGGAGCTCAGTCTAACCTCAGAGATTGAGGTTAGAACATAGGCTGTGAGTGTAACAGTACTACTAGCACTGCCTCCCTATCAAAACCAGATAGAAAATTCTTATATTATACTCAATAGTCAATATGCATCATTCATTTAAAGTTAAAAAACTATTTAAGTATTGAACAGCACAAAAGCATTCTAGGAACATTAAAGTGCAGTATAAGTGTAAAAACTGCAGACATAAAAAGATCCAGTCCAGATTTATTAAGCGGATCAGATACAGTGTATCCAGAGGGTAGGGGTTGAGTTAACAGAATGCAGATTACTTATAACTGTAAGTCTTACCAGCATCTCTTTGTGTATGACTCGCCCAGGCTCAGGGAAGCTACCGTCGTCGTTCTGTCTCCTGATCATCCAGTCTACAGCTTGTAGAATTGTCTCCTCGTCGACATATATAAACTGTCTCGCTGCTTGGAATGACTTAGCGACGAATGCTGTGAGCCACATACTACCGGAGGGGTCGCTCTTACCGAACGCGCTGAATGATCCATCACCTCTCTGATAGGTCAGTTCTCTCTGATAACCTGGGAAAAACAAGGCGGAGAACTAAATCTCACAAAGAATGTAGAAGAATAATTGTTTTTTATCTAATCAAAGTCAGTCGTTCAATCAATACCAAAAGCAAATTGTGAATAGAAAAGATGGCTGCCACCACCTATGAGTGGATGTATGTGGGCTCAACCTCAAGTTCATTGCTCTAGTTGTTATTTTTCTGACCATAAACTCTACTGGAAATAATAGAATGCCAGAATATATGGCTTTCTACATTCCACTTGTGTCCTCATGTTCACACATGTGAGCGCACTGCTCTTCTATCTGCGGACTGATCATAATAGACAGTTTTCTGAGCTCTTATTTATGCCTCAATTCGGAGTTGTCTTCTCTCCAGTTTGGTACTTTTAACCCACGCCGCATAGGAAAAACCTGCTGAAAGAGGGTTATCTTGAAAACCGCTTACGTAAGGGTAAAAATGATATTTGAGTCTGCACCATTGAAAACCCTGTGTGACAGGGTTTCCAAATCATTGGAGGCTTGAATGTTGATAAATCTTAAATTTAGTGACGAAACTCGTGAAAAATTCTGCCAAATTGTCCGCAAAACTGGCAGAAGATGCTATAATTGACTATCCAAATACTAAAATTATTTCCCAAACTATGTCCATGTGAGTTTTCAATGTCCAGATTCTGAATCAAAAATAATTTTTTTCCTATTATAAGCGGTTTTCAAGATAACCCTCTTTTCAGCACATTTTTCCTATGCGGCGTGGGTTAAAAGGGCCAAACTGGAGAGAGGACAACTCCGAATTGAGGCTTGAATCAGAGCTCAGAAAACTGTCTATAAGTTTATAGAGGCACACATGATTTCTTCCCCACTGTAATTCTGCTGCATTCAAATCTGCTGTTGTCATGTATAACTCGTAGGGATGATGAATAAGCCATATAAGGGCTTTACCTTTCTCCATGAAGCCGACACTCTTAGCCCTGAGTTGGCTGGTTAGCTGACTAGTTTTACTCAGGTAACCTGTTACAAAGATTGTAGGAGCAAAGTTAAGCATGTTTTGTTCTCCACATCCATAAGGCATCTTAATCAGTTTATCCAGTCCAGTGATGGATGGTCCCATTATATCACCTAAAGGAAAGGAAAAGAGGAAAAGCATATTGTCAATAATGTCTAAATTTTGGATGTATTTATTTCTTTGGAATTACCGGTTAGTCAATTTATTGGCTTTGATTAGTAGGGTCTCCCCAAACCCCTTCAAGGCCAACGCATAAATAATTAACCATCAGCAATATCAACATCACTGTATACCGAATAATACCTGTACACATAATTGACCATGACGGTAAGTGGACATTTGTTTTGTAGATCAGTTTAGCAGGGTACAAGGGTACAGCTGTTGATTTCATATATTTTAACCAGAAACTGAACAGTTGAAATTGAATATGACAGTTGTACTGACCAATAAGTGAGAATTCTACTCTAGTTGAATCACTGACGACGTTGGTCGGGAAATCGATGGCTACAGTTTGTTTAAAGTTAGTCGCGTTCTTCAGATCGATCATAACAGCCTGGTTATACTCTTTCTCTACTCCCTCAGCCTGACAATGGACAAATCATTTCAAGACTACCTAAAGACTAAAGCGTATTATAGCCAGGCAGTTATTTATGTTGTGTCAGATTTGCATGGTAAAAAATTCAATGCTCTTTTTGGCATGAATTATTGAAGGGAAGGTACTCTCATTCTCTACATTATGATGTCACCGTCACCCGGATATGCAATACAAGAAACAAGAATTTCTGGGTGACTGTGACATCATAATGAAGGGAATGAGAGTTACCTTCCCTTATAGAAGGCACTCTTTCTACCATCGATAATTCATGCCAAGAAGAGCAGTGAATTTAGATGTCCCATAGACTTATACAACAGTCAATTAAAACCAAGACATTCATTAATACTAGTACTTCAAGACTTCATGGGGGTATAACGTGACATCATGAAGTCAATAAGTAGTGTTATATGTATATCTGAACGCAGCTTTGTGGTCAGAGAACATAACTTAAAGCAAATTAACTCACCTCAACAAGTAAGTTCCGTTGTACTGCATCAGCAGCTCCATTAGTTCTAGCTGTGACCCTCACCTTCATCTGACCAATCACAGACGGGATGATGGGGAATGACACAGTGGTGCCCTTATTGGCAGGAGCCTAAAATCAAAAGTTAGAATACAACTGGGAACATGAGTTACCCGTCCCGGTAAGCTTGTGTTCACCCAGGCTTTAACATAATGTGGAAAAAACAAAGCACTAAGCCATTCAATCTCAGACTATCATAATATGTATGTGTTAAAGCATTGGTTATGTAAGTGTACACACTGACCCTGATAGTGACTGTCTCTGTACGTTTGATGTTAGAAGTTGTGCCATCACTAGAGACAGAGATACTCTTATACTCATTAGAGGCTGGGAGTGTGACAGTCACATCAGCGTCTGCCTGCATGTAGTTAAACACTATGGCCTGAAGGACAACTTGTTCTCCTCTCACCACTGAGTAGGGCAAGTTCAGAGATATGAAGAAAGGCTTGAACACTTGTAACTAAAACAGACAAACAGCACGCAGTCTTAATAACCTGGTGTTGATGATGCAATATTAAAGTCCTATTTGCGCGCAGGCTTGCATGTAAATACTTTTGAAGTTATTGACTAGTCTTGAAAACCATGATTTACTGTGGGCGCCAAGTACCATAAGGTGAACTGCTGACTCACCCATCAAGAGGATCTGTCTTCGATTTACATCTGTAAGGATAGATGATCGATGCAGTTGAGACAGAGTTAAGCAAAGCTTTGTGTCAGAGATATAGAATCAGAAGCCATATTACATGTTGTAAGCTTTCATAGTAAAGCCTACCTTGGCAGTATCAGCTGAGACACCGAGGCCGGCGCTGTTTGAGACAGCGAATGCGCTGGCTATCCATGATGTTATCGTGTCTGGGATGGTAGTGCTGACCACCACTGTTCCGTTACTATAATATATAATATGGGTGTTATATGTAACGTATAATATATATGATTTATAATCATTCTTACTTATATTTCAACTTATCATTTATGCAAAATTGTAAAGTGTCACAGTTACACAAAGATGGATAAGATGTACTGCCGATTCAAGGACAAACATATTTATCGAAGTAAACAAGTGAAATATTGCACAGGAAGGTTCATAAAACTCAACACTCGTCACTCTTCAATCACCACACACACACACTAGTCTAAATGTTCAGACGGCTGCAAGTATGTTAGTGAAATTACATTATCAAACATTCATTTTAAAATCGCACTACATACACACATACACTACACACACACACTACATCATACTTGCCAACCTGTACGCATAAAGCGTTTGTAAACGCTTATTTGACACTAATTGAGTTTTAAACGCAAAACGCTAGTTGTACTCATTTATGGTTTTCCAAACGCCTGTTCATCTAATTAGGCAATCAAAAACGCATCTTTTATCTTTAGTGTTTACTTGGTTGTCATGGTTAAATAATAGTCTAAAAATCTGGTATTGGCTGCAGAAAACCATGAAGTTGATTTACAGTTGACTTTTTACATGTCCAAGTTTTGCATGAGCCAAATTGCAACTTTTCTTCAATGAGACACAACATAACTAGTAATCCATTGTAGAATATGGTGGTTCTGCCAACTTCAACTTTTCTTTAATCAGAGTAACAAAGTTGTCTACCTCCTTGTTGGGGTGAGATAACTCAGATCTCCTGCCCCAGTGTTTCAAGGGCAAACCAGGGAGGATGGGCAAACAGGGTTTCAAATAGCCTGTCTTGTCCAGACAGGCTAGGTTACAAACAACTTCTCATTTATTATTAGCAGATTGCACCTTACAATGCAAAGGGAAAAAGACTAATGTTGAGTGATCTGCACTCCTACGCTACTAAGGACTACTTACTGTGATAATACCATTTTTCGCGCGTAGCGCGAAAAATTTTTTGGGGCGTTTTCTGGTCATTTGAGGCACCCTGGAGTTTTGTAAGCATTTTTAAGCATTTTACAAATTTTTGTACTCATTTTGGAAAAATTAGGTTGGCAAGTCTGACTACATACACACTACATACACACTACATACACACTACATACACACTACATACACACTACATACACACACTACATACACACATCTCACACTACATACACACATGCGTGAGATTCATGGATGCATAGATCGGGTAACTTATGGGCACATAATGTGTGTGAGTGTGTGAGGGCGTGTCTTATGTCTGTGAGAGTGGGGGCGTGTCTTACGTGGTTGACTGTATCTGAGACCAGAGCCAGCTCTCAGGGAACACTTGTCTCACTTTTACTGATTGGTCACTAGCAGCACCGTTAGATGTGGACGCCGGTCCATTAAAAGCAATGGGACCCGGCTGAGGTATCATAGCAGGAGGCATGACAAAGTCCATCAAGTCATCAAACATAAACCTGGGCGGTATCATCACATCCTCTAAAATTCAGTAGCAGTTCACAGTAGACTTACTATTTCTGATGAAAACTACCGTTACTGAGTGATATTGACAATGACCTCAACTGACTTTGGCTGTGAATGTGTTAGAAGATATGTGGGAGGCGATGAACTTTTGAACTCGACAATAATACAAGAACACTTTTTTATATGAAGAGACCCTTGGTGATCATTAAGAAATAAGAAAAAATGAAATATTCATCAGGAAAAGAATAAGTCACTTTGGAAGTTCTAGAAACATTTACATAAAACTGACATTCCAATGCGGCCATCCTGATATCCTGATATTACTACGAGCTCAAACTGAACGTAAAACTGGTTTGTGCTGACAACTCAAAAAACAGCGCTAGTGACAAAGGAGATGTGAGAGAAGAGGGAGTACTCTTCTCATGAGAGAAAGAATGATCAGTGAATGCTGAGAACAATTACGGTGAAATTATGCAAATACCACAGACAACACAAAAGAGTAGCTTTCTCTAGCAACACTGACAAGTCTGAGACAAGATAGCATTTTCAGAGATCAGTGTCCTTACTGGTACATCAGATGGGGATTCATGGATACGCAGCTAGGTGAGTCTTACCCAGTAGTTGTCATCTCAGACCAAAGCCAGCTTTCAGGGAACAGACTTCTGACAGTTACCTTAGCTGTAGCTTTAGGTAGCTGTAGCGATAGCTCATTAGATCCAACAGATTTTAAGACCACGCCCATGGCAACTCGGTTTGCTAATATTTTACGTCCCAATTCAGCAAAAATTTGGACTGGATCTGGAAAAGACAGGCAGTCACAACTCACAACAGTGGTTACATTTGTCTGTGAGTGCTGTTTGGTGCTGATATGTCTTCAATATGATGATGAGGTCACCATGTTCAATTATTTGTGTAGATATAGATGGCTGTGAGAATTAGTAGCAGACATTTTTCTATCACATAGATTTAAGAGTAGCAACATTTACTAAAACTCAAACTACATTTTTAGTAGGTTTGGGTCTCAAAAGAAATGAGGCAATGCAATGACATTCCTATTCTCCTCCACCTTCCTGATATCCTGATACTGCTAAGAGCTCAGGAAAAAACTGAAGGTAAAAACTGGTTTGTGCTGACAACTGAAAAACGACGCCAGTGACAAGAGAGATGTGACAGGTGAGATAGCAGTGCTCTTCTCATTAGAGAATGAATGATGAGTGAATGCCTAGAACTTTTGGGAAGAAAGTACATATGAGATTTTTCAAATACTGCAGACAACACAAGGTAGCTTTCTCCGTCTACCACTGACAAGTCTGAGACAATATAGCATCGCTCAGGTGTCAGTGTCCTTACTGGTACATCAAGTTTCATTTGGATATTGTGTTTGCTTACCTAGCATAGCCAATTTGTGATTGGGGCTACCCGGCCAATCAGAGCCAACATATTGGCTATACTCAGCATAGAAAATTGGATTTGATGTTAAATGAAGAAGATAAAGATATTTATGACAGCACCTGCGGTAATGACATTTGAAGATTCCATCTGGCTTCATGAAAACACAGCTAGGTGAGTCTTACCCAGTAGATGTCAGCTCAGACCAAAGCCAGCTTTCAGGGAACAGTTTCCTGACTGTCACCTCAGCTGTAGCTTTAGCTGTGGTTGATGATGAAAGCTTATCAGATACAGGATTTAAGATGCCGCCCATGGCACTTTGTGCTGAAGAAGCGAGCAAGCCATCAAACGCATTAAATCCGCCACCCCTGAATCCATTAGCAGCCATCGGAAATATACGTCCCCACTCAGGGAATGGTTGGACTATATCTAGAAAAAACATAAGCAGTCACAACAATGGTTACATTTCTCTGCGAGTGCTGTTTGGTGCTGATATGTCTTTGATAGGAGAGAGAGTGAGGGATCACAGATAAGACTGTCGGTCTGGACAGTGAACATATGAACTGGTGACTGTCACTGTGACTATTAGATGAGTTTTGTTTGATGTTTGATGTTTGATGTTTGATTCACTGACGGCGTCAACTAACTGTAACTACATAACCTATCATGGCAAAAAAAAGCATATTACAATAACAGCACGATAAAGAGACAGACTGTCTCGATTGACACCTCTGGTCCCCAGTGTGGGAGAAGCATTTTTTGGATCGACGTGTTGGCAGAGATAAGAATATTTTTTCTCTTTCAGACATGAAAATTCTACTTCCAGCTAAAACAATGCCCTGGCAAATATTTATTGTTGTTTGCAGTCAGCACCTAGTTGTGGTCAAGTCTGCAACGTAGGACCATTTCTCTGTGGACCCTCTGTTTTTGATAAATTGATGCCAGATGCTATGTGTGGAAATCTTTTAGACAAATCTTATTTCTATTGATGATGGTTATATGGAGATAGGGATACTGGCACGCATATTTTTGCACAATTTCAATCTTGCTGCCAAACGCCCATTGTACCCTTCATGGATCAGATTACAAATGCAAGCCCTCAAAATCTTGGAGTTATCTCTGATTGGAATCTTGAGCGAGGCCAATCATGGTTGTGGTATGATCTCCTCTATTATTGTTGAGAATAATAGATGAATAGAGTTTAAGAATTCAGAATCTGTCGATGCTTCATTTTGATATTGTATGAGCTTTTATGGCTTGGCAATATTTGAAACAGATGAAAGAGGAGAAGGTGAAATAGTCATTGTTGCCCCCCCCCCCCCCCACTCTAGAACAAACACACTCACACAAATTCACACAACATGAACGATTAGATCCTCATACAAATCCGATGTCTGATTGACCCCTGATTGACCCCTGATTGACCCCTGATAATCCTTACGCCGTAGTGATGTCAGACCACAGCCAGCTCTCAGGGAATATCTTCCTCACAGTCACCTCTGTTTGAGTAGTAGCTGCTGGCCTGTTGCTCTCAATGTTGAAATTAGCCTGAGGTCTGGCAAAGTTTCCATTGGCATTACCATTTGAATTACCGTTGAAGCCGAAGCCAGCATTGGCATTACCATTGACATTGCCATTAGCGAATCCCTGATTTATATTTCCGTTTCTATTTCCGAATTTTGATTGCATGGGCTCTGCGAAATGAAGTCATAGACTTTAAACTCAAAGTTAAAATCAACAGAAGACACTCGGTAAGAACAGGTAAGAAACCAGCCTCGTTAATAAGACAATGAGTGTTTCCGAACCGTAGGATGTAGTCCCAGCATACCGGTTAGATAAATGTGGCTGGAGACTCAGTAAGCTAGCAGAGCAGACAGTCAATCCCGGAGTATCCCGTCTTTAATAAAATACGCCTTATAAAACAATCAAGCAAGCATGGGGCCCAGATAAATCTTACAGTGCTGTAGTGACCATAGCCAGCTCTCCGGGAATATCACAACTGTTGAAATTGGCCTGAGGTGTGTGGCAAAGGGAGAGTCACGAACTTCAAAGAAGAAATTAAGTCACAGATTTCATATCCAAATTCTTCTAATGTCTACATCCACAGTGACATAAACATTGAGTAGGCAAAAAAACAGTCAGTTGACTTTTGTTGAAGCGACAAGAGGAAGGTCACTGGAAAAGGTTCTACACAGGCCTAACACACAGAATCGATTATGTGCAGATTAAAAGACAAAGTATGATTGAGTAGCCATCTCTTCTGTCCTCAAGTGCAACATATCCAAGGTCTAGTCTTGGACAAATTTACCAAAGCAGTAGCAAACCAGAACCGTTTGTAAGTCATTGAGAAAATACAAGCAATCACCTCAAAATTTGACACAAAACACTCCGAAGTAGTATCAAGCTCAAGCTTGTTATATCAGAACAATCCACCACCAAAAATGTAAATTAAAATTAACTCAAGGTTGATTGCTTTGGAACTTATTAAAGGGAGAGGTCTGAATTTGACGAGTTAACCAAATGTACCAATGAAACTGATGGTATACATTTTTGATTAACATAAAGCTAAATCGAAGAGGGTTCTTTAACAGGAAATGGGATGTAGGAGAGCTCTACATGTGCGAGGGAGACTGATAGTGACGATGTTATACTGGTGAGTGATAGTGACGGTAGATGTAGACTGTTACTCTCACACTGGCTGAGGAGCAAACATCACATGATTATTATTATTTCACTTCTTACTCCGAGTTAGTGATGTCAGACCATAACCAGCTCTCTGGGAATTGTTTCCTCACAGTAACTTCTGAGTCGGCCGCTGCTGCTGCCGGGGCGGGTTTTGAGATTCCACCGATCTTCTTATTAAGCGATTTTATTGAAGCGCCCTCAGCTATAGCAAAGCCTCCTTTAGCCACAGGGAAGCGCCACATAGGAGGTTGAATGAAAGGCTCTACCAAATAAGTCCACGTACTGAATCAGTCTCAAATTTTTTTCACAAGTTTAACCAAAATTGACGGCTGAGACTTATCGGCGCTGTATGATTGGTGGCTGATGACAGTTTGTCGGTGATGATGATGATGATGATTTGATGGAGCAGCAGATGACATTGCTATTTGTGCGTGTGTGAGCAGCGCCTATCTGCTGTGCTTTTACACTATGAATTGCCTTTGAGTCAGTCAGCCATTTAGATCAGTTTAGCTTACTATCAACTTCATTTTGCTACACATTATTCTTATCATAAGTTGAGTTCCTATTACAGTGTCGGAACAGGCAGCTCTGGGTCAACAGTGCTGAGGAGTGAGTGGAAAGAAGTAGGAGTAGAGGGGCTTCAGTTTATTCCCATTTTAGGTTACTAAACGACACACACTGATAAGCTGAAGCTATCAAGCAAGAACACAAGAAGCAGCAAAGCTCACAACTGTCCCATATAAGCCAGTACTAAGAGTTGGCAATTAATATAGTTGCACACTGACCAACCGAGAAGCCCATACAATAAGCAACAAAGATCTAGCGGGCAGTTATATTAAGAACTTATGGTTTGCGAAAGTAATTAGAATTTGTGCATTATGCAATGAAGAAGATAGGCACGTTTAGTAGAGTTCAATTGCAAAAATAGACAATGGAAGAGGTTTGTGGATTGTGGTTTTACAGCCTCGAAACCTCTGACATTCTTTTCACACAGCAGGATGTGGGAGTTTGGGATAGGAGAGACACATTGAGAGATATAAGAGGGAATGAGTAAGTGTATGTTAATGTGTAAAGTTATCTCCTCAATCCTTTACACAATAATAAAATGACCTGTTTTGACTGAGCCAATCAGAATCTTGCGCTCAATTTACAAAAATCTATGGTAGGAGATAACTTCACCATTACTTAACACTGACAGGATTGAGGAGCCCATTGAAGCCATTGTCAGCACCGATCAGCCTCAGCATTATCATAAAGTATCCCACAATGCAATTTTCTCTGAAGTACACATTGAAATTAATTTTAACACAGATTTTTTTTTTATAACTTGCTAGAATATTGCATTGTGGGAGTTTTGTTAGATACAAGTACATGTATGCAGTCAATGCTTTTGAACAACAAAGGTAAACATGTGACTTCTACTTTTTTCGAGGTTTCAGATGTGCAACTGTAGAATAGGGACTAGGAAAGTAACAAGCTAACCAATCTCTTTCAAAACTGAACAAATATTTTTAGTATAGTGTTGTAGGACTTCAGACGAAGTAATAAGCAAAATTAAGATGACACAGAGCTTTAGTAGGAGACATACCTCGGTGCTTGTATACAAGAGCATTAGTTAGAGCCACGAGACCGGAGTTATCCAGTATAGTCTTAGTATCAGTACCACTGACACTGTATGGATACCACCATCCTCGGAAAAATCCTGGTGAGGAACTGCTGCTGGATTTCACTGTATCATAACTTTGTAGCTCTGACATCACCTATAATACATATAAGGGTTAGACTTACTGAAGCGTGACACTAAACACACGCGGTGAGATGCTGTACATATAGCCTAGGTTGCAATTTACAATTCACAATGATAAATCAGAATATCATCCCTACCACATAACCCTTCAGTGAATGGGGCCTTCAAACATGACGGTCATGAGGAACACTAGATAATAGAGTTGAAGATTGGTCAAATGGGGAATGGTAAAAAACACTCCCCACAATGTCTCAGAGTGTTGTAATGTCCGGCTGGGACTTTAACTTACATCAGCCTGAGTGATGTCATTTCCTGTACCGAGTAGAAGTACACTCTGATCGACAGCGAGCAGACCGACTAGTGAATCAGCGGCAGCAGTAACCTGTACATTAACAGACTGTCCAGGCTGGGCTCTCGCCTTACTGTATGTGATGGATACCTACAAATTATAATAGTACTAGATAACAGTACTAGATAAAAGTCTCAACAGTTGTACACTTACCTACAGAACCTAAACACCCATAATACAAAATAAAGTATAATGTTTTCTATTTTGCAAGGATAACAAGGATAAAAAGGATGTTTCAGAAAATAAAGTTAACAAGAGCTGCAGTGTAATCAGTGATTTCTCCCGGTTACGGTGAGATGGTAAGACTGATGATGTCTTTCTTATATACATACGATTCTATTCTAACTGCACATTTTATGTAACAGGGTAGTCTCAATTTTTATCCATGCAATAAATAACTCTGTAATCACCCTGTTGTTATCTAGAGCTCCTTCCACATTAAAGTTCAGACTGTCAGCTACTAATTCTTTTGTGGAATCCTGAACCACATAATAAGCTACAATCCTGGCTGAAGGGGCCATCGCTACAGTCACTGGTACACTGAAAGTAGCAAACAATACAGGCATTATTATCACTGTCAGTTAACTGTGAATGTGGCTATGATGGGAGATTACTGTTATTTATATGGTAGAACGCTCAGGAAGTGATTATTCAAATGCGGTCCAAGAGTGATCATGAAATATACTACTGCAAGGATCCCATTCAATTGGGAGTCATTCCTTAGCCTTTAGAGAAAATAGGTATAAAAGAAGTTTACTTTGCATATAAGATAAGATAGCAGTTTATTGGTAAATCCGTCAAAGACAGTTTACAAAGAAAAGGCTCTGCGATTGTAATGGCATATCATTTAAAACTTTGATACTTCGAAACCTTTTTTTGGAGATTCCGTTTGATGGCTTAGAGCCTTAAACACGCAACATTGCATTGCAGTGTTCTTCCGTAGAAATTGTGTTCCTATGATAAGTCACATATGCCAAAGTATTGTTATACAAGGTGGCGTCCCCACCCTACCTGGTGTCCCCACCCCCCCCCCCCATTCAACTCAGTCAGTCACATACAGTATAATTACCTGAATGTTGATCTGCTGTTTACACTGACGCTGCCTGATTTAACGAGGGATCCTCTGGACCAGATCTGATAGTCTACACTCTGTCCTGGTTTAGTAGAAGCCATTCTAAAGTTGGCTGTATCTCCGGCCTGCAAACATACAATATGTATAGACATGTAATAAATAAGATACTAACAAACACTACAGGTTGAGCTTATCATTCATGGCTCTCACCCACCACATATATACTTATATCAATTAACAGCACATGTATATACAGGTGATACATATCACATTACACGCTGTATAGATAGATCATAGAGCGCATACACTGCATATATACAGCACATATATAAAGCGCATTTACAGTACATATACACAGCGCATATACACATCGCATTTACACAGCGCATTTACACAGCGCGTATACAGTACATATATACAGCGCATATACACAGCACATTTATACAGTGCATATACACAGTGCATATATTCAGCGTATATACGTCGCAGATATATACACAATGCATGTACACAGCTTATATACGTCACAAATATACACAGGGTATTCACACTTCATTTATACCCCTTATGCGCAGCGCATATACACATATAGAATTATGCACTCAGCAAGTAAGTAACCACATGTGACCAGTGACTGAGATCTAACCTTGAGATCAGTAGACAGAAGTACTTACCTTTAGATCAGTAGATAGAAGTACTAACCTGTAGATCAGTAGATAGAAGTACTAGCTGTACAAAGCTGTTACTCGGTGATTTAGTCTCCTTCACAGTCTTAGTAGTCTGCACAGTATTCTTATTGTCATATTTAGCCTTAAAATAACGAATCATATACTATGTCACAGAGATGTCACAGAGATGCAACTGAAGAAGTGACCAATCAACAAGCGTATCACAAACAGATATCAGAACTGAGTAAGCTTGATATGTCAGGTTAGTGTAATACCTAACGATGCCACAAACAGCGCTACATTGGAGATGTCTTATGAGCCTTATGTAGCCAAAGATTAACATCAGTCACAATAAAGTAGAGTGTATATTAGGGTCGGAATAAAGCTCTCCCTTGTTACAAAGGGACTCACTTTGATGATATAAGAATTCTGAATCATGAACAAGTACTCAAATATAAGTTTCATATAAGGTATCCCCCTGTGGCAGACGGAGACAGACACGTTATGAGAGGGTAACTCACAGATAATGTGATGCTTGTCGTATCTGCTGGTACATCTATAGAGAATTGAGTAAGTCCATTCTCAGGGAATGTTATGTCTTTGTTAACATACTCTGTGGTGGTCCTTGGACTAAAGTTGAAGTTACCGTTGAAGAAACCGCTGGAGCCACAATTACAATTTCTATTTCCATTACTATTCTGGATGATATTCTTATTACCACTACAAACGCTATCACAATATGGGTCGCGAGTAGTTGTAACTGTCTCCACTAAAATTAACAAGATATACAAACTGAACATATGAATGAGTGACTATATCTAGCATCAGCAGACAAACAATGCTGTGAACAGCAGCAGCGGTTATTTACCCTCAGACCAGACTCTAATATGTGTTTTATAAAACAGTTTGCTTCCAGTTCAGGTCCCGTCATCAGGTTCTGTTTGAAATCTTTAAGTCTGGTCCAAAACTAACTAAACTACCTAACTAAACACTTAACTGGTGTTTACAAAAAAAAAGATTCCCGATTTCAGAAAAATACTGAGTAGTTAAGTCACAGCATTTCGGTCAATATCCAAATCAAGTGAACAGTAACAAGCCTAAAGGTATATATAACCCTGCCTACATAACAGGCTCACTCAATACTCTGCATGTCTTAAACAAGTTGATAAACTTACCATTCTTTGTGTAACCGATTCTTATATTAGCATGCTTAGGGTTAACGATCACTCCTCCATCAACTTGGCTCAACTTGAGCTGTAAAACAAGGTAATAGATCTGTATAAATTCTTATAAACTTAGAAAAATACATTGAATATGCCTATAATATATGTACAAGCTCTAACGTAGAAACAGAAATAATATATTACCATAACTTTTTAGAAAAATGGAGCTTGAAGTTTGTTTATTGCCTAATTCTAATATCCATCCTGTAATAGGTTGATAGCATTGAAGTACCAAACTATCCTGTAGGGCTATAGGGTTCGAAAATTAGTTTATTACAGTAGATATTATATGGAGTATAATGAGTACATACGAATCCAGTGTACATAAGTCCAGGTTTGAAGCTACTGGGAGAAGACTCTAAGAACTCGAGCTTTTCAGCAGCACTGTGAACTTGGATGGTTATCTCCCCTGATCTGGTTATACCTGTGAATAAATAATTATATAAAACATGGTAAGGATAAGCTACATCGCAAAACAAACTGTACATGGATAATCTTAACTCTCGCTTAGATGAAGTTAGCAATATAGGCCTAGCAGTCATCAAGTACATCAACTCTCAATCGCCCAGAACTGCGGTCACTAAAATTGATCTCTGTAAGTAAGGCGAAGGTCATCGGATAAAATCCTTCAGAAAATGGCTAAGTTTATTTTGGCAAAACATGAGTCAAAATTTGATAACTAGGAAAGGCTACTGTTTTAAAGCATTCAGCGTTTCCAGATTCAATCCAATTATGATTAGCAAATAAACAAATTGATTTCTTACCTGTTAGAGTCTCGGTGACATTGGCCTCAATCTTGATCTTGTTACCGTTCTGTAGCCCATTAGAGTTGTAAGAGATTCTCTTAAGTTGATCCAAGGTTAAAGTGATCTCAACTCTCCCATCATTCAACTGTTGAAGAGCAAATATCAGGTTAATTATAGTAAGTGAGAACCAAGAGTAAGCTTGCTGTACACAATAATACAGGAGTTGTCTACACAAGTGAGGTGGGTGGGCAACTCCTTTTATATCAGATTGAGGGTAGGATAATATATCGACTGATATATAATGTCATATTTATTGTCACAACAATCTATCTAAAGATGATAATAAACTGTGTTTTTCAGGCAAAATCAGTAGTTTTTGTGTCATATTTACTGTTTAGTAAGTGTTTGTGGAACTGTAAGGGGTTAAATAGACCCCCCCCCCCACACACTGTACTGTACATATCATGTAGGCTTTTGCGTTAACAGTGTATAACTTACAGTGAGACTTTTGATTTCGATAGTTCTTGGCTCGATACTCTTACGAGCCACTCTGTCATAGCCCCAGTATGTCACGCTTGGGTTAGAGATTGTAGCTATTGCAGTCCCATCGACTCCCTTACCAAAGGTATATCTGAATAAAAAAATATCAACACAAGTTAATGGGGTGTGAAAATCACATCCCATCCATGACAAATATACAATCGATGAGCATCTACATGACATCCACATGACATTGTAAATTCTTATAAAAATTGGATTTCCAGGTCAATCGTTTAAAGACGAGTATCAGTAGCAAACTTTTATGAGTTTTCAGCGCTTATATTCTTCTTTCTACACACATACACAAACCTTCAACCGTGTAAACACAACAACAACAACAACAACAACATATAAGCAGTTTAATACAAGTCAGTCATACTCACTTAGACTCAATAGAGGCTTTAATCTGTGAATCGCTGGTCAGTATAAAGCTTGGTCCATCTACTGTAACCTCAAATTTGGGTAAGACGTACTTCTCGATAGTAAACTTCTTATCCTTCGACTCTCCCTAAAGAAAAGAAAACATACGATGAACTTCCTAAAGCACACACCATCACAAATTCAATGAAAATGATATTATTGCTTTTCTGGATATACAGTTTCTATGCCTCCCACTGCTCGTTGGGTATTACATAAAAGCCATCTGATCTGATATTTACACATGGGAGTATCGTTTTGCACGGTGTGGAGGTGCTCGCCCGCCCACTTGCCAGCAGCCACAACTCCAAATGTTGATGAAAAGTGTGATAATGTTATAAGATCTTACAGATTGAGCAGTAGCTTTAATAGACCAGTCTCCTACTTACAGATTGAGCAGTAGCTTTAATAGACCAGTTTTCTACTTACAGATTGGGCCGTAGCTTTAATAGACCAGTTTCCTACCTACAGATTGAGCAGTAGCTTTAATAGCCCAGTTTCCTACTTACAGACTGAGCAGTAGCTTTAATAGACCAGTCTCCTAGTACAGGCTGATCGGATAACTCCAGTAGTTGAGTAGTGACTCCATGATCCAGAGTTAATCCCTTCCACTGCTTTATCTTATTACCCTGTGCATCCTACCAATCATAACCACACAGTATAAGTTATAAAGTTTGTAAGCTGAGAGTTCTGGATGGACTCTTGAGATGATGATTCTGATGTCTCTTTGGAGTCGTCTGCCTATACATGAGTGTCAAAATTCCCAACTTTATCAAGAAAAAGACAACAAAGCATTATTGTTGCTTTATTTGTTTGATAGGAGGGGGGGATAATAGTGGTGTTGCTTAGATTAAGTGTTTCCAACAATTTACTCCACTTGAAAGTCAACATGGCCGTTATTAAATCAATTCCCACTAATCACTGACTCATGTGCTAAACAAAAAAAGCCCTCTACTATAAGAAGAGCAAACCATATAAAAAGTGACTCAAACACAAACAAGGAAATGTTTAATCTTCTTTATTAGCTGTAAAAATAAAACCGCTGAATGTTTTGATTTTTACTCTGTTGATTTGAAATTTGAGGCTTGATGAGTGAGTCATGGTAGCATGGGCGGGCTGTCCGGGTTGGGTGGGTGTCCCCCCCCCCCCTACCCAAGACAGCCAGCCCATGCTAGAGTAACAGAGTAATCATCCGATTTCACATCCAAATCAGCTTTAATTTTGATATTGCACAGATCTCATCAAATATGGTAAGCCTGTTTTACTAAGTATCATGAAATCAATGGGTACACACAACACACTACACACAACAGCTAGGAGGATATGTAAGTGAAGTCTGGCAATGTCTACATCTCTCTAATTTCATACCTTGATTTCCACATCACATTGACCAGTATATGGCATCATCTGAGGGTCCACTATCACCACTCTGAAGTTAACTAAAATATACGATAATAGTTAGTGAGATGATATCAGGGATGGATGAATAAACAACCACTAAGATAACACTGGTATGGAGACAGCATTAGGGACATAACAGGAGGCCTTTTTTCCCATTTAAATCTCTAATATCACCTAACATATGTCCAAGGAGTGGTTGCATATCTAGGTATATATCGCTCCAAACGTTGTGCAGCAGACGCCGCTCCCTAGCAGCAGAGAGTAATAAAGTGAATCTCACTGAATTTGTTTGTTCGTTTGTAAACATTTACATAGATAAGACTATCGATGAGAGCTAATTATCAGTGATCTCGGCCCTCTACAAGGTATCTAGGATCGAGTCCGCACACAAACACACAAATCAAACATTACAGCATACCAATAACTCGACATCAATCAGCATCAATAACGGTAAACGGTGACTCTTATCTCAAATCTGAAGAGCTTTCTAATCTGGGCAGATTATTTAATTCTTAATGAAAGTGGCCAGGTACCTCAAAGGTATACAACAAACATCAGCACTGCACGACCCGGGGCACGTACTCAGCACAAAATATGTGTCGGCCTGGTCGGGAGTAATGTAAGCCATCTAGAAATATGAGTCCATGTTTTCTGTCCCTATCTTTTTACCACTCAAGGTTATGTCAAGACATATCTGTAAATCCCACTTAATGAGAATTTGCTGCTAGCTGATTTCTGCTTCGGTTAGGCGGCCGTTAGCCGGTAATGACTACTAATAGCTTACAGTAGAGCGTGTGGAAAATGCAGGGATATTTGGCTTAATATAAGGAAAGGACTGACTTGCCATACAATAATAAACCAATAGGTCCATATTTCACAATTTAAACTGTATGGTCTACATGGTGACACAGTAACACGGTGGTTAATTTTGAATATGGTGAAAATTTCATTTTGATATAATCATTTGTTTTTTTGTTGTTGCTTCATCTATACTTGGTTAAAAATTGTCGTAGATAAACACTCACCAACTTGAGATGGTTTATACAAGGCTTTATCAGTCTGTATGAATATAGACAGAGTCTTCACCTGCACAGTAACATCAGCAGAGCTTGTATGAGTTATGGCCCCTGTCACTGATACCTCTATTTTAGCTGTACCAGCAGTAAGGGTAGACGGTACTGTCAGAGATTCCATCACCATTTGACCTTCAGAATAAGGAGGGACAACTCATAACGCATTATTATTCACTAGCTAAACCATTTAAAGACTATAACTCCGTATGTACATCATATATTGTGGTATGTACAAATTTTTGTTTGCATTCTTCGACATTCGTCGTTGCTTTTCCCCGATGTGCAAAAATTACTAAAATAAAAATTAAATCAAGTATATATGTAACAAAGCTGGCCGTATTCCCTTATTGCACCACTCACTGTGATACATTCACCAACTACAAAATAACTCAAAATGAAAAGTTAGTGTAGAAAAATAAATATATTAAAACCTTACCGCCAGAGTATCTCTTTGTGGAGGCAGATTTAACAGCATTATTCTGTTTTATAGTGGTAGTTATGTCCACATTACCAGTTACATATCTCAGATTATACTGAAGTTTAGCATCAAGTCCAGGTCTGATGGTCTTCGGAGCCAGTACTACGTATGTATTATCAGCTGAACAGCTGGTGTAGACTGCAACAAGCAGCAACACCGCAATCCGCAGATATCCTAACAAAAAATATAAAGTACAACTTGCAGTAGATGTTCGCACACATTTTGTAAGACTTTCATGTCTTCATATATACATGTACATGCATTTGTACTATGGTAGGGTAATACTGCAGAATTTCTATCATCTTCATTTTCATAAAACAGCATTATAATAAGATGGATAATTATTTGAGGTCAAAAATTTAAATTGGCACTAGAGCAAACTCACCCATGATGTAGAATATCGGATGATAAAGTGTCTGTCACTTTCCAAACATGTGCTTTATATACTCATGGTGATGGTAGAAGTAAACATCCTTATCACTAAATGATTACGAAATATCGCTGTGCAGGATATTGGGTCATGTTAGCTTGACACTGTTTGCGAGGAGACACAGGGTCGGACAGATTAGGAACATATGTGACATGTCAACAATGATTTAGATGATACATCAAAAATAAAGCTACAAGGAAAGGACAATCATCATTAAACCACAACATAAGGATATGTTTGATTGATATAAGTATCAGCTGTCATGTCATCTAGAATTTGTTCCTCCATTAATTCGGTGTAATCATATAGAGCTGCATCAATATACGAATTTATAAGATGGGGGGAGATAACAGATATCACCTGTTGTCTCCCATGACGTTAGTTCTGTAGAATAAGTATAACTAACCCAACAGTTGGTCCATTGAGTACATTCAGACTGAACAAACGACATCCTCTGAACCAGGGCTATAACCCGGCACAGCAAACAGAGAAGCTCTAGAAAAGTAAGTTTTTTTACGACAAATTTGATCTGTCATTTATACAATTAATAATTTATCATTAGTTGACATGCGTTTTTTTTCGGCTCCTTATTGGTCAATTTGTAAGCAGGTTGACGAGGAAATGGTTTAAGGATACAAGATGATATACCAAGTGGTACAGATTACATAGAGTCCTTACCAATAATCCATCATCTATTACAGACACATTATGATGAAGCTGATTATAGTCGCCATCTGTTTGATGGCTGTACAAGGAAATCAAGAGTTATCTTCCCTCAGCGGAGAGCTACTCGAATGGGCACAATCCCTCAAAGGGAGCGACAAGGTGAACATATAGAATATGTTTAAGAGTCACACTTCTTTATGCCAATGTAACTGATGCCAATAGACACACCAGATTATAAATCGAGGTAGAAGCAATAAGCACACTATGCTGATCCAACGCCAGTAGACAAGAATACATAAATAATTGTCTTCAAAGTTCAGGTTTCATATTAATGATGGTGTTTGTATTTTCTATTTGAGGTTGAGGATGTACAAGGGGTTGTGGATGCTATCATCAATAGTCTAGTAGAAGCTGGTGACAATGCGACACTCACCGAGTTTATTGAAGCTATGGAGGACAGCAGAGCGGGCGTGGATAAAAGAGAACAAACTCTTAATGCCGGCAAACAGTAAGTCCAGATTGTATCAGGGGGAGATGATTATACAACATACGGTATTTGATTTTCATACCAAAAGACGAGCTGAGCCGCTCTTAATGTTTGGCTGCAAAACATTGATTGTGACTCTAATCCAATTGACAGGTCTGTTCGATTCAAATCGTCCTCGTTTCAAGTTACTCCCCTGGAGTTGGTGCCGGCAGCTTACAATTATATTAGGCGAAACCTGAAATACAGGCCTGTCTCATGGCATCAGATAATTAAATAATCACTAGAGACAAAGGTTGAATACACTCAGAGTTATGATATAGTAACTACAATAGGGAATATCAGCAGCCTGGGAACACAGCTATGAGTTTTCACGCCAGTTTCGTAAGACATGGCTGTGAGTTCACCACATGTGAAGTAAATGAGCAAAGTTGGATGATGATGTAACATTATTCTTCCAGATCATACCTATGACGACAGACGTTGCATGTTGAGAGTTCCCACTTTGAACGATTCTATTTTTAGTTTATGTCAAAATCATTTTGATAAAATTTTGTCAGATCTGTCACATCCACTTCATTCAAGAATTACAATGAATGATTGTAAATTTATCCTTACGAGCATCCACTAAACTCCGTCCAGATAAAGCCCGCACTCAAAAAACAAACAGCTTTTTTCAATTTTTCATGAGATTTTCTAACAGAAATATTTATATATAATAGAGAACACAACTTGTATTTTTTAATAGACCATCCAATTCTATCTACATGTTTTGCGCGAGTGATACTGTGATGTTAGATATTATTATTATCTCAGAGGTCACTGCTGTCTGGGAGGTAAGCTAGAAGTGACTTACCATGATAAGGATATCACAGTACCATCCTACCACAGCACACAGAACGATAAAAACTACGGCTCTAAATCATGTGGTACCTTCGGCTGGAACAGATGTGCTACAGAAACAATCACCAATACCAAGTAAGAGACTTCCTAAGGATGGTGACAATTAAATAATCCTTGTTGAATTCTAGATTGCACTACCAGATAATAAGGAGCCAAGCCAACTTGTCATGTATGGTCATCGTAGGTCTCAGAAGAATTTCATAATAAAAACAAATAAGTTTTAAATCAATTAAGTAATTTGAGCTTTGTGTATAACAAAATTCTGTTACTTACAGCTTACTTGCTTACAGGCTATTGAAATTACTGTCTTATTTCTTTGAAAATCCATTGAGTCAATTTTCAAGTTTCCTAGTAATGTCCAGAATATGATATCATGTTATAAAAGGTAATTTCAACAGGTGACAATAAATTGAGGTATGCGTTTGCATAACGATGAGCTTTTTGTCACCAGCGGACTGATCCTAAGTGTGAGGAGAACCAAGCAGGATGTTGTGACCCAACGTCACTGAATCTTTTTAATCTTAACAAAGGTTCATAAGTACCTACAAAACTTGGTATGCCTGTCTTACCAAGCTTTGTGGTTGGGGGAGGAGAGATGAATGTAACTTGTTAACACTTGATCTGCACTGTCATGAAAAGAGTTTTCCCCCAAAACTCTTGTCTTTGTTTACTTTCCCATTGAAAAATATTTGATATTTAGTGATGGGCAAGAGGAAAGAAACATGTCACAACAGGCTAGTATGGTGTATCTCTGTCATGCCCTGAAATCAAAGCTTACTAGTCTCCTGGTACGAAACGTAATGTAGAAAACCAACACCCATAACCATCACTAGGCCCTACATCAACTCGGCCCTACACCAACTTGGCCCTAAACCAATTCCGCCCTATACCAACTCGGCCCTACACCAACTTAGCCCTACACCAACTCAGCCCTACACCAACTCGGCCCTATACCAACTCGGTCCTACACCAACTTGGCATTACATCAACTCCGGACTCGCCTGGGCAGGCAAAACCTCTTAAATTTATAAGAAACACTATAGAACCTGGGAATGATCTGTGTTGTTGTTGAATGCCTGTGATTGATATGTGGTGTTGCTGACTGCCTGTTAATGACATGTTGTGTTGCTGTCTGCAGGGTTTACTACGAGAGTAAGAAGGTTACCGTGAAGGTACCAGTATGGACATGTGGAGTAGAGAACGCTGTCTGCTGTCACGGCTATGTAACCATCACTAAAATACCCGGAGGTCTCGCTGAAGTAGGAGAGAATAACTGTGTCGGTAAGAGCTAAGTTAGGTACACGTGCACTGGTTTGTAGAATTGAGAAATAAAGCTAACATCTGGGTCATAAACAAAGTTACAGTCAAGGAACAGAGGCAAGATAATAGACGACTATTGTCTTACTAAAAGTAGCGTTGAGTTGGTACATGATAAATTGGACCATTTACCTGTCCTTGGCAAAATAATTTGTCTCTAAGTCTAGTACTCTTGTCTGAAGTGTAATCAGTGGTGTTGGGGAGCCCCAACGGTCACCAACGACGTTGGGATAAGAGTTTTTGGTGTTGGAGTAGGCCCAACGCTCCATCATCAGCGTCGGGTGGGCTAAACTGCACTGAATATCCATTCTGATACATTTTTCTTCTCTTTTATTTGGGAGTTGTCAGGGACCGTTACAAGGGACGTTTTATTTAAGTCTCCTCTTCCAAAGATTTTAGACCAAAGATCTTTTAGTTTGAACATACTTCCTGAAATTATTACTACCCACCCACAAGATTGATCTGTTGTGTTTTCATTTGGATTTCGGCCAGGTCAGTCAAAGGTCATAGCCTAAAATTCACATATGTACAGTTTTTTGATGGGGAGAGTGCACATTTGACTCTATTCTATGAAAATAATCCTATATTCTTGCTACAGCAAAATCACAAGCTCAGTGGTTTTCCCATCAGTGTCCATGCTTTTCCTACCTACCTTCCTATTATTTCAATGGAATAACAACAACCTATTCTGAATTTTAATTCTCCAAGACTAAGAGGTATGTTAATTCTAATAAATTCTACAGTGATGTACTCCTGACCAATAGATTGAGCTTGTTTGGTGGGTAGATAGAGGAAACAGTTAGAGTTTCATTCTCAGTCTCATTCTTCTTTCTCTCTCATTCACCCACCCTGTGCCCTGTTCAATTCAGGTTAATAGACTGGACCCACTCATTCACCACCATCATCATCATACTTGTGTTCTAACTGGTTGTCTCTGTGAGTGATGTTATTGGAAATTTGCAGGCACACTATGCCTAGTAGGTGTTTGTAATTAAGGAATGAATAAGAGTTGGTTATTCAAAAAAATGTTCATTTTAAGTAGGTTATCTTAGTGGGATGGGACTGGAAATTCCAGCAGGGCAAATTTTAACGACTTCAATCTTCCATAGCAAAACAGTCAAAGCAAGATTATCACATGTATAAATGATTACATTATCTCAATGTGAGATGGATAGATTTGCTCCCTTATGTGAAAAATTTTCCATTGCGGGAGGGCGCTCAGCCGCCCCTCCCGCACCCACCCTGGCCTCAGGCCGTTGGCCTGACAGGGTTGGGGTAAGAAATATTTCCTCTCAACACCACTGAGTGTAATACTTTTTTTTGTATCTATTGCAGAGTCTAAGAAGGCCTTGTTCACAATAATCCAGCTTCAGTTATTTGAGAAGGTCAGCGAAGGAAAGGTTATACTCAGCGCTAATCAGATGGATAAGATTCTAAACGCTGTCGCCACATTCTTCACATCCAACGGTGTGCAGGCGGGGGAGGAACAGCCATAGAGCATACAATTATATCTGTATATGTAAATCCTCATAGGTAGTCTCTACTATGGGTTACACCTCAATATCAGAACCAAATAAAACCTTAATGAATACATTATATGGTATCAATTCAGCAAACTTGCGGTGACTAAGATACATAGATCAAAAAGTAGTGAACAAAGAAATCCCTCAAACATTAGCTACAGACCTGGTGGTGAATCTGTTGAATACATATAATATCTACTGACTGTTTTGTTGCTACAATTACATGCATGTATTAGCGAAGTATTCATGTGAAAACCATGGAAAATTTCTCAGTCAGACAACATCTGACAAGGTAGTTACAAAAATTAGAGGAGCTTATTAGCAGCTGAAATCCTCAGTCTCAAAGTGTGAATATAAGAACTGAGGCTAATATCATCAGCCACAGAAGTAAAAAAAGGGGTTATTATAAAACCTGTCCTACGTGTGTAAACTAAAACCTACATAGTGTCCGTCGCTCTAAAGCTGTCAGGTCACTAAAATAAACCTCTAACTAAAAGTTTATTTACAAAGAATGTGGCGCTAACAAAGTGACAAACGCATCATAGGCGGAGAGTCCTGATAACAATAGAACTAAAACACATTACAAAGAGTTAGAAATAAATAGCCAAGTACTGGTGTATGATAGATAATAAGACACCTAAATACATTGTATCGTAATTACAGCAATAAGAGCAGATATATGTACACCAAAATCAAGCAGCAACAGCTTGAAGGAATGGATTGTAGTTGTGACAATGATGAACTAGTAACGTTACGTTACTATCTAGTAAAATAACTTACTAGTAACATTGCGTTATACTAATAACACAACGTAACTAGTAACATATGGCTAGTTGTATGAATGTATAGTTACTTGTTGGCAGTCTGTAATGGATGAACAATTTATCTTCTCATCATATAATCCAGTCTTACTTTAACATCTGTTATTTACTGATGGCCTGATACACAGCGCTCATATCCTGGCTCGATAAGCCCATAGACTTGCCTCTTTTATACAACTGTAAATATCAGGCAAATGTAATACATGCGATACTGTCAAAACCTTGGAAGGTGAGTTATGAGTAAAATCATGGGCACCAGGCATGTAGTAGAAAATTTTGATTTCAAAGTAACTGCGTTACTTCATATTAATCAGACAGCGTTATAAGGAGTTATCTATTTAATAGTGATGGTGGGCAAACTCCCATATATAGTTTGCTCTGCCTAATTCACTTATATAATATCTACCTCATTAGCTGACGCTGCCACATGAAGAGGCTGGCCGTGTGTATCTCCGCTGTCTATAGCTAACCTCATATCCTTCTGTATATTATGTAGTGAGATATTTGAGGCTGTAAATTTCTTTGACAATATAGCTAAAATAATACAGATATAATATAATATGGACAATAATTTGTTGGTCTTTGCTGGATATTGTTTCGTCACAAGCAAACAATCAAAAAACTTTCCGTCATACTCTATCAGGTATGATCTTGCTGTCTCCTATGGTACAGCCCCAAAATGCAACCAAAATTTAAAGAGCAACCAAGGTTTCAAACACCTTCTCATTGATGGCCATTGATTAAAAGCAGATTGCACCTTCTGCATGGGGAAAAAGACAAAATATAATTCGGATGATTATTCAGCCAGAATTCTTGTGAAACATTTCTTCCATCAGGTACTCAAACTCAGCTAAAAGAGAATACCACATAGCAGTTTCCTGTTCCTGTTATTATTTAGCCTGTGCTCTATAATTATTACAGCAAAGTCTTGGAACCTCCCCTAAACTGAAGTGTTACCCAGCTTAGAGTCAGCAACTACTTTGAGTTTTGCATCGCGTAATGCACAAAGCTGATGCTGCCCAGCACATTATTTCCTACCCATTAATGCATTGCTGCGTAACCTTGGTTGCCCTTTAAGGACAGCAATATATTTGACAACAGTCAGAAATATATTTAATTCACCGGAATTATAACGAAAATTGTAGGTTCTAAATATTGTGGCCAATAAACAGTTTTCTGAGCTCTGATTTAGGCCACAATTTTGAGTTGTCCTCTCTCCAGTTTGGTACTTTTAACCCACGCCGCATAGGAAAAACGTGCTGAAAAGAGGGTTATCTTGAAAACTGCTTATAATAGGATAAAAACTATTTTTGATTCAGAATCTGCAACATTGAAAACTCATATGGACATAGTTTGGGAAATAATTTTAGTATTTGGATAGTCAATTATCGCATTTTCCGCCTGTTTTGCGGACAATTTGGCAGAATCTTTCAAGAGTTTTGTCACTAAAATGAGGATTTATCAACATTCAAGCCTCCAAAGATTTGGAAACCCTGTCTCACAGGGTTTTCAATGGTGCAGACTCTAAATCAAAAATCATTTTTATCCTTACAGAAGCGGTTTTCAATATGGCCCTCTTTCAGCAGGTTTTTCCTATGCGGCGTGGGTTAAAAGTACCAAACTGGAGAGAGGACAACTCCGAATCGGGGCATAAATAAGAGCCCAGAAAACTGTCTATATAATGTGATAGGCTTGCCTGAGACTTTCTATTGTCTCCCAAATACAAGGATGTTCAAAACAGCTTATTAGCAGCATAGCTCTGTCGCTTTGTTAGATAATGATAACGACGATAGACATACCTTGGCATGTTTTGTTGATGAGCTCACTCCCACAGGCACTATGAGAGAGAGCGTTAGCCAGTGTACTCTGATTAACACCGATCCTCTCAGCTAACGCCATACCCTCAGATACGGCCGCTGTAACAGAACCTGAGATCATGTGTAAGGCCAACTTCATCTGTGTCGCCATACCTGCTGTGTTACCTAAAATACCAGACAAGGCTTATATACAAAAACCGTCCATCAGGCCTCAATGTTCAACATCAAACTGTAACCAACTTTTATATTCAAAGATCAGTCAACCCAAAGTATATTTAGTTGTAATACTTTGTTTTCATTTTTTATGATCACTACAGTTTGCCACATCCAAGGGGCTTTTATTTTTAGAAGCTTGCACCTCTTTCTATCTGTTAACATCTCTGGAGGGAGAATAATAAATTTAACAAACAAGCAAAACAAACAACTATCAGATAAATCCCAACTCATATTATCCCTTAGTGATTTCCTGATACAGTATACTTTTCTTAATTCAGACTTTATAAATGAACTCCTGTTTATTCAAGCACAGGTTATTGGTACCCAACTAGGCCAGGTTTAATCAAATTGCATGCATTCCGAGTTGCTCACCTCCACTGGGACAAACTCCCTGGTGGAAACTCCCTGTTCCCACCTATCAGCCAAATCTCAAAGAGTTTTCATGGCATTAAACTCAGAAAAATTTGCCTGCCCTCAGCGGTTTAGGGTTAAGTGAAGTACCCTGTATTTCATACAAAAGTATAATTTATAGTAAGCTTAATTCCTCTTGTAAAACTTTAATTCGTATCTATGAGTTTATCCTGTAGGCTAGCTGTTGAGCACACTGCTCGTATCGTACTTTAGGATGTGTGACTGGTGACATACATACCGAGGTAATAACATTTAGAGCTGAGAGCTTGAAGGCACGACGTCGCTGATTCGTATAACTTTTGATTCCCGGCAGCCATGATTAACAGTGAGCCATCTGCAGCCTGAGATCTCGTACCTGATAGAGGGGCCTCTAGGTACATCCCGCCCTGGCGGTGAATTTGCTAAAAAAGAACACAAAGTCTCATGTGTACAAAACTTCAATCAGACTTATAACCTGTTCACAATACTAGTTTTCTGTCCAATCATATAATGCATCAGTAAAATAATATGGAAGAAAAATGGTAGCGATTCTGAGGAAATGATGCTGTTGGGTCTATCAGTACCATAGAAAATGATCGGTACTTTGAAGTATGTTTAGCACCAAAAATCATAGAAACTGATAAAATCTTCAGAGTTTGAGACAAAACCTTATACGAAGAATATGCAGGATTAATCCTAGTGGCTGGTTTTGTGGCTCCAGTGATCAGCAAATGAGAATCATTCAAACAATCTCAAACATTGCACACCTTAGCAGGCTCAAATTCCTCAGTTCTACCGTTTATCTGTCCATATATATATATATATATACTTAACAAATAAGAGCATCATCTCAGATACTCACCTCATCTGCATCGTTTAGAGTCTCGCCATCCATAGTAGAGAAATCGATGAAGCCTTTACCGGCCTGCATGGCTTCTAATACTCCATATTTACAAAATAGCACCTACAATGAAATCAATCGAAGCACAACGTAACTACGAGAGGATGAAATCGGTATCGGAGGATAGAACAGGGATAGAAATATTTTGACAGCATTGAGCAATTAGGGCTTCCAGGCAGTTTTCTTTTATTGAACTATTTTCTTCTTCAATTCGGGTTCATTTTGTTGTTTTTAGTTGGAATTGGAGAGGCTGCTGAATCCCAATTTGAAGCAACCCAAACAGGTTGTTACATCGGAAACCTTCCAACGTTACCACTTTGACAAGAGTCTTATTGAGATGGAGAACCTCCCCATCAATGATGGAAGCCACAATAGACAGTTTGCTGAGCTCTACTTTAAAGCTCTATTTGGAGTTGTCCTCCCTCCAGCTTAGTACTTTTAACCCAAGCCGCATAGGAAAAAAGAACTGAAAAGAGGGTTATCTTAAAAACCGCTTATAATAGGATGAAAATGAATTTTGCTTAAGAATCTGCACAATAGAAAACTCCTAGGGACATAGTTTGGGAAAAAACTTTGGAGTTTGTATAGTCATTTATATCAATTTCTGCCTGTTTAGCGGACAAGTTTCTTAGCATTTTTCATGAATCTTGTTTCTAAAATTGAGATTCATCAGCTTACAAGCCCCCCAATGATTTGGAAACCCTGTCCCTCTGGGTTTTTAACGAAGCCGATGCTGAATCAAGACACATTTTTATCCTATTACAAGCGGTTTTCGAGATAACCCTCCTTTCATCTCCTTTTTTTCTATGCGGCGTGGGTTACAAGTACCAAACTAGAGAGGGGACAAATTTCTCCGAATAGAGCCATAAATAAGAGCTCAGAAAACTGTCTATTTGAATACACCTGGCAGAAATACGATTGAATGCCTGACTCAAAGTCAGAAAATGACAGTCCATACCACCAGAAGTTTAATAGAAAAACGGGTCATACATGTATCCTGGTGTAGATAGAAGTTACCTCTTTAACAGCGAAGGAGTCAGAGAGACAGGCCAGTGTAATATCACATTCAGTTATAACTTCAGCTGGAGTACTGGCTACCTGTACATCAACATCATCCAACTCACTACACTATAAGTATAATATTATCATTATATAACTCACTACACTATAAGTATAATATTCAGATTTGTTACTACAAAAATTCATAATATAGAACAGATTCTACATCATGGAGTGTTACACGTTGTATCATCAGAGTATGTAGCAGGACTCTGAGATAACGTATTCTCTAACCTCCTGGTGACAAAATCACAAAGTAATTAACTATCTAGTTTATTTCTGGTTATGATTTATAATTAATAATAATGTGTAAATATATATATATATATTATGTCCCTGTTAGCAGGTGTGATTCCCAGACACACCAGGTGCGCACACCGGATATAATCACACCTGGACATGGAGTGTAGTCACTCCTATGTAATCATTCTATTATCACAGAGTAAGGATATTTCCTTACTCTGTGATACAATACTACAAGAGACATAGATGTAGTTACAGTCTTTGATTCTACTACACTTATATATTACTACACTTATATACTACTACTCTTATAAAATAGTAATTATAGTGATCAGATTTATAACACGTAACATGCTTATGGTCGTACCATACAACAAATCGCGCTGCATATAAATTATTCACAAGAGTATCCCATTCTACATGGCGATATTGTACAGAGTTTATACTTCAGGGTAGACTGATGACATATAATTCTTACTTTAGATGCCGTCCTATTCCACACACAGAGCCTATGACCGTGTTTAAGTAGATTCTTAGCGAGACACATGCCCACTGTACCCAGACCTATAAATCCTATCCTCTGTGAGGCTGATGAAGTTTTAACTCTTTTCTTAGCAGAGTAGGTTTGAGTCGGTTTCGTCTCATCAACAAAATCATATATAGACTGTGTCTGTAACAGACAGACAGAGATACAACTTCTACATATACAGTGAAGGGAAAATCTCAATACACAGCATAATACACATACGGTATTCTAATGTTAAGAGGCAAAACAGTGAACACATTATACACAAATCACAGCTGTCCTCACATCAACAAATTCATCAAGTTTTTTATCTAACTAGCAAAATATAAAAGTTCAGCATGTGTGACTTTCACTGTCAGGAGTGCTCTAATGGCTAAGGGTAAGGATCTGGCACCGACGGGCATTCCTGATTTATACTAGCAAACCACTCATCTTAGACAAGTCCTAGTGGAAAGGGACCAAAAATACCAGAGGGCGGCTGTGTGTTTGTACACCCCATATTCTGTACAAAAATCACATCTGCCTCTTCTTTATAAAGAGTTTGGTTTCTGACATAGTACTCAAGAGTATATAATAAATCTGTATAGGTAAAGCTTAGAAGGTTGCACAGCCCCAATAGAAGACTATGTAATGATTACTTACAGTGATTATCTCTGTCCAGTCTGTAGATGAGAGTAGATGAGCAGACTTACCTCTCTTTTTAGTGGTGGAGATTCCTCCGACAGCGCTGTTTGTTTTGCTGCCTGATGTTGTTTAGCTGGACTAGAGTAGGTATACTTTGGAGATCGAGAGGATAATTTATCGCCTGATGCTCCATTAGCCTTAGCAGGCGAATTTTTCGGCTGTTTAGTGCCGCCGGTGTCTGTTGCTTGTTTAGCTTCTGTTGAATGTTTGCGCTTCTTTTCAGTTTTCTACCAGAAAGATACTTAAGTTAGAATGATCACCATGAGACCAATACCAATGTGATATAAGTTGTTAGGATTTTAAACATGATTTACAAAATTCCCACTCAAAATTTTTCATTTATCTATATTTCTCTTTCTCTTACTGTAGTATCTACAGGAGTGTTGCACACAAACAACATCAAAATTTAGCAATTTAGTGCTCGAGATAAAAAAATATTGAATTTATCAGGGGGGTTGTACTCACTGATTTATTAGTTTTTTTGGTTTTCTCTTTTTTAACTGAGATGAATTCTGTATCATCATCACCAGAGTGAGGCATATCTTCCTGCAAGATACATGAAATATACATATATGATAGCAATATTATATACAATATACGTATACATATAGGAAAGGCTACTTAAATATAAATTGCCACTTTTGTCAAAATAGACAATTTCTCAAAAATGAAAATATCGATTGCTGTAGGAGTTGTCTTCTCCAGGAAAGGAGAAGGAGGCCCATCAATTTATATAAGATGGAGCTACTCAAAGCTGGAAGATAAAAGACAAATAATACATATTCAGTCTTTAGCACACCCTTAATTGGATCTCCACACATCCCCACACATGTATTAATGTATGACGGACCAGCACTGGCTATTTTGCTCTGCATTTTTTAAATAACAATTTTGTTAGTTCTTGTGTCATTAGGCCCTAGATACGGGTTTCTATATCCATTCATTTGTCATGAACATAAATCCAAAGCATATACACACAACAAAAGGCTTGGTCAAAATAAAATACACAAGCACCAAGCATCCCCTTCATATGGACTTATAGAATCTAGAAGTCATAGACTCGATAGAGAGAAAATCATAACTTTATATGCTAGATCTGATATTGTATATAAAGTTTATGAATTTTTTTCTTGTTTCATGCTAGAAGATGGACCATAACAATTATTCTACCATGCAGTAAATGTCCTGATTTACTCGACCAAACACGTTGATTCAGTTTTAAGCCAAATATCAAGGGCAGTATATGACTTACTGAAGATAATAGTTCATATTCTGCGTCTGCTTGTCTGACTCCTTCTCTGAATAGAGCGGTAGCTTTATCCTTCTCTCCATAGCGCAGTCTGTATTCCTTATAAGGCCATATCTGTGTATCATACTCAACCCACGCGCTGTAAATATAATACAAGAAATAGGTCATATCTGTGTATCATACTCTACCCACGCGCTGTAAATATAATATAATATAAGAGTTCATTAGTATGTCACAAACAAGTCCAGCTGATTACAAAACTAATCTATAACTTTCAGATCCGACACGGACACCGGAGTTAGCGTACCTATCTTGATTTGACATTTTATGATAGGAATCTTTAGAGAAAAAGCAATTTGATTTGGAATTAATGATACTTCATATGTTGGCAAATAGTACCTTCCAAATTAACAGTTTTATGGAGTCTGCAAGCGATACTGATATGAATCTAGCCTTTTGATAATGTTTAGTATCATTCTCGCCACATATTTAGCAAAATCACATCTGCTTTAGTTCAGAAAGTTGGTGTGAGCTAGCAATTCTTGACAAGCTCACCAACAAGACAAGCTATGTCTGGTTATAAGTTATCAAGACCATCTTTCATCCCATAATAACCAACTTCACATTGAGACAGGCAGCAAAATGCAAAAAGAAATAGTGCATTACAACATGAAAGCCTACAAAAATTCCTTCTTTCTCCCACACACAATCGTACTCATGAAAGATTAGAGTCGTTCTTATGAGACAATGACAATGACTTTGTACAGGCCTTTCAACTCTTGCTGAGCTGATGTTCACTCAGGTCCTTACTTACATGTAAGTTTACTTAGTTCTTTACTTACAGGTAAGTTCCACAGATCTTTACTTACTCACTCGGATCCTTACACACAGGTAAATTGTGCTCAAAAACATCATACTTACTGATCATTGGATCCATAAAACCTCACAAAGAACCAGTTAGTTTTCCTCACAGGTTTTTTTATATCTGGAATGGGCTCTATACCCTGCAAACAAAACAGAACATCAATAAGCCACAGCTGCAGGTCATAGCATATCGGTAAGTCACAGAGCGCCACTTAAGATCATAGAGATATATTATGTTGCCAAGTAACATACTTTTATGGTTGATTTTGGAGCAAATTTCAAACCTTCAAAAAACAAAGAGTAGCAAAAAAAACCAATAAACCACGAGTCATGAATATACTCTGTACATTATCATAAAAGATAGATAGAGATAGATCATGCTCGACATAGAAACTTAGAATCTACTTTACCTTCGCTGGCCATGGCGAGGAGCCTCGCAGTTTAGCCCTACAAAAACAGAATAATACAATACATAATACAAAACATAATACATAACATTATACAAAACATTATACAACGCTGTCAATCTACTCAATGTTATTTATGGTTTGTTACAGTTAATTTATGAGCTTATTTAGCCTCTGACAATTACAGGTAAAGACTCCTATTAATCTATGAACAACCAGGTCACTTACAGCAGGGAGTTTGGAGAGTTATTCTCTACCAAATTCCTCGCTCATAGTAGTATTTACAGCCAACCCTAGTCATCTCAGTATCCTATGTGAAAGCCATCATTAGAGTATAATGAGTTATTTGTGAATTGACTTAAAACTAGCATTAAATTTCCTTTACTATTACACCCCTTTTGACTTAGCTGTCAAATATAAACAATGTCAATTTCTAGTTTTCTCAACCTAATTAGTGATTAATGAGATCTCAATAATATGGTAATAAGTAGCTACACTCTATTTATGGGGGGTCAACATCTAAGGTTTAGGTATGATAGGTGACAGTGGCCATACACTTTACAATGGAGGGAGATTTTTATCCTGTTTGATTGAAAGACCTCCCATACAGGCTAGTAACCACCCAAAGTTGATGATGATAAACATACAGAGTTGGATGATTGGATGAGAGTGAAACTATCCTAAAATTCACATATATTTATAGGTCTGATGTTCTTCAAAATGATCATTGATGCCCAAAAGGGAGGTACAAGCAAATAAATTATCTACTCTCCCTGCAGTCCAGTTCCTTCATGATAACCAGTCCATGGTATTCTTAGTTCCATTGGCCCCTGTATATTATTTCAATAAATCCAATCATATATTTTATTTCTCTTTCTCTTCTGAAACAACCCTCCAACTAAATAGGCTAACAAACACTTGACTAGCACTACTACAGCAATATATATGGGGCTTGTGTTGAAATTGCCCATTGTGAATTAAATCTACTTTTAGGCCTCATACTTACTAGGTACAAACATACAGCAGTGTACCCCATTTGATTCAATCAATGCATTCCTCTATGGACCACCAGCTTCCGTCCTATCCAATCAAGGAGTAAGAGTGTTACTCCTTGATTCAACAAAGTCAGAATCTTCTCAGTTAGAGTTGATAACTTAGGCCTACCTAATAGTACTTGTTGTTAATCAGTAATTAATCAAATTGAAAGTTAATCTTACTAAATTTACAGGAGCTCTGAATCAAAAATGAAGTATGGGCTGAATTAAGTAAGTGTAGATGCCACAGAATCAGGTAATCAATCAATCCATTCCTCTACCCTCCTCTAGCTCTGCCCAGGTTATGGTTTTTTTCTAAGTTTGTTGGTGATATTATTTGTTATTAATTAATTAATTGTGATATTAAAATGGACTGAATCAAATTATGGTCTGAACTACCTAGACAGAAAAAGAATTGGTCAATTAACTGCAGATAGCTAGGCCTAAATTCTTTGGTTCAATAATGGTATTGATTGGCTGCTGATTGCTACCAAAATGCCTGTTAACTTACCACACAATTTTACCAAATTTTGTGTTTCTGGCCATTTTCCCGGGTCAAGATCATTGTGCTTAATCAAGGATGGTCAACGGTAAAACTTCTTTATTTCATATATTTGCTGATAATTAGGCTGCAGTATGTAGTTTTCAGACTATGAGAACTTGTTCACTGATAATCTGCATTTAATGTAAACATACAGTTATTGTTTGCTCCTGATTTAATGGGAGGGTAACTCTACACAAGCTGATCAGCTAACAGTCTCAGGTTTGAACTGGGAGGATCCTCCATGTTAGGACAAACCTGCCTTTAAACTCCCCACTGCACCTCTCAATGCAGTGGGTCATGTAAGGTATAATAACCCTAACACATATGGAGTAGGAGGTAACTCAGTTGGTTAGAATTCGGGTTCGAATCCCGATGCAGACTATCGACTACTAGGCTCAGTTGATGCCCCAGGTTTGCTCCGACCTGCCTGCAAACTGAGCGCAACTTAGCACCGAATGTGGCGGCCGTGCCCTTAAGGCACCTTTAATTCTTAGTCTCCGGGCAGACACAAACTTGCGATTTTAACCCACATTAAAAAAAATGTGTTTCTGGCCATTTTCCCGGGTCAAGATCATTGTGCTTAATCAAGGATGGTCAACGGTAAAACTTCTTTATTTCATATATTTGCTGATAATTAGGCTGCAGTATGTAGTTTTCAGACTATGAGAACTTGTTCACATTTTGTAAGATTACACGGAGTTGTGGGTTTGAGATCCACTGTGGGAACTATCCTGATAGATTGTTCCAGCCCCATCTCGTTTGACTGCATATACGACAACGAAAATATATTGTGACACGTGGGCAGGAATGTAGTGGTAAATATTCTGCAAGCTACACTGTGGACATGAACAGTTGGAGAAGCACCCCCTCCTCCCTTTACCAGCTTGAAGTCAAATGTTTAAAACCGAAGCAGCAGATAATTTTATATTGTACATATGTATGGCAGAGACAAGCATAATGTGGTGCGCCTCAGTATGAACGACCATATACTGTATGAGTTTTCCTCTCTCCATTCTAATGAAGATATATTCTGTTGACTTTTTTATTTTTTTGGCTAGTAGAAATATAATACTTCCTCCGTTGCTTTCATCATAATAAATATACACAACTGAGTGACGACACAAAATATAATATCACTAAGTCAGGCAGTAACTAGTAATAATAAAAGTATCTCTTCAATGAAAAGCTGCTGCTGTGTGGTGGTTAACAGCAGCAGTAGCCAGTCAGGGCGTACCAGTTTTTGCCGTTTCTGTTCTCAGACTACCAGAAGCGAGGTGGGCAGACCTTATCCAGGGCCTGTGTGATGGTGGTGGTGGTGGTGGTGGTGGTGGTGGTGGTGGTGGTGGTACTTACACATCATGTTTCAGGTTATGTTACATTTCTGTTATGAACCAAAATTGTGATCCAACCACATATAATACAAGACCTTTTTTTAAGGAAAACCGTGTTCAGTCATGTAAGTTGTGAAAAGCTAAAATAGTTTTATAAAATATACTCCTGAAAATCTTATAAATGAGTGTTATTTATATCTTGTAGAGAAAAAAATTTGCCCCCATCTTTACCAAAAGTGTAAGGTATTAATAAAAATTACAAAAGATTAATTAAAAAAGGGTATAGTATGCTCTTTTTTTCTCACTTAGTTGTAATGTTTGTTAAAATTTGTATTCAATTCTGCAGAATATCGTTCAATGAAAAAAGGCGTAGTTCACATTTATGACTCGGGCTGACTTAGTTCAGGTAGCTTGGAATCGCGGTAGCAGGTACAAGGAAATTGTGGCTACCAACTTAAATCTGATAAGCGTATTATAAATAAGTACTTGTCGCTCTCACAAAGTTTGCTCACAAATTGTCCTTTGGCCAGTGTTTACTCTGACATTGCACATTCACAAGAGTCCAGACCAACCACCAATCAAGGAAATTCATTAACTTAATCCCTGGAGTTGTTTTTAAACTATTTTTAGGCCTGTTGTATGCCGAACACAAAAACGTGCCAAATCTTTTTTCCCATTTTTTATGTCTTATCTGAACAAGTGATAATTTTGCCTAGTAGACTTTTTTTATTCTTTACACTATTAACATTCGTTTTTGTCATACAATGATACTGAATGATACAATATTATTTTTATAAATCTTGATACCTTTAAGTAAATTGAGCTTTAAGTGGTCACCTGTTTTTTATCATGATCAAAGACTGCATTATAATGTCAGACTCAGACCCAATACCAGTTGCTGACTGAAAGCTGCTTCCTTCTTTTTGAGCCTTTGATTGAGCTGTCCTCTCTCTCTCCTACCAGACTAAGCAATAATGATTACCATGCTACGGTTCAAACCCTAGATTGCTTCTTTCTAAGATTGTTTGCCTTGTGTGTAATTTTGGTGTGATAGTGATAGTGATAGTGATAGTGATAGTGATAGTGATAGTGATAGTGATAGTGATAGTGATAGTGATAGTGATAGTGATAGTGATAGTGATAGTGATAGTGAGAGTGATAGTGATAGTGATAGTGATAGTGATAGTGATAGTGATAGTGATAGTGATAGTGATAGTGATAGTGATAGTGATAGTGATAGTGATAGTGATAGTGATAGTGATAGTGATAGTGATAGTGATAGTGATAGTGATAGTGATAGTGATAGTGATAGTGATAGTGATAGTGATAGTGATAGTGATAGTGATAGTGATAGTGATAGTGATAGTGATAGTGATAGTGATAGTGATAGTGATAGTGATAGTGATAGTGATAGTGATAGTGATAGTGATAGTGATAGTGATAGTGATAGTGATAGTGATAGTGCTCTCAGACTAAGGCAACTAATTGAAGAGCGAGTAGTATGAGAATAATGGTTTTCGCAAACAAAAGTTGGCAACAACTTTATGTGAGCGATGAATGTCTATAATAGCTAGATCTTCTACACCACAGTATCCTTGTACCTGCTACCAGGAAGCAACTGTAAATAACAATAACTTTTCTTAAGCTTTCAATTATTTGAGCTATTTTATTATACACTATTCAAGTTGTGTGACGTGAGCAAAATAGCAAAAAAATTTCCTCGGAATAAAAGTCTTGGATTTGTTGATTGCTAAGAAACATGGCACTATTCATTTGTAATGAAAATGGAATTCTATGAATCAGTCAGCAGTACTGAAGTGCAGTCTCATACATATCGATGTCAGCAGCGTTTTAAATAATTGGAAATGAGGATGTAACAGCTCCCTGGTGTTTAGCTTATATCACGGAGATTTTGTATATGTTGTTTATGCTCTTTTATTAACACGTGACACTAAAAAGTTTGTAAATATAATAAATGTGGTGCAATAAAGGTGGTAAGAATAAAAATGTTTTGGATTCAAAATTAATAGCTCAAAAATTAAAGTGTAGTCATTTTTTTTGCAGGTACATAAATCTGATGACAGTAAAACAAGGTTATCAGTTACTAAAAAAATATCAAATAGCAAAAGGAACAGTAAAATTAAGACATACCTTGTAGCGTTTTTACCAGAGAGTGTTAATTATTCCGTATTAAGAGTTTGTTTTTAGTGTGGATAGATGATGTTTGTATATGAATTAAGGCACCAGATACAAGAAGTTGATGTATGTCATAGTCATGTGTATGTGTATGTGATAGAAAAAGTTTGCCAGTCTTCTCTAAAACTAACAATTGAATTGGGGCAACAGCTTGTGGTGATCATAATGTGAAGCCTCTCAAATTGAAATAAAGGATTATCTATACTACAGTCATCAAAACATCTATGATTCACTGACCACTATTCAAGTGCTATTGATACTAAGTTTCATTATTTACACATACTTGTGGTTCTGAATAGTAAAATTGTGTAATTACTTTGGGTAAAGTTAAAATTTGTGTGTTGAAATTCTCTACAGAGGAAATGATGGAATTTCCTACCGACCATTTTATATTCAATTAACATATAATCTAGAAAACTTTGCGATTATAAATATATGAAAATTTAGCAGATTGTCAATTTGTATAATGGCAAAATTTGTGATCCAATGAAGCTTTAACTTCTGTAAATAAAAAATGTTAGCGAACTATAAAAAAAAAGTCAATCGGTTCCTTTCAGCACTATCTATCTGTTTATACAGGATGTGATATATATTGAATCATTGATGCACAACACAAACTCAACTTAACACACTCTGCACAAGCTAGGTACGAGTAAGATATGGCATCACACCCTGTCACACTAACTCAACTTATCACACCCTGCACAAGCTAGAAACGGGTAAGATATGGTATCACACCCTGCACAAGCTAGAAACGGGTAAGATATGGTATCACACCCTGCACAAGCTAGGTACGGGTAAGATATGGTATCACACCCTGCACAAGCTAGAAACGGGTAAGATATGGTATCACACCCTGCACAAGCTAGGTACGGGTAAGATATGGTATCACACCCTGCACAAGCTAGAAACGGGTAAGATATGGTATCACACCCTGCACAAGCTAGAAACGGGTAAGATATGGTATCACACCCTGCACAAGCTAGGTACGGGTAAGATATGGTATCACACCCTGCACAAGCTAGAAACGGGTAAGATATGGTATCACACTCCTGCACAAGCTAGGAACGGGTAAGATATGTATGCAGACCAAGTCTCTGTACTGGTATCATATTCTGTATATATACTATATTACACTGACATGCTTTGGCCAACCTGTCTCCGTTAAAACTGCAAATGCTTCTTTATTGTTGTCACAACTCAATTCACTGTGCTGTGAACAATCACGAGCCCTCAAAATCTGCTCACCTGTATGAAATAAACAACTGGAACACTCCAGTTTGATAACCTGGTAACATAAGGCAACTTATTATGAAAATTATGGTAAACTATGAAAAAGTTATCTGTAGTTACTGAGGGGTGGAATATTTGGTTGTTGTTTGAGTTCTATCAACGATGGAGGTGAAGCGTCACCTAAAAATTGACACCAGGGATTAAGTTAATGGATTTCCTTGGTTGGTGGTGGGTCCTGTGACTGAGTGATTTTGAAAACATCAGGAAAATACCAATAACCCCAAGGACATCTTCTGAGCGAGGAGTTAGGTTTCTCCAACTCCTATTGGTTGTGAGCGATGAAATTTTATTTATGAGATTATCAGATTTAAGTTTCAAGCCACAATTTCCTTATACCTGTCACCACTGACTCCCAGCTACCTGAATTAAGTCAGCCAGTCAGTTAGACTAAGAGCCACAAATGTGAACAATATCTTTATTCAATCAACCATCCCAACATTCAGCAGAATTGAACATGAATTTTCACTAACTTTACAACTAAGTGAGAAAAAAAGAGTCTTAATCCATTTTAAATACTAAATCTTTTGTAATGCTTATAAATCACTCGCACATTTGGTATAAAAGCAGGACTTTTGATTTCACTTTTTTGTAAAAGGTGAAGACCTCAAATCAGCAGCTTTAGTTCAACTAGAAACGTAATCAAGTATCTGCTGAAATGGACTCTACAAGATGGTAGGTATATTTTTCCTTGTTTTGTAAATTCTACGCTTCACAATTATCAAAATCATTTAATCTATTTACCACTTGCAATATCTTTAATAATTTTAATTAATAAAAAGTTCTCGGACTAATAGTTATACACAGCTCTGACTAAAATATCATTACTCTGTACAGTTTATTTGAAGAGCTATCATACTCTAATTCTGATATATATATATATATATATATATATATTATCTGTATACATATTTTTATCTATTAATTGTAGTATTCTGCTGCTATTAGTAGTGGTGATGATGATGGACACTGCATTTTCTCAGAATCAGTTCCTCGCCGGTAAGTACATCAAATTAGTAGAAATCGCCGTTAAAATATTGTTATCTTTGTTTGTTTTATTCTGAAAGTTTCAGATGGTTATCCGCTCATAACAATGATAATCTTACACATTACGTAATCCATTTACCAATTTGAGGCATCTTTAATTGTCACACAAAAACATTTTGTTATTGTGCGGACTTTTATATCAAATACAGTGGTCACCTAAAACACATAAAATGTCGTTCTGAACTCGGCTTCTAAGCACTTAGTTTTACTCAGGTCCCACAAATAGCTTGTGATCAACCAGCCCCAAACAACTTTTATTGACCACTCCGATATGAATTATTTGGGAGGGGGGTTACTGATGGACTCGCGATACCGTTTGTCATTTTATTTTGCTTGTCAACATTGGTACTGAATTTCCTCAGTCAACGAATGCTATTAAAACATTGATCTAACTGCACAGAATCGCAGGGTTGGTTATTCTCAAAGCCTGCATGTACGGTGAGTGAAAGTGACCATGATCACACTAATTTTCTATTAATATCTGATAATGACTCTAGAACTTTACTTTTCAGGCCCAGCTGGTGATGGTAATGGAGGACTTGGTGATGGTGATGGCAGAGGTGGAGTTCTAACTGGTCTTGGATGCAATGCACCTTGGCTCATTAACAGTAGACAAACAAGCAGTTCATGCTACCAATTCCAGAATGGTGGGCGAGGACTTTACTGGTGCTGCCCACCTCCACCGACCACCACACAGGCTCCAAAGAAAGACATGATCTGTCCACAAGGTTTCTGGTGGTCTCAGAGGAATAACGGCAAAAACTGCTACGCCCTGACAGGCTACTGCTGCTGTTAACCACCACACAGCAGCAGCTTTTCATTGAAGAGATACTTTTATTATTACTCGTTACTGCCTGACTTAGTGATATTATATTTTATCTCTTCACTCAACTGTGTTTTGAATATGATGAAAGCAGCTGCAGAATTTTATTTGTACTGACAAAGACAAATAATAAATAAAGTCTAAGAAAATATTTCAAACAGTCTTGTTTTAAACTCATGCTCATATTGATACACACATAGTTATATATATATATATATATAATACTTTTATTATTATATGCACATTAACGTGATATATTGCTTTTTAAAACTTTTTAATATTGTATTGGGGATCATGTCTAATAATTATTTTTATAGTTGAAACCTCCCAAATATTTGACGTTGAGTCGCAGTGACCACTGAAAGTTCATTTTGGGGCAAAAAGTGCCCTTTTTAAATTGAGCCCTCTGTGCCATGCTATTGAGGTATTTGATTAGTTTTTGCTTTCACCATATAGAGGAGGCATGGCACTAACTGGAGGAGTGACATTTTAGTGAAACTTCATATTTTTAGGCCTCCTGTCTTTGAGACTTAAAGCAGATTTTTGCAATAGTAAAAGGGCCATTTCTGACCCCTCATTACATGTGACCCCAATAATGCAGAAACTAAAATTTCCAATTTATTATATCATTTTGGTCTTGCACTGTCACTTCCATCAATAATCTTACCAGATTACAGATCCTGGTTGTCACAACTGTGACAAATAATAACCCAAATTTTCATTAATTTTGGACAAAATTTTCCAGCCAAAAATCAGATATTCAGAAATATATCAGTCAGATTTATTGTCAGCATGATGAACAGCAGGAGATTGTCTAGATTTTGATCGAAGCGATTATTGATTATGGCTTTACATCTTGAGATATTTGGATTTTTGTGGCTAAACTAGATTGATTTGGTCCAAAACATGCACTCCTTTCCAGCCAAAAAAACCGAAAATAGGTTAAACAACTGTCATACACACCAGCTTACATTACACTAGAGAGTATTTCCGAGGTTTTGATCGTGGCGTTTGATGATGAATTCAATAGTAGAGAAGTTATGAGCATAAACATTTCTCTCTCGATGCTAAACAATCACCCAAAAAGGTGATCCATTGTTTTACACAATGTGCTTTGAATGTAATACTGCACAGATTTTCATCACGCTTTTGCATAACGTAATTTACTGCATCATTTTGCCCGTTGCTGTCTATATGTTTTCAATGTGTTTTAGTTAATGTACAATTAATCAAGTATAAACATGGGGTTTAAAAAAATTTGGGATGTTAAACATAAGTCAGACTAATAGCAACGTGTCAGTGAAAGAATTTTTGAGATGGGACAAGTAGTTCCCGAGAAACTGAAAAGGCGATATATCACGCTAAACATTTACCATCAACACATAGGCTCCTGGGACTTACATGCCCTTACTTTGCCAGCGTCCAGTATCAACCACCCCATTGACAATAATAGTCTGAATTTCTATACAACAGATAAATTTATTTAAATTATTGAATAGCACAATTCCTTTTAATTTTGTGTGCAAAGACCTTACCAGTAACTCATCAACAAGTGCTTTGATAGTAACTAAAAAATTGCTATGGGCTATTTTCTCTCGATTCTGGAGGAAATAGTGAGAATACAAAGAGTAGGAGGTGGGCAGAAGTGGGTGTGGAAATCTGGAGGGTCCAACCTAATTAGGGAGACTTGGCAAGTATAGATTTTAAGTATAAAACACTCAGTTCATTGTGTTTAAAAATCTCTAAGCACCAAATTGTACTTCATAGAATTGGATTGACTCAGACTTAGACAATAATGTCGATATCATCAGCATCTAGTCGCTTCATGGAAACTCAGTCAGTTTTGTCACAATGTCTTCGAATCCTTTGTACTACGAAAAAAACTAGAAATCACATGAATGGCTTTGTGAGCCAGTGGAGTATTATGAGCAACTTCATACTACTCGTTTTACTTGATGCGCACATACTTTTAGTATCAGTATCACAGTAGCAATGTGGGGTGTGTAACTTTTGTAGTACGCCATATGGAATTTTTTAAAGGATACCATAAAAGTTTTGAAATCGTAAGAATGTACATATGAAAAAATATTGTGCATATAAAATATGCCTCCATAAAATGGTGCATTGAAAAAAATGATTCATGAGTAAATATTAGCAGAACAATGAAATAGCCTCAAAAGTTAACGACTTGAATATCAGTTATACACATGTACCGTAGGCCGCCGAGGCTGCTTCCTTTCTACATTTGAGAAAAGATTGACAAGGACAGGCGTTAACAACAGGCAGCTCCATAAACGAGTCGAGAGTATTACAGGAATCCTCCTCGCTAGAGAACGGCTTACAGTAACCGGAGCTAGCCTCTCCACTCACAGACGTTGCGCTAGAAAATAAATATAATATGGTCAGCTATAGGAAATAAAATCTCAAGTTTACCCACTGCTGGATTCCTCTTAGTGTAGATCAGATTTAGGTGAGTAGCAATATACATCATTCATATGAGTGAGAATCCCACATCAGAAATCACACTCCGATAGTGAATTCCTTGTCGAAGTATTAGCCTCCATTTCACTGCTCGAAGCACACAAATTATTATTTGGATTATACTCAATACACGATTCTGTATTTCCACAACTGTGCATCGTATGACGATATTTTTGAACTTTGATAGCTAGCCAATAGGTTGGCTCTGATTGGCTGATGACGACCAATCAGAGACGACACATTGATAGTAGATAGTAGATATATAACTCACTTGAGGCAACATTGGAAGAAAGGACAGTCCATGTGGTTATTACAGGGAGTTATCACCCCTGTCTCATTAACAGCAGGTGGTATATCAGTGCTGTTCTCTAAGGTTGTGTTCTGTCCCACTGTACCTGTTACCATGCTTTCTAAAACATTGTTTAGATCTTCATAAGGCACTGGTGTTGTGTATTACATGCATGTCTTGAGAGATTTGTGTTGAGGGTGGGGTGGGGGAGGGGGGATTTGAGATGTCAAATTAACTGAACCAAGAGTGGCTAAGGCATCGGCTGTGTTGAATACGCACCAAAATGGCAAGAGTTTTGATTATTTATTTTTTATAACACATATGTATTTCATGTATCTGTCTCAAGACTAAATGTAATGTTATAAGTACGGGGTAAGAAGGTCGTCTATGGGTCAAGCAAACCTGTGATGGTTCTTGTGGTTGTGGGACTTTCTGTTGTGGTGGTAGTGGTGGTTGGGGAAGTCCATCCAGTTATTCTGTGACATCTACCGACTACCTACAAATTGTGGGACAGTAGATAATATATAATCAGAAATGTAAAGACTGTAGACAGTACATTTTTATATCGGCACAGACCATTGATAAAAGAGTAAACAACTCTCAAAGTCTAAAAAAGATTTATTTGTGAATGTTTACGCATTTCAGTACTCTGGTGTGGTCATTTTTATTGGTTTTGTTTTCAACGTTCTCCCCAGGATTATAAGGAACGGTATACGCTAAGATCCCATTGATTGACCAAACTTACAAATGCAGATGTTGTCCTCGTACCAAGCCAGGACTGACACTCCAGACCTTCACTACACGGACACGCTCTGTATATCTGATCATTCCTCCTCATGTACGACGCAGAGGCACACCTGTCTCCATTGTCACTCAGACGCTGGCATATCGGCTGACTCCTGTAAACATGGTAAGTGTTGTTATGTCACAGAAAGTTTACTCAGTCAATGAATTTAATTGTAGTGGGAATAAATGCATGTAAGCAACACAATCTCTCTCATGACTTGGTGAAGGAAGTCATTTCACTCGGCTGATTAGCTATTATCTATAGTCATAGAGGAACTAGTACAAAGACATTAAATACCTTGATACACCAAAGAGATTATATCCGGCCGGAGAGCAGCATTCTTCCTCCATACACCCCATAGAGTTAGAGCAGTATCTCACAGCTGGCCTGGTGGTGGTCGGTGCTGGAGTCGTGGTGGTAGTCGTCTCATTCCACACCACTCTATAAAACAACAGAACACAGGCTATCGTATTGGTCATTATCCACAGATACGCAATTGTTTGTGTGAAGGTTATGTTTGTCGCTTCAATTCTTTTAATATTCAAATAGTTTTAATAATATGTTTTATTACATATGGCCATATATATATATATATATATATACTTTTATTAGGTATTATTATTAAGTCTATGAGTGTTTTATTAAGTCTATGAGTGACCCAAATTTCTCCATGAGCAGCTGTCTTCATCAATTAATTAGAAACAATACTTTCCCTCTCCGAATAACATTGACCGGTCATGTGCATACAGTACAGTTCAGTACTCACCCAGGCATACAACCAGATATTGTCGCAATAGATTTACAATAAGTCTTGATAATGTTCTCCTGCTCCAACAAAACTTGAATAGCTGTAAGCAAATACAAACCAATGATAAATCTAGCCATGGTCGCGTGACAATGCTAGAAGCAATCGATGTTAGTCTAGTAGATTTCTATCTCACTAACTGAATTGCAATTGCAACATCAAATTCCATTTTATTTTAAAGTGACAGTCCTACTAGGCCATCTTTGGTATGGTTTTAAAGATCCCAGGCTTAAAAGTCATTAGTGCATATGAAATAAAACAGCCTGTGAACCTAATTTCAGTAAACTGCTGCAAAGTCTGAAAATTGGGATCATAGTGGATCATAGTGATTTATTGCCTCCCTCTGACCACTATGATCCACTATGATCCTTGCTTGAGTAATTGAAAAGAAAACCAATTGCTATTTTCCACAATTTTCATTTTTCATTAATTTTATTTGCCCTATGAACTCACAATATTTTATTTACTGGGGTTAAATATCCACTTTTCTAATAGGGCTGACCAGCAGCCACTCTAATTCTGATTGTTTTTTGTAGTCACCGCAGGTACTCTTACCTGCATCTGAAAAGAAATCATCTGAGTTCTTCTCTATCCAGTTAAGGCAGTAGGTGATACACCACTTATTGGTGACCTCTCGCTCCTCTGATGAGCTCTCTAATGACGCTCTATCCCAAGATCCGCTCTCCCACGACTCCCAGCTTCCTTCAGACTCTTCGGAGTGAGAATGAGAATGAGAATGTTTTTTCTCTCTAGATCCTTTGCCAGGTTTGTGCTCCTTCGATCTCTTTCCATGCTTGTGCTCCTTGGATCCTTTTCCTTTGTCATGCTTGTGCTCCTTTGATCCTTTGCCATGTTTGTGCTCCTTGGATCCTTTGCCTTTTCCATGTTTGTGTTCTGAAGATTTAGAATTTTTCATGGAGTCATCATCATCTTCAGATGAACTTGACACATCCGAAGATTCTGAATCGCTTGATTCATCAGAGCTGCTCCACCAGCCTCTCTCTTCACTATCAGACTCAGAAGATTCAGAGGACTCGGACGACTCATCCGTCACCCAGTTCCAGGTAATATCATCCCAACTCTCAGAGTTCTCATCCGGCTGCCAGTCTACATCTATCCAGTCTGTGGTCTGTGAGTCCCACCCGTTACCTCTCCAGTCCCAATCTGTCGGCTGCCAATCTGGGTCACCATTATACTGCCCATTGATTGCTGTGGCGATCCCTTTTTCAAGCAGAGCCTGTAGGTGCTCATAGTCATCAGGCGATGAATTCACCGCAGCTGCTCAAATATAACACAGAGTCAGTTATTATTCAGTTGATACTTGATCGTCATTAAAACGATAGTGATATATATATATATAAATATATACTTATAATAAGGTTTAATTCACCAGATGATCTAGAGAAAAGGCAATCACTAATTTTAGTCTAGCAACATATTGGGCCTATGTGACCTTTAAAAAAAAATTACATGGTTGAGGTTTCATCAGATCTTTTGTCATTAGTTTTTGCCTGTTGACCATTCGAGGGGTAATAACTCCAAATGCAGGGAAATGGATTAATACTGATATTGTCTCCACCTACCAGCGATTATCTCCCTAACTTTATCTGCTGTTATCTCTCCATTTAAGTCCAAGTTAATATCAGGTAACTCAAATTCTGGTCGTGAGTCAATCGGCCAGAATGTTCTCTCTTTATTATGACCTTGATGAATGCTGGACAAAAGATCAGAGAATAAAACAAGTCAGTAGGATTATGGATTGTTGTTTTACCTTATGATTGGCATTTCATTGCACTAGTGTCATAAACTGATCAGATGAATGATGTAAAATTAATTTGATAAAATGAGCATAACAACATAGTTGCAGGCTCTTTGCAAATTAATCTATATCAGACTCTCTGTCAAAACAGTGCGTTTGGATTGGTGGCAGAGTGGCCAGGATTTGGGCTGCTCAACCTGAGAGTTTCAGGTTTCAATCCCGGTCACCCCCCAAGCTGCTAATGGTGGTGAGCTCTTCATACATAACCCTAGGTTGTCCAAGCTCACCTCATACAATGATAGTTGAATCAAGCCTTATGTAAGCATATTCTCATTGGTCCCGAAAGGGGCACTGGGGGTTCTTTCAATTAGAAACAGCCAAAATTGCACTCTTATCACTCACTCAGTGAGTGAGCGATACCTGCTAGGGGTCTCGCTTTCAGATCGCTCAGTCACTTGATGGAACTAAATACATTCTGAGTGAGCAATTTGGGAGCGATTTTCTCTAATTGAAACACCGAGTGAGTGATAGTTTTGAGCGAAATGATAGTGATAACTTGCTTTAGTAAAGGATCACTCGTTCTAATTAAAAGACCCCCCTGAATAGCATATGATGGGTGTATTAATAATACCGCAGGAATCATTGCTGAAGTTTTAAATTATTATGGTTCTGTGTTTTATAAGTAAATTCACTTTCTTTGCTACCGGTTTTTTGCCGGTAATAATGTACTGTACATACTCGTCCTAATGTACTGTATATACCCACCCTAATGTATCGTAGATCGTTCTGGCTCCGTCAAATCTGTTTACGACATCGTATGCTTGTCCTAAATAGGATTTCTTTCTTCCTATGTAAAATATACAATATTCTTATCATAATACATCTATCTCTACCACAAAAATGTAAGTTCAGGTTGATTACATTGAGTATTAGCTAAGCTCACCATATCACAGCCCCCCTCTCCCCGACTTTGTGCGGCTGCTCAGATAAATCTTATACCATCAACTTAAAACATCTCTGACTATTTCATCATGTTTGCATAACAATCAATAGCTGTCATTAGCGACCAACCTACCATGCTTTTTGGGTTTTTCTCTTCTGGCATTAATGCTCGACACCTGTAAAGTGAAAACATTTAAATTACAAATTTAGAAGGAAAAAAGAGAAATGCTGCAAGTAAAAGAAGTGCGGGGGGGGGGGGGGCAAGGGAAGGATTATCTTCCATGATCATGAACTGTAACAAAGCTGGCAAGGTTTAACCAGGAAGGCTTACTTTGATAAATATTAAGTAACAATGTAGTTTAATAATCTCCATCTTTATGAATATCAATTATCACTTTCTCATTAATGTACAGATTATTTGATATAGCTACATTATAACTACCAGGCGTCAGGCATAGCTGAATGACGTTGCATGTTCAATATTGTAAACTTGATTTACCCATCAAAATGGCCAAAAAACAATCATTTTTGCCCAAAACATACTCCTGCGCTATTCGGGAACAACTTTTCAGAGGTTAGATTCCCTTTGTAGCCAGAAAACGCTTGCAGCCTTTTGTTTTAATTTCAGACCGATAGCTGCAAATTATTGGAAAACTAGCCAAATAACAAAAGCAGCAAAAGTGCGTTTCTCAAGCTAAATTAATGAGCCAATGTTTTATGCGTATCACAGTCGTTATGCAATAATATTGATGACAAAACCATGACCCTCCCTAAATCCAACACTGCTCTTAGCAGAAAAAGCTTTTTTATAAATATGCATAAATATGTCAATGCCTTCTTATTGCTTTTTTTATTTTTTGTTGTTTTCACATGGTCTTATTTGCTTCATGCATTGATCGGTGGTTAATAAAGTTCATAATAACATACCAGAGTCAGCACAATCACTAAGAGTAACGCTGCGTAAGAGAGCTTCATGACTTCACCAGTCTCCGGCAGCAGGCAGCGTATAACTATATATCACACTGAGAGTCAGCAGCATCTTATATCTCCCTATCCTGTTAGAGTGATATCAACAATCAAAGTTACATCACTCAACAAAACAACATTCTAATCTAATAAGTGACAGTCTATTTTAGTTTTGAGTCAGCTGATGTGCCGTCCCCACCTACGTACAAGGAAATTTGTCATGATCCGTGCTTATTGTAATATTAACCATGTGCTGTCAGTTTCAGACTGAATCTGTGGTTTATTTTGGGCGGGAGGGCACAGTAAATGTAGACATGTTTACAGAACTGATAATATGAGACACATTACTCTGATGTTTGTCTCGTCTTCCAACTACGTCTTCTAAGTCTTCAGGTGAGTCATGGTTGGCAAAAAGTAACAAAGTTAACAGATGAAATATCACGCCAACCCCTGTCGCGATATAGTATTTAAGTGTTAACGAAAATGAGCAACAGGAGAAATTCACAGACAAAATAGTAACGAGCAAAATTTTGAGATTATGTTTTCACAATGAGATGGCTAAGATTACACTACACTACACTCACCCTTAGTATGTTCTTATGCTGATTTCTCTCACAGGGATTATCGCACATATCAAGTTTACTGCTGCACTTCAAGCGACAGAGTGTTGTTCTGTCTTTCTGAGATAATACACAGTTGACCAGTGAATGAATTGAGTTGCTACCTCACAGCCAGAGATCAGCTAGATTTAATAATCTTATATCAAACCACAACAACCACCCTGGTAGGCTCTCACAGCCAACACCTGAGAGTCATTACAAAGTTAAGACCTGAGTTTCCTGACTTGGCAATCTGGTTCCCTGTTTATCATTCAATAAATAACACTGCGGTTAATCTGAGAAATTTAATCAGTTTGAAGATCACTGAGATTACATTTTTTACGTATTTTCAATCACTAAATGTGAGTGTGCACCTCTGCATGAGTTTGTAATAAATTAATTCATTTTTTTACAAGCATTTGCAGTATTTTGGCACAATCTATCCTATCAGTTAAGTTTCAACTCATGAGAACTCTCAAAACTCTGGTCAAACTTTGAATACTTGCTGTGCAGATGTTGATTTTTAGCTGTGAGAACTTTAATCGCAGCTTGTCACATCACGGAGTCACATACGGATCTGAGAATTTATGACTTCCAGCAATGTGTCAGCCTGCCGGGATAAAACCAAACAAATTATTTCTGATAACATAAATCTTATTTATTGGTATAAGATTACTTTGACTGGAGTTACTCCAACTGAAGATCATAAAAATGTGAAATGTATAAAAAAAAACACGTAGCCGTCCACACCCAAGTTACGTGACACTCTAACAAATAATAAATTATGTTGTGACATGTCTAAGAAAATTGAAAAACGATCGTGATAGAGACTTATTTTAAAAATAAGAAGAAAAAAGTGCTTATAGTCTGAGCAACTAATTGGACCTTGACCCCCTTGGGCCTTGGTTAGAGAGATCACATAGAGAATGTTTAGCTGTGAGCTGAGTGAGTTCACTATGCACTGTAAGATTACATTGGTGTAATTCTATCAAAGAGTGATTGTAAAAATGGAAAACTTGACCTTCGGTTAGGATAGAAACGAGTGCTCTTCACTAATAGGGGGAGACGGCCACATTGAATCCTCTAATAATGGGTCCTCACTTACAGGAGGAGGTAAAAAATCATCGTACTCATAACTGTCAGAGTTTGTGGACTGCGAGGGGGTAGTCTGACTGCCCGCCCTTTTTATATACATTAGCCTCGGGCCCTCTGCAGGCTTTGGGGTATGGCTATCATTGAGTTTATCTGCAAACACAGTAGGTGGAGCTAGAGATGGCAGGATGAGTTTAGGTGAGGATTGTGCAGAGTTCTCCGTCGAGGTTAGCGGCGGTGTAGGTAGTGATTTGTCTGCACTGTGAGACTCCTCGTTATCACTCTGCCCGTCCGGTCTCTGCAGAGGACATGTTAGGTGTGAGTGGTGTAACTCCTCCTCGACATTACTGTTATTGTTAGTGTTAAGTCCGCCTGCACCCGAGGCTGGCTCTGTTCTACAGCTATGTGTACTGTGTCTATGTATGCGAGGTGTAGTAACACCGCAGCTATGAACGCTGTGTCTCTGCTCTGTCCTATCTGGTAACTTAGGAGACAACTCTGAGGAGTTCTCACTCCGGCTGCTATTCTTTTCTTTTATTCTGTTGAGTCTGGGCGGGTCGAGAGGCTCACGTCCTCGAGATGATAGGTTTGATTGTGTGGATCCTGTGTTAGCCAGTGAGTTATAACCATCATCTAAACATGGTGACCTGAAATATCAACAAAATCACAAGGTCAACAATCGATAGCAATATGGGAATATCGAATTAGGTTTTATTGCCAAATTCTAAGTGAATTTGTCATTCTGATTTCGCCTATTACAAAATGTTGGCATCAATACTTGTTTGGCAACAACTCCTACGTAATCGGGTTATATTATCTGCACTGTGTAAAGAGACCGTCAAGCAACTTGGGTCAAAAGTTTTTAATTCAGTTTACAAAGTTTGTGAAACTCAATACCAATGCATTGTCAATCGAACTTTCAGTCTGATTTATAGTACTGAGAATAATATTTGAGCACAATATGTGCCGTGTCCAAAATTGAAACAGTTGAAGGTCATATGATGTAATCTCCATTTCAAACAATTTCAAGATCAGCATCATATCAAGATCAGAAATCAGCATCTGTAGTGTGTTCATCTTACTTTTGACAACGGCAACGATTATAATTTCCTTAAAATCCCACAGGATGAGTGGAGGAATAAACTTTGTACCAAAACTTCACACGAAAATTAAGGAAAAAACCCAATAAAGAAATTATTGGAGACCCCCAAATTGGTTTCAGCTATGAACTTCAAACCTAACATCATCAGCCTATACACACATAACCCAGACAGCAGACAGATCACTGCTGACTCATGCATTGCCCAGACCGCAATCATTATTGCTGGCTTACCGTTGGCCGTTAGGAGATATAAGGGGAGATAATTCCTGACTAGAATCCTGTACAGGCGTAGTATGAGGGACGAGATGTATCTCAGCTGAGGTGTTTATCTGCTCGCTCTGATTAAGAGGAGAGTCTGTAGTCGTAGAGGAGAGATGATTGATGAGGGCTCTGTACTCACTACAAAGAAAGGATAATCAGTATTTATACATCTTGATCATTTTACGCATATTGGCAAAATACACTATTTGACAGTGTATACTGTTGGGTCAAAGACTACCAACTGTGTTTTCTATCGTACTTCACGTAGACCAAATCATTTTGCAGCCAGTCAATTACTGCTACATAACTACGTGTGACTTTGTAAGTTTTGGTCTATGTGAAGTCTTCAAGTTGTTGGCAAAAACAAATTGATATAATGATGAGTAGGAAAGGCCGCTATCAGGCTCCAACAATTATGAGAATATCTGGCTTAAAAAGCAAATAATGGGAATACACAACGAAAGCTATATACAACATCAAAAGCTTTGAGGAAAAATATATTTTACCACAAACAGTAAAAAAACTTACGCTTTCGCGGTAGTAGAAATTTGGAGTAATGGGAAACTATCAGAGCTAAGAAACATGTCAAGAAATTTATCAGAAGATATTCCACCAAAGTTTTGCAACACGACAGCAAACCCATGTATTTTATGGAAGAAGATGTGTGTACGAGGTTGTATTGCTAATGAATCTCAAACTCCTGTTGATAACTAAATTCAATTTAAGATCATATCATGGTGGCTTTTTCGATATAGGCCTATGTATCGATCACATGATACACATGACACCATCTGGAATCAGACTAGATTTTGCCAAAACAAAAACAATCATCTTACCTATCAGGGTCTAGCATCGCAGGGTAAGACTGAGAACCTAGAGGTAGACTACTGATAAGCTTATCAACTTCTCGGGGGTCATCATACCCACCCCTTCTGTGCTTAGGTCGTCTTCTTTTCTTCTAAAAGCAAAGAAACAATTGAGATGTCTTACACTTCATATTGTTGCAATTACTCAGGAGTTCAACCCTGGGCTAAGTAATAATGACAAACTGAGACAAGTTGGCAACACTAACTTCAAAGGAGGACAACTCCCTCATATACTCAGTGTTGAGCTTATAACTGTATAATGACGGCATCATAGTGTATCCTTTTCCTAGTAAGGAAATGTCTATTACTCTGAAATGAATTTCTCACCTGTTTGGAGGCCTGTTTGTGAGCAGATTTATGTAGTTTCTGTTTGTCTACAGTGTTATTTCTGTGATGTAGTAGGTCTGTATCATGGAGGAAATCTTCTGGTTTAACATGATAAGGATCTGGAAGCGGTGGGTTCAGTATTCCATTCTCCAATATTGCTGGAAAATCAATAATCAGGGATTGTGTAATTTCACATGCATTGAAAAAGTTTTCAGAAAATTCACAATTTGAGATTGTACCCTTCTGTAAGATAATGCAGAGGTGAAACTCGTACACTGTGCTCAAACGGGTATTGATGAAACCAGGGAAAATGAATTCCCCCGACGAAGCTAGGTAACGATATTTAACACTAACCTTCCAGATTGTTGTCTTTGTCTCGATGACGTCGTTTCTCCTTCTCTCTCTCAGCCGCCGATTTCTTGCTGGATTTCACAGTTTGTACTGACGGAGCGATCGTCACGTCTCCAAAATTAGTGTAGTCTCCGTTCTGTACCTGTGGATGATAGATATTAACATTGCGTGAGGTATGATGAAGTTATGCTCTCTCCAATCAAAACCTTTGTACTTTCACTAAGGAGTTAACTCCTTGCTCTCACGACAAAGGTGAATTTTGGTTAGATTGCCTTTGGTAAGATTGAAGCACCCATACTTAACTTTGATATAATAATTAATCACCACAACAGTGACTCAATTATTGTCACTCAATTTTACTAGAGTGATGCTGATAGAATTAATATTTAGACTGTTTTTGTATGCTGACGTAGAGGTATTCATTAACTTTAACTGTTTGCCTTCTTACCTGTATAACGACATGGTTAGGACTAGTATCCATATTAACAGACTGTTTAGTCCTGTTGACTGTGGGGGTCCTGGCTGTGTTGACTCTCTTGTAAGCGCAGACACCGATAAGTGTGATCACAATCACGAAACCACCGACACTACCAGCTACTATCGCAGGTAACCTCCACACAGGCTCATCTTCTCGGGCTATGTTAGCTATAGGAGGTAAAGCTGAACTGGCATCAGGTACTGCAAAGAGAAGACAACAGTAAGGATTGATTGTGATAATAAACAACACATGCCATGAATGGTATACTGTAGTAACAAATTAATCTTGGTTTTTTGACCATATTTTGATAGTAGGAATATACAATTTGTGAGTTCCTTTCAAGAATACCACCTGTTTTGAATTACCATCAAGTTGAAACTATCGGCATAACAAAATTCTCTTACCACACTAGAAGAGAAGACGACACTTATATATGTGTATTATTATATATTACTTACCTATAATATGATATGAGATGATAAATAGATCAGGATGAGCAGGGACTGGTTCTGTAGACATGAACTCTATATGCAGAGAATTACCGGAGGAGATAACTGACTGATCTGATGAGTCTTTGTTTCCTTTTAGATCTAATAATAACTGACCATTATAACCTGATCCATCTCGCACCTGGAAATAAGCAGCAGGTATTTTTTAGTTAGGTTAAAATATAATTAGAATGCCTGCGATCTGAAAGGATATATAATATACATAAGTTGATGCAAGAATCAGCAAGCTGATAAACAAAAGTCCAGCGCCTTTGTCTCTCTAATTTTTTTCACTAACGGTTTTCGATAAATTCCTCTACAATACTCATCACAGAACATTCATAGTATAATCATGTTCACGATTCTGATCATGTAGTTATCTCACCTTGAGGGACTGGCTAGCCAGGCTCCACTTGAATGCAGTAATATTCAGTTTCATAGTAGAATCTAAGTTTACTTGTATCAGCCACTTAATGTGGACTCTGAAGTCTGTAGACCCCACACATTTCCTGTAAATGCGAAATTCAAGTTAAAAGTAAAAGTAAATTTTAGTACAATAAAGATATTGTCTTTATACAAGAGAGGTTCTCAATCAATTACCAAGTCATTTATAATCCCTAGCAGAATTTAAAACATGAATGTGTTTTTAAGGTGAAAATAAACCATTTTTATCTACATTTATGATAAGAGTTTAGTCGCCCTGCATAAAAGATAGATGATTTTCTTACCTCCCAGGTATGAGAACTCCTACAGGCTTAGTAAGAGAGCAGTCACACCAGCAGTCAGGGATCTTGTCTGATGGTCTACTCGGTATGACAATAGATGGCGTCTCCGGGCTCACAACTTAAAAATAACATAAAAAATCTTACAGATGCAAAAGATGAAAAAGTAACAAAAGTTTGCTAAACAGGACTGATTTATTCGCTCAAATTTCATAATGCTATGGATTTTGATATTGGATATGGAAACATTAGACCCATTTAGCCTTAAAATTCACATAAATTAATATCAGAATCTTACTTGGATTGCAGCCACTTTGGCATTCTTTCCACTCTACTGATACGCCTCCCTCACAGAACTTGCCACCATTGGATGGTGTAGGGGAATTACAGTATCTATATCGGGATTGTCTGCCCCACTCACAGTTACCAGAACACTTAGACCAAGCAGCCCAGGAAGACCACTGTCCATCTACTGGCAAACCTGTAACACAGAAAGATACAGTGTAATCTCACTAGCTTGTTAAACAGGAGATAATGTGAGGCTTTTTACATCAGAACATGGTTGTCTGATTAATAATAAATTATAACAAAAACCAGGACCATCATTGCTGAGAATAGTCTTGTAAGCAGCTTACAACTTTATAATCTGGACAAGTTGTGACCACTTTATCAGGAAATTACTTGTACAGTACAGTTTGTTACCTGAGCCATTAAACCCACTAGCTTTGAATAGCCTGTCATACTAAATGTATGCAGCTCTGTCTAAATATCCCGGTACAAGGAAGTTTAAAATAGTATGATTGGTACACAATAAAATACCCATTACCTAATACTAGTATACCTACTAAATCCAGCACCAGAGTGTGTTCAGTGTTAGCATAGGCCATGATCTGTTGATAAGGTAATCTCTGGTGGTGGAGCTCACACTTACCTATGGTTTTGTTTGTCGGCATACAGAAGAGTTCATGGTCTGTGACAGCCTGATTAGAGGCTACGGTCTGGTATCTGAAGCAGTATGATATAGCCTGAGCTCTCCAATGATATGATCTAATATCATCACAACTAAACGAAGTGGAGCTCTCACCCACCCGAGCTTTTGCTTCATACATATACTCCATCTCACGCTAAAACAAAGAAAATGTACTTTGATTGTATGTCAGATAGGGCCAGAGACCGGAGATTGGTTGCGCTATTTAAGCGGACCATGACCATTCAAATATAAGCGCCATCAAACAACTTCCCAGAAAGTGTGCTAAGACAAGAATAATACTGTTACAAACATCATTGATTATGATTATTAGGGGTTGTACTTGTAGTAAGGATTAGGCCACTTTGTTGAGGCCAATATTTGTAGATTTAGGAATAAAATCCCAATGACTTCACACATTGATAATATGACACTGACATGCAAACAAATGGAGAGCTAACTTTTGTTTAGCTTGACATGTGATCAGAACTAAGGACCGAAGATTAAACAAGCCATTGCAACCAGCAATGAGTCACTAATGGTACTGATTATCATGCCAAACAGTAAAAATCTGACTAGGCTCCGCATTGAAATCGAGGGGCAGCTCCTTGTTTTACTGATGTAATATTTAACAACTCCTTCTACTAATCTCACAATATTGAAAAGTATCAGCTCTTACCTGTCCTACAATCTCCCCAGCTTTTATTGCAAACATGTGAATGTTGTCTTCTCTTGTTACACATTTGGGTCTAGTAAAGTCAATGACGAGGTTATCTGTGCAAGGGAATATACTCTGCTGAAGGCTGGATAGTTTGTAGTAATCTCCCCATGTCACCTCCATATAGTTAGAGATGCTAATCTGGACATCTGTGAGGCGCTCCTTCAGAATGATTCTGTAGTAACCTGCAATAATAATAATAATATTATAAACAGATTGAGTGGGGAGAAAACTGTTTGAATTTCATGTACGAGCAGACTTGAGGTTTTTTTTCATAAGGTTGGTTTAACTTGTTTCCCCTCTAGTTAATCTTATTGCCAATGCTGTCGTCGCTGTTGGCAGCAGCGCATTTTTCTGCAGTATGATGTGAATCAATGGTATTAAAACCATTAGCGTCTTCTTTACAAACTTATTGATCTGTCCTGTGAATAATAAATTCACAAAGCTCAACTTGTCATCAGAAACCATTGAGTAGTGAGTGGTCGGTGGAATGTTTTAGTCTGTTTCAGTGTTTGCTCACAATGCTCCATATTTGCACCTTTTCAGTACATATAAGGGACAGGTAAATCAGGACAGTATTACAAGATGTCAATCACCAGCAGATCAATAGCTGATCAATAGATGAGGCCTTTGGGCTGACTGCTTAATTAGATGGGCACAAAGTAGCCTTAGTGTCCAACACAACCTTATACTGTTGGCATCAGAGTCCATCCCCGATAATCTACCGGGTACTCTAGAAAAAGAACATGTGCCATGTTGAGCTGGTGTGTTTTTGCAGCAAACAAACCATGATAAAACCTTGAGTTAAGTCAGCAATTCATTGTTTTAAAGTCAGCATCAAGACAATACAAAAAATGCTCAGCAATCAAACCATAGTAACTGGTAATGAAGATGGGGTTGAGCAAATATTTTGATATTCTTTCTTTGTCATATTTAATTGTTATATTCTGTAGGAATTTTGGTATGGATTAATCTTCATACTATCACAGAGTAAGAACAGATGCCCTACTCTCTGATACTATGTCCCAGGTATCTGTCAATGACGTTATCTTAATAATCAAAATGAATCATATTTTTATCACAACGCTTATTCCTCTATCCCTTTGACCGGTCCACAGGGCACTAACTTTCAAACCTTCAATTTGCGTGTCTATTTACTTAATTTTTGTGATAAAAATCAGTAAAGCTATTGGGAATCAGAGCGTCTATGAAAGGTAACGAGTTAATAATATAATATAGTATAAGAATAGAGTTACTGATAGCATCTCTGTATACTGAGTCCATCACACGACCATGACTGAGTGGACATGTGCCAGACCTTTGTTCTCTATTGTCAACACCACAGGTACAAGCTCAGCTGACATTTTGTGTTTGACACGAACCACATGCAACCAGTTGTCATAAATATCAACAACAGGTTTCTGTTTGCTTTTTACTAGTTTGCTAGTTGACAAATTTGATACAAAATATGAAGGTTTTGAAAAATGTCAACATTATGTAGCAATTTTGAAATACCATGTGCTAACATACTGCTGAACTGATGAACTCCCTCTTCATTGACAAAACCCAAATAGACTCTGAGTATATCAGACAAAAACATTTCAACTATTTTGAAATTGAGAACAAATATTTTGATCCTTCATATTACGAATATTATACCCCTAGACTGATGAAGGTTATGAATTGCTCATCTTGGTGAGACGTTCTAAGATCTCTGAATGTGGAAGAGCTTGAATAACCCCGTTCGTACATGCTTCATTATTTAAAGCTTCAAGAGCAACAAACCTGGGAGCTTGTTAGTCTTACCTTGTCTGTCAAATAGTTCACATCTGAGGGACGTCGTGTTACTGTTAAGTTTTCTCAGATTAATATTTAACTCCTGATGTATGACTGAATTCTGTGTGAAGGAGGCATCTCCGGAATACTGTACCTGTAAAATATAATATAGATAGGTAAGATAACTCAGTAACATATCAACCACAAAACTGCGTGAAACATGAGTCTGTCAATGCATTATTCTTTGGTCCCGTTGTACTAAATGGTGATCAGGGACATTGAATAGATGTAGGTAGTATTCTGATAGGATTGTCTAAGTAAGCAGACATTATGAAGTCTAAATCTTCTTACAGAGAGACACAGTCAATCAGAGTCTGAGGTTGTTACACTGTAATCTTGTCATCCTGGCCTTTGGGTCAAAGAGTCCGGACAATGATTGCGTGCTCGGAGGATTATGATGTACAAAGGGCTGTACTGGACTTTTATGTGGATTTACAAGCTCTTTATTATGTTATTATTATGTTGTGACTATGATAATGACAATATGCAGCAAATAACACAGAAACAGTAGCCATCAGCAGACTTCTCACAAAATCTTTCAAAACTCTCACCATTAATTCTGCCTTTTTGGCAGAGATCTTTATGTATTATTTGTAACTCACAACAGTTCTGCTTAGAAAACTAAGCCATTCCCAAACCGTACCAGAATGTCCATTCATTGTGTGCACAGCAGGCTTATCGTGTTCTAACAATAGCCTGACATATTGAGAGGCTGTCAAGAGCCCTCCACACCACATATACAGTTATAATACCCTGACTATACCCTGACTATACCCTGACTATACCCAGCTGATATCCTCCTCAGTACCCTACAATGACTAGTCATATGTACCAAACTTATCGGCCTCGGGACATTTCAGTAACTGTACATGTTGCCAAGTCATAGCTAGAAGCAGTAAACCCTCTGGCTTCAAGACTGCTAGGAGAGCAGGCATGATTATAGAGATGTCATGAAAATGATTCAAAATTAGATGTTTGTACTGTTATTGGTCAGTCATTCAGTCCCACCAAGTCTCTTAGACCTCATCAAAAGACAGCCTCATGAGCCCATACATTGCTATTTCAAAACATTTTCAGTTGATGTTTGTTCTGACACAAAACCAGTAGTCTCACCTCTGAGACATCTCATACAATTATGTGATGTATATCTAGAGTGATCAAACAGTGATGTTGATTTTTACATTAATCTGTTAAGATCCAGGGCTGATTCGGGAGTGCCAGTGAGCAAGAATATCCAAAATACAAATTCACAACGTCTCTGAGAGTATTAATCCTCTTCTAAATCAACAAAATTTTATTTCAAGTTGGATCACAGCAAAGCAGAAGCTATAATGAGCTCTTTTGTTTAATTAGTTGAGTGATCGGAGTGTGTTGACTTATTGTGCTTGCATTTACAGCATCTTCTCAAGCATTATGTACATGGCATTTAAAACCTTGATTTAATGGTTTACCACCTACAATCACAGGATTTTCTTTGACCCATGAAAGCGCCTTTGATGTCTAACACGCTGGACATTAGCCAAATTACCTAAGTTAACAGCATTGCTATTTTTTAGACGCATGACTCGAAATTCTTGATTTTTATCCTGATGTATGCAGAATTGGTATTTTCTCATCTAAAGCAATCGATTAAAACTACAATACCACATTGTGAGGGCTATTAAGTTCACTAAAATACCCATAAATTTAATTCTAATAAAATTCCATTAGGACTAATCCGTAATATCACACCGTTGCATGATAATCCTGGGATCAGACACCTAGCGGGTAGTGGTATCTATTAAGTTAAATGTTTACATATTATGGTCTCAGCCATGACTGAGGTAAGTGCAGGATAGAAAATGTACTGATGATACTAACAAAGAAACAAGCCCCTTATAGTTACATATACTGTAACATCACAGTCGGCTGTGACTGAGCACTTATCTTATGTTATCAAAGATTTCAAAGTATGCTATATACTTACATCTAATGAAAACGGACTGATAGCATCTGGCACCTTGCAGGTAATTCTTGTATCGATGTATCTAGTAAGAAGGTCTGGATGCGTGTCTTGTTGGGCTATATGAGTGGCAGGTAGAGTTAGGTTAAACTTGGGCCACAGTGCTTCTATCAGAATAGACGTGGCTAACACAGAACCAGAAGGATCATAGAGACGAGCTTCAAAATATCCGGCGGTGATCACAACTCCGCAAGGAAACTCAACTACACCTGTAAAATATAGAGCACATACACTGTACATCTATCCAAAACATTTCTGTATCGGTAACGGCGTCAATTTGTTTCAATAAGCATGAGACTGCACTCATACAAAGAGTACAATTTAAAATCTTTAAGAGTACCATGTTCTATGGGTGGGATGGCTTTCTATGAACGTTCAGCAGTAGCTGTGAGAGAAGACAGGACATTCCTAGGCAGACTGTTTGTACATCTCGGCCACATATGTACCTTAGTGGGTTTATCATCGATCAAAGATCATTAGAGGGCGCATGTAAGGCTGCTTCATTTTTCAAGTGGTAATATTGACTTGTGAATAAGCCACTTTTGAAGACTACTGATTAGAGGACTACAGAGAATGAAAGAGTCTATGCTGCTCCGAGCAGTATTAAGTACTTAGGAACAGCTTAGCGACATATCAGCTAATAATAACATAACTGCACTCGGCCAACTCAAAGCATCTCTTTCAGGCTTTCCGATGACTTATGAGTTAATCACTACTAAAACCCTAGTTTGGATAAATTAATTCACAGATATTTAACACTTCCCCCCTAATAGCTCTTGTTTGTATTTGCAGCTTGGCTTGAAACTCTTTCAATTTGAAGAGTGTAAAATAGAATGGGCACTTTATTGAGTTTGCCAATTTCAATCAAATAACTTCTTCTTGCTTGGACTGTCAAGACTGTAGGACCATCTATGTGGAAAGTTTGTTACATCGAGACGTGCGAAGGATATCTATGATCTTGTAGGTGAATTCAAACCCGAAAGTCCTTAATGACCCAACTGTGAATCTAATGACTAACTCCTTTTTCGTTGGTTTATCCATAAACAAAAGAACCCTTTGCTTGTTGCCATAATAGTGGGACTAACAATGAGATGTGACTATTTTTGAGAGTAATTAATAGACTATCTATCACCAGGACACATGTCTCCAAGTGTCATCCTGACAACTTTAAAATAGCATTACACAAAGTTATGGTTACTGATAACAGAACTGAACCTAACACATTTAGTCTGTAATTATACAACCGCTGATAGCTGTGGCTACACATGCATATGCGTATTTTTCACGGGATTGGGGCACGTTTAGTATGGCCAGTGGGGTAGGACAGCTAGGTTAGACCTGCCAGATGCTCCAGATAGGCTAACACACATGTTCAGAGTAGTCACTCCTTCCTTACCCGTTACTACTCCTTGTACGGTCTGTCTATCCAGCTCAGTGTCAGATCCTTGTTTATATACACTTATATAAGCTCCTGGTATAACACTGTCCAGTCTGTAGTGTATCGGCAGCTGATCACTTAGTATAACATAGACTGATGGACCACCGACCGTGTGAGCAGCAGCGATCACACCTAAAATAAGAGGAGACATGATTAAAAAAAGGTTGATTAAAATGGGAGGTCTTATCACTGATGAAACAAAGAAGAATAAATTGAACTTCAGCTCCATTCCTTCTTCTGAACAAACACATATAAAAGAAGGATCCCCTTTCCCTACCCTACAACTTCATAGCTAGTCAAACTCATACAAGCTCCAAACAAGCACAGCTTAACATTTTCCCTTTTCTATTTAGAGAATCACTAACATAACAGTGATGCGTCATAAACATATCACTTATTTATGTTTTATAGTCACAAGTCACAAAAGATGATCAATTTGGCCGTTGTTATAATTGTCATCTTTCTTCTACCTATGATGTCTGAGGAACTGATAGGGGGACAATGAAGCTGGATACCACTCATCTCACGATAATAGAATTCTGGCAATTCTTACAGTCATAAAACAATTATCTCCCCACGAGAGGATAACAAGATTTCGATGGTTAAATTACAGGGTTGATATCTGTAATCTTATGTTATTAAGTGGGTACAGATCATTCAGTTCATAAGTGCAACATGTGCCATCCGTCAGCCTACATCAGCCATCCGTCAGCCGATCAAACTAAGGGACTGAGAGAACCTGAATAACACTTCTCTACTCTACTCATAGTAAAACGCTCACAGTGTACATGCTAAAGCCAAACACCAATAATCACCCTAATTTAGACTGCATCTCAATTAACCCGATTTTAAAATTACCATTTGGTTGATTCAATCTCATAGAAATCTAATTACACAGCACTTTCACACTGCTAATTCATGCGGAATTGAGAGCGCATTATTGGTATTGAGAGACTACAAGACTGCCGGACTTCGGCTTTGAGCCCCGATGACAAAAAGCGACTTTACTAACAGCATGGCCATGTTTAAGTGTCACAATCAATCGATCACATAAACTCATACAAACAAAAATACGTTTCCTTTTTATATGAGCGCATTATCGCAGCTTTTGTTTTTATCCAACTTCTTTGTCTGCTACTCATGTGAATATTGCAGATTGTAATTCCAATCGGATTTTTACTAGATGCTTTGCTGACATATATATTTTTATGATTGTTCAATTGCATCCAATAATCATGTTCCTTTGTCAGAGTTAATGTTATATGTGTTCAGACAGATATTGAGATGTATTATGTTCGCATGGCCTACCTAAAGTTTTACATTTAATACGACTGCCAATCAGATCCCTAGAAACCTTGAGAACACATACACAGAGTCCGTGGAGAGATGAGATATAGATACCTTCTTTTTCTCAGGATGGAATGGTTTGGGCCGATGATGGACATAAAAATCTATGAGTTATAAAAAGTGATACACCTTGTAACATAACCACCAGTTGTCTTCTGTGAGAAGAGGATAGACAGGAATATGGCCTGAGGGATAATAATCCCTATCACTGCCTGTCAACGCCCAAACTACTAAAAGGCCTGAAGCCCCATCAATGGCTCTGTTACATTGTAACATCTCTGGAGATGTCTCTGTTGTTGTACTGGTGTCAAATTAGATAATCCCCTGTACATACAGCAGGCCACAAAGATTAACGGTCTATTGTATGAATTCAGTGGTCCCCCCACTAATTGTCAGACACCCATAGTCCTGTACACATCCTTATTTCTGTTATTTGTTTGTGAGGAATTAATAAAGAGACACTTTGATGGAAGTGTCAGGCAATTATAACTATAGTTGTGACATATCGTCTGTGAAGTATAGTGTGCACTGTACCACTGAGTGTGTGGCCCTGTATACTGCATTTATAATAATGGAGCGGCTTTGCTGATTTCCTTGTTAGCCAGCCCTAGTGATCCATCTTGAACACTACCAACCCTAGGATAGAGCATCGATGAAATCAAGAATGCTGTAACCATTGCCTAATAATTTTCATCCGACAAGTCATTCATCATCAACTGAGCTGTGGCCACATGATATCCATAAGAAAAAAAACTCAACTCTCAAGTCTGATGTATCATTGTGTGTTATGTATCCAAGCAAGGCGTTGGAGCTAAAATCCCTGATCTAAGTGTATAGTTGTAAAAATGGTGAAGGTTTGAGTCGCCTACCAAAGAGAGGGACTATTCCAGGGCTAGGTGCATATGTTAATTACCAGCTGGTATTTATTGGCAAGATGTCATATCGCCATGTCGCAGGCTTTGGGAATGTTTACTTTCTGGTGTGATCTCAGATTTTAAGACATAAGTTTTATGAAAACCAAACAAATAAAGCTGGCTGATTACTCTGGGTTTATATATTCTCTTATCTACACTTCACTGCAGTATTATCAACAACACCTCTTAACAAGTGCCCGGTTGTTTAGACTCTGAGTTAGTTGTAGTTGGTAGGTTTACAAAATTAATATATTTTGACTATTTTTGAAGTAGATGTGTCATAATTTTAGCTGATTAAAATCTAAGATTTGCTGTTTCACATTTCAGCTCCTACAATGAAAGCTAGTAACGTCGGCGCACAACATGTAGTAATATCAGAACATCTCATCTAACAGCAGCCTTTGTGCTGCAGGAATAACTAAAAAGCCTTTTGTTGTAGTCAGAAATTGTTTTCTTCTAATCAAAATGAATAAAAGAAACCTCAGCGTTTCTCGTACTAGATTGGCTAAGAAATGAGAGGGCAGGTGTTTGGGAGACGCAGAGCACCAGAGACTATAGATATCTATAGTCTCTGATAGTGCTACAACTGGCTGCATTATTACCTAAGCTAGGGCTGACTTTGTCTCCTATCGAAGTTATTTATGGGCTTGAACCACCAAATAAGATAAAATAAACTTGTATGAACTTAAGACACAATATTACCTTGTTGATGTTTATCTCACTCCAAAATAAACCTCAGGTGTAATTCAGTGATAATTTATTTCACACATTGCGGTTTTGACATCCTGATGAGATAATTAGATTAGCATTATTTTACTAACTATCTTCTAGAATTTGAAATAAGGAAACACCAAATCCCTCACAACTATCAGCCAGGGGAGGGGGGGGTGGGAGGGGCGTTGGGCGAGGGGCAAAAGTCTGGGGGGCTCAGGGGCTCAGAGGCTCAGACTATCGGCCCGGGCTCTGTCTGTAGTGAATTAATAAATTCAGATTTCATCTCAGGTGCAACAACACGAGATTATCAATATTTCCTTTGTTGTATCATTGACAGTTACTTATCAATAATTGTACTGAGAATTCAAATCCAAATGTGTAAAGATCAGCATCAGTTTTATAGCTTGTATATAGCCTGATGATCGTATTGTGTATAAACTAGCAGTAGTCTCCCTGTATAACATCTGGTGTACTGACACTGGGTATTTATCTCATAATGACATGATTAAGTTATTGACGACTCCTTAAAATTCTATGTAAACGATATAAAGGGAACAAAAGGTTCCCAGCCCATGTCTGAGCTGATCACTGTATAGACCAGATGTCTCTAAGTGTCCGGAGCTCTGATTACTCTGACTGTGTTGCAGGAAGGTTGGAATCTGTGTTCACAGTGTGTAATTAAAAGATCAAGCGAGAAAGATAGAATTATAAACATTATAATTATGGATAGAGCGTCTCATTTCTTTGAAAATAAGATGGAGTAATTACGTGTTCTGAGACGATAACTTGTAAACATGACAAGTAAGAATAATAAGTACAAGTTTCGTAATGGGTAAAATCTCTTTGTGGAAACAACAGGGCTTTTATAATAACCAAGTCACGTACTAAATACCCGAATACAAATTTACCTGATGTTACCATATTTTCAATTCGAAATGCTTTGTTTTTTGTATGCTTCATACCCATCCCTTGCACAAAGTCCCCCCGGCTAGCGGTGCTATGACGAAAAACCATTCAGTGAGATCAAGTAAAGCCGTTTTTGGAACAACCCTGTCTTACTGGGGAGGTAAACTAACTGAAGAATATTCAACATTGATTGTCTCTACATACCACAATGAAGGAGGAGAAGAGAAGCAGCAACGGCGATGAGGCGATGTGATTCCATAAGTCCGCAGTATAACATAATCCGCTGCAGCTTAATATATCCAGTTTAGTTAAATAATCCAAGCAGACATTTCCTGAGGTATAGGTAGATATCTCTATCTATATCACTGAGAAAATCCAAGATTACAACTATGCCCTGATTCCTTTGAAGACTAACATATGGCAGCTAAATCCAACAAATTTGAGATGCAACGAGGAAAAAAGGAACAACTGAGCTAGCTAATAATATTTGTTAGTAGAAAATGCTAAAAGAGGTGGGCACTGCAAGGACCTGCTATGTCTGCAACTATGAGTCAACAATGTAAGCTATTCACTGAGTGTCATTAGAAACCATGTGCTTGTGTTTACACTGATATCTCTTAAACCCCGCCTATAAAACAAGAGAGGACAACTTAAAATAAAACCGTAAATCTAATTGATAGAAAGGATAGTCTATTTCAGATGGGGCATGCGCAGTGTACAGGATACAGCAATTATCTCCCTATTAGAGTTTTCCCAATCAAACACCGGTTGGATATTTGCAGCTTGTGTTGTGAAGGCTGACATTAAAATTATCAATTCACCATGCAGAGGGTTTCAACAGTACTCTCTGGTGTGAGAGCAGTAGCAAGTGAGTATAAAATCCAATGATTATTGTAGATTTATCCAAAATGTCACCATTATGTGCTTAACATGTTTTCTCAGGGAGGCTTTACTTTTCTTTGGTAAATAAATTATATATTTAATTAATTTATATATATATATCATATATATATATACGTATATATATAACATGAATAGATATAAAGAAACTCTTATGTTTAGGTGATAGATAGGCTTTTGTTCAGTCATGTCATGTATAAGGTCAACAAGTTACTTTTTAACTACTACTCTGTCTGTGTCTGTTATCTGCAAACTTTCTAGAAAACCTCTTTAGTTTATTAAACAAATAAATAAATAATAATTGTTACTTACTGAAACTGTACTGTGTGTAGTAGTGTGTTGCTCCTACTCCTTGGACTGGTTGGTGTAAGCCAATCATCATTGATGATTGATTGTTACTCACTTACTTCCCCATTAATCCTAACCGCCTAGAGCCTAAGCATAAAACCTACATCTATATATACTGTATAACACCTACATGTCTCTAGTCTTTCTATGCTAAACTATCATATACGCGTGTACTAGTAGGCCAAGCCCCGTGCATGGCCATGAATGATCAATTCCCCCAGCAAGCAATGTTTGTGAGACTGGTTAATCATGAGGAAAGTATATATACTCGTAATACCAGTTGCCAATGACCAATAGGCTATCGTATTATTCTATAATACGATAGCCTAGTCATAGTTATCATAATGCCAGGAGATGATCAGTTTCGTACTCAGAACTTGCCGACGGGGTCACTGCGTCATATTGTTGAAGGCTTAGGACCAGTTTATAGGTATGGCACTCTGTTTGTCCGTATTCCGTATCAGGTTCAGGATGCCACAGGACAGTGAGAGTCATGGATTCACTAGTTAACCCACAGTTGATTGATTTGTCAGAGGCAGACAGTTAGTTACTGTAAATATATTGAGGTTAGGTCCCACCACACACTAATGCTATCAGAATTACCATAGAACCAGGATGAGAAAGTAGTAGCCAGTATCTAAACATAAAAAGGTCAATGTCTTATTTATAGAGCCTTCAAGCTAGTACCACGCACCACCCTTCACCTAACTTTGGGATAACGATGCTACATGCTTACGAGCTACAACTAAATGGTTTAATAAGTTAGCTTATGGTCAGAGTGTATATCATTTCTTAGGTCTACCACTTTTGTCACAACTAAGTCTTCTCCAAAAAAATCCTTAAACTGGTAGATCATTACAATATTAGCTTCATAGCCAAACGAACATAATGAGAGTTTTCAACATTACACAGTACATGTAGTCGTTCTCAACATCACATAAATTTCATTCCATAGAAGAGAAAATAACAGCTAGAGTTTAGCTATTTTGGGAATAACTTTGTTTGTTAGCACTTTAATTCGGTTGGGTGTCAATATTGAGTAGTTAGACTGATTATGGAGAGTGAAATGGTTATGAGTTTGTGTTTGGTAGTATAAGCTGCTCACCAAGTAGTAGTGTATCAATATATTAAATACATTGTATATGCACCTTTATTCCTTTACCTTATCACCTTTATACCTTTATGTTTTACCATTTATATCGTCATGTTGTTAAGTCCATTGTATGTACAAGTGGACTGCTCAGTGTTTGGTAAATGTATCACACTGTATTGAACCGTATCTTTTCTATCAGGATGCCAGCAGAAGCGAGCTGGAAGTGGTGGAAACTGGCTGTCTAAGAAAGAGCGAGAAATTCAAAATAAAACCTTGATGGACTTTTTACCCAAACCAGAAGGATCATGGGAGGCTGGATATAAAGCCTATAGTAATAAAGCAAACATGGCCCTGGGTGGATCTCTACTTGCCTTCGCTCTCACCGTCGTATATGTAAGATCATCGTGAAGACTATAATATTAATCTTCAAAAACACATATAATGTGTACAAGCAGTTGACATATGGAATTATCAATGGCTACAGCTGTGATCCCTCTTTTGGAAAGTGATACTTACCTTTATGTGTAAGAAGATTACCTATAATGTACATGTATGAATGTGAATGTTACAAGCTCACAATCATATCTTGTCTGTCTGTCGTTATGTTTTGTAGAAGGCGAGAGTTATTATGTTACATTGTATAGATGGAGAGAATTATAATATTATGTTGTAATATTTTGTAGATGGAGAGAGTTGGATGTTTCGACTTGCTACAGAACCCAGCTTATTGGAGTGATAAACAAGTAGCCAGACAGCGTGTATATTATGAGAAGGGAAATCCATGGAGAAAACCAGTCGAGGAGGACGAGGATGATGAATGAACACTCACCGACCATAGACTGTTTATTTAGGCAAAATTAAAACTATTTTACCTCTCATTATGCTGAGCTATTTGTTTAAAACCCAACACAGCCTGGTTTTCCTTTGCTGATGATGTGCCAAGGTAGTTTGAATACAACTGTTGTGAAATTGGAAAACAAAACATGTGTTTACCTCTAAACCTATCATTCTTTTCGGGCGCATATGATGAGATTTTAACGCTCTGGATATAAAAAGAGAGTAGTGGTAGTTATAGCTTTCAATTACTTCTGGCGTTGAGCAGGAGAGGTGAAAGCCTTCTTATTAAAGACCACTGAATTAGATTCTTCTCTTAGAATGGAAATAGTATCATAGCGTTATACGGTTAGGACACTAAACACAGGGACCCATCTGACTGTTATCTGATTGGCTGTCCCTAGTAGCATGAATAATTAGCCTGAGAAATTGTCTTGTTTACAATGTTGCAAACAGTAATTATACCCCTACAGTGTCGATGATTAGGGCATTTCTAGATTGCTACTAGGGACTGGCTATTTTTGCAAGCCCTTTGTTTTGCAAAAGAAAGCTAATGATGCTATTCCAGATATGGAATTCAATGTTAAAGACAGATGACGATGATAATTGTGCTGAAGACAAGTCAATGCAAAATAGCCATCAATGTGGCAGGTTACTTCATGGCTTGAATATCAGATTGAAAAAACCCTCCATTAGGATTTTAATGATGTTATCATGGGTGAATTCCTAGTTTATTTCCAGTCCACAGAGTTTGCAAACTTTTTTCCATATATATATATATAAATTCAGCTGTGAGGACACCAAAAAGAAACCTCATGTCTGGCACATAATTATGCGTTACTTCTTCGTGCACAAAAAAGCACTCAGGAGCCAAATTGAAGGAATATGATTGATGATAAATAATTCAACTTCACCTTCTTTATAGACCGTTATTCAAAAATCAAGAAGAAAACCAATTCCATCTCTATGCTACAGCTGCCTGAAAGTTCCCTTTCCAGCAAAATACGTGATTTTCGTGCAGTCATGACGCGACGTCAAAAGGCGTTACGTCCTCGACTCTCATAGAAATATACTCCTACCTAGATGGTCTTCCATATATGCCAAAATCAACTAATTTGGACAACTTTTTTTTAGGCGTTACTATACCTTAACGCAGAGCAGTGGGAGATGATAGCATCAATATAATATTCATTTAGTTAGAGTTTCCTATGCAAAGTGTATCTTTGTAATGTATTACAATTCTGCTAACAGCCCTTGTGTGACAGAAATTGGTGCAAAGTTGTCTGTGACTTACCTCTACCAGACATTTTCAATGAACTTTCCATTGAGTTATAACAAAAACCACAGATATATCTCTACATTGAGAGGACAATTACACTTCATGAATATCACTCGGGGAGTCTGAAACTCCTTGGAGCAACGTAGATCAAGTTTGATCCCGCTACCTGCTTTCCAGGTCACTCCCAGTCTACTTACTGATAAGTCATCAGCAATTGGAGAAGGGATGCAAATGTAATTACAGGTAGAATGGGTCATGCTTGGTCCAGGGGTTTGATACAGGACACATCCCAAACTCCCTGCTTGACATAGGAGCAGCCATTTTGCGTGCGACACCAGATCAGTGGACACAAATAGGCATAGGTTTGCACTAAAACACATGTTTCCCCACCATCCCTGGTTTCACGCACAATTAGCCTTCCACATCACTATGTTTTTCCCATTTTGGAATCATTACAACAATAGACAAGAAAGTGATATCAATATCATAGGCTAAAAAAAGAAGTATTACCAATGTCTATAGATAAAAAGTTGGTTTCTGGTCAATCTCTTGTTGAACTCCCTGACACAGTGTCCTCCCCATATTATTAAGTCTACGGTCCTCCCTGAAAAGGGTTTATCGATACTAAGAAGCCGTCATTTAATTTGGGGCAATAACTTCAAACTACTAGTATTTTCAAGAGAAAAGAGAGCAGAGCTATCCCGTTGCTTTCATTGCATGCTTGCGTGGACAGCACATCAAGTCTAAGATAAAATTAGTCAATATGAAAAGTGTTTATCTACTGACAAGCTCAGCTAATGATAACTACAGTTACTTTTCTCATTTATGATAAAGGGAAGAACACAGTCTCATTCCAAATCTCCAGACCTCTAACCGACATTGCGAAAGACTCTAATACCTACATAAAGCACTCGCGCACTGCTCTCAAAAGCAAGTCGTTGTTTTTTGCATATCTTAGTTAAATGTTTTCAATTTATGACTGAGCACATATGATTTTTCCTTTATTATACTGTGAGCTTGGTCTCATGGGTGCCTCACCGTACATTGATCAGTAATAAAGTTAATAATAAATAAATAAACAAACTATGTGAAAAACGCAGTCTGCAATCTCAACACATTCAACACATGCTAATCAGCAGGGCGTTTCATTCACAAACTTTGGGCTATTTTGCCCATCACCTTCTACTCTTCTCATTATATTCATCAATGTCTGGAGTCTCAGTGATGGATGGACATAGCTTGGTCAGGTATAGCCGTATGAAACATGTTCCTCCAGATTTGTTTATTGGCTTGCCCCTACAGGTCCCAAAGCTTGTCATGAAATACATCATAATTGTTGTACAAAAGTATATTCTTTAACACAAAGAAATAGCTGGTGATTGTTAGGCTGATCTACAATCTTCATGAGTTCCCGTGAGTAACACTCATCTGTGGCGCACCAGATCCTCACCAGGTGGTTTTAAGTCTTTGAACGGTACATTTGACCCAATTTCACCATTTATAAAGGGTGGTGCAGCCAAAAGAAATAGAATTTAATTTTCATATTCAAAATATAAAGCAACTAACTTAACCCCGTCAGTAAGTTCTCGATCAAGGCCTGAATGTTCATTGACTACATCAGCTGAAGATAACCATGGCTTGTCCAAAAACAGCCAATCGAGATCCATCATTACCAGGACAATACCTCGGTTTATTTTTGCCAATGTCACATGGCTAATACAAGTAAGGTAGACAGAAGTTTAGGGAGAAAATAATTTATTCCAATTGAAATGAAGTGTGGTGTACAGGTCGGAATAGCCATGAGCAAATAAATATACAATTTCTAGCATTACATACAAAAATTCAAACCACCACCCTTTGCATTAACTACACGGGTAGAAAAAGAACCATACCTTCAAACAGAGATTGGGTGCATATAATAGTAATATTTGGCCCATTATCCCCCAGTGTGAGTGTCATCGTTCACTCAAACAGTCAGTAAGTATATACAAAGATAGTATAATAGTTGTTACACAGACAGTACCAATCCTCAGTGACCTTTGAGCTGGTTATATAGATGGAATATCTGTACCAAGTTCCATCTTAGTATCATACTTATAGTGTATAATATCGCTAGCACTGTGAATGGATATAATAGTACTTTTGTCTTCCTTAGATTCGGTAAGCCTGCAACAAAAAACGGACAAAACAGGATAACTAGATGCTGAGGAGAAGGGATTATACTTGTCTTAAATTATCATATCATAAAATGGGAGTTGTGTTCTCACTGAGCAAACTAGTCAATGAGAGGACAACTCTTGTTTGGCTTAACATCGAATGTCCATGTGATGGAAAATGGAACTTTTCTAAACATTCTTTCCATTGATGATTGGAGCAGCAAATTGAGAAAAGATCCAGCAAGTTCTTGGCCAGCGATGTTAGAATCAATGCTTCCTCTAGGGCTATGTGAAAAACATCAATAACTGTATGGAGAGCTTTGCAGCCAGGAGGATTTTTTAAACTTATAAACTACCAAAATCGCCAACTGATCACTCTGTAAGTAGGACCAGGTAGAGATATTGTTCTGAAATCACTCACTTCTTGATGGGACTCTATACATTCTGGGATTTTGAGTGATAAATTGGCTAGAAGCATTGCTCATTCTTATTAAGAGACCCCCTCCAGATCAGTAAAATAAGAACTTACTGTCATATCCGAGGAATGTTATGTATACATAGTATGAAAATGATATCAGTAGTAACGTATTCCCGACAAGTGTGAGAATAATCCCATCAGACGCCAACAACACTGAAATTTAACAAAATTAAACATTTTAGTACATCTTGTAACTGATTGTTTCTGCATAATCTGACTTTCATGAATTTTAGAGCCCCTAGCATAATAAGAAAGTTACCAAGAGTGCAAGAGAAAACGGTCCGGCCGAACATTGTGGCTCTTTTCATGATCTCATTATCACATTATGGATTGCTAGCATTGTGAACTTTGCATTTTCTTGTTTTCTAAGAATTCTTCTGGCATATCGAATGGCCTTATATGCCAGCAGTAAACTTACCATATATAATGGCCTTATATGCCAGCAGTAAACTTACCATATATAATGGCTACCATATATAATGGCCTTATATGCCAGCAGTAAACTTACCATATATAATGGCCTTATATGCCAGCAGTAAACTTACCATATATAATGGCCTTATATGCCAGCAGTAAACTTACCATATATAATGGCCTTATATGCCAGCAGTAAACTTACCATATATAATGGCCTTATATGCCAGCAGTAAACTTACCATATATAATGGCCTTATATGCCAGCAGTAAACTTACCATATATAATGGCTCCTATGCCGTGTAGTATGACTAGTAGAGGGAAGAATGCATTGAGATGTACATCAAAACAGTAACCCCACTCCACCTGGTCATCTCCACATACTAAGAAATACTTATTCGCCACTAACCTGTAAAATAAGACACAAGGATAAAGGCATGTAGTTGTGGCTCAGATAACTACCACACTAAGTGAATCAACTTGTCAGGTATTACAGTGAGAATTGCCCTCTCTTACACAATTTGTTACGCTGAATATCCTATGAGTCTTATAAAAAAGCAGATCACTATAATATTTACACCATACCAGCACTTGAACGTTACATTATCTGGCTGTCATCTTATTTATATAATGTATCACTATGCTAGCTCATGTTAAAACAACATAAGCCATATATAACATATTATAATATTCATTTGAAGACTATCACATGTTTTGAGTGACCTCAAACATATTTGCATACTCATCACTTCTTACCAAGCTACAGTAGCTACTACAGCCCCTATTCCAATACAGTCTATGAAGATTGACCACAGGCTAAACTGCAGAAATCCCAGAAATGACTTTTTCAGAATCAGAGCATATACGATGGACGTCACTATAACAAAATAAAACATACTTCATTATAGGGTAAAGCATTAATATATGGGATAAATATGACCTTGAAGTTTGACAAGAAGAGACATTAGGTATAAACTATGTAGTGCAAGGTTTAGTCACTTTATATGACAGGCTGAAAAAAACCTTCAGATTTATCACCTCCCGAAGTATTATCTGATAAGCATATTTTTGCTCCATACTATGTTTTAATGAGTTCTACTTTCATTGATCCTCCAGTGCCCCTGTGTAATATTTGGTTCTCCAGTGCGGGTTGTATTAGTGATTGAGCTACTCACCAAGTAAACAAAGGCTGAGTAATACTAGGAAGGCTGGATCATCTCTTGCATATTGATTCTTTGACTCTGAATAAAAACAAAATAATAAACACATTTATTATACGGCGCTTTATTTTCTAACAAAAGATTTGAAAGCGTAGATTCATTTATGTCATGAATCACACAATCAATTTTTTCTTTTAACCCATTTATCAATCACAAACTCATTCAAATACAAAACGGACTGCGGAAATCGCATTTCTATAAACAGCCATATGAGAGGTAGGATGAAAGGCGAGGAAAAAGATGCTTTGATGACAGGCTCGAAATATTGGCCTACAAACACAAGATTGAATATAGGATGGCTCTTGATTGTAACATTTATATAAGCTTCACCAGCCAACAAGTGACCAGCTCACTCACGTTTTCTGTAGCTGAAGTTCCTGTAGACTTTTTGAGGGGAGATGAATAAGTACAGCATCTGCCACATTGCAAACTGAAAATCCATCTGTTTGTACCTGTCAAAAGAATGAGCATTCACTGTAACAGTACCATCAGACTTAACAGTACCCTGAAACTTCCGGGTCCTAACAACAGCATTTGATTGTCACTTGAAATATCATCCAGAGTTAGAGCAAATGTCGATAAACTTGAGATGCCATAAATTCCAACCATCGAAAATCTGTTGCTCTGATTCGGTGTCACAAAAACTGATCATTCATTGAGGTTCAGAAAGGAAACCATGCTATCTAGACCTAAGCATCGGGTTGATGTTTTTCCAATGTTTCCGCTCTAATTTTTTATTTTCATGTTTGTCTTTTTGGAATGACAACTCTCTGTTCAAACAAATGAACACTGTGCAGGCAGGGAGGGTGCAGGAGTAACAAACTCAGAGATCTTAATTCACAGAGTATTTATAACGTGTTGTGTGTACTGTAGTTTTTTATATCTATGAATTCTGTACCTTAAGAGGTGAGATCTGTCATGCTAATTCCACTTACTTGAGTATTCTTCTGAGATATTTCCAGCGTTTAGAGGCTGCAGATTGACACAGGTATGTTTGTTTACTTTGTTCTCCATCAGGTGACAGAGATGGAGAGATATCATACTCTGTGTGCGGGGACGGTCTGCTATGCGTGTTGACATGCATCTATAAATAAACCAGTCAGAATATTCATTAAGAACAAACATAACATTGAAGACAAGGGCCTGCGCTGATTGTGGTATATGTTTAGACATTTCGTAATTTTGAACTGTGTCTGTAGTTCATAATTTAATCTCTTTCACAGTGGTAATTGCTAAGCATTTATTTCAGGACATTGTTGACAATCAAGGCAGTCTTGTGTTGAGATGCATCTGCGTTTTTTCTTTAAGTTAATAGTGATATTGATGATGAAGAGTGTGGTCACAGTAAACAAACAGAATCATCACCTGCATACGCGTGTCTGCAGTGATGACCACGCCCCTTCAACTAAGGTGGTTAATGCCCAGACCTCTAGTAAAACGGCTTGTCAAGGGATGCAGGGATGTACTGAGATTTTTCAATTGGTGAGTGTTTCATTCAGCAAGATCGCAAAAAAAAACGTAGGCGATATTTGTCTGTGTTGAGAAACGTTGAATGATTGAATGAATGTATTACTATGTGTGTTATGTTCGAAATGCTGCAAAATCCTCTGAAGTCAGACAACAGACACATTCTAGAAAATTTCGCCTGGGTAAAGAAAAAGCATCACTAGACACTCATCAATTACTCTAAATATATCATGAATGATGATGAAGGATTGGAAGTCTTATAGAAAAGTGAGCCTTACCAACCCAGAAAACTTACAATTCTTGTTTGCAGACAACCAGCTTCAGTAGGCAGCAACTTGATGCTATAAAGGCACTGTTCTTAGTAAGCTGTCTGGAGATTCATGGATGATCCCCTTCACAGTTCAAATCACAACCTTCTTTCTACTCCTCTAACTCCAAGACTGCAGTGGACTGGTAGAGAGTTGTTGTTAGTAGGTAGAGTAACAGTAGAGTATAGAAGGCAGACCCTGGGTAAGGGTTTAGATTGGGGAAAATTCTCCTAAGTGAAATTTTCTAACACAGGTAACAGTTAAATTCATTGATTTCTAGTTGGATATCATGACACATCTCGTGTCATTATAAGTAGGATCTATGTTTGTTGTTATATTTATTACTTTTTTCTTACTGCCTTCCAGTCAAAATCTCCAACAAATTTCATGTGGATTACTACTTGGCACTGTTTCCGCATAAGTATGCGGCAGATTACACCTGTAGCTTCTAAACACTGATAATAGACATCGACATTTAAATATTACTAGCACAGAGCTTCAACCAATCAAATGACTGATTGAGAGTGCGATAGAAAGACCACTCTTTGTGTCCCTGTATTAGCTTTGTAGAATGAGTGCGATACTTCTATCAGCCTAGTTGCCATAGCAGCATATACACCGTTTGGTACAAGTTGCAAGATTGAATAAAAATAAGTTGCTTGGTATATTCAACCTTTCTGCCCAAACACCAAAACTTAAGCCTATGGTAAGTGCTGTGTATAAGTATGACCAACATTAAACAACAAACTACATATAAACTCACACTTATTGGATATATAAGTGAGGTCATTGGAGGAACCAAAGAATTTTAACCAAGAAGTAAAACATATCAATCATTATTCTATATCATATATATATCTTGCACACCTTGCTTTAACTCCTTTCAACTTCGAGACATAGACGCCAGACTAACTACTAAACTCTTCTTAACTTTCCTTCAACCATTTCATTAAGAATGCATAACACTCATCCTTGTTGCTCCAATATACCCCTTGATGCAATTCACTTTTCTTACAGCAAGAACAATTCAGCTGCCCTCTTAAGATAAATTATCTCTCTTTTTATAGCACTATTAACAGGCAAATCAGCATGGCTGACGCGGAGAAGAAAGCAGCGGCAAGCTCAAGGAAGTCGACAGCAAAGTCAGCTAAAGCTGGCTCTACAGGACGAAAAACTCCACAGTCTGGAAGATCATCTCCGAGTAAAAAATCTACCGGGAAGAAAACACCTACAGGGAAAACCCCAGAGCCTACAGCTGAAGTAGAACCAGGTATGAGTGTATCTTATGTGCTCGTAGATAATTTTGTACTGCTGAAAGATTATTGGCGTTGATAATGATCAATTAGTGCGCTCCATTCCTAGTATTGCTGCATTTCGAGTATAGCCAAATTTATTACGTATCAGGCAGTGGAGTGTTGTCCTACTACTTCCGAACCCGGGTGCTTAGTGGTAAGTAGAAACGGTCAGCGCAGCACAGTGTCATGCTGACCTGTTAAATTTTTTGGAAGCATATGGTTCTGCTCGTGCTTAGATATTTTGCTGTACTTTTTATAGTTTGCGAAAAATATTTGGATGATGCAGCTGATTATTAAACTGTGACTTTTCTCTCTTATAACAGCATCAGTAGACAATGTTGTGACAGAGGAACCGTTAGTGGAGGAGACAGCAGAACATACAGACATGCCCGTCCTTGACCCTTCAGATATTATGGTAAGTTGATCATCGTTTGAAAAATCAGTCTCTGGGCTTTATGTTATTAAAACATAATAAATGTTAATTTCTGAAAAAAACAACACAGACTCTATTGCTCTGTGATTTGTCATCAGAGATCGATAAAATCTTTTCCATTTGCAATATAAAATAAAAGTCCTTCATGTCACCACTGTGAGTACTCTTTCTACTAAATGTTCAACCGATCATAGATGTTTGGTAGGATGTTTCATTTTTTAAATCCTTGTTACAGATTGTGATGATAAAGGACAGAGTATTACTAAATGGATTAACTGCAGAGATGTGGCAGACAGAACAGACAGACCAAATAAAGAGCTTCCTGTCAAACTCAGACGAGAAACTTCTCGTCCTCAGAGTAGCTAATGAGACTCTCGTTAGTATTTATATCTACATTATATAAAAACTGGTCTCCTGATGTACTACTCATGACATACACTGATTCTACTTCATTGGTAAAAGCTACAATGACAGTGATTTTTGTGCTATGCAGTAACTTTTTACAATGAGAGCACAGATTTAGATGACTAATTTTCATGTATTATCTCTCCTTAGATCCTAGAGCCTGAGATACCCACACTTCCCTGTGAGGAGCTGACATATATAATAAAGAACAGAGAACCTCCGACTGCTGAACCTGAGGCTATTAGACCTGATACTCTACTCAAGAAACTACAGTATGGTACCATCAAAGGTGAGACAGCCATACAGGATGCGGTGCAGAGATCACTTACCTGAAATGATTGGTGCACATGCACAAACTGGTTGAATATTGACCATATGTCGCTAAAAGCATTTTATAAGTATTTTCAGTTTGGTAAACAAGACCTTTTCACAGGATATACTATTCATGCTAGTAGGGACAGCCAATCAGATCAATGCTAGATCAGACCCTGGGTTGAGCGTACCAACTGTATAGGTTCATTTTTTTATTTATTTATGAGAGTAATTTAATTAAGTGTACTAAATAGACAAAACTGCCGTTTAAGAGATTTCCAGTTGGTGCCACTGTCAATAAAACTCGATACAATCAGGACATCCGAGGTAGGATCTAACTTTAATACGACTTCTTCTCATTTGCGTCATTACCACATATTATTATAACTTGTTACAGGTAACAATATTGAGAGTTTGATGAGGGTGATGAATAACATCTACGCTCCCATATTTTTTGAGAACACAAGCTGGCCTGACAGTATCAAGAATGACTTCTCAGCTCAATTACACAAATTCCTCGCTACACTTACAGATACAAGGTAAGTAAAATGCAAAGTAATCCTGACCTGAGGTAAGTGTTTTTTTGTCATCAAGGATAATTTTGTGGAGGTGATATAAGATCGAGGAAAATATTTGTCATAGTTGCTCAGCAAAGTTAGGGGCTTTTAGGGAGAAGACATTTATGAACTTTTGGTTTGTTTTTTTAGGTGGAAGATGGAGGGAAAGACAGTACTTTATGTTCCGTCAGAAGGTCAAAAAGTTGACCCTGAGATCGCCAGTAGAGATAAGGAGCTAGTACAGAGACTAGAAAGTAAGCTTTACATTCAAACACTCTCACATGTACATTTTCCATTATACGGTGTTAGAAATATTATAAAACTCAATCCTTCAATGTTCCAATTTGTTAACCGTATATACTATTATCCACAGCTGCTATGATTCACTGGACGAGACAAATTAAAGAAGTGCTCAGCTCTCAAGATAACTTTGAGATGTCTGAAAACTCAGGTCCTCTCGAAGAGATCGAGTTCTGGAAGAATCGGTGTTCAGATCTGTCTGGGATCAGCTCACAGCTCGACAAGCCTGGAGTGAAGAAAATCTCACATGTACTTGAGCTGGCTAAGAGCTCATATGTCGCTCCGTTCACTAAACTCTCTGGACAAATTAAGGTAGAACTCGGCTAACCCTTGTACATGATAAACACTCATTGACCATATTAATGCAATTGTTATCAACCCATAAATATGTTTACGGCAATTAATTCTCTTTCTTTTCAAATCAAAGCTTTGTTTAGAATGCATGCTAACTGAACCTTTGAATATTGACAGAAAATCCATAAGTTGTCTGCTCTAACAAGCTTAGCGCACTAAAATTATTGATGCAATCAAATCCTTTACTGTCGATTTTGAAGGAAGGATCCAGGCAAGCGGAGAGTAATCTTAAATTTCTACACATACTCAAAGATCCATGTGCTGACCTGGCTGACGCCAAACCTGCTGACATTCCAAATATGCTGCCTAAGATTCTCAACCTTATCAGAATGATCTGGGTGAACAGCGAGTTCTACAAGACAAGAGAGAGGCTTACTGGTCTGCTCAGAAAGGTAATGCTACCACAGTTATATTTTCACCTCTGTAGACCAAATCAATACTTGCTCATGTATGCTGAACAGTGAGCGGATGGTTCAGATGGTCAACAACAGTTTCAGATGGACAATGACGGTGTTTTATACTTGTTGGTTTGGTTGGTGGTTATCTGAGAAGTTCACAAACTTTAATGTTTCACACAGTTGCTGAATAATTATAGTGATAATTATGATGTTGGTCTTGAACTGGCGCCACCGCTCTTTCTGATTAATCTTGAATACTTTGTTGGATTATTGGCTCCTACACCGCTGTGATTGTTTAATAAATAATTTAATGATAACAGATTTTAATTTTTACAACAAATTTACCCTTATACTTTGCAGCTGAGTAATGAGATAATTAAGAGGTGCTGTGCTGATATCTCTCTGGACAGTATATTTGATGGTTACGTAACGTCATCGATAGCCTCACTACATTCATGTATCGAGTGCTGTGAGAAATGGAAGACTATATACGACAGAACGTCGTCTATCCATCACAAGTTCAGCCCTGTGGGATGGGTGCTGGACAAGTCCAGTATATTCGCTCAGGTGGACGCCTTCGTACAGAGGTGTCGTGATCTTCTCGAGGTGGGTAACTGGAAATGATTATCTTGTTTTGAAAATTGCACAATGTCATGCTCACCATGGTGGCTGACAGATAGAACTCAAGGTTTAGGCTAGGCTCACAGCAGTCAAAAGTCAGCTGTGGGTATATGCCACACTGCTTGCAGATCGACTCCGTGATAAGAGTCTCTCTGCACCATAGCGTTTGGATTAATCCGAATTTTTTCGAGTTTTTTAAACTAAAAAGTCACCCTACCCGAACTGGAGAACTGGAAACTCAAGCACATTTGGATAAATCCAAATGCTACGGTTCAAAGATAGCCAACCTAAATTTATTTGTGGACATGCACAAAGTGCGTTAACGCAGAAACATTGATTTCACTCAATAAAACATTTTCCTCGATTGAAAAACAACTCTTCTTATGTGTTGACAGGTGTGTGAATGTGAGGTGCTGTTTAAGCGTATGGAGGATGGTAACCAGCAGGAGATGCCTCACTTTGTGGGACAGAGAGGACCAGAGATGGCTCGTAGTCTACTAGAGATCGAGGCTTCCTTCGATAGAAACCTCAACCAGCTCAGACAAGTCAAGAAGAGCATACTGGATGTCAAGGCCACATCATGGCATGACGATTACAACAGGTACTTGTCTCTCGAACTATATACCTCTAATTAGTGTCAAACTCTACGTCTACAAATAATGTTTGAAACTCTGATAAGATGAGCTGGGAAGATCGCCAACATACCTTGTAAGGCTAATTACGTTTGTATTTACTCCTTTTTGTAGATTCCGAGCTGGAATGAAGGATCTAGAAGTTATGATGATAAACACGATCTCTTCTGCGTTTGAGACGATCTCTACAGTAGAACAGGGAGTGGAGCTACTCGATATATTCATGCATCTACAAGTCAGAGAGGTCAGTCTGCATTCTATAGGTCAACTATCTAGTAAAACTGTAGGACAAATTGGCTGTCAGTCTCTCATGTCAAAATTAGGCACTTACTGTAATAAAATAGTTTATTTTTGGAACGCTTAATAAAATTGTTTAAAAAAATGTTTCTACCATGGTTTTGTATAAGGTCTATACAGTCGGTTCTCTTATTTCAGCCCATAAAGAGAGCTCTTGATAAGCGGACAGTGGAAGTCTATACTCTGTTTAACGAGGAGCTCAATGCCGTAAAGAAGGAGTTGACTGGTAAACAGCTGGCTCTGCCGTTTAATCAGCCTAAGTTTGCTGGACAGGCTCAGTGGTGTCGTCTTCTCAAGAAGAGAATAGAGCGCGAGATGATGATACTGGACAGAGCGCACTTCCTGCCTCATATGGGTATGATAACTCAAATAACTCAACACAAAGATCTATTTATTTTAACCCACTCGTTTGTTCTGAATTGTGCTTCTATTTTGATGAAAGGGAGAGTGTTAGAATCCAAGTTTTCATACCTGAAGCTGTTTGAATTAAAATAAATTAACTCGCTGCTTATTTGAGTAAGTAAGTAAGATAGATTTTTACAAACCGTACTTATATATCTATCAACAAACCATATAACAGTATATTTAACCTGCAGGTATCGGAGAGGAGACTCGTACCCAGTATCAGCACTTATGTCAGGCTCTAGATGAGTATATCAGGAAACTATTCCAAGAGTGGGGACAGACTGTAGACCGAGATCCAGCTAAACTACTGGAAGTACCTCTTATGGCACGAAGCACTGAACACCCACCCATGATCGATATCAACTTCAGCAAGTATGTCATCCCATCTCCTAATATAGTTTAAGGGATACTGTCATTCCATTCATCAAATCATATGATATTATATATGAAGTCTGTGTTCTGGTGATTTTTCATAAAAAATATATTTAACATTTTTTTACGCAAGGAAAGATATGCGGACAAGCTGGAAATACAGCTAAAAAAACTTAGTACGATGGGTGCAACAATAGAATACAACTCTAAGTAGTGAGTGGCGGGCATGCTAATAAGCGCCATCAACCCATTATTTTTTGGGGATGGTGAGATGGCGCAATGTTAGCGCTTGCCATCCACTGACAGGGAATTGGTGCCGCAATGTCCCTGAAGTTAGCTTACATTGTTTATTATTGTGATGTGTAAGTCCCAGACATGTGGTTGGTATATCATTGGCTAACTTGTATTATAGATCGCTGACTAAGATGTTCCAGGAGATAGTATACTGGGAGAGGTTACTGTTTGAGATCCCACACTATGCTGCCGATACTTACAGTAAATGTGAAGAGCTGAGGATATTACGAGAACATGTGCTGCTTGTAGTGAGAGATTATAACAGGATTATATCTGCTCTCAGTATAGAGGAGAGAAGGTAAGAGACTCAGACTAGTATTACTACCAGGGAGGGTGGGACATCCTCCTACCCTCCCTGTTACTACAAACTCAGCCTATTATTATTATACACTGAGGCTTAGACTCAGACTAGTACTACTATAGAACTTTGTAGATATATATATATTATAACTATTCATTGTGAGGGTCAGTGATTGATCTACAGCGCTCTAAAACCTACCATAGATCTTGAGATATGTGAATTTTTCGAGTTGTTTGAGAAAAAAACTCCTACAGACCCACCGCGCTGAGAATTGGTAACAGCTATGGACGCCACGTCACTTTTTCCGTCTGTTTCAGCCTGTTCAAAGAGAGAATTAAGTTCCTGGATAAGAAGATCCATCCTGGCCTGACGAAGCTAACCTGGGGAGCAAAGAATATCTCTGATTACTTCATTAAGGACTGTAGAGTTCATGCTAACAGGGTATGTTATCATCTTAGTAATACAACACCAGGCACACGGCAAACATTTATCTATTACCTATTACCTAAGCTGCTCCTCATCATGCTTAGTTTGCTCCGTTGCCAGTTTGGCCATGTGGAAGTAAAGATGGAACAACTCCCAGTCATAATTATGCTGTCAAGATTTGTTTTTGTGCTCAAAGAGTAAAGGGCTGGTCCTCTATATGAGAGGTCTTGTCTCCATCTCATAGCAGAAATGATGGCGTGGGCATCCCGTCCCAATTGTTACATCAGTACAAAGTTTGTAGACCTGCCGTATCCTACACTGGGTATCATAACTATAAACAACCATGATTTTTATTTGTATTCCCGCTAGAACATGTAAACTCTAATTGCATAATTATTGTTTATTGACAGATCCAAACAATAGTGAATGACTACAAGCAGGCCAATAGCTCGATCTCCAACGACTGCAGAAAGATATCTGAGTTACTACTGGTCAAAATTGACGGCAAGAAGGTCTACGAGAATCTTGAGGTGTGATTCCTTTTCTTTTCAATAATTCACTGATAAAATGAAATACTTTTGCGCTGGATGGATATTTTATCTACCATCTGTTCCTGAAGGAAAAAAGCTGAAAAGGACACAAATGAGGGATGAGGAACACAGAGAGCTGAATGGTGCTTCACAGTCATTGCGATTTTGTTAGCGATTTACCATATTAGAGCATGAATCAAGCCATATGCATTGTTACAGTAAATCAGGCATGCTTTTGTTGTAGTTTGATGATGACCAGCAGAAGCATAGACATGTAACTAAGGATCGACTATTAGCCATACACAGTGACATCATCGCTACAATGAGACAGACTTATGAGGTGTTCAAGGCAGACGCTGCAGACGTAAGAGGACTTACCTTTTGTGACACACAATATTTTTTTGAAATGAACCCTACTCTCTTTTATCTGCTGACTCAACCTTCAAACTAAGCACTTCTTTTGTCGTATCGACAATATGTCGTTAGTTAGTCTAGTTTATTAGTTAATCCAGTTAGCTTCTCAGTGGATAGTATATTACTTGACTTGTATGCTGACTGTATATTCTCTCTGCACATACAGGTTCAGACACAATGGGTAAAGTACACAGAGAAGATGGATAGAATGGTAGAAGAGTCGTTCAGACTAAATGTAAAATGGTCTCTACAGGAGTTATCTAGAGCCATCAATGGTAAGGTTATCTTTAATGTCTGTATTATCTGAATAAAACCAGCCAATTTCTTATTGTTTTGTATTGTAGCGTGTCTTGACAAGCTTTGTGAGTGGGAGAGGGAACCTGTTCACCCTCACCAACGAAGCTTGTCAAGACAGGCTACTTATATAGGTACCTCCGCTTTATGGATGGTAACATTGTAAACAACTCCTAAACAAATCTCTCACTGGAACAAAAGAAGTGACTCAATCTTACATCAATTCTGAGTGTTCTTAGGTCATGATTGCTACTCACAGCTTTAAAGTGTTTCAAGATTTCAACCTCATCCCTTACTGTCCTTTATATTACAGGCGATGGTAAGAGTGCTCCTAACCCCCTGTTCAGGGTCAAGGTTATCCTGGAGGGAGATAAGGTGGAGTTTTCTCCCACTCTCAAACAGCTGGCTCTGATTGTGGGTAGTATAGCCTCACATCTTACTGACGCTATAGCTGGAGTGCGGAGGCTACCAGATATCCTCACTAAAAAGAGATCAAACAAAGAGGTATGTCTTTACTATGAATATTGACACATCAATTGATGAAAGCTGGAAACAAATACCACTTTTTAATGTTTTTATTGTTTTAATGTGACCTACGACCCCAGTCAGGTCATAGTTAGAGCTCAGATCATCACAACAGAGAAATATTACAGATTGAACTCACCATTAATATCAGAACCAGAGAACTAACAGAGTCATCTCCACAATCCTAACGAATCTGCCTCATGTTTACTAACTCTACCTCTTAGGAGTAGGAGATGGCTCAGTTGGTTAGAGCGCCGGACTTCAACACGCAAGTGTTGAAGGTCATGAGTTCGAATCCCACTGCAGTCCACCTCCTACTGGGGATTGGTTGGCCCCCAGGTGTGCTCCGACCTGCCTGCAAACTGAGAGCAAATTGGCGCAGATATTGCGGCCTCGCCATTAAGGCATTAATATTTCGCCGCCCATGCCTCGGGATGGGCGAGTGATATGACATCACAATCACCCTATTTTTAATTTTAATCCTGTTTACAGCCGATACACACAATAATAGAGAAGGATGAAGACACACATAAGATACAGAAGGTCATTAATCAGGGCATGCAGGATAACGCTCAGAACTTACAGAACTACCTGCTAACCTGGGATAACTACAGGGAGATCTGGGAGATCAGAAAGGATGCATTCATCAGGAGATACCAGAGACTCAACCCTCAGGTCTCATCATTCGACGCTGACATAGCCAGGTTAGTGACGTTGACATAGCCAGGTTAGTGGTGTTGGTTAGATCAAGGGGTTAAAAAATGTGTGATGTCTAAGCTAGCTTATAAAGTGGAACAAGAACAGCTGTGTTCAAGGCAGGAGCATCTCAATCAAACCCAAAACATGTTACAGTAATGTGGTTAATAAGTAATAAGGTTTGGGTGCTTTGGAATACGACTGCAATTATATTGCTCGTCAGATAGGTAAGGATTCTGACAATAAGAAACTCTAGTCCTGCACTGATCTATCACTGATACAAAACGCAACATTATTTATCATGTAATTTGTTAACTAGATGTCAGCGCAATGAGTCAGACACATAGAGAGCTCTTATTCCATCCAGCCATCTAATAACAAGCACGTGCACATAGTCTATAAACCCCACACTACATATCAGTTATAGATCCATATGTCTCAAACCAAAAGGTCCGTCTGGTCATCAAGCTGTCCTTTATTTAATAGGATCTCTTGAAGTCAAACTTATATGTTTGTTTTTCTCACCATCTGTACAATATCCGTACATCATCCAAGTTCAATTTTAAGAGGTCAGGGGAGAAGAAATCCAACCGCATGTTAAGAGTTATATATTAACCATTTTATTGTGCTCATATGATATTGAGGTTTCAGAAAAATAAAGATCCTCCTCAAAACAGTATAGTTGGCTTTCAAGTCTAAGTTCCAATCAAAACTACTACAGCGCATTCATAGTAGCATTCATGGCCAAACAGGTCAACAGTTCGCTTGTTATATTTTATGACCACAAAAATTCAAATCATTTATCTTATCCGCCGCTTCTACCTATTCAGCATCCAGTGATCCTTACACATCTATGACTGCTGCCTGCTGACTTTTTAACTCCTAGTAAACCCTCGACGTCCTTCAATCTTGTTTACGTCCTCTACGGTCACTGAAATTGTAGATTTTTGCAATTCATTTGATAGCGGGATAACAATCAACAAACCATTGGTAAATTAAATAAGCCATTTATGGCAGAAACAAGGAAGCAATGTTTTTGTATTCACCTTCCAGTTCTTCATATGCATAGCTCTATTTCTTCCGAAAAAATGTATTAGAAAATCTTGTAAAAATGATTTATTTGACCTACGTTTTTTTTGACAGCCTGGGCAGCTGTGATTGGCCACTGTCTCTCTCCGATCATCCGCCCATGCATACAGCTGTGGAACAACATTGTCCCAGATGCACTTGATGTGCATTCGGCATATGCACGACTCAACTATGTGCATATTGACATCATCGATCTCCTCGGTACATGCCGCACAGAATAGTGTCTAAAAAAGAAAGAAATCCGATCAGATTTACTGCGCTGTAACATTCACTGAATTCTTAAAAGTCCAGTCTTTAGATTTCGCGTTCCCCCGCCCTATTTATCATTATTTATTTATGTACATAAACTTAGATCTCAACAGTTTATTATGTAATCACAAGGACTTGTTGCAGGAGTTATCTGGTCTAGGTTCCAATGATCTGCAATCAAAGCGTACAGCCTCGAAATATAGAGGCAATTGTAGGAATACATTTCAGATCCCAGTAAACAGTATAGTACAGACAGTGTATATTCTGAAGGCTTGTAGTAGTATGAGCAGTTTGCACACCAGTAGATACAGGATTCATCACACATATTTTCCATGAGTGAATGTGATTTATCCACATACAGCATGATGAATGATTATAGTATTTATGATAGACAGAATAGGTATTTATAATCTACTCAATATTGAGTAAAATAGTATTGAGCAAATTTCTACCTTGTGAAACAAGATCATTAGTCAGCATATTTAAAAAAAGCAAGACTTTGTAACTTAATCTCTCAAAACATGGGAGGCCCAGTAATACAATTCATCAACATAAGTGCTGGAAACTGTGCTAGAAGGATTATAATGGTTTGGCACTAGTCAAGACTGAATGGAACTCACCATGTTTGATTGATTAAGTGTGAGAGAATTGTAAGTCAAATAAAAAGCGTGTTTTTCATTCATTCGTCTGATGTCTGTGTTTGTTGTCGGCTTTATGTTTTTTCATCGAATTAGTTTTCGCAGTCCGATAAAAATTTGCATTGTTAAAAGGCAATGAATTAGAACCTTATATGATATGGAATTCAATATGATATGATATGGAATTCAATGTTAAAAGGCTATAAACAGCGAATTAGAACCTTATATGATATGGAATTCAATATGATATGATATGGAATTCAATGTTAAAAGGCTATAAACAGCGACATTGATTGTGCTTTTTTTATAGAATGACGCTTCTGCATCGGCTACTTTGAGGTCAGCGCGAGAAATTCAATTCTTTGAACGAAACAAAACATTTCGTTTACTCAGTGGGATAAGCTAAGGTTTGAATCTATGCCTAATCAATGAGCTCAATATGAGTCCATTGGTTCAAGAATAACATTACCTTTTTTTTCACTCAGATATACGGAGGTAGCTAACAATGTAGCCACCCAGGAGACAGTGCTTAACATACAGTTTGTACTTCTGGACTGCTCCCCACTCAAGTTTGCTATACTAGGACATTGTCAGGAATGGCAGAACAAGTTCACAGAATTATTGAGTGAGATAGCCACAACCAGACTAAAAGAGCTGAATGAATTCCTCATCAGCATGGCTGATAAGTAAGTTATTAGTAGACATACCCCAGGGTTTCCCAACCTTCCTGTAATTTTACATGAAATAATATGTTCCTAAAAAGCGTTTTATCTAAGTTTGTTATTGCTGCCTTACTGATTATTGGCTCAGATGGCGGCTACTCCCGCAGCTTTCTAAAAACAATGAGAGGCAATAGCCACTACGCGATATATCTCTCACATATTTCCATGTAGGAATCTATACTTGCTTCAAGAAATTATTAAGAGGTGATTTAATGGTGTAGAATTCCGATTACAACACTAATAAAAAAAATTGATACTGTAAGTCAGAAATATGATGACCCAGTAGTTTATCTATACATTCCTATTTTTTATAGAGTGAGTAAACCGCCTCAAACACTGGATGAGCTCGGAGAATCTCTGGATCTTTGGGCTAAGCTAGATACTGGTAAACCAGAGACTGAGGCCAAGTTCAACCCACTTTATGACCAGTTCAGTATACTGGGGAAATATGAGGTGCCTGTTTCTGAAGAGGTGAGTTTCTTATGTCTATTATAGTATCGCATGTTTCTTATATCAACCAACTTTCTGATACTGTTTCAATCTGATTGCTTTCAGGCCTTTTATATCTATATTAGGAGCTGTGTTCTGTCAGCCCATGAGCAGTTAACTCTGACAAAATTCGATCAAAATTTAGTTACCGTTGAGGTCGAGTCCGCAACTTGAGATACCCGGCCATTCAGGGCATATTACAGGCCTTCATGTCCTTCTCCGGTCTAATAACAGAATCTAACCTGGGAGTAATCCGTACCCATATAACGCTCCTATATTTATTGTGTGTTTGCGTTGTAGATTCAGGCCACTTTGGACAGCTTGGGTGGTGAGTGGTCCAAGTTTTGTGATTCTTTGGTCGAGTCAGAAGGCATGCTGAAAAAACATAAGGAGAAATTCAAAACGAGTCTCCTCGCTCAAGCTGAAGACTTCAAGAAACAGGTAGGTGGTGATAAGTTGTATAAAATCATTGGGAACATCAAACAAACCTAAAATATATTTGCAAAAAACTCATTGAAAAGCGAACGAAAAAAAATAATTTGGACTAACCTGCTTTGTATCCACACACCTCTTGTATCCACACACCTCTTGTATCACATTATTAATCAAGTAAGATCAGTAGAACCTCAATTCAAAATACATCTGTCGCTTGCGAAACTCTCACAGCTTATGATTTAATTTTTTTTTTATCTTATTGGTTAGATTTATGTTCATCGTTTGACTCAATAGATAAGAATAATACGAATGATGCGCATGAATACCTAAATCCAATGAGCATCAAGCATTGTCATCAAGTTTTTTGTAAATCGATATGCTCAATACAATTTTAGTTTTATTGCACAAGATGAATTTATGGAATTTTCATGTCATGTAAAACAATGAACTCCCTCTTTGTGTAAAATGATATAAGCATGTAAGGATGATTGCCACACGGTCTCCTATACAATCTAGGCTTCTCACCAGATTTGTTTAACATAAGGGCTATACAAGGGCACCTGTCTTGTGTCTATAAAAGCTGCTGTATGTAGATTGGCCTGGAAATGTACCAACAATGAAAGGATCATTTTCATAATTCTTCTTTACTCACAAATCAAAACTTGCAGTGAGATCAGGGTTTAGGTTTTAGGGTTTAAGGTAGACTGACAATTAGTTCGTAATATAAGCCTTCAGTCCCAGCAAGTTAACTTTACGCAACTGAGCTTTATGGGTCACCCGCGCTTAAAATAGTGATAATGTTACCTGTTTGCTCCACAGAGAGGGTTTAGAAGATAATGGAAATTCTGTTGGATCCTTTATTTTTTTCTTCAATTAAACATTCATCATTTGTCAGAAGCATTATTGCTCTTCAAAGTTATTATATGAGTCTAAAGCTCAAATTTTAATCTTTCTCAATCTTTTGCTCAGGTACACAACTTACTTGATAACTTTAAGAAGGAAGGACCGTTCAGCGCCTCTCTGTCCTGTACAGACGCACTGGAGAAAGTTGGAACATTCAAAGAGAGCGTCACCGGGCTCAAGGATCAGGAGGCACAGATAAGGAGAGGACTCGGAATATTCAAGATAGAGCAGCCGCCAAACAAGGACATCGCTGTACTCGATAAGGTACAAGGGTGAATCATGCTCAGCAGATTGTACTGGTATTGTGGTGTCATCGAGTGCTCTACAAGGCTGCGTATTTCATCTTATTATAGTCACCTCATAGGCAAAAATATTCAGTGAGAAATCTGAATAATCTATCTATCCTCCCTTGCTTCAAATTCACTAAGATAATCATGGTTCTCATCGCATCTCAACAATGGCGATTCAAAAAAGTAAAATAGCGTTGAATTTCTTATTAATTCCCAGTTATCTATAATATATAAGTATCCAACAGCGTGAGATCAATGAACTCATTGGTGAGATGAGCAACAAATCCCCTCAACAATCCCTCATCATTGATACCAGTATATTTCTAATCTGCCATCTCAACCCTCCCCCTCCCCCAGAAAACTTGTGTAGATGAATGATTTAGGTATTGATTATATAATCCTCACCGCCGCTGTTATAGGACCTCGAGTATATAGAGCAGATCTGGCAGCTAACACTGGAATGGGACGCTAACTGGGATTCGTGGAAGGTCGGTAAATTCACCGAGCTGCAGACGGGAGAGATGGAGAATGCTTCTATCACTGCCTTCAAAAAGCTCGCTAAACTGGCACGAGAGCTCAAGGTATAACAATGTCCGATCTTAATACCCTCTACACAGCCTGATATACTTACATGTCATCATGTGACCTCATACAAATAACACTGAGATTTACATGCGGACGTGAGATATAACAATGTTCTTCTATCACTTGATTGATCTTGATTGCTGCTTATACTTGATTAATACAATTTTAAGACTGGTTTGAAGATCGCAGATGAAGAAATGAAACAGATCAGTTTAATCTTGCACCAAGTTGTCACGATACCAGCTAATAGTAATATCGCTTATTCGTCTGAGTTTGTAGCTCTGAGTTTGAAGCTCTGAGTTTGTAGCTTGTGATTAATGAGTTTTTATGCGTGTGTTTAGAGAAGAAATGAGGTGGACGATGAACGGCCTCGTAGCCAGTTCAGTCGTCCATCTACCTCTCGGTCTAACCCCTCTGTGGATGAGGTATACATAAAGCACAGTTACAGTATCAATGTAGATTATATTATAGCTTATATTACACACAGTGTACACACGCCGCACATCCAGCCTCAGTCAAACTAGTACCAGATATGAACTAACTGTACTGTGAATGTCCGGACATTTGGAATTTAATTTGCCGCTGTTCTTGTATGGCTCCTGTAAAGTGGCTTTCCCAAGTTGCGTCAGGTTGTCCAAACTGTTGCATTTTGGGATGATGAGCAGCAGCCTCATTCTCTCAAACCAATAACAAAAGTTTGACTAAGGCTGGTTATTTATACCCTTCACCTTGTAAGCTTCAGTGATCGTGTTTCAGTTATAAGTTTCCCCATTTTCAGTCCCCAGAGCACAAACTTGTAGCAAACACGAAGACCTACCAAAAAAAGGGAGTTATTTTCAGCTCCTCTTGTCCCAGATATTTATTTCCATGCGGGCTACTGGTATATTGTGCGACATGCAGCTTGTCTTAGAATGAGACTCTATATCAGTATCGTTACTTTTGTGAGACCTCATCATCAATCCTCCTGAGTTTGAGTCCTTGTCTAATGTGGAGGTCTAGATGTTAGATTTCAGCCCTTGGGTGAATACAACCCTTGTGTAGAAGTGAGATAACACCCCTGATATTATTATAGGAGCGTAACTGGGAGATCGTAGATGTCAGTAAGGGTAAAGTGGATACATTCAAGAGAACGATGCCTCTTATCACAGATCTCAAGAATAAGGCTATGAGAGATCGACACTGGAATCAAATCAAGGTAAAACACTGACACAAGCTTGTGAAATACTCGTAATAAACTGATTGTTTCATCTTTGTTTACTTTACCAATATAGGCCTATATATATATATATATAAATATATTATTTATATATTATTGTATTATGGATTTATTTTTTACGTATCATTATAAGTATTTAAATCTGTTTGATAGAATGAGATGCAGAAGCAGTTTGAAGAGACGAGCGATGATTTTACTCTGGAGAGGATTATTAACTTTGGATTCGATCAGCACGCTGAGTATATCAATGAGGTGTCTAGTGCTGCTACTAAAGAGTTAGCTATAGAGAACAGTCTGAAGGCAATTAGTGAGGCGTGGGAGACAATCGAGCTCGTTATGGCTCCGTATAAGGATAAGGGACACTACAAACTGGCGTAAGTATAGGATAATAGAATATTTCAGTGTCTATCAGATCGCTGTAGTTAGGAGAGTAGGTTGGTTGTACTCAATACAAAATGATTCCCTTACAACTTGCAATTGACGCCCCAGGTGTGCTCCGACCTGCCTGCAAACTGAGAGCAACTTGGCACCGAATATGGCAGAGACAGATTTGCGATTTAAACCCAACCAATATTTTTAAAAAACCATTTAAATCGTTTAATAACAATTAATTTTGCTGGCCATAAACATATTTAAACGTATTTATATGGTTATGGTGCTGACTTACATGTTGTGATATAACTATGACCTCGTGACCTTGCAGCGCTACAGAGGATGTATTCACAGCCCTAGAGGATCACCAGGTGCAGCTCTCCACTATGAAGGCGTCTCGGTTTGTGAAGGCCTTCGAGATGGACGTAGATAAGTGGGAGAGAACTCTCAGTCATATACTGGAGGTGGTAGAGATGTTACTTACAGTACAGAGACAGTGGATGTACCTAGAGGTAAGTTATTTACACTACACCTACATATAATGATTCCTCATACTAACTTCTCCACTCATTCACTTTCATAATAAGTTTGACATTCTAATGTTGTTTAAGATAACAAACCACCACCTTTAAAATTAAATTGGAAGGATGCGCGCAATATATCTTTTGCAGTGAGAATGGAAAGATAGTTTAAACCAGAGGTGGCTTTTTAAAAGTTGAAAATATTCGAAATAGAGAAATTCCAATGAATGGGGTTGACTAGGCTAATATCAACAGGCACACCACGAAGCTATGAAGCATGTGTGGGTGAAATAGAATAATGACGTGATATATTTATATTTTTACAGAATATCTTTTTGGGTGAGGACATCAGGAAACAGTTACCTCGAGAGTCGGCAGACTTTGATAACATCAACGCTAACTGGAAGGTCATCATGGTGAGGCTTAACAAGGATAAGAATGCACTCAGAGGAACTCATTTCAAAGGTTTGTTAATATACTGGATACATCTGTGAGCTCAAAGGTCTGGAGTTCTAGCAGATATGTTCAGTGACCTAATTATACGCTGGCGGCGCTTCTCATACTGTTAACTGTTGCTTCCTTTTCATTTATCATTATTTTACTCATATGTTAGTCCTGAAATGATATCAATTCAATAAATTACAATCAATTGTACCACTGGGCCGGCCATGAGAAGGTTGTACTGAATAAGTCGCTGAATTAGCGCATGACTCATAGATTTTAGCTGATGACTCTGTGCGATGCGGTGGTATATGCTCTCCACTGTAAGGTGGGCAGTGGTATGTCCAATACTGTATGGTGCATGCATGTATAGTATATATTCTAACATCACATCACTCTCATTACTTACTCTTACTTACAGGGCTACTCGAGCAGCTGAATGATATGAACCTTAAGTTAGAAGAGATACAGAAATCCCTAGACATGTACCTGGAGACTAAGCGTCAGATATTCCCGAGATTCTACTTCCTGTCTAACGATGATCTACTCGAGATTCTCGGTCAGAGTAAAAATCCTGAAGCTGTGCAGCCTCATCTCAAGAAATGCTTCGATAATATCGTCAAATTAAAAATCAGCAAGGTATGTAAACTAGAGTAGGGTGTCACAGTCTCAAAATATCGATATTAGCCCTGTAATGTACAAAGTACAACATTCATATTTTAGGAGGCTTAATCATAACAACCAAAAATTAAGCTACATATTGTATCTTATATGAATCGGATATGAACTAAGGTTAGGAAGATTTTCGTCAAAACCTGTCTTCACACATATGATAAGACAATCTTCAACCCATTTTGGCTTGACTGTATGAAGGGTTGTTATCCATGCACAAAAACGCTTTAAAAGCCTCAATAAACCTCAGAATCTCAGTGACTCATTATTTGAAAAAGACCTGAATGTTCTCATAATAATCTCCTGACACTCACTAACCTTGTTATGTTATACTGTATACAGACATCGATCACTCAGAAGTTTGAGGCGCTGGGAATGTTCTCAGCCGATGGAGAGTTTGTGGAGTTTTCTCACCCCACCCTGTTGGAGGGACCAGTGGAGGCGTGGCTATGTGATATAGAGCGTATGATGAGATGGACACTAAAGGAGGTACTAAAGAACTGCAGGCTAAGTTTGAAGAAGAACCTGAGTAAGCGGGATAAGTGGATCAAGGATTGGTGTGGTCAGGTATGTGGTGCTACATTACCGAGGCAAACATGCCCTTATATTTCTCTTTCTAAATCTCTTTGATGGCATTATATACCATTCAGATATGAATTTTCTTCCATGAGGACTACGGTCCCTATAAAATGGTATTGTATAAACAAATTTAAATGCAATAAATCTAGAACAGAGTAGTTTTCTCACCATTCTTCAGACTTCGAGTATTGATGATTTACATAATATTGACATGTCATCGATATCTCTATTTGAATATCTTGCTATTCGTCTTTATTGTCTATCCAGTGATATTGTATTTAAATTTTGACAAAAAGCTTTGGAGAAATTATACACAACAACTTAACAGTGTTGTATCTGTTGTAGCTGTGTATCACATCCTCTCAGATGCAGTGGACTGCTGATGTAACTAAAGCTCTGGCCTCTACTAAAGAGAGGGGAGATAAGAAAGCTCTCAAGAGTCTCAAACGTAAACAGGTACAAAAATATGGGCCGGTGTCGATTCTCTAATATGTCTTGATCTTCCAAAGCTACAGAAGCTACCAGATTTGATAAGCAGTTCCAAGTGACGATAACCTCCCGCATGTGTTTCCAGCATTCCAGCCTGTATGGTGGATAACTGAGTAATCAAGGCTATCAATAGAAAATTTGTATGTCAGCCATCATATAGCATGTGTTTGTATTTGGATAGGTTGCTATGTTGAACAAGTTCTCAGAAGCCATCAGGACAAACTTGACTAAGATACAGCGTCTGAAGATAGTAGGTCTGGTCACTATAGAGGTGCACGCTCGTGACATCATAGAGAAGCTGATAAAGACAGGATGTAACGATGTGACAGCATTCGACTGGCTCAGTCAGCTCAGAGTCTACTGGGACAGGGTAAGCATGGCGTCTGGTTGTTTGTTGTTTTAAATCCATCAACAGGCTCTTAGGATATAAGAATGTTAGCTACCCACTAAATACTACTAGTATATCTTGATATCTCATGTACTTGAGACAAACACTTCCAACTCAATTAAACTTTCTCAACTCTACCTGTTACCTTCTGTTTTTTAAAGGTCTTCAAATTTTTCAGCATTCTTAGCAAACCAAAATATTTTCATCCTCCAACTAATTTATTCTCACCTACCATACATCCATGCAAGTGAGTAAAAATACATTAATATTTCGATATTCATTGATCTCACTGCCTCCGTTTGATTGTATATATGTGTAGGAGATAGATGATTGTGTAGTACGTCAGACAAACACACAGTTCCAGTATGGATATGAGTACCTGGGTAACTCAGGTAGATTAGTCATCACTCCACTCACTGATAGATGTTATATGACTCTAACTACTGCCCTACATCTACACAGAGGAGGCTCTCCTAAAGGACCTGCTGGTATGTAGTAGTAGTGCGAGATATTATTTTGCTCTTTCAACTATTTAAAGATTTGGGCAATAAGACTAGGTGATACAGAACTGGACTGGAAACATCACTCTGTTCTTGATTAGTTACCGGCAGAGAAAGAATTGTAACCATTTCCAGTTCGTGGTAATTGGGTCAGCAAGGATGGGCAAGTTAACCAATAAAAAACGAAATGCCATTACAAATGCCTATAAATTATCCTCTTATTGATATTAGTTGGACAACTCCCATTGATGAATAATGACGCTCTTTTCAACATCATCAGCCCGCTGAGATATAAGGTTCTCATTATAATTACATTATCAGACAGAAAGGATGGCAGAGTTGATCAATATAATATAAATACTCAATGCCATTACAGATGCCTGTTAATTATCCTCTCATTGATATTAGGTGGACAACTCCCAAGTAAATGAATGTTATTGTCAATGCCTTTAGTTTATGCGCCACTGAGTTCTTGCATTATCTTACTGAGAGAACATTTCTTGTATGTTTCAGGTACTGGTAAGACAGAGACCACTAAGGATCTTGGTAAAGCTCTGGGTAACTATGTTATCGTAGTAAACTGCTCCGAGGGTCTGGACTTTAAGAGTATGGGTAGAATGTTCTCTGGTCTTGCTCAGACAGGAGCGTGGGGATGCTTTGATGAGTTCAACAGAATCAACATCGAGGTAAATAGTCACTGAAAGCTTTTGGTTTTTTTAAAGTTGAAGCACAAGCTCTATATTGTCATTTTCGAAGATTCTCCAAATCATTACCAAAGTATTGTGCAAATCCCTGTATGGTTAAAAGTAGCCCTGTCTCACATGATCAACTTTTCGATTCTCACACCATAACATTCCTCCCGTTGCTAGGTGTTATCTGTGGTGGCTCAGCAGATTCTGAGTATCCTCTCAGCTCTGGCTGCTGGATCCACCAGATTTGTGTTTGAGGGTAGAGAGATTAATCTGGTATGGAGCTGTGGTATCTTCATCACTATGAATCCTGGTAAGTCTTTAGACTGTCAGAATCCTGGTGGTCTAAGTGCTCGAATCAATGTCGATGTCTGGGACTGTTTCTATTTCCCCCCCCCCCCGCCCAAACACATGTGCCTGACCTCAATAAAAACTTCTAAAAAAATTTCAATTCAAAGATGTTGTTATATCTCACACATTGAGAGATTATTATCTCACATAATAAAATATTTAAATCAGGTATAACCGTTCTCAAAATTACATTTCGAGCGATGCGACTATACTTGCCCTTAGTGCTTGTTGTATATCCTATCAATGCGCTGCAACGGACACATGACATATTTATATTCCAGGTTACGCCGGACGTACAGAGTTACCAGACAATCTTAAGTCTATGTTCAGACCTATCTCTATGGTTGTACCAGACTCTAACCTTATCGCTGAGATTATCCTCTTTGGTGAAGGATTCAATAACACCAAGGTATGAAGATTATTAATTATCTAATAGATTATAGTTACTTGTCACATTGTGATATTTTAAAGGCAGCTTGTTGTGCTGTGATAAGGGTCAAAGTGTACCCTTATTAATTTTGGACCCTTGATTTATGCCCTCCGCAGCATGAAGAAACGCTGGTGTGAACTGGCTTCAGGCTCTGGCTGTTACCTGCAGTTCTGAATATTGTTGGTTATTAAACACTGTAGATATCCTCCCTGAAGGGATCCTCCATATGTTCAGCAAGTATCAAGCAATTGTACAACCATCCAGTAACAAGGCTGGAATCACATTCAGCGACTAGGTGTTAACACTTATATCATACCTAGCTTGCATCTCACTCCATGTATATCATCTTTATTCAGATTCTGGCTAAGAAGGTATTCACTCTATACTCTCTAGCTGTACAGCAGTTATCTAAACAGGATCACTACGACTTTGGTCTGAGAGCTCTCACATCTGTACTCAGATACGCCGGCAGAAAGAAACGTACCAACCCTAACATGGCTGTAAGTACCAACCTTAACATGGCTGTAAGTACTGATCTCAACATAGGTGTAAGTACCAACTCTAATATGACTGTAAGTACCAACCTTAATATGGCTGTAATAACAAACCCTAACATGGCTGTAAGTACCAACCCTTATATGGCTGTAAGTACAAATCTTAACATGGCTGTAGGTACCAACCCTAACATGGCTGTAAGTACTGATCTTAACATAGGTGTAAGTACTAACCTTAATATGGCTGTAAGTACAAACCCTAACATGGCTGTAAGTACCAACCCTAATATGGCTGTAAGTACCAACCTTAATATGGCTGTAAGTACCAACCATAACATGGCTGTATAAGGCTGTCTTTCACAGTATATTGAGAGCGCTATCAGCAATATCCAGTTGGGTCGGTAAAAGTGTTCATGTGTTATTTTTTTAGCCAAGATGTGAAACCTGAGTTTACTTTCTACAACAAAAGTATGAACCTTGACAGTAAATATCTATTAGTTAGGAGCTACAATATATAATAGATGAGTCTTTGCTCACAACAAATTTCCCTTTCTTGCATTTATAGGATGAGGAGTTGTTGCTGCTATCTATGAAGGATATGAACGTAGCTAAGCTGACATCTGTAGATCTTCCCTTGTTTAATGGTATAGTATCTGATCTCTTCCCTGGTATCGAGACACCAGCCATCGATTACAGCAAGTTCAAGACGGCCATCGAGAATCAGTTCAAGGCTTCTGGTCTACAGCCTATCCCCTGGGCTGTCACCAAAGTTATACAGGTAATTATTATATACAGGAGTAGAAGGGCATTGAGTCAAAGTTCAAAGTTCAGGCAGATTGGTTCAGTCATAGAGTTTTATACATACAACATGACCATGAATTAGGTATGACTCAGTTTTATCAAGGAGTTAAATTGTAACTCCTTGGTTTTATCCTGGCTTCTTTCATCTCTAATAATATACTGCTTATAACAACGTTTGGATTTATTTATTCATTTATTACATATGCAAAGATAACAGTGATTTGTCTATTTTGCACACAGCTGTACGAGACTAAGAACTCTCGTCACTCTACTATGATAGTCGGTAAAACTCAGTCAGCTAAATCAGTAACCTGGAGGGTGCTCCAAGCCGCCTGCTCTCAGCTACATAATGATGGTATGTCCTGCTGTCGTGATACTTATACATGATATACTCTATAGCCTAATATTAACAAGAGTAGACGACATTTAAATGTGAAACAATGAGAGTTAAATTGTATTTTACCTGTGTAAATCTCTGTGCCAGACTATGATAATATTCTGTAAAAGAAAAAATATGTTGTGTATGTAATGATGTTGTAGAGATTGAATCAGGAAAGTCACAAGGTAACACTGACAAACCACATACACCTTATATCTACACCTGCTTATCAATTTGTGCTATTTTGTTCCCTTATTTGAATTTTTAACTTCTATCACACCAGCATTCCATGAGATGTGCTAGTTACATATAAAGCAGACCTTGATATTTATCGTTTGGGAGTTTGGGAGTTGTTTTCACGCTAAAGTACCAGTTTAAAACCACATCAACATATTATAATTTCTAAAGGTTTCACCCACTTGTATGGTTGAAGTTTTCTATTTTCCATTTACAACATACAATATATGACAGTTTGTTAAGATTGTGATCTCTGTGTAATATTCAGGTGATACAAACTATAACATAGTAAAGGAGTACGTACTGAACCCTAAATCTGTATCTCTGGGTGAACTGTATGGAGAGTTTGATCTGAACACTAATGAATGGACTGATGGTATCCTATCTAGTGTCATGAGAGTCACCTGCTCAGGTATGTCATTATTACATTGACATGTGACCAACGGTAGACTTCATATTGAGTGTACCTGTAACTGTATATAAATCAACAAGCTGATTAAGAATAGAAAATGTCACAGATAATAGGACAGTAACAGGAGTCCATACCTCAACCCATATTATATGACTGTGACTGTATCTCCATATAAGGTCACTACCACTTATTCCATACCAGCCCGTTGAGTTCTGTGTTCTATGACCGATTGTAATGAGACTTATTTGCTGTCTTTAGCCTGGTATTATGAAGGTCAGGGTACTTGAATGTATATTGTTGCTTCGCTATGTTACAACTAAGACTGCATTGTGGCTGAACATGGCTACCTTTATACTTGTGTCATTGTTTGTTATTGTACATGTCAATGTTATATATATGTGTACAGGAATAGACCAAGTCACCCATAGTAAGAGCTCACACAGATATATAGATAGATATATAACTTATCTGTATGCCATGTAGATATCAGACTATATAAGCCTTCTCGTAGTTAACCTACTAGCTATCAATAGTGCAATCTATGCAGTCAGTACCCGGCTCTTCTGGGCTGCAGAGTCCGGTACTGTCTGTAACCGATCGGTAACAGGTGCTTTGTGCGGACAGATTACAGATATGCAAAGCATGAAACAGGCAGGTGATGGGGCTGATGGTGTTTAAAGGTGTTTGAAGGTTGAACGCTGTAAAAAATCTTTTTAAACTATCGATGATTATGGTGTCGACGCTCGGCGTAGGGTAGTAGTTTGCTTCTTTCCCCCTCCGGAAGATTTCGTTTGTCCCTCAATCGGAGCTGAAACAAATAAGCTAAAACATCACCCATTTAGAAATTTGATCAAACTCTGATCATAATAATTATTCTCTGCATGATTTTAAACTTCTGATATAATTATTAATGAATAAAAATCTCTTCTCTTCATTTGCAATGATAGATTGCGTAAACACTTGAGGTGTTGGAAATTAATTGCATCATGTAGCTACATAGAATTAAATCTACTTCATAATGTAGCAACTAGAACTTGTCTAATGCATGCAGAAGAGTATATTTCTGATGAATCCTGATCAGCTTCATGAGAAAATGCTTAGAGAAAAGTGGTTACCCCGGTAGTAACCTATGGTTCTGAAGCTGAATAATATTTAGTGTAGACACAAATGCTGGGGCAATACATCAACCCATCAATGCAGGCCTTTTATACAAGATTGGGTAGATTTTAAGCTCAAAAGTTATTTTGCGACTGTGAAATCGGGTTATGAAGTTGTATGACCACACATAAATATACATATATATATATGTGTGTATATATATATATATATATATATATATATATGTGTATACCCGATTACAGATGAGAAACCAGAGGAGAAATGGATAACATTCGACGGGCCAGTAGATACATTATGGATTGAGAGTATGAACTCTGTGATGGATGATAATAAAGTACTCACACTGATCAACGGAGAGAGAATCTCCATGCCTGAACAAGTCTCACTTCTATTCGAGGTATATAGAGATCATAATTTTAAACCACTAGCTGTTTATCTCTAATGCATTGAAAATTTTCATATCTGGTCAAAAGGATGATATTTGTGATGAACCATTTTTTCTCATTTTTTTAATGTATTTTTTTCAATCTCTACATTTTGAAGCAAACATAGCAATGGTAGATATTATTACTGATACCAATAATAATGATAGCCTTTGCTTTTTGATGCCTTACTAGGTAGAGGATTTGGCAGTTGCCTCCCCTGCTACAGTATCCAGATGTGGTATGGTGTATAATGATGGAGTCGATCTAGGAACTCAACCATTTATTGATTCCTGGCTGGAGAAGAAAGATAAAGGTAAGATTGACCCCCCCCCATCTCAACATGGAGCACATAATTAAGAACAACTTAAGGTGCTTCTTCAAGAATGCTTCATTTGATCACCCACTCCTTGCATACTTAGCAACAACATGTTTCAAGAATGAAATCAGCCACAGATTGTACATGTCCAATGTTGTCATATAAGACGGTATTTTTTTACTTATTTGTTTGCAGCGCTGAGCGACCAGCTGAGACAGTTATTTGAAAAGTATATGACTAAGATCACAGAGTTTAAGAAGGCCAACTGTAATGAGCTAGTAGCTATAGCTGAGCTTAACGGAGTCGCCTCCCTTACTCGGCTGTTTGATGCTCTGGCCACGCCCGCCAACGGAGTGAGTTATTAACTAAGAATGGCTTCTTGTTGTTGTACATAGTCTGGTACTATTACACCATTGCTCAACACCAAAATTACGTTTTGTTGGACGATAGACAGTCAAGCTAAATGGTGATCAATAAATCTCGTTCCAAGTCTCCCTCACATTACTGGTAGAGGATGTCATTTACTATAACTTATCCACATTCCAACGATATACTCAAGATGCCTGACATATGTGAGCTGAGCGTTGAATGTATATGTTCATAAACTCTGTATGTAAACCATAACAGTTTGTCCTAGATTCCCACGAGCCGTCAGATTTGACCTTGCTCTGTATTTAAGGTGGATGCACACGACCAGGAGAGTTATCCTAAGATGGTAGAGTTGTGGTTCCAGTACTGCATGATCTGGTCTATCTGTGCTCCTGTAGACGAAGATGGCAGGAAGAAACTAGATAACTACATCAGGTATATATAATATATATTATACCGGTATATGTATATATATATAATACCTATATATATATATATATACTACTAATCTAGTTAGGCTGTAGCAGAACCCTCTTGTCCTCATGGTAGTAGTAAAAGCGAAATAATGTTTTGGAGCTTCTTAGTAAGGAGACATATTATATCACCATTGAACTTGACACTATTTTTGTGCCTCCTCACATCAGAGACCATGTGTACTCGTAAGTAGAATGTTTGTCCGACTGTATCATAATGTCCACTAATTGCATGTAGAGATCAATTAATTAGGGTGTCAGACGTACTAATTAACTTGATGTTGTACCTGGGGTCGAAATCGTTATCAAAATTTGGGCCCAAATGAGTTACCAATACAGTCAGGATGGCCGAGTGGTCTAAGGCGCTGCGTTCAGGTCGCAGTCTACTCTTGTAGGCGTGGGTTCAAATCCCACTTCTGACAGATAACTTTTGTCTTGAGACCCTCCCACCTATATGCTGTAAAACAAATACATTTTAAAAATTCATTGTACACAGTTTTGTTATGACTGATTGTATGTGAATGGAAGTACTTTGGTTGCACTATGTAAACATCGGTGATGAGATTCAGTTATATAGTTTATATCATATCTACATTGTGTAAATAAATAACTTAACTTACCACAGAGAGATGGAGGGTACGTTTCCTAATAAGGACAGTATTTATGAATATGTTGTGGATCCTAAGACTAAAGCCTGGGTACACTGGGAGGAAAGACTGAGAAGTGGCTGGAAGTACAATCCAAGGTAAGCTCATATAATATATACATATCATGATCAAGATGACGATCATGCTGCAAATACCTCTTATTCCTGCAGTTGTGTCCCTATAACATAAGAGAGGACAACTTCTTCAAATTTAAACATATATACAATATAATTTAAAATTCTACTACAAACTAGTATTTATGTGTTTATATTTAAGCTTTGATCATATTCTCTTTTGTAGCCTGCCATTCTTATTCTCTTTTGTAGCCTGTGTACATATTCTCCATTGTAGCCTGTGTTCCTATTCTCTTTTGTAGCCTGCCGTTCTATAAGATAATCGTACCCACAGTGGACACAGTGAGATATAACTTCTTAGTATCTACGTTGGTAGATAACTTCCACCCAGTGATGTTAGTAGGACCTGTAGGTACTGGTAAAACATCCGTCGTGTCTGAAGTACTCAATAAGGTAGATCCAGCAAGGTAAGTTAAAACTCTCTCAGTTTCTTACAATCCATGTTTATTTCTACTCATTATACTTTTAACATGATAATGGTAGGATGTAAAAGATCGATCTGAAATAAACTAAGGTGTTGTATAAGACCCTCGCCGATACTCACCACTTTCTTGAGTTGATTAGCCTGTTGCCCAGCGTTGAGGAGGTCGGATGTATTATTTACATTCATACATCTCTTTGTCTGCAGGTATAACGTACTGACAGTGAATATGTCAGCTCAGACTACATCTAATAACTGTCAGGATATCATCGAGTCTCGCGTAGAGAAGAGAACTAAGGGAGTGTATGTACCTCTCGGAGGTAAGAAACTCATCACCTTCATGGACGACTTCAACATGCCGGCTAAAGATACATTCGGGTCTCAGCCTCCTCTAGAGCTTATCAAGGTAAAGTACATGTTAACTTAGTTTTCCTTCTTGTCAATTCAGTAGATAATAATATATTGGACTACATTTATTGATTTAGAATTTGTAAAGCTGAGAGAGATGAGAAACATCATTACTCATCTTCAAAAACATGTAAATAGAGAGGAATTGATAGCCTGTTGAGTAAAAAGAGAAAAAATTGGTGATTCGAAAAATAAGTTTTTTAATGTAGTACTATCAAGGCCTCTGCCATCTCTGTACTCTCTGCCTATGAATCATTTGCAAGCTGCCATGCGTCTAAGTTTTATCGCACATATGGTACTTCACATTTACATGTTATCTGTCTCATATTATTACAGCTGTGGCTGGACTATGGATTCTGGTATGATCGTATGAAGCAGTCAGTCAAGTATATAAAGGACATGTTTGTAGTGGTATCTATGGGACCTCCAGGCGGAGGTCGACAGGCCATCTCCAGGCGGCTACAGAGCAAATTTAACCTCATCAACATGACCTTCCCCTCGGTAAGTTAACAAAATTAGCCTGCTACTCATATTTATAATAAAACTCTTCTGGATTCAGTTCTAAGACATTTGGGTTTTAGCTTTTGTTGGAGAGAGTGATGTATGAATGAAGCATTTATTATGGACTAAGAAACATATCTATGGGCCGTGTTAGATCAATGATTTGGTATGGTGGTGCTGGTGGTACGGTGTAGTATGATACAGTAGGCCTAACCTGCTATATATTACTTTCAGGACTCGACGATTAAGCGTATATTTGGTACGATGATAAACCAGAAGTTACAGGACTTTGAGGAGGATGTTAAGCCGATCGGTGATCTCATGACTCAGGGAACTCTAGAGGTGTACCAGTCTGTGACGGGACGATTCCTTCCTACTCCGGCTAAAATACATTATCTCTTCAACATGAGAGATATATCCAAGGTAAGGACTCATCTGTGTAACATATCTTATGGTGGATATTACTCATAGTGCCAGAAATAAACGGAGTCTGTCTTTCCTGACCTTACTGAAGTGACACAGCCAACAGACCGTCATTTGATTCTCTCTGAGATCTTGAAACTCAAACTTTCATTATAAATTTGTTGTTTTTCTTGATTTTAGGTATTCCAGGGATTGTTGAGAGCTCACAGAAATGAACACGACACTAAGCTTGCCATGACACGACTCTGGTTACACGAGTGTTTCAGAGTTTTCTCTGATCGTCTTGTTGATACTAAAGATCAGGAAGCTTTTATTAACATCGTCTCAGAGAAGCTCGGATCTATATTCGATCAGACGTTTCACAATGTCTGCCCGAGTAAGCAGAGTCCAGTATTCGGTGATTACCTCAGCGCCGATCTGGTGAGTAACTACAGACCGTAAACATATAAATTTAAATATAAGAAAGTATTTATATGTTTATTCTAAGGACTTATAAATCTAGCTACATGTCGGGATTATATAGAGGAGTATTGTATTTCACACACCAGCTTTGGGTTACATCTGTCTGCTTGAAGGCGGATCATCTTGGACTGAAATATACAATCATTTCACTACTTACACTAATTATCATTAAAACTGATTTGTTATATTAGTATTCGGACGACGATTTACCGGTAAGTTGAAGCTGTATTAAGTAGTGCTAGTCGTTAGTTACTGAGACCCTGCAGGATTAAAGGCTAGACTATCATAGTCATGATTACTGATGATTACTTATGATTATTAAATAACAAATTAAAGTTGATTACAGTCTCTCTCTTTCTCTTGATTATTACTTCCCTCCCTCCCCACACATAGTTATGAGCAGGAGCTCTGGAGAGATGCAGAACAGTTCTGATTTACTTAGTTATATAAACTAAACAGCCATCTTTAATTATTGCTTAGTTTATAGCCACCTACATCAGATGGAGACCTAGGGTCGCACATGTATATTCCTCGATTAGCCTGTCTTGGCAAGCTTTGTTTGATGGGGAGGGGAAACAATGTACGGAAACATAGGATGCATATCTCCTCTTTACGGTAACAAGTCTCTACAAGACTAACATCGGGGCTGTTTGGTTTATTTATAGATATATCAGGATATACAGAATCAGGATAAACTGAAGGCAGCTATGAAAGGTTACTTAGATGAGTATAACGATACACCGGGAGTTGTCTCTATGGATCTGGTACTGTTCAGAGACGCTGTAGAGCATTGTAAGTAATATACATGTATAATTATATAGGTGTTTTTTTCCTGCGGTGCAGAGAGTAATTGAGCTTTGGCAGCAGTGATAACTATTAGTTAGCAGGAAGTATTCCTTAATTACTAATTAATGTGTAATCTACAAAAAGATTGAATTCAAATGCAATGCCTGGAAAAGGTCAAACTTATCAGTTCTTCTAAAAAAGAGAACCTACAATTGTAGCTAACGTAATTTTAAAGAGATAAGGAGCGTTTTATCATGATTTGCTTAAAATCAGTTACGGATAACTCCCAATAGCAAGTCAGGATGGCCGAGTGGTCTAAGGCGCTGCGTTCAGGTCGCAGTCTACTCTTGTAGGCGTGGGTTCGAATCCCACTTCTGACACATTAGTTTTATCTGCATTCTCATGAAGTTGTCAGCCCTCCTTGATCTGACCTACATTATGACTGCCCAACATGACCATTCATAGGAATTGCTTTGTCAGGATTCATTAACGTCCTCTCATTCTCGATACCTTGATATAATATACTAACAGTATTCTGTGTTGACTTATTCTTTTAGTGTCTAAGATAATACGAGTAATCAGACAGCCGAGAGGTAACATGTTACTCATAGGTATCGGAGGTAGTGGGAGACAATCACTAGCTCGTCTATCATCATATATCTGTGACTATACAGCATTCCAGATAGAAGTTACCAGAAACTACAGGAAACAGGAGTTCAGAGAAGGTATAAACAGTCTATATCATCAATATCTATGTGTCAGTAACTAGAGATTGTCCCCTTATAGAACATTGTCGATTTCTGCGTAATAATTCAAAAGTTGTTTTAAGTATGTGGTGACTTATAAGTGTGTGGTAAATGTGAAACAAATGATATTTGAACACCCAGCAATTCACTTATAAGTCTGGTGACTTTATGGTGATTAACCTTAGTTAGGATCATGATTTGATTGTGACTTGATATTTACAGATCTGAAGAGACTTTACTTCACAGCAGGAGTAGAGAATAAGCCCACAGTCTTCTTATTCAATGATGTACAGGTAGTCGAGGAAGCTTTCCTTGAGGATATCAACAATATACTCAGCTCTGGAGAAGTACCCAATCTCTACAAACCGGAGGAGTTTGAAGAGGTGAGGTGAAGTCACAATATGGGAGAGTAATCTGCTGAACTGAGAGAAATTCGAAACTTAGCTATGGGAGGGTCCATGCGTGTATATCCTATGTGAGAGGACAATTTAATGCCATAACTATAGTGTGTTCTATCTGTCTGAGTGTTATTGTAGTCCCTTCTATAAAACCTTTTGCAAAATGAATAGTTTTTGTTCTCATGACCTCTCTGATTTTACCCTAGGTGAGAACAGCCTTACAGGATGAAGCTAAGAAGCTTGGTATAGAGGATACACCACAGTCCATATTCGCCTTCCTTATCGATCGTACAAGAGCCAATCTACATGTAATACTATGTATGAGTCCTGTAGGTGAACCATTCCGTAACAGGATCAGGCAGTACCCAGCGTTCGTTAACTGTACTACCATCGACTGGTTCAGTGAATGGCCTCAGGACGCTCTGCTAGAGGTTGCTGAGCGATATCTGGAAGGTAAGGCTTAACCATCTAATAACATACAATTACCACAAAAAGAACAAAAGCTTCATAATAACCTTGTACGTGTAAATTTGTCAAACTTGTTGTTGCACGACTTCCTCATAAATACAATTTCTGTCCATACTCATTTCATGCTTTTAGCATTTTTCCCCGAATACCATATTCTTGTACGCATGCTCACGCACACAATGTTATTGGTATAAAGATTACCTGCTGCTTATGTTTAACTAGACTGGAAGCCTTGTGGAAGGTTCCCTGGTAGGTACTCTATTTTCGATTAGAGATCTCTTGTCTTTATCAAACCTAAAAACTACTCATGCAGCTGCAACATTATATCGCTAGTATCTCTCTATGGTGATGGATAGGAGCTGTCACAGGTGTCACAGCAATCTTGTCTTGTCATTTATCAATATGATGTCATCATTTTGAACCATTTTGCTAGAGGAGAATAGCCTCTCAACCAAGAATATCAACAAATCTTCTAATCAACAATGAGTTTTTTATGAACATGTTTAGGAAAAGTGTCCTCAAAACATTCTGCTAAGAGAAGATAACAAATAAAAAAAATGTGATGTCACACTTTTCGGCATACATATAGAGTTTATCATACATAGATTTGTGAAAACATTATGTAGTTTTTTAGAAAAACTTACGCTTTGCTATGTAATATAATTCTAACATCTCTCTATCTATCCAAATTTTATGGCAGTAGACATGTTATATTATGTACTTCGCTATTCAAATTTCAGATTATAGGGGACTATAACTATGACATTTAAACCATTTAAAATAGTAATCCGCAGGTATATTTTGAGCAGACATGTTGCCTCATATGTTTGATATGGGTTACTGCGATATAGCATGATGGAGGGTATCCCACAATGCAATTTTGAGAAAATTCGAGGCGCAAGTATATCTACCTGGGAATTTGTCTGAAATTGCAACAACAGCGGTATTGAGAACAGGCGCTATTGCCTACGCCAATCTCAACTCATGTCAGTATTTCCTATAGGACATCACTGTGCCCTCCTTGGCTTACTGATATTTTCCACTAAATTAATTTCAGGAATGAAAGTGGAAGAGCATGAGGAGAAGTTGAAGCCAGCTATCGCTAAGATGTTCTCAGTGATGCACAAGAGCGTCAGCGAGTACAGTCAGAAGATGTTAGATGAGCTAAAGAGACATAACTATGTCACTCCTACTAACTACCTCGAGCTCGTGTCTGGTTACAAGTCGTAAGTGTATATCTACCTCAAACTTGTGTCTGGTTACAAGTCATAAGTGTATAACTACCTCGAGCTTGTGTCTGGTTACAAGTCATAAGTGTATAACTACCTCGAGCTTGTGTCTGGTTACAAGTCATAAGTGTATAACTACCTCGAGCTTGTGTCTGGTTACAAGTCATAAGTGTATAACTACCTCGAACTCGTGTCTGGTTACAAGTCGTAAGTGTATAACTACCTCAAACTTGTGTCTGGTTACAAGTCATAAGTGTATAACTACCTCGAACTTGTGTCTGGTTACAAGTCTTAAGTGTATAACTACCTCAAACTTGTGTCTGGTTACAAGTCATAAGTGTATAACTACCTCGAGCTTGTGTCTGGTTACAAGTCTTAAGTGTATAACTACCTCGAACTTGTGTCTGGTTACAAGTCGTAAGTGTATAACTACCTCGAACTTGTGTCTGGGTACAAGACTTAAGTGTATAACTACCTCGAACTTGTGTCTGGTTACAAGTCGTAAGTGTATAACTACCTCGAACTTGTGTCTGGTTACAAGTCATAAGTGTATAACTACCTCGAGCTTGTGTCTGGTTACAAGTCTTAAGTGTATAACTACCTCGAACTTGTGTCTGGTTACAAGTCGTAAGTGTATAACTACCTCGAACTTGTGTCTGGTTACAAGTCGTAAGTGTATAACTACCTCGAACTTGTGTCTTGTTACAAGTCAAAAGTGTATAACTGCCTCGAGCTTGTGTCTGGTTACAAGTAATAAGTGTATAACTACCTCGAGCTTGTGTCTGGTTACAAGTCATAAGTGTATAACTACCTCGAGCTTGTGTCTGGTTACAAGTCGTAAGTGTATAACTACCTCAAACTCGTGTTTGCTTACAAGTCATAAGTGTAAATCATGAGATTTTAAGGTTTGTCTGAGAACCAAAAGGTTTTTTTCCTCTCAATTCCACACTACTGTAAACTGATAACCTGAAAATTGAGCTCCTTACATAGTTTAAGAAACTAAGTTACACCGACTGTGTAAAATCATTATAAGCCAATGGATTAATAATAACTTTTCAGTCTATCAGTTCTCACATGTACCTTTTCTCTCAGGCTGCTATTTGACAAGAAGAAGGAGCTAGGTGACTCTAGAGACAAACTTAAGAATGGTCTGTTTAAAATTGATGAGACTAGAGAGAAAGTGGAGGCCATGTCTATTGAGCTCGAGGATGCTAAGGTGAAGGTCGCACAGTTCCAGAAGCAGTGCGAGGAGTATCTGGTCGTACTGGTACAACAGAAGAGAGAAGCTGATGAGCAACAGAAATCTGTAAGTATCTGTCTCTCTGTTGGTCTGTCTGTATCATATAACATATTTAGCATGTGATAAAAAACTTTTATGATCTCCCAATATTCTCATCATTTGTATCCTTCTGTATCATGTTTCATTACGGAGAGAAAACTTCATTAGTTTTGAAGTTCTACACTTCTGAATATTGATGAGAAGTATCAAAACATAATTGGAGGAGAACTTGCAAAAAAGAAAATTGAAACAGAAGTTTTGTCTTCTCTGAGCAGCGGGGAAGAAAACTCCTATAAGAACTACAAAGCTGTTTTATATCATCACATCTTACATCAGATCACCACTTTGTTATACAGGTCACTCAGACAAGTCTGAAGATTGGAGATGAGGAGGTGAAATGTCAGAAAATGGCTGACCTCGCTATGGCTGATCTGGCTGAAGCTATGCCTGCTCTAGAAGAGGCCAGAAAGGCTCTTGAATCCCTCAACAAGAAGGTTAGTTTTAGATTTGATATCAAAAGTATTTTTAAAGTTAGGTGGATGTACAAAAATTTTGAGTGCTTAACCACGGCAGACTTATCATGATTAATTATGTAACAAATAACCTTTTGTTCTCTCACAGGATATTAGTGAGGTGAAGGCTTACGGTCGACCTCCAGCTCTAGTTGAGACAGTAATGCAGGCTGTGATGATACTGAAGGGGGCTGATCCCTCGTGGGCTGAGGCTAAAAGGCAGCTCGGAGATCAGAACTTCATTAAATCTCTCGTTAACTTTGACAAGGATAATATCTCAGACAGAGTACTGAAGAAGATCGGACAGTACTGTGCGATGCCTGATTTCCTCCCTGAGACTGTGGGTCGTGTATCCGGAGCCGCCCAGTCTCTGTGTTTGTGGGTGAGTCGATTGATGGCATTGTATGCTGTTTTGCAAGTAACTATTACTTCTTATTTTTCGGTTAAAATTTTTTCCTCAGATTTGGTTATCTAATGAGAATTTAACTGTGAGCAGGTAAATATTCATAATGTCTTTAGGTGAGAGCTATGGAGATGTACGGAAGGATCTTCAGAGTAGTTGAGCCTAAGAAACAGAGATTAGAAGCCGCTCAGTCTCAACTTAAGGAGAAACAGAACATGTTAGCTGAAGCTAAGGCTAAGCTCGCTGAGGTAACAACAATATTTACATGTCACCCACACATGTAACCTTTTTCTAATTCTTTTTTTCTACAAACATTCTGATCACTTGTTCTAAGGGTTATACTATAACCTTGTCGATCATGATTTGAGTTGATCATGTTTCGTCTCACTCATTTTGTGGGAAGTCTTATTGTAACAATCAAAGTCGAATTTTGATACATTACTTCTCTGTGAATTATCATGCACTGCTGGTCTGTTCATGTAGGTTGAGAGAAAGATGGCTGAGCTAAAGGAGGAATACGATAACAAGCTGGCACAGAAAGAGGAGCTGAGGAGAAAAGCAGAGCAGACCGAGATCATGTTGGACAGAGCCGGGAAACTGGTGTCCGGTGAGTTCCAGCATACATAACTGGATGTCTCTGGTTTAAATTATGTTTAAATTATCCAGTAAATGGGTTTGCCTGCTCTCCATTACTCCAGTGTTAAGAGGCCGGCAATGCAATTTCGATTACTGGTCTGACCTTCGTGGGCTGATATATTCATGATAATAATGTTACCCAGGGGTCGATTGGGATAAAATTGATGTGTCAGAAGGGGGATGTAATGGCAGAGTGTATTGTATGCAAATCAATCATAGGTCTGACCAAGGAGATTGGGCAACTTTATGATAGCAGTGTAACCTATGGGTCAACTAGAATAAAACTTAAGTGGCAGAAGTTGGATTTGAACCCACGCCTACAAGAGTAGACTGCGACCTGAACGCAGTGCCTTAGACACCTAGGCCATCCTGACTTGATTTTTGGAGTTATCGGGCACTGAATTTATATGACACCATCTAACCACTAATTGGAATCCTTATCTCTAAATGATAACATACAGACTGCTGAGAGAAGAAATAACATATTGAGTTGAGTCTATGCTTGTTACCAACAGAAGTTGAGCTCAGCCCCTCAAAGTGCAGACTTGATGATCCCAGGCTGTCTTTGCAAGTGTATATAGACAGGCTAACATTTTGAATACTTCTTGGTGTCTCTTATAACCAAATTTACAGATGAGGGTAACCATTAAGTAATTAAATGATTTATACAAAGCAAAAAAGCATAGCAGTATGTATTTCTTCTCTAAGCAGTCTGTATGTTATCATTTAGAGATAAGGATTCCAATTAATTGTTTCGATGAATCTGTATAAAATCAGTGTCTGATAATTCCCAAAATCAAGGCAGGATGGCTGAGTGGTCTAAGGCGCTGCGTTCAGGTCGCAGTCTACTCTTGTAGGCGTGGGTTCAAATCCCACTTCTGACACTTAAGTTTTATGACAATATAACCCTAAGGGGTAGGTCTCTATGTAATACTTAATCATTAAGTTGTCACTCCTCCCTGGTCAGACCAACAGAAACTACAATGAGTTCATTGGTCAGACCATAGACAAAACATGGGTCAGTCCTACAATATGAATCCATCAGTTTTAGCACTATACTTCTAAAGTTGCTCTTATCCACTTCCGCTGACCATGATTTCTGAGTTGATTGTTCCATAAAAAGGACAAATAGAGATCGGTCTGAACTCATAAACTAATGATTGTACTGACTTGTCCTCTCTGCCGATGTGTAGGATTGGCTGGAGAGAAGATAAGATGGGAGGAGACTGTAGCTACACTTGAGGAGCAGATCGGTTATCTGGTAGGAGATTGTCTGGTGGCCTCCGCCTTCCTCTCATATATGGGACCATTCCTCAGTAACTACAGAGAGGATCTCACTAAAAACAAATGGCTTGAGGAGGTACGGAAAGACGGATTTAATATCTCATTTCTAACTTAAAACCAACCTTTGTAACTTTGTAAGGCTAATCAGCTTAAGAGTTCAGCTTTGTATGTGGATTTCTGAGTAATTCTAAGATCAAATTCATAGATGATTGCTCATAATTTTGAACTTCTTCTTTGTTTGACCAGCTTGTCATATTAGGAGAACAAGTAGAAATACAATGTAGAATACAATTATTGTCATTGTTTGTTTCAGATGAAGACGTTATTGATCCCCTTCTCACCCGAGCTGAACTTCTGTGATTTTATGGCTAAACCGACACAAGTAAGAGACTGGAATATTCAGGGTCTACCCAGCGACGCCTTCAGTACTGAGAACGGCGTCATCACAACATCCGGCAAGAGATGGCCACTCATGATCGATCCTCAGGGTAAGAATACTTAATCTTTATCAGCTGCAAATATTTTGATTTCTTATATATTATATAAAACTTATTTCAATTGATGTAAATGAAGCACTCCTGCCTTTTTCTTCCTAATTACTGTCATTTCCACAGGCTGTCAATTCTGTTGCAGCATAGTTATGCACCAACACGCAATTTTATTTGCAATATATATTTGTAGGACAAGCTCTGAAGTGGATTAAGAATATGGAGAGTAGTAGAGGACTGAAGATTATAGATTTACAGATGTCTGATTATATGAGAACACTAGAGCAGTGTGTACAATATGGATTCCCTGTAGTACTACAGAATGTACAAGAGAGACTAGATCCATCTCTAGACTCTATCCTCAACAAGGCTATCATTAAAATAGGTAAATAATGTCACTGGCTGCCGCAATAGGATCTCCCTCCCCCGTTACTGTCACCGTTGCTTGCAAAAAGAATCTGCCTGTAAAGATTTAGATGTGGAATTTCGTTGATCGGTTTGGGGATTTGAGTGTAACAAAAGGATTTAGGTCCCACCGAGATTTGAACTCGGATCGCAGGATTCAGAGTCCTGAGTGCTAACCATTACACCATGGAACCTTGATATGTGCAGGGGCAGAAAACTGCTGGTTTGAAGTCACATTATCCTTTCATTATAAAATAGGTTGACCCTGGATCCCAAATAGCGAAAAAACATATAACAGGTATTGTTGGTGATGAAATCCAGTGTTCAAAGTACAGTCCATCAGATGTTTACTCACAGTAGATAGTTCCTATCTATCCTGGTTCTTATACAATGTATCTGTTAGATAAAAGTATCCACTGCCAAAAATATGTAGAACATTCACCTTAGGTCGACAATTAGGTCCAAATCATTGTTAATGTGCGCTGTATGCTAATTACTTTTAATTACTAATTTTTTAACAACAGGTGGAGCTTTGATGATCAGACTGGGAGATAAGGAGGTGGAGTATAATGAAGATTTCAGATTTTACATCACGACTAAGCTGAGTAACCCTCACTACCCACCAGAGATTAGTACTAAGACTACCCTCGTTAACTTCGCCATCAAAGAACAAGGTCTGTAAAGTTCTCCAAACCTTACTGACATGCAATAAAATAAATCCACATAGTCCCAAAACTTTTCAGCCGAAATCGGAAAACATCTATTGAACAAGATTCTACTTTCATGAAGCAATACACGATAGAGGAAAATGCTAAAGAGATTAATATACAGTACAGAGATATTCAATATATGCAATATATAATTATTATGCAATCATAAATTATGCAATTCAGAAAAATGCAGAAGACCAAAAAGCAGAATAAATAATCCTACTAGGGATTACAGAAAGGCTGTGTACTTTTACCACCGTGTTGTAAAGAATAAAACAATACTGTTACAGGACTAGAAGCCCAGCTGCTTGGTATAGTAGTAAAGAAGGAATCTCCAGAGTTAGAGAAACAGAAAGATGATCTTGTGTTGAAAATTGCTGCCGGAAAGAAGAAACTGGTGGAGCTTGAGGATAAGATCCTTAGGTAAGTAGATTACACTGATATAAGATGTGATATCTTCTCTTAACCTAAACTACGCACAAAAATACAGCTTCAATTTAAATTGGATGATTGCTTACTGCTAGAATTTTTTTTTCAATTTGTGGTGCGTTGAAATTAAAGTTTTATATCTATTAGTATTAGCTACCGAGATCCAGAGCATGAATTGGTAACTTTTTTACAGGCTGTTGAATGAGGCTAAGGGATCACTGCTGGATGATGAACAGCTTGTTAATACTCTACAGACATCTAAAACTACCTCACAGGAAGTGAGCGAACAGCTCACTATCGCTGAACAGACTGAGATTAAGATTGATACCGCCAGAGAAGGTATAACTTGGCTCAGTGGCTCAGTGGCTATCCCATTACACATATATGTGTTTTTTGACTCTTAAGTACTCTACCACCAAGTTAATTGAGCACAAATCATTGTTTACTTTGAGGAGGTTCCATCTTGGTGTCATCATTGCAGCTATAAATGGGGAATTATTTTACTGTGAATGGATTGATATTCACAGCCTCTTTACTACCTTTTTTGACTTTTCCCTGTTTACAGGATACAGGCCGTGTGCGTCCCGTGCGTCCACACTATTCTTTGTACTGAATGACCTGGGTAGGATAGATCCTATGTACCAGTTCTCTCTAGACTCGTATATAGAGCTGTTTAATCTGTCTATCGATAAGAGTCAGAGAAGTAGTAAACTAGAGGAGAGAATCACCAATCTTAATGAGTATCACACGTATGCTGTGTACAGGTTAGTCTCTTATTATCATAATATACATACCTGATAATCAACTTGTCGCAAAGTAGTAATCTGCTCATAGATATACTCTTAATGATACGACAAATGTCAAACTATATGATAAACTATTCAGAGTTATTTACTTGTATAAACTTTGAACCTGAGAGGGTAACTGTAGTATTATAAGGATAAAATAAATGTGTCAGAAGTGGGATTTGAACCCACGCCTACAAGAGTAGACTGTGACCTGAACGCAGCGCCTTAGACCACTCGGCCATCCTGACTTGATTTTTGGAGTTATCAGGCACTGACTTTATACAGATTCATCGTAACAATTAATTGGAATCCTTATCTCTAAATGATAACATACAGACTGCTTAGAAAAGAAATAACATACTGAGTTGAGTCTATGGCTTGCTTGGCTGCTTTGTAAATCAAAATTAACTAAAACACTTACTGGTATCCTTCATCAGTAAAATTTTGGGATGGCTTTTTACATCCAGGCTGAATCAGGTCAGTATCTGTTGGTTGCAAAGATTAGTTCTTTTCTAATCAGTATATATGTCATCATTTTGAGATACCAATTAGTGTTTTAGATGGTGTTGTATAAATTCAATGACTGATAACTCCAAAAATCAAGTCAGGATGGCCGAGTGGTCTAAGGCGCTGCGTTCAGGTCGCAGTCTACTCTTGTAGACGTGGGTTCAAATCCCACTTCTGACACTTTAGTTTTATTCTAGTTGACCTGACCCATAGGTTAAACTGCTATCATGACCTATGATTGATTTACGTTATGTTATGTTATGTTATGTTGATATTGAATATACACATACAATGTAGTTTTTTCTTTCATACTTCTGACTTGGTTGCAAACTCTGTTCTCCCTTCCCCAGGTACACCTGCCGAGGACTGTTTGAGAAACACAAGCTTCTCTTCTCATTCCAAATCTGTACTAAAATCCTGGAGTCAGCCGGAAAACTCAACATGGATGAGTATAACTTCTTCCTACGTGGTGGAATTGTGAGTATATCACTGAACTTAACTTCTGAAAGAAAGTTGCAGTGATAATACCGACACTTCTGATTGGTCAAATAAGCCTTCAAAAAACCACATAAGCACCACCACCACCTGCATAAATAATAAAAACTCCCATCAATAGTTGGCTCCACATATAGTGCGATATTTGTGATGTGACATTAGTTAACTGGAGTGGACACAACTATTATATATCTACATGTATCCTCTCACTTTTCAGGTAATTGACAAAGAGAATCAGATGGATAACCCGTGTACAGGCTGGCTCTCAGATGGAGCCTGGGATAATATCACAGAGTTAGATAAACTCACAAACTTCCACGGAATCATCACTTCCTTTGAGCAGTATCCTCGAGACTGGAACGTCTGGTACACCAGGTACATAGATATGACCTGATTATCCATAACTTTACTCTACCTTCTGATTTTCTGAGTCTCTATGAAATATGCATACATTGGATGTATATTGGCCTTCTCTAGCCGTATCAAATGTGATCACATCTTTGAAGCATGTTGAGACATTTTGCTGTTTGTATTACAGTTCAGAGCCGGAGACAGCACCATTACCTGGTGAATGGGATAACGCCTGTAACGAGTTACAGAGAATGCTCATAGTCAGATCTCTGCGTCCTGATAGGGTGGCATTCTGTGCTACATCATTCATTGTCAACAACCTGGGGTCAAAGTTCACTGAGCCACCTGTACTTGATATGCACCAGGTAAGTCTACACGTACCGATTGCTCAAAAAGATAGAAAGTTTTGTTGAAATGATAAGGTAGGTCTCAATTGATTCATTGACACATGAATCTGCATCATTGTAGGTTTGTCATATCGTTTGGAGAACCTGAGCCATATATGATGCTTTTTCCTTGTTGTCTTGATGTTTTAGTAGGTTATAAAGAATAATTACTAAACCTTTGCAACACCAATCCAATCCAATCCGATTCAAGTCGTCTAGCATATTCATAAACTGATTTCTCCCACACTTTTAGGTTGTGGAGGATTCAACGACAAGAACACCTCTGATCTTTGTATTATCTCCTGGTGTTGATCCAACCAGTGCTCTACTACAGCTCGCTGAGTCCAGCGGTATGGCCTCCAGATTCCACGCTCTGTCGCTGGGTCAAGGTCAAGCTCCAATTGCTACCAGAATGATCAAGGAGGGTGTCAACGAGGTTAGTACATCTTTGTTAGCCGAGCTAAGGAGTGGAACTGTATCAATATTTGATGTTATTCAGCTTGCTTTTATGTGTAAGATTTACAATTGACCATTCCATTTGTTAAGAGTAGATAAGTTGAATGTCTACTGATGATTAATTTTATTTTACTTCAGGGTAACTGGGTGTTCCTGGCTAACTGTCACTTGTCTCTCTCATGGATGCCTCAGCTCGATAAGTTAGTAGAACAGTTACAGGTACAGAAGACTCATCCAGACTTTAGACTGTGGCTCTCTAGTTCACCTAATCCTCACTTCCCTATCAGTATACTACAGTCTGGTATTAAGATGACTACAGAACCTCCCAAGGTGAGTCAGCGATACTTTTTTATTTGTTCTGTAAGAGGTTTATGGCCATCGTTTGTTATTTGCAGGTCTTCTGTATGTTCTCAAACTCAACACCTCTTGTATTTCAGATTGATATCTAAGAGATAGATATTCTCCTCATATGCTCCTATTTTTATTTATTGATAGGTACAATGATGCTGTGTACTTATAACTGGTTATTGTATTTTTGTAGGGACTTAAAGCTAATCTCAAGCGTCTATATCACCTGATCACAGAGCAGCAGTTTAATCGCTGCCAGAAACAGGACAAATACAAGAAACTGCTCTTCTGTCTTTGCTTCTTCCATTCTGTAAGTTTGATTCGTAAAAAACCAACATGCAAACCTGTCTTGTGATCGGATTCGGCCGTGTGGTATATCCGGAGTCGATGAAAAAAAATTTATAAATTTATTTATATTATGTTCACAGGTATATCCCATTTAATTTCAACTCATTAGCGTACCAATCATAACTTCTAGAATCAGAATATTTTGTTGACTAATATTTTTAGACTAGATGTTATACAGTTTGTGTTTTTTTCTTATTTTGTTTCTGGTCGGAAATAGATGTAAAATCCGGGCAATATTATCTGGTGGAGAAAAGCCGCCCAGGTATTGTTTCTGTCATCCTTTACCTCATGATGATGATAATGATGTTATAGTATATTAACTCAGTGATGTTGTTTGTTCTGTCAGGTACTGATTGAGAGACGTAAGTTCCTCATGCTCGGATGGAATATTCCTTATGACTTCAATGATTCAGATTTTGAAGTCTCTGAGAACCTGCTATCTATATACCTGGATGAGTATGAGGACACACCATGGGACGCCCTCAAATATCTCATAGCTGGTATCAACTATGGAGGTAGGTCTATCATATCAGTCTATTGATTATTTTGGTTATGTCCGTAGTTAGATAATTTTGTCCAAAATTCAATGTGCGGCTTAGTTTAAACTGTTAGTAAAAGCGAATTTTCTGATAGTGAAATCACCCTCCCTGGTGAAATAATCTGAAGAAGATGTGTCTGGAGTTATCTTCCTAATAACAAGGAGAAGATAACCTTTCAAAAGCAATGAAAATCCAAATCAAACATGTACTACATGTAGTGCTAGTACTAATATTGAGGTATAAAATACTGCTTGAGCTTACCACTCTGAAACTTAGTGATTTATTACCCGTTCCATGTCTGTAGGTCATGTGACAGATGACTATGACAGGCGATTACTTCTCACCTACATCAACGATTTCTTCAAGGAAGATGCAATATCACTACCATTCTACAAACTGTCCACATTACCTACCTACTATGTGCCTAAGGTATGCTCGTGTGGTGAATTGTTTTACCATTTGTGAAAGGAATTAAGTCCAACGCACAAAAAAAAACGTAATACAGCTATTCGTGTCTATCAATAACATAATATATTTTGGCGCATTATGGATTGTTTAGTTAATGTGTCCGTAATTTTTCTCTCTAAGGATGGTCCACTATCAGCATATAAGGAGTATGTCTCTATGCTGCCTGGTATGGACCACCCAGAAGCATTCGGACAGCATCCCAATGCTGATATTACATCTCAGATTCAAGAAACTCGTCGGATGTTTGAGACTCTGCTATCTCTACAAGCTGCTGGAGGAGCGAGCACTGCTAATGATAACAGGGAGGAGAAGGTAAATATGGGCGTAACCACTCAGGGGGAGTAGTGTTATAGGGGTGTAGACAGGGAGGAGAAGGTAAATATGGTCGTAACCACTCAGGGGGAGTAGTGTTATAGGGGTGTAGACAGGAAGGAGAAGGTAAATATGGGGTAACCACTCAGGGGGAGTAGTGTTATAGGGGTGTAGACAGGGAGGAGAAGGTAAATCTGGGGTAACCACTCAGGGGGAGTAGTGTTATAGGGGTGTAGACAGGAAGGAGAAGGTAAATATGGGGTAACCACTCAGGGGGAGTAGTGTTATAGGGGTGTAGACAGGGAGGAGAAGGTAAATCTGGGGTAACCACTCAGGGGAGTAGTGTTATAGGGGTGTAGACAGGGAGGAGAAGGTAATTATGGGGGTAACCACTCAGGAGGAGTAGTGTTGTAGGGGTGTAGACAGGGAGGAGAAGGTAATTATGGGGGTAACCACTCAGGGGAGTAGTGTTATAGGGGTGTAGACAGGGAGGAGAAGGTAAATATGGTCGTTACTCACCTGTCATCAACGCTGTTATACGTTTTGTCAATTATTCTATAAGGCACTAGCTAGCACCTCATTTAAAGTAATTTCTTCGTTTGATATTTTTGTTATATATTTCATCAATTTCAGTGATTCACTAACTTTAACCCAGTAAACCAAATGCCAACAAGCCACAACATATAAAACCATTTCCGACTTTACTTTACAGAAAAACTCTTATGTTAAACCCAGGAGGTGTAGCTTGGTAGGCAAAAAAGTCAATAAAATGCCTGCCGCCTTTCATGCTGTATGCCTAATTGACTGCTAGTCATGTCCTCAGACTATAATTATTATCTGCTCCCACTCCTTGTACAGGTGCTGACTATGGTATCTAACTAACTAGTTGTCTTTGTATGCTCTACAGTCGTTAAGTTCTCATATGATTTATATTATTATTTTAGTGACGAGCCGTTCAATACAAGACTGTCAGTCTAGTCAAGAAAGACACTGTGGTCCTGTGGGCTATGTGTGGATCCTTTTAAAATAAGTGCGGATTCAATTATTGATAAGAAACATATTTTGTGTTTTTTTCAGGTTTTGGATCTTGCTGCTAACATTGCCAGTCAGATACCTGAGAACATAGACTATGATACTACAGTAAAGATCCTGTCAGTTGACCCGTCCCCGCTTAATGTTGTCTTACTTCAGGAGGTATAAACTAAAGCTATATGACCTATACTATGCTGTCCGCTCTCATGTTCATAGATTGGTAGTTGGGTAGCAGTTGCCAGTTACAATGGATTTTGCTCTAACACTATCCAATCACTTATTACAGCTTTTTCCATTTTCTACTCATGTATGATCAATGATTGACAAGCTCCTTGGTTACCAGCTGCCTGGTAAAGTGTACAAAGTTTTTACATTACTTTCATCACTTTCATATATACAGATTGAGAGATACAATGTGTTACTAAACGAGATAAGACAATCACTAACAGATCTAGAGAAAGGTATACAGGGATTAGTTGTGATGTCATCGGAGTTAGAGGATATATTCTCGTGTCTGTATGATGCTCGAGTTCCTCCCAGCTGGTCTACGGTTAGTTAATCATCCTCTCTACTACTTATGTGTTACTCTGTATGCAGGATAGCTGTACAATATTCTACTGAAGAAAGTTAATGGAATAGCTGACTTTAAAACTAGCCAATCTTTACTCACCCTCTTTTTTTATAGAGACTCCTATCTCAGCTTGCCAAAACTAGATAAACTAACCTCTAGCTAACATTTACCCTTCAAGGGTATTAGATTGGCACAAAAGAGAGGGTAACTCATCTTTATACTGTATCATATATATATATAAATGAGATGCATTATTTGTTGTTGTGTTGTCAGGCGTATCCATCGATGAAGCCTCTAGCCTCGTGGACTAGAGATTTAGTAAATAGAATGGAGCAGCTAGAGAAGTGGGCTACTACAGCTCATCCTCCTACTATATTCTGGATGTCTGGATTTACCTTCCCTACCGGATTCCTCACCGCCATACTACAGGTATATATTATACTAATACTTCTGAGTACAAGCCTTGATGAATGAACAGACACGAAATAGTGATGACCTTGAGAATATGTAGCCTAATGAGTTAAATCGAGTTGGAAGCATGATAATGTGACCTCGTCTACTCAATGAGATGTATGTGAGTTAGGACCAGCGAGGATGCTCGATAACAATCATCTTATTGTTCTAATTGTCAGACATCAGCGAGACAGAATAGTGTATCAGTCGACTCCCTGAGCTGGGAGTTCTCTGTACTGACTGTAGATGATAGTAATATTATGGGACCACCCAAGGTGCGTATCTTCTAAACTATTCATCTACTGACAATCAAATTATAATAGTAAATATACATTAAGGAGTTTAGTGACTTGTCACCAGTGATATCTTATAATGCGTATTCCTCTCTCCTTGTGCTGATTTTGTAAATAATTTTGTTGCCACTTTGATATCAGGGTACTATGTCTAGAAATACTAATGAGTCTTACAAAGGCGAGGTAAACTTTGTCTATGTTTATGTCTATTTCTTGCACGCTAGATAGTATGCATACCCATGTATGCATTGTGTGCATACATAAGTATGCACACTATTCATACCCATGTATGCATATGCATACCCAAGTATGCGTATGGGTATGGATATTATGCATAATTTGGTATGCATGCTTTGCAAACCCAATTTATAATAGATAGCATTGTTACAGCGTCACAAGTATGCATGTACCTCAACTGGTCAGGGAATATATATAGGATTTTTTACGTCATGCACGAATACCATAGTATTGCACATTTAGAAAAGGTTCAGCGTCACAATCTAAAATCAGTTTTATCATCAAACACAACCAAAGTTTCTTATCCCCTTAACATATCATATATGACAACTCCAAATATTCATTTATGAATAAAGTTCAAACACTTTTTGTAACTTATTGTAGGATGGTGTGTACATCAAGGGCTTGTCCTTACAAGGAGCAGGCTGGGATAAGAAGGGGGCGTGTCTTGTAGAGGCAGACCCCATGCAGCTGGTATGTCCAATACCCACAATCCACTTCAAACCAGTTGAGAATAAGAAGAAAACTCAGAAAGGTATGTCATTAGCACCCATCCCTAACCAGCTGGTGTGTTATTAGCACCCATCCCTAAGCAGCTGGTGTATCATTAGCACCCATCCCTAACAGACTGTCACATTTATGAAGCTAAACACTCAGCCTTTATAGGAAATAATCAGCCATAAAGCCATTATCTATCTCAGGAACCTCTGTGATAGAGAAAGAGAATTTCATGTAGTCTTGTATTAGACAGTTAGATGATTAGTTTCAGATTCCATTCTTCTCTCTATTACAGGAATATACTCATGTCCGTGTTACTACTACCCTAACAGAGCAGGAGGTAGTGGTCGTCCTTCATTCATTGTAGCCATAGATCTCAAGGCCGGTGATATGACGGCTGATCACTGGTGTAAGCGTGGTACAGCCCTACTCATGAGCTTGGATACTTAAGATCATATGCTAAGTATTACTCTAGTAGGAGATAATGTTTTGAGACTGACTTGCCGACGGCAAATCATAGTCAGAATATAGACCACAAGTGCAGATGGCTTCAAGTTAATATCAATCTGAACTGGACAGCCAGTGTGTAGCTGTTATTTGTATGCAGTCATCTGAATGCTATAAAAGAACGTTTACGTTTACAGCTGATTGGTAATTGGTGATCAAAAATTCTATTTTATTTTATGTCCAGTAAATGTTGATCATACATTTGACAATCAAGGAGTTTTTTCCGTCCAATTTCAACCTCCGTCCCCTTTTTTTGTTGCTCAGTTTGCCTTTTTTTTGCTCAGCCAATAATATCTTGTTTTAATCTTATTTATATTCCTAATTATTGATTCAAATAAATATCATGTAAAATAGCGAAATTGAAGTGAAGTTAAAATAACTGATCACCACACCAGGGTAGGATAGATACTTGCTGCAGCATTATGGGTATTTAATCTCAGGAGTTCTGATCTCCACCTTCTTCACCACACGCCCTCTTAATCCAATCTAGATCTTATCAACTACCAACTCATGTGAGCCTAGAATGCTGAAATCATCCCGCTGCCGCTTCAAAAATTATCATGGTGAACAACCTTATGAGCCTGAGAGACACAAACAGGTTCTATAAATTTGTTTAGCCATGTCACGGAAAAGTTTGAATATGCTGTTGCTGTTGGTTGTGTTGTCTCAGCATATTATGAGCCTGTTTCAGAGACCGGGTTTGATAATCTGGTCTTAAAATATGACTCGCTCTTGGTAAATAAATTTAGCCTGAGATAAGCTCAATGAATTGCGAATACAGGATGAGGAGCGTACCCGCTCTATTATATGAAATCATAGGCCTGGTGTTTAGTTCTTTTTGGAAAAAATGTAAAATCAATTTTGTCTCTGTACCTCGCCTATCTGACATTTTTGTCATCAGGTTGATAAGAGCAAGATTTAGGATTCTATTTCATTTCAAATTCATTCAAATCTCTGACAATAACTTCAGTTCTACCATAATAGTTTATCAGTCATCATCTTTATTTATTCTGCTGGTCATGATTTATATTAACAAGAGATACACTAGGAGAAGAGCTTGTAGTGATCCTGTATCGCTATCACTCATCATCAGGACAGGATATGTATTTACTGCAGCATTCTGGGTACTGAAGATCAGGAGTTCTCTCCACCTGTTTCACTTCACAGCCTCTCTTAATCTGATCCTCTGTAAGGGTGATAACTCTAATACCACATCTGTAACACAATATTATACAAACTGTAACACAACATTATAAAAACTGTAACACATCATTATACAAACTGTAATTATAACTGATAATTATGAATTGATAAATTTTGACTGCTAGACATCGATGCAGAGAAAAATTCTCAGTTGATACTCCAAAAACTTTTTCATGATAGGGGATTAATGTGAGACTGTTACAATACTATCATACCTGCCTGATGTATGAATAAGTTGGTATAAACTACACCTGATCATCCTGCAAACTAAGCAAATCTAATCTGCTCTGCTCTGATACTTACCCCACACAATGTGATACTTACCCCACACAATGTGATACTTACCCCACACAATGTAATACTTACCCCACACAATGTAATACTTACCCCACACAATGTAATACTTACCCCACACAATGTGATACTTACCACACACAATGTGATACTTACCCCACACAATGTGATACTTACCCCACACAATGTGATACTTACCCCACACAATGTGATCTTACCCCACACAATGTAATACTTACCCCACACAATGTGATACTTACCCCACACAATGTGATACTTACCCCACACAATGTAATACTATACCAACACAATGTAATACTTACCCAACACAATATAATACTTACCCCGCACAATGTAATACTTACCCCACACAATGTAATACTTACCCCACACAATATAATACTTACCACACACAATGTGATACTTACCCCACACAATGTAATGCTTACCCCACACAATGTAATACTTACCCTACACAATGTGCTCGAGGTGATATATCCATACATGTACACCTCTCGCATCGCTCATTGTCATAAAACTTATCCCCAGAGCTCAACTGTGTACATTCTGCAAAAAATCACCTATGAGTCAGTCATGAACTCAATATTAATCAAAGTGAGACTGTCTTACCTGACATATCAGAGATTACTTCAAGTGAAAAAACTACAAAGGAAGTACATGTATCGTGTCGAGGAGTAACAAGTACCTGCTACTCCTCGACACGATACATGTATTTCCTTTGTAGTTTGTTCACTTGATTTAAAATCGCAAGTCTGTCCCTGTCCGAAGACTGAAAAATAACAGTGCCTTGAGGGCACGGCCGCCGTATATGGTGCCAAGTTGCTCCCAGTTTGCAGGCAGGTCGGAGCACACCTTGACTGTACTTAGAAAATTATGCTTGGGTAAAAGATTATTTAATAGCTTTTTGTCCATGGAAGACTCAATGATTTTGTCATAACCCTATATAGGATAAACTCTTACCGTATCGATCACTGACGAACGTATAGCCCTCTGTTAGGCTGATCAGTACAAATAACCCTGCAGTTAAGATGATGAGTCTGTTCATGTTGAGAAGGTTGTGTGTCTGAGCAGTGAATGTTTTCTCTATTGTGTCACAAGTCAGTAAAGAAAGATATGTAAGTGGATACATTATATGGAGCTCTTATCATTAGACCAGCTGTTAATTCTCAGTTTATGTGGATACAGATTGTAATGTAAGTGATAGGCAAGGTGAAATCTGACGGTGATATATCCGTCAAATGTGAATATCTAATATGTGACAAACCATTTTCTGACCTTTACGTAAGTAAAAACCCTTTCAAAATCAAATTATGACTTACAGTTATTTTAAGCCGACTTAACCTGTTTCGTCGAGATGAGTGTGAGATTTAATTTTTTTATTTGTAAAGCCAACAAAATTCATAATTAGGTACATGCATATTGTATATACAGAAAAACACAATAATGTTTGTACAAAATAGGAGATAAACCATGTGACCAAATTCGGAAGTGCCATTGTACAATGTGATCAACAGCACTTATACAGCGTAATATTACAGGAAAAACTTTGTATTAACTTTCATAGCATATTGTTATATATCATCGAAGGTTTTTTTTATGTGGCTGGGAACAATTTTTCACTGCTGTAGTCATCGCCTTCAATATGTATCTAAAGTCCAATCCTACGATGATCATGTGAGCAGTGATTTACTACAGCTGTCTCAGAAAGTTGGTCAGACAGCATTCTATGATAAACTGCTTTTAAAAACATTTAATTCCACTCCTTTTAATGTACGGCCTCATTTGTCATGATACATTGGTCGGTTCATACAATAAAAAAGTACCTATGAATATTTATGTGATTTTGATGTATATATACCATGGATTACATTAAGAAGCGAAAAAAGAGGTCATTATTTATAATTTCTATTATTGATCTATAGTAAGGACATATGATCACAAGTACCTGGGTTCTATCCAGATTACATGAGTTCACTACTTGATATGGCTGTTGTAGGACATTCAATGTAGCTGATCGGGAAACAAATACTGATAATGACTCTGTCACGTCGGTGTATCCTTACAAATAATGGAGTGGCGATTATCACTCCAAAAAAAAGAGGATCTACAAAAGGTTAGGAGTTATCCTCTAAACTTAACAGCTTAGACAACTTGATATCTATAATTGAAATTATCGACAACTCTCAAATCTATATCACATTGCTGAGTGATTTATTATGTCAAGCTTACAAGCGACAATCTATAATCACTGTGGGGTACTACATGGATGTAGTGCTTGTGATATGTAATGTCTAATAAAAAACTAATCTGAAACACAGAAAAGCCACACTTTGGCTTTGAGTATAATATTCATACTGATATGATATTTGTTTAGTAAAAAATGGTACTAATATTATACTACACATTTATACCGAACTATGTTTAATAGGCTTCACAACTCAATAGCGTTGTCATTGTTATTCAGCCGCTACGACTGCATACTCGGATCGAAGTTCAAGGTGAATGCTGAATAACAACTAGATTCAAAATAATACAGTAACAACAATGGTTGTATTGGTAATTACTGTTAGTATACACATAAATATAAATATCTACTGATCAGTTACACCGGTGGTGGTGGATAGAATTACTCGGCAAGGATAATTGAAACCTCCTAGTCATCACACTTTAGTCTGTAGTAGAGAATTCTCTTCTCTCCATATCTCGGTATAATCAGAGTATCACCATCTATACACATATCATATAATAAAGATCCCTTAGGTCTGGTATTAGGATCTGTTATCTCTCTCACTATGTCTCCTGTATAATAGTAGAGTGAAGATTGTAATATGTTATAACAATAGGCACTAAGATCGGGCAACTGGGAAACTCTCTTGATTTTAACAAAGTTGCTGTAAATGATTTGTTTGCAAACAGAGGAAATACAAAACTTTTGACGTAATCGATTACGATACCGGTTTCCTCGGAGAGAATCCATATTTTAATCCGATCTGAGTAGAGATTTGTGACAATAGCATACTCTTTACTGTACATCAATATTCCTATAGCCTCGCTCACTTTATCTGATCCCCACTCTACAGCTCCTGTAGTCAGGCTCACTTTGTACAGTTCTGGTATAGCTGAGCAGTTAGACACAAGAAGTGAGTTATCACCTGCGCTACATATGCTGAGGAAGTTATTATATATGAGGTCACACTTTACATCTCTGACCTTCTCTCCTGTCAGTGTGTAGATAGTGAATGTTTTATTAGTTCTGTCAGCAATGATGAGCTGATTGTTGATGACAGCGAGAGCTCGAGCTGAGATGTTTTCGTAGTCTGCATGATTCCAGGTGTGGAGCTGCTGACCAGTCAGATCATGTACATACACTGTGTACGGCCCACCTTGACCATACATCAATGTGTACAGTCTGTCCTCATAGGCGATAATACCAGTTACCCAGTATGCGAGTTTAATGAATGATGGCGTTACGTGACCGCCCTCATCTATTCTATCTACAAAACCATCATAACATCCTACATAAGTGTATCCTTTATACTGACAGACTGCAGTTGGTGATTCCTCTACAGTTACTTCCCTAATTAGTTCTATTAAAGTCGGTGCAGGTTTGTTTCCAAGTTGGATCGGCTGTTGAGTGGTGGTGTGTATGATGATGTCATCCGCCTGTTCTATCTTTAACTCTATGTCTCGGGTCTCTTTGTCTGAAATAATAACTAAGTTTCATACAAAAGGACCACAAAAAAAGTTTATCGATCTGCGTGACAAAACTGACGCCCCAATAATCAGGCCCCAACAACAGCTTTACTTTTTGTCAATTTGCCTAATGAAGACATACTGAATTGCCCAACTACAATTAATCAAGGATTCCAAAAGGATTCGATTCCATTTCAGATGCCCTCCAATTTTGAGCCAAGGCAGGAAATCTATTTTTAGGCCCTTTCTAAATATTCCTTTTATAAACAATAAAGGATGCTTTGATACGACTTTGTCAACTTGAAACATTCTCTGACAATACATATGGAAACTTGTGTGGCAGTGCATTGAGATGCCCAAAGTTTGGACGATGACGCAGCGGTATACATTGGATGGCAAAATGCTCAAAGTTGGATTACCCGATTCTGTCGTAAGAACCAGACAACGAGGCTCAAGCTTTCCCAAAGTAACAGTTTTTTTTTTGCTCAACCTATTTTTTCCCTAAATTGTTGCTTGCCCAAGAATAGCCAATACATACATAGTAGAAGATTGGTAGACCAAGAATAGAACATGGAACCCCATCTCTTTATCTTATCTACCTACCAATATTAGACAGCTTCTTCTGATTAGTGATGATAACTCCAGGAAAGCGTTCACAGATCACTGAACTGAAGCCTTCTTTTAGGTCTTCACTTTTCTGTACCAAATCAACCTAATAAATATTACATCATTGGAGTAATTAAGGGATGATCGGTTGTACAAATGATCCGATTATTCAGATGTTCCACCAGTCATTACTTATAAATGGAACAATGAGATATTACTAAGATTGAAAAGGTTGTGGCACCAATCACAACATTAGCATGACACTAGCGGGTGTGGCTGGCAATGAGAGCAAAATCGTTGGCTATCTGTCATATTTGACGTCATTATATAAGATATTATTTATTTGTTGGGCAAAAAGAAATGACCATAAGTATGATAATCAGCAATCAAAGTTGTTATCCAGTCAATCTTGGAGCAAAGTAAGACCTGATTACTAGGTTATTCTGTGTACAAATCCCTCCACATTACCGTAAAACCTCGCCATCAAGTCAACAAAAATCTGTTTTACTTTGTTTAAAAATAAGAATTTGTTTCACCTTTACAAGTCACCACATGCACTTATAACAGAGACTATAGTCTCTGCTTGTAAGTCACCACACACTTAAAACCACTAATGAACTATTCAAAGACATGACCTCTGTGTTCGATCTTTACAACTACAAGAGATATAAGCTGCCTCTTTATCTTCATCTAAATTTAAAAGTCTGGTGACTGAATTATTACGTATTGTGAGGTTCTACGGTATAAACAAAATATGTTCAACAAGCTCATCACTCACCACATGTAGGTTAGATATCTCAGAACGCAGACTCTGTAGTTTATCATGTAGCTGTGTTAACTTGATATCAGCTTCTTCTTTGTAATCAGTCAGCTTCTCTCTACCCTCATCTCTAGAGGTGCGGTAATCTTTCTTAAGGGCAGCATACTTTGCTCTGATAGCATCAAGCTGATATAAAAACAAAATAAAAAGATCACCATAGTATAATGGATTCACAAGATACTAACTTACAATCAAACTTTGTCTGAGACTTAGTGAGAAAATCAGATAAATAATTACACAGTTTCTCCCACTGATCAATCATATAACTCTGCCATAGTAGATGACATTACCTTCCTATAATTCCCTCTGGGTCTGTAGGTACCCAGCACTTCATATGTGAGGTTGCCAAAATATTGTCACACTTAAAATTATCAGATGAGCGATACATGATCTTACCAAAATATTCTCTCACTTAAAGCTTTTGAATCGAGTAAAGAATATCACTGACCTGTTCATCTCTGGTTTGATTGAGAACTCTGACAGATTCCTCCGTCTCAGAATCCCACTGACCGAGTCTCAGAGTTGTCCCCCTTATTATACCAGATAACTCATCTATTCTGTCCTCAGCTCTCTGCTTTGTTGGCTCAAGATACTGAGTAAAATGAGCAGCTAACTCTATCAATGCCATCATGTCATGGTAGGCGCCTGTAATGTTTGATAGACCGTGACGTAAAAAGAATATATACAATTACATTGGTTTATTAAAGATACTATATACATTGGTTCTTAAAAGATTATTTAGTAATTTAGTCACACACTGACAGAAACATGACCAAAGTGACAACAAATCCTTTTCTGTTTAGGGTTGACCCCTAATGACGAGGGAAACACTATCATTATGAATGTGTTTGAATATGTGGCAGAGTGCAATAGGAAGACATGGAACAGCAGGCATGATAAGATAGTTTTTGAGAAAGCGGATAGAAAAAATAAGATAATTGAAATAGAAAGGAAAATAAAAGTGTTTAGTGACTTCTTCTACAACAAGAGAATAGTCCAAGAAAGTAACTTAAAATGTAAGGGTAGGTGAGGTTGATAGAGAAGTAGCCTGTCCTGGTGACGGTAGTTAAGTACGCAGTACAACTCATGCCTTAAGCAAGTCACCGAAGACCTCTGCTCTTGTTTTAGTCTCTTTTTTTTTAGCAGTCGCAATTTTTTTTCTTTTTCAACGGCTAAGCAGAGGTAGTTCATTAGAGAATTTTTACCATCATAAAAACCCACATCCTAAGATGAGAAATTGTTTCTAAAGATACAGTACAGTTAAGTCGAATTTTTTTTCCTCTAATAAACAGGACCAACGTGACAACAGTATCAACAAGAACAGAATGCAATGCACCATACAATTAACCATTATCATTACCGGGTAATAACACTCAAATCAAGGAGTATTAATCTTAACTGATTGCCACGGAATATCGAATACAAGATAGTGTGACTAAGTGGAGTTGTCTCCTCATTTAAATTAAGAGGATAACTCCCCTATTTTTGTTCAAGAGAAAATAACATACTTATTCATAAATTATAGTGGCTATAGTGATGTACGTACCAGAGCGAGAAACTTTGCTTCATATATCAATGTCAATGGTACTCAGTTATTTAAAGTCAAAAATGCTCAGTTGTAGTTATCTCCTCCTTACTTTTCCAAAAGCTATCTCCTTCCTACAGGTTTTAATTCAGAATAACCACATTTGGTCACCTGGATCGTTAGTCAATCAGCTAACTATTCATTTATTTTTTTCTGCAAAAAACTCCAAATCTGACAAAAAATCTCCAAGTTCATGTTTTTCTGCTTGGGCAGAACTACACTTCGACATGGTAACTCACAGAGATCTGGTTTTTTTTGGAGCATCAGTTCATCACATTATCTAAATGAGTTTTTGAGGGCATGTTTGAAATATTTTTTTATCATATTTAAAATTGCGGTTTACTTTTTCATTACAGTGTTTATTTCATCCATCAGTGCAGTGGCAATGTTGCGCAAGGCAGTGCAAAGAGCCTATATAATTGTAGTTTCTATGCCATTGTGTACAGTTTCAAACAAATTTTAATTGCCTTTTATCAAAGGAGTGGAGCAATTTACAAATGACAATGGAGATGCTATACTGAACTTAAACAAAAGAATATTTCTGTTGATTGATATAAGTTTTCAGTATAAATTGTGGTGACCCATCAGACACCCATCAAATTCTATCAGAATGACTATATACCTCAAAATAATTAATCTTCATCATTCTATATACATATTCAGAAATTTCCAGAATCTATATCCGATTCATACTCTGTTTGTCTTGTAGTATAGTATTGCACTTTTAGCCAGTCAGATCTGCACTTTTAACTCGATAGAATTTTTGATTTATATACGCAGCGTTAGATATCTTGTAATTCCTGCTCAGACCAAATATGTTTTCCAACCAGTATTCCAAGCCCGAAACCCCAGTTCTGATACAAAAATTGGCCCATATTGAGTGTATCCCGTTTTTTTATACCAATTATATTGCACCTAAGATACCATATCATTATTATGTTGAATCAATAGGCTCTAGTGGCTGGCTGCTCATAAATTTACATTTTTGAAAGCGACCATGATACCTTGTCGACATTCAATGATCCACACTCTCTTTACTCAACAAAACCATGGTCCATGCTTCTAAGAAAGTGATACAAGGTTGCGATCACTTCACTCTTGGCTAGCCGGGTAAACCTTCTTCCGGGAGTTATCGCACAATCAAGTAGACGGTGCTCGGGGGAGAGGTGTTTATGCTATACCATCCTCACTTTGTATGTTTCTATATTCCGAAACATGGTTTGGATTTGGCTTTTTCAGTGGATACTGTTCAATGATAGCATTTTCAAAATAGACCCAAATGTTTGAGCTTAAATGTTACACGAATGTCATCCCAATATTTTTATTATTGAAAAACACTAATGTAATTATGCTGGATGCGTATAGGATTATGATAACTGTGTGTCTGGAGGGCTAACCCCTAATAAACTTATAATAAACACATAATATTCTTTGTGAAATATTCTGCTGCATTTTCAGTGAGCTGGTATCTGTGTGGTCGACCTTGGTGTTCAATTTGTACATTTTTTCAAAATCATGCCCTGGGAGTGTATCTATACTGCCACAAGTTATAATGTTGTTACTTTTGAGGATTCGGTTAGCCAAACAGGTGGGCTGCCTCAATAAACAACAAATCTGAGATGGCCTCCAAAGAAAATTGGAAGCAGTTCGAGCTGGATGAAGATATCAGTTAGAGCAATTACAGACATTGTTTTCTCAGAGTAAATTTTCTAATCCTTCAAGAAAATCTCATTTGTAAACAACCTGTTGTATTGCAGTCTCTGTCTTTCATTACAGGGAAAGAGTTTGTTACCTTTGTGCCTTTCCAAAGGATTTAAAGGCAATGTAATATTAGAATATCAAAACCTGAGGATAACCTTTGTGTCTCAAGACTTGTTGCTTCTTATGATATTTATGTATTAAGGCATTATTAGATCTGATTAAAATTGAAGGTTGATTTAAATCAGACGTCTTGTCACAAGCCACATCCCGGAGCATAGGCGGCAAGATTTGTTGCCTTAGTGGCCAGGCCGCAATATCTGCGCCAGCTTGCTCTCTGTTTGCTGGCAGGTCGGCGCACACCTGGGTGCCAACCAAAGCCCAGTGCTAGATAATTCGTAATTCCTGCTCAGACCAAATATATTTTCCTACCAGTATTCCAAGCCCGAAACCCAGTTCTGATACAAAAATTGGCCCATATTGAGTGTGCCCGGTTTTTTTATACCAAATTATATTGCATATAAAATATCATATCATATTATGTTGAATCAATAGACTCTAGTGGCTGGCTACTCATATATTTACATTTTTGCAATCGACCATGACACCTCGTCGACATTCAATTATCCACACTCTCTTTACTTAACAAAACCATGGTCCATGCTTCTAAAAAGTTATACAAGGTTGCAGTCACTTCACTCTTGGCTAGCCGGGTAAACCTTCTACCGGGAGTTATTACACAATCAAGTAGAAGATGCCCTGGGACTGCATCTATACTGCAACGAGTTATGATGTTGCTACTTTTGAGGATTCGGTTAGCCAAACAGGTGGCCTGCCTCAATAAATAACAAATCTGAGATGGCCTCCAAACAAAATTCGAAGCAATTCTTCACGCAGTGCATTGAAACGATCCAAGTACAATTGAGACCTAAGCTGGATGAAGATATCAGTAAGAGCAATTACAGGCATTGTTTTCTCAGAGTAAATTTTCTAATCCCTCAAGAAAATCTTATTTGTAAACAACCAGTTGTATTGCAGTCTCTGTCTTTCATTACAGGGAAAGAATTTGTTACTTTTGTGCCTTTCCAAAGGATTTAAAGGCAATGTAATATTAGAATATCAAAACCTGAGGATAACCTTTGTGTCTCAAGACTTGTTGCTTCTTATGATATTTATGTATTATTGCATTATTACATCTGATTAAAATTGAAAGTTGATTTAAATCAGATGTCTTGTCACAAGCCACATCCCGGAGCATGGGCGGCGAAATTCGTTGCCTTGTGGCCAGGGCACAATATCTGCGCCAGGTTGCTCTCTGTTTGCAGGCAGGTCGGAGCACACCTGGCTGTCAACCAAAGCCCAGTCGACAATGGATCGCAGATACATTTGATATGAGGTCCTTTCGATTAATGTAAGGTTCAATGATTGCATAGACCAAGGGTATATTGTGGCAGCATTGTTCAAGGATTGTAAAAGTTAATCCTATTATAATAACTGCCACAATGCTGCCTTCCTAGCTATACCCACCTTACCAATTTAGCTAGGATAGTTACAGGTGTAATTTAAGCATAAAACATCAAGTCTAATCGTGGAGTAAGGCTGTACAAATAGAAACTTTTACATGAGAGCCTGCATATTCTATTATTTACTGTAATCAAAAACTTTGAATTCAGGTCATTCTCCAGAACCCTATAATTGTGACAAATAGATGAAAGGAGTGTTTTGAATCAAGCTTCACATAACTTTCCCCTTGACACAAAGCTTGCAGGTACCTTGACCAAGGAGTAAAAAACTCTCTCCTTGACTATTGTTAAAAAATTTACTCTGTATCCCTTCACTCTGTGAAGCAGTCTAGCCACATGCTTGAAACTAAAATGTTTTACACAGATAGATAGATGGGTGATAACTCTATACTGCAAATGAGCCACCAAATTTCAACAATAAGAGAGGACAACTTCTTTGCCCAAGATTTGCCAAAATTGACTTTAATGAACTGAGTAGTAGCTGGCAAAAGTCAGTGATGGGGATAGGCAAGTGTCTCAACAAGAACAAAGCAGTATTTGCCCCTATAAAACATTTAACCCAACAAACCAGTTAAAACAAAGGTTCCTATTTTACTGACCATTTTTGCATTTATTGTTTGTTGACACACAGAGAGGACAGAGTGCAGTCCAGCATAATCTACAGCCAAGATTTATTTGCTCTGACTTATGTTTGTCACAGTGCTTCAGTATCTCAGCAAATGATGATCTCTGATAAGCTCTGATACTAATCACAGTGTGATCCTCGTTCAGATCACTGTGAACCTGGTGAAATATTTAAATAGTATGTTAGGAAGTAGAATCAGTTTGGGAATCTCCGGCTGTAACTATTCAGAATGCTGCCCACTTTTAAGTTAGCCTGTATCCTTTTCATTTATCTTTTCAAACATCAGTAAGGGCAAACATAAATTTGACCTGCACTAATAACATGTGACAGTGTCACATACACTGTATGTGACACGCCTAGGTGCATGACTCTACATGAAGTTAGGCATTGTATATTGCACTGTCATGGTTGCCATGGTCCTAATCTGATTAATTGTTATACTCTTCCGCATTTACTTCCATTTTTTGCACATTTAATTACCATCTAAATGCGGAGGTTGGCCATCAAAATGATGACGTATCATCCCACCTGTTTCTATTTTTACGACCTATTTATACAGGTCGGTATAAAGAACAGTGGTTTTTGCTCTGAAGATTCAGTTACAACTTGGCGTTGCAATTTATCAGTTGCCTGGGGCATTTGCCCCAGGGTGTAGTTCAGTAATAAAATCATCAAACTGCCGAAAAACTGCATTCAGTATTATAAAGTAATATCATATGAACTCTGCCAGCAGTGAACTGTCGTGATCTTTCTCGATCCGACAATTGGTGCCCAACCGAGTGAGGAGAGAACTTCACACCTTCAGATGATGAGACTGATAGCGTTGAATATACAAGAAAGAGGATGGAGATTGTGGACTTGGAGGAAAATGTCTTTGGAGTAGATGATCTAATGCAAGCAATATAATGGAACCATATGTGTCTACATCGTCTACATTACTATAAGGAGAAATGGAGACGGACTTTTTAGATGATGTAGAGACAAAACATATGGAAGCTGATATACTAGTGATGACATTTGATCTTCTGCTCATGATTCACCAACTGACAAGGTACCTCTTCAATTTCCTGATTTTATTCAACCAGTTCTATTCAGTCTCAGTCTACAACAGCAGACAAACTACTCTGGTGGTGTGAACACTGTAACTCAAAAAAATAGAAAAACTTCAATAAAAACATTAGGCAACCGTAACCTAAGATCCGCTAAGAATAAAAGATTATGGAATGCAGCTGACTACAACCAACTGGCAACTGATCTTAATATAGCAGCAGTATTAGTGCAAGGATCAGCACAAAATAATATGGTCACTGTATTAGTTAGGATGTAATGAATTATTTGATATTATTACCATCGACACAACCTTGATCATGCAATTTATATATTTATCGTTTGAATTTCCTGCGATGCCGATTTTTTAATGATAGTTGTGCAGGAAAGCAGCATTATAATATTTCATGAATTTTATACCTTCGTCTGTCCTGTAATCTAAGCAAAGCTTAGGTTCTTAGATCTAGAGTTGAGAGGAAAGTGGGATATATTTTTTTTTGTTAATGGACCTGAAGCAGTTGTTAAGGTTCTTCAGCCTTGGAAGGGAATGTCATGATTTTGTTATGACCGTCTTTTATGCATGACATTTTTGATTTGTTTGTATTTCAGGAGATTTTGAGGTTTTAAATTTTATATTGCAATGATTATCCTTGTGTGACATAAGCTATAATGTTTTTTGAACCAGTTAAAGCGATCGAGGACGATCGCAACCAGGGGGGTGCATGTGTCACATACACTGTATGTGACACGCCTAGGTGCATGACTCTACATGAAGTTAGGCATTGTATATTGCACTGTCATGGTTGCCATGGTCCTAATCTGATTAATTGTTATACTCTTCCGCATTTACTTCCATTTTTTGCACATTTAATTACCATCTAAATGCGGAGGTTGGCCATCAAAATGATGACGTATCATCCCACCTGTTTCTATTTTTACGACCTATTTATACAGGTCGGTATAAAGAACAGTGGTTTTTGCTCTGAAGATTCAGTTACAACTTGGCGTTGCAATTTATCAGTTGCCTGGGGCATTTGCCCCAGGGTGTAGTTCAGTAATAAAATCATCAAACTGCCGAAAAACTGCATTCAGTATTATAAAGTAATATCATATGAACTCTGCCAGCAGTGAACTGTCGTGATCTTTCTCGATCCGACAACAGCTTGCAGCTGATGTCACACTCAGGTGACTATGACACAATGACCCGAATCGAAACTGTATCAATATGTGAAACACAACATTGCTAAGTAATACTATCAGCAGTCTGCTCTGTGAAAGTTAAATACACACCAACTACAACTACAATATAGGCGATGAGGGCAAAAATATTAAAATATATTGTAAGGGGTGTATTCAAATCTCGCAGAGGCTGGGGGTAAAGCTCAATGCTTTTACGTTGCGAAACTTGTTCATCAAATAATAAGAGATCATTAAATCAGGAATGTCTCCAGCCAATTAATTAATTGAGAGGAAGGGTTTTAACATAACATATTCACCTCTGCATGTTTACCACAGTACTTATTCTCACATTTAGTACAGAACACATTAGCTGTCTTCTTCAGCTCTCCCTTCGTCTTACAAGGATCACAAAACGTCTCTGCTCCCTCAATAGCAGACTGTAGATTCTCTATTAGACAGGTATGCTTCACTCTGTAAGAATATGAAGCAATTGCTACTGAGTTAGTTACAGTGTCATTGATCCGGGCTGCCGACTATTTCTGGGAAAAAACAGTCGACTTTCCAGGAGATATAGGTGGTTATGAAAAGCCACATGCCTGCGGAACGCAGGGAAAGTGTGAGAGGGGCGCCAGAACGCCCACTCGCTTGAGACAGTAGAACCAGTAGAAAGAAGAAATGGAAAAAGAGTAGATACACTCTTAGAAGAGTAGAGTTGGCAGCCCTGAACTGATTGCTTTGCTACTCAACCGCACACAGCCGCCAAAAACAATACTATTGGCCAATCGCTTATTTCTAGTTTGGATATAGGAACAGTATTATGGGTTTTCAGTTGCGCAGATGAGAGATATTGACCAAATGTATTATCTACAACCACGCATTGCAATTGAACAAGCTACATCAATACAATACTCAGCCCACTCACTTGCAAACAGCACATTTAATCTTTGCACCAGGAGGCTGTCCTGATATACACGGCTCACAGCATGGATGTCCACATGGTAAGCTGAGTAGGTTAATGATGTATCCTTCCTTCTCCAGACAGTTACTGCAGGATATGATGTCATCAGATTGAACTTCTTCCATCTTGATGATCACTTCTATATCTGAATGAAGCACCATTATCTATTAGAGTAGGAAACATAACATTTCAATTCCTTCTCAATGCTCACCTTGTGTCAATTATAAACATACAAATAAAAGTCTACCTATCAGATTATAAACCATTAACTAACCTTTGTGTATTAGTTTGCAGTGATGAGTGGAAGCCTTGTAGTTTAGTAAAGTTGAGCTAAGCGACTATTACAAGCTTAAGTGAAACTGCCTCAAATAGTTCAACTTCAATACACGCCCCTACTGATAAGCACAGACAAAGTAAACAACAAGAATGATAAGGAAGGGACCTCCCCTTTTGTGAACAATTGAAAATTATCATTGATGTTTGGACCTATCAATTATATAAAATATGTGTGGTATAACAAATTGAAATTATTAACAGACATGCTTCGGAATTCACACCAATCAAATCACTAGTGGATAACCCATAATATCTTTGATCCCCCTCCATCCCTCATTGATCACTTACTGAGATTGAAGCTCTCAGTACAGACATATGTGACTAACAGACATACTGATACATGAGGAACCCTTATCTGACTGTTACATAAGGATGATTCTTTACGACATCGATCACTTCTTTGTTACTTTGCCAATCCCGCTACAGAACCAGTTAACTATGCCTTTTTCAGCCACAGGCAAAGCTTGTTTAGTCCGTTTGGTCGATATGTGTGAGTTTTCGGTTGTTTTATTTTTAAAGATTCATAATAAGGTACATACATGTATATACAGACGAGGACTATAATGTTTGTACACAATAGAAGCAAAAACAATGTGACCAAATTTAGTAGTGACACTGTACAATGTGAACAGCACTTGTACAGCGTAATATTACAGGAGCAACTTCGGATTATATTAAAATATAATGTTAGATATCACTGTAGGGGTTTCTCATGCGGGGAATAGGGGAATCATCGCCTATTTATGTGACTTACGGTAGACTAGACTTTGAGGTAATCATAACATTGATTACATAAAGAAGTGAAACTGCAGTGTGCATTATCAATCATTTTTATCATTGAAAATAGTGTAAATGTGTTAGATAGCTCGCTGAAATAAAATGAATAAAAATATTGAAGGTTTTTGATCAGGCATCAAACTCATCGAAATCAAATCCAACACCCTCCGGCTGTGCCTCCTCTTCCTCCATATCCTCATCAGACTCAGATAGCTGCAGATCATTGTTAATTACATCAGCAGACTCATCAGGGACGCCTATATTATTCATGTACCCGTCCCCATCCGCAATAACTGCTCCTTCTATAGCCTCATATTCTACGATACCATTCTCATCATGTTGAGGATGCGTGTCGTTATCGTCCCCGCTTACTTGGAAGTTAGTCTGGAAGAATTGTTCAGCGTTGAAGCTCATCTGACTATCTTCCTCAGCAGCTGGTGCCTCAGGATGATATACTGTGTATCCCCCGTCTGCCTCTGCCTCATCTAATAACAACAGAATCATTACAATCAGTTCATGTTATACTAACATAACGTAATGCACAAGGCTACAAACATCACGTAATGTACACAGTTTGGATCTTTTATCTAGTTACCCACATATAAACATAATCCATTTAGTCTGTGTCCCTAGTTTCTCACCTCGACCAGGTGGATAGAAATATCTGCATGCTCAATCCTTATCCTATGTACAAGTCAAGCAAATCCTAATCACAATTTTATGGACCCAACTAGATCGATGAGGAAACTGGTTGTGCGGAAAACTTGAGGCCAGAGACTTGAGAGTCATGACCAGCCAGCCAACCACCAGATCTGGCTGACTAATAAAACACCATAACAGCTACTAAGAGCGGACCCTCACTTACCCTCATCCCCACTTAGCTGGAGATCTAGTCCTAGATCACCTTCATGATGTTGTGCTAATTCTACCTGCTGCATCTCATCTGTATAGTATTCCTGACCTGCTATATTATCTCCCTGGACTATCTCCTCTTCCATTATATCCACATAATCTCCCTCATCTACTTCCTATGAGATAATAAAACAGGGGAGATAATATCCTCAGCAGGCATACGGTGTATTAATCAATACCAAACCCACCAGTGACCTATTGTGTTGAGATCAGGGATCATGCTCACAGCGTCTTCATGAAGATTTGACAAATTATTGAACTGTTATGATGAAATCAAGAAAAAAAAATTACCGATAACAATATGGTGATTGCATCGCATTGAAATAGATGCACTTCAGTGAAAAAAGGGTGGTAGAAGTTCTCAAACTCAGACAGAAAGCTATTAGTCCGGTGGCAGCCTATGCAAAATGTGGCTAGAAATGCAACTTCATTTACCATTTTGGGTTGATATGGTTTGAAAGTTGTTTCTGGTAGAGTTTTTCATACTGATTGCAATTGTAATATTGTAGCTTACACTGAGTTGCACAATAGGCGGTTAATGGCCAAAAAGGCTGCCGCCAAAAGGGAAAGTGATCAAGAAATGATAACATGGTTTCAAAACATCCAAAATCTGAAATAGCATGCCATAATTTGTGGATCTACAAGTTTACATGGGTCTACTACTATCAGCCGAGATGCGGCCAACAACAGTTGCGATACCCCCTTATATCACCTGTATATTAACATCATTCAAGCAAAAGCACTTTTTAAATTTTGCTGCTGCCTCGAAAACAGGCTTCGGATGTCCTTAAAGATTCGACTTTTCTATGGTGACCTTGTATTTATCTCCCATCGCTTAACACCAATTTTCAATGCTCTGAGTGCGTCATTTTTTTTCGTTTTTAAAGTATCCATTTTAGTTTAAAAAAAAAAGTTTTTATAAAGTTATGTAGCGTGTAAAGCAAAGATTAACTCTGTGAAGTGCAGTTTCTGGTCATCGATGGAGTCAATACAAAACCACTATAGAAAAATCAGATCCATACAAGCATTCTAAGCCAGATTTCGGGGCGACAGCGAAGTTGAAAAAACAGTTTTGCTTTAATAATGATTATGTACAGGTGATATAAGGGGGTATCGTAACTGTTGTTAGCTGCATCTCGGCTATTTATAACAGCAGTCCCGTGAAAACTTGTAGATCCACAAATTATGACATGGTCTTTTAGATTCTGGATGTTTTGTAACCACGTCATCATTTTTTGATCACTTTCTCTTTTGCTGGCAGCCTTTTTGGCAATTACCGGCCTATTGTGCAACTAAGTGTAAGGTACAATATTACCATTGCCATCAGCATGAAAAACTCTACCAGAAAAACAACTTTCAAACCCTATCCACCCACAATTGTAAATGGAAGTGACAAGATAGGAGGGGGCTGCCACCGGACTATATTTCCCCGTTGGATTTGCCATATGAGGGTACCTTAGTTAATAGTAGTAGTGTTAAAGTATATCGGAGCATTCCTGAATGTGACATAGCCCCAGAAAACAGGACAAATATTTTGGATGAGTCAAACGCTGAACACTTCCAGCTCAGTGTCTGAAGTTCCTTGTTTAACTCTTACCTGCAGGTCTTGAGATTCTATGATCACACCATCTTGAGTATGAGACGGGCCGGGTATGCTATCCCCGCCATCCTCGGCTATAGTGTAGTCCCCAGTCCTTGACTCCTCAGGGTCAAGGTTACTCAGGTCATCATGTAGACTAGTACCAGTCATGATACTCTCAGACTCTAGACCTTCCATAGCTTCCTCCTGTCAGAGTAGGAGAGGGAGAATAATGGAGGGTCAAGTAAAAATTAGCATGTCTTACTCAGCACCATCAGAGCTTGTCACCACACGCCAAGTTATAGTGCTACCTGTACATGAAACCCTTGCAAGTGGAAATTTGGGGCATTCCATTTTCAAAAGTGTTTGATAATTGAATGCCACAAAGATCCGCTTTCATTAACAGACATGCCAGACTCAGCACATTATAATATCTGCAACTGGCACCATCGATGGAATCTAGGTGCTTACGAAATGGGATAAAATATCTCGCAGGGAAATTTAAGAGGTAGATTTTTGAGATGCTGAATGTCATAGTAATTATATGAAACCTTAGACAAGTTTAAGTGTTCAAAAGATTCAGATTAATAAACAATTATTTGCTTATTTGAGACTTGATGTAGCTGATGAAGCTGATTGGCTGTAGATACTGACCTGTTTAAGTTTGATACCCTCCGCCCATTCATTGAGAGATACTGACCTGTTTAAGTTTGATACCCTCCTCCCATTCATTGAGAGATACTGACCTGTTTAAGTTTGATACCCTCCGCCCATTCAGTGAGAGATACTGACCTGTTTAAGTTTGATACCCTCCTCCCATTCATTGAGAGATACTGACCTGTTTAAGTTTGATACCCTCCGCCCATTCAGTGAGAGATACTGACCTGTTTAAGTTTGATACCCTCCTCCCATTCATTGAGAGATACTGACCTGTTTAAGTTTGATACCCTCCTCCCATTCATTGAGCTGATCAGAGTTCTCATTCAGACACTGTTTGGTTACTTCTGCTATCTTCTTAGCCGTAGCTGTGAAGGGACTGTCAGCTCCATTATAACGAGAACAGTTCTTATATATAAGTGTGGCGTCTGTCAGAAACTCATCCCTCGTGTGATACTATATCATCATAGAACAGATATGTGTACATTATATCATCTATTAAATTACATCTCTGTACATGAAAATGAAGCTAACCTTACGTGTGAAAATTAAGAGTGAAAGAGATTATGGTGACAATGTTTGAAAAAAACCGTAGTTTTAGTTCTATTATCGAACGACGACAGATAGAGGAAATTTTGGTTTCTCAAAGTTAACTACTAAGTTTCCTAACTGGGAAGTTGAAATCAGAGAGGTATCATAAGTGCTGATATGAGAACAGATGTTTGTCAATCTTGGCAGGGAAAATTTTGTTAAATGTACGTATTGATCTGCTCCAAGGTTTACTTACCTTGCTTATACTTGAGATTATACAGCCTCAGAATAAGAAGTAAATACTTGTTAATAAGGCTTACCTTATGTAATTTTACATTATCCAGCAGAGTCTGTAGATCCATAGGCTCTGTTATTATGGTATAATAATCTTTGACTAGCTTCTTGTTAACAGGTTGCTGGAACGGCCACACCTGGGACGATCAAGATAATGATTATATGTCAGCAATTCCGAAAAAAAGACATTAACCATATAACACATGTGCATATCCGTATGCTTTTAACCTACATGATATAACATTTCGGGACCATTACCTAAATAATTCCGTATTCATGTGAAACTCATGTTAGAGGTGCTAGCTTGGACTGTGATGTAACTTTGAGACGTAAATTAAAAAAGTGGAATGAAATTGAGAGCATAGGTTACAATCTACAAGACTTCTAGTTCCCATAGTGTACATGTAACTAAGAATTGGCATTTAAGAAGTGGTTTCAATGTCAGAGATGGCATAACTTCAGCTATTGACATCACTTCTACTCTACACAAAGCACTAGACAGCACCTACCTGTTCTATCGTTTTGAGATGGTTGATAATGATGTTCTCCAGGAGGTAAGAGAAGGCAACTTGATCGTTATCATCGAGCAGAGGGTTAATAGCCTTCTCTAAACGCATCAGTTTATCTTCTTTCTGTAAACAATTAAAATAAGAATTGAATTCTACATCAATGATGCGTGGGAAAGTCTATAATATATATTTTTTTTCTATGCACTAGGTCTTATTTGACCGCCCTATTTAACGGGCCCCCTTAAGCTCGGGTGGCTTGTGTGGGGTAGTACCCTATACCCTTGCCCACCGTTGCCGGCTACTCTTTTTTCGAAGAGGCAGAGGGGGATCTTTATACTGCATGCAAGCACACAGTAGACCTCCTGTATTTATGGTCCTGATCCGAACAGACCTGGCTAGGATGAATGGCTTGCCAGTGCCAAATCAGAAATGACAGCCGGCGCCGGGAATCGAACCTGGATCATGAGATCACAAGTCCATACCCTTAACCGTCAGACCACTCCTGACTCCTTTTAATATTATATATAGATATTAGATAAAGGTTAATCTCACATCGTAAAATAATTACATCACATCCCAAGATCAAGAGCAGTCTTTTGCCATGAGTGGTAAAATTATTACATGACATCTTAAGATCACACATACTATCCGCCTCGGCATGTAAATCTCACCTCAGCGAATCTTCGTAGAGTGAGATCAAACATTTCCTGTGCAGTGAGGGTGTATACACTCTTCTGCCCGTTATATAGCTTACTATTCTCAAAGATCTGATGTACATCAGTGAGGAACTGCTCTCTGTTCTCATACTTTCTCTCCCTTACATTTGCCCGTAATGTTTGTAGGTCCATAGGCTTATGGATAATAGTGTAGTAATCTAATACTACCTTAGAGTTTACTGGTACATGAAATGGCTGAGACTGTAAATATAGGCAAGGACTTTGGTATGAAGTTAGCAGTGAGATAAAGGTAAACTATATGGGCCTATTTAACAAGATAAGAAATTATCCGCAATCACTGAATTAGATTCTTCTCTTAGAATAGAAATAGTATCATAGCGTTATACGGTTAGGACACTAAACACAGGGACCCATCTGACTGTTATCTGATTGGCTGTCCCTAGTAGCATGAATAATTAGCCTGAGAAATTGTCTTGTTTACAAAATTGCAAACAGTAATTATACCCCTACAGTGTCGATGATTAGGGCATTTCTAGATTGCTACTAGGGACTGGCTATTTTTGCAAGCCCTTTGTTTTGCAAAAGAAAGCTAATGATGCTATTCCAGATATGGAATTCAATGTCCGCAATCAATTGGGTATCATAATAGATCAAAACTCAATCCTCACACTGGTATCAAATACTACTCTTATCTGCCCTGATACACAAGCCTACTAGGTGTGTTTCATGAAGTTAGGTTATCTCTTTTTTCAGGCTGTAATGGTGATGAAGACAACAATGGCATCAGGATAGACTTCATTCCAGCTCATAAATACAGAATACAAGTTAGACGATTGGCTTGTCAAACAGGCTTCACTTATATGATAATCTCAGGTAGTACTATAGGTGAGATGTATAACTTACATTAGGAATATCCCTCATATCATTGATAATGCTCTCTAACACTGTACAGAGACTGACTAAAGGATCGGCTCGGCGTCTGTGGGCTACTTTGTGTGGTCTCTGTAAATATACAACCACATATATAATCACATACAATCACATACAATCACATACAGTCACATACAGTCACATACAGTCACATCAGGACATGTACAACACTAATCAGCTTCTAAGTCTGAGATTAGGTGAGTCAGTTGGCTGGCCTCACTCATGGTGCTCTTTGGCAGAGTCGGATATTTACTGTAAAAATCATTGCGCGTGATATACACATGAATATGGGTCGCCTTGTAAATAATTTCATAACACTAGAATTCTTACTGTATGATTGACATACTAACCGTTAGATAATCACAGTGTGGAGTATTACCCGGCCGACGCTTCCCTTTACCCGGTCCCTTCTTGGACTCCTTCTCTTTCTTAGGCAGCTTCTTGGGGAATTTAAGTGTGAGAGTTTTCTTCTTAATCTTCTCAGCGTGTTCTATCAGCTGTTTGGACAACACTACTTTAGTACCTGGAGAGAGAAATCAGCTTATTACAAACTGAAACATGAGGACAGGGATTTTCTGAGGTATTTGGAAAAATACTTAAAGACTACCCATAGACCAATGCATGTCATGGTCAGCCAGTTACTTATGGTAAAGTTGTGTCAGATTTGCATGGTAAAGAAATCCAATGCTCTACTTGGCATGAATTATTGATGGTGGAAATTGCCTCGCGTAAGGGAAGGTAACTCCCATTCTTTGCATTTTGATGTCGCATAACTTTATCATAAGTAACTGCCTGACTATAACATGCATTGGTCTTTGGGTAGACTTTAAGTAATGTTCGTCATCATCATAATAAAGCATTTTGTAACCACTGTAAGCAAGGACGCCGTTGTTAGATATATATTTGTATATAGTTGGCCTGATTTATCACAAAGTAGCGATAAAACTGGATAATTTCCTGGATAATGGCTTTTTCCTGGATAGCGATATTTCCTGGATAATAGCTACCCACCCTCCACATGTATGAGATTCTCATCTGTAGGCACATCCTTCTCCACATTTTCTTCCTCCTCCATAGTGAGAGCCACATTGACTGGTGGGTGTGGCCCAGTATTGGTAGCTCCTCCCACTTTACCCTGCCACATGGGGCACTCCTTGTTAGTCTTCATATGACCAACCTGACCACAAGCACCACACTTCAACTAGAAATAAGCAACTCATAAACTTACAGAGTTTTGTTTACAAAGTATCGATGAAAAGGAGCAATTTTGCTAAGCGATCCATTTCCATCATGGGCTGGAAAGGTCACAAATAGTTAACCTTTAGACAATCTTAGGAGATGTGAGCACGGTACACTTCACAGTTGAAGGTGAGAGTAACGAGGACATGAGATATTTAGGTGATTGATCGTCTCACCTTGATATCCTTAGTATTTCCCTTCTTAGGTTTCTTAACTTTAGGAGCTCCTCCAGCGCTGGGGGATGTACCGGGAGCCTGGTTCAGCTTCTCTTCGTTTCTCTTTATCCGCCTGAGCTGTTCCTGAAGTCTCCGCCTCTCTCTCTTCATTTCCTCTTTCTGAGACTCGTCAAGACTAGCAAACTGTTTTCTAAAAATCAGAGAGGATATCAACGCGAAGGTTATCTCCTCTTTAAGCATATAGCATTTGTGACTATTCCAGTTTTCCAGCATGACATTTGTAAATTGTAAAATAGAGACAGATAAAGCTTTGTTTGGGTAAAGTTATAATGACATTCCATACAATATGACATGCAGAACGATATTTACGAGTTATTCCCTCCAAATTAAGAAAGTATTTTTCAAGTATAGGTTGTGACATGTGTAATAAGATGGCTGATGACCAAAGCGGACAATAACACATTACTTAATATACGAATGAGCAGCAAGTTTAACCACTCACATAAAATCATCTGTTTTAGTTTTTCTTATTTTGAGGTAAGCCTCTATTACGAGGGGTTTAGTGACCACCTCCATCCTTGTGTAGAGATGTCCCTCAGTCTCATCTCTGAATGTACGAGTAATCATCAGCTTCCTCACCATGGGTTTACCTTCTGAGTTGAGTTCAGCACTGGACGCTGACTGTCCTAACTTATCCTTACCTTTAGGCTCTAGGAAGGATTTATGGAGCTGCTTAAGTTCTGCTTCTTCTCTCTCTTTACTTAACTATAATAACACAGCGTAATGTAACACTAATACGTGATAGTAGTACCAGCAAGTACTGGGGACATCGAAGTATGCAACTCAACGATGAGAAGATGTTATTCTTATTTGGAGAGAGCAAAATATTTTAGGCTTTGATTATATGATGCCACAGTAATGATGTCACATCCTCTCGGTAATCGACGACCAGGCATTACAGATTTAATCCCACTTTAAACATTTGAGCCAAGTAGTTTTACTAAATCATTTGATGCTAATAACATAATAAAGATTATCTCATTCCTTAATTAAGATTGAAGTCACTTGCATTAAAAACAATTTGAGGATTCATTGTATTTACATACACTTTGTCTATGGTATATTACCTGAATGCTGCTCTTCTTGTTAGTGAGCATACTACTGTATATTACCTGAATTCTGCTCTACTGTATATTACCTGACTGCTGCTCTTCTTGTTAGTGAGCATACTACTGTATATTACCTGAATTCTGCTCTACTGTATATTACCTGACTGCTGCTCTTCTTGTTTGTAAGCATACTCTCGATATTTTTTCCCATCTCGTCGTAGTCTGAGTCCTCACTGGCAGAGTCTGAATCCTCCTCGTCTGTAGAGAGAATCTCACTAGAGCCGAGAATCTTATTCTGTAGATCAAATAATCTCTGACACTCATCTCTGTACCTCTCCTGATGTTCGGCTACACTCTGCCTGTTACCTGTATATACATATATGTGTATATGTGTATGTGTATCATGTGAATGTAATATGTATGTGTGTATGTGTGTATGTGTGTGTGTAATATGTATGCGTGTATGTGTGCGTGTGTGTATGTGTGTAATATGTATGTGTATATACATGTGTGTGTATGTGTATGTGTGTAATATGTATATGTAATGTGTGTATGTGTATATTTGTATGTATGTGTGTAGGGGTATGTATGTATATGTACATGTATACATATAAGTAGTGTATATATATATGTGTATGTATATCACGTCAAATTAAACTGCAGCAGCTAGTCGTCAGCAAGTAAGCTGAGCGTGCGCCCTCAAATTATTTCAAGGTGTCAAAGAAGTCGTGTGCCATTACCTACACGTTGGTCATGAAAAGTTAACTGAATTTGATAGAACCTTTGTGCGACCAAGTGCTTACATATCATTATAATACTTCTTTGTCTGTTACCACCATTGCAGATACAAAAATTAATCAAGCAAATATTTACCTCTGGCAAACTTGGTCATATCTCCCTCTTCTCCAGCCTTAGCTTCATGAGTAGACATGGTACGGACACAATCTATCACCTCCCATCTACTCAACTTTCTTATCTGTAAGGGTACACAGGCAAACATTTGGATATTATATTATAACATAAGCGTCAATTACAAGGAGATGATAAGGATTTGAGGAGTATGATGCAGATCGGATGCCTTCAAATAGATACAGATACAAAATTTGAGAGCTCAAACAATCAATTCTTCAGTTCTCATCTAAATAATACTATCTCATAAATACCAAATCAGTGAAAGGTTACATCAGAGTGTGATAAATTCAACAACAAAAAAACAGCAAAATATTCCCTCCCATCTCATGAGAGCTAGCTTCCAATCGCTGTCTCTACAAACCCTTTACTGTTTACAACATAATTGTGTTAGAGATTACCTCAGCTTCAGGGAACCCCTTGTCTCTCAGTATTTTCTTGGCATCAGCTAAGTTGAGTTTTCTCAGATCGGCGTTTGTTCCAGTCACTGTCTTCTTCTGTGGTGTGTCACCTTTCTGATCATTCTACAAAATAATAACAGCATATGTATATATGTATACTTTACTATGCTTCGCAATGTCCTTTCCGGATCCACTGAGAAATTTAGTTCATGTAGCGGAGGTTGCTCTGTGTATTATATAGGAGTTGCAGGCAGATTAATAAGAAGTAATACGACTAGGACTTGAAATTACTACTCTCAGGTTCAAACCCACTCTGACAGGAGAAGTTTTGACAGGAGAATACAATATCAGAAAGCAACTACTATAGCACCAAATAGGCACAAATAGATAACATTTACTTCATTATGAATAGACAGTTTTCTTAGCTTGAATTTGATCAGATGTTTGGAGCTGTCCTCTCTCAATTTGGGTACTATTTAATCCACACAGCACGGGGAAAAAGTGTCTTGATCTTTTATACTCAGCTTTGGCATCATTGAAGCCTTAGAGGGAGGGAGGTTTTTGAAATCATTAAGGGTTTGAAAGCTGATTAATCTCAATTTAGTGACAGAATCCATGCTTAAGAATTCCGGGAGAATGGTAAATAAATCAGGCAGAAATTATTTCCCAAACTATATGTCGTCAAGAGTTTTCAATGGAGATTCTGAATAAAAAGAATTTGTATCCTATTATGAGCATATTTTAAGATAAGCCCATTTCGGCTGCTTTTTCCTATGCTGTGCGGGCTAAATAGTACCCAAATGGAAAAAGGAAAACTCTTAACATAGGCTCAAATTGATATTTACCTTATTTATGACAGGTTTATTGGGTACACTTACCTTATTTATGACAGGTTTATTGGGTACACTTACCTTATTTATGACAGGTTTATTTGGCACACTTACCTTATTGGTGACAGGTTTATTTGATACACTTACCTTATTGATGACATGTTTATTGGGTACACTTACCTTATTTATGACAGGTTTATTTGGTACACTTACCTTATTGATGACAGGTTTATTTGGCACACTTACCTTATTGATGACAGGTTTATTTGGTACACTTACCTTATTGATGACAGGTTTATTTGGCACACTTACCTTATTGATGACAGGTTTATTTGGTACACTTACCTTATTTATGACATGTTTATTGGGTACACTTACCTTATTGATGACAGGTTTATTTGGCACACTTACCTTATTGATGACAGGTTTATTGGGTACACTTACCTTATTCATGACAGGTTTATTTGGTACACTTACCTTATTTATCACAGGTTTATTTGGTACACTTACCTTATTTATGACAGGTTTATTTGGTACACTTACCTTATTGATGACAGGTTTATTTGGTACTCTGACGTAAGCGAATCCCTCTCCACATCCTGTAGGATCTGTATCTCCTGTGAGTGAGAGCAGACACTTACCCCTCACAGCCTGTATGTACGCTCGGGTCGTGTTCCATGGTGCTGTCTTCACCTACACATATCACAAGAGAGATATACAGTTACATGTTTGGTGGACTGGGGAATAAATAGAATGACTGTTCTCACTGAGAAAAGCAGGAATGAGGGTAAAAGTGAAACTGTTTCTGGTATTTTAGTCAAAAATGATAACAAGCTGAAAAACACAGAATCATTCCATAACTGCACAATCATCATTTGACCTTTCTATATTACACAGACTCAGCAATATAAACCTTCTATCCAAAGACCATCATTACAAAATCTAATTATGCTCCAGGACTATGCTGCGTATAACACAAAAATGATTATTCTGAGTACAAACCTCATCTTCAATCTTAGCCTCATCATCTTCATCCTGTTCTGGGGCGAATAGTGACTTCTCTCCATAACCAGCATCCTAGGAACAACAGAACATTGCTAACATTAGCATACAAACACATAACCATGCTTGCATGTATAGGTTGGATTTGTTATTGAATTGCCACAGATTATCTCTTATTATCCTATGATATATTAGCTGTCCTAACCTCAGTTACTTAGTATTATTATTAGTATTATATTAGTGTTATATTAGTATTATATTAGTATTATACTAGTATTATATTAGTACTATACTAGCGTACCTTGAGTCTCTGTTCAGCTGATAGTAGACTATAGAATGCACAGCACTGCTCAGGAGATACCATATCTCTTATACTATATATATTAGTATTATTATTTGTATTATATTAGTATTATATTAGTATTATATTAGTATTGTATTAGAGTACCTTTAGTCTCTGTTCAGCTGATAGTAGACTATAGAAGGCACAGCACTGCTCAGGAGATACCATATCTCTTATATTATATTAGTATTATATAAGTATTATATTAGTATTATATTAGTATTATACTAGTATTATATTAGTATTATACTAGCATACCTTGAGTCTCTGTTCAGCTGATAGTAGACTATAGAATGCACAGCACTGCTCAGGAGATACCATATCTCTTATATTATATATATTAGTATTATTATTTGTATTATATTAGTATTATATTAGTATTATATTAGTATTGTATTAGCGTACCTTTAGTCTCTGTTCAGCTGATAGTAGACTATAGAAGGCACAGCACTGCTCAGGAGATACCATATCTCTTATATTATATTAGTATTATATAAGTATTATATTAGTATTATATTAGTATTATATTAGTATTGTTTTAGCGTACCTTTAGTCTCTGTTCAGCTGATAGTAGACTATAGAAGGCACAGCACTGCTCAGGAGATACCATATCTCTTATATTATATTAGTATTATATAAGTATTATATTAGTATTATATTAGTATTATATTAGTATTATACTAGCATACCTTGAGTCTCCGCTCAGCTGATAGAAGACTATAGAAAGCACAGCACTGCTCAGGAGATACCATATCTCTTATATTATATTAGTATTATATTAGTATTATATTAGTATTATATTAGTATTATACTAGCGTACCTTTAGTCTCTGCTCAGCTGATAGTAGACTATAGAATGCACAGCACTGCTCAGGAGATACCATATCTCTTATCTCTTCTTGGGTCGGTAATCTAAAGTCTGGTTTTATTACCCACCAGTTACTACAATATATATAATCAGCATTATTAAACTTATTACCGAGGTGATAAAAAATGGATTGAACATTTCTTGTCCATGTTTATACAGCAAAAGTTAAGTATTACAATATCCTGGACTTTGTCTTGGTTACACAAAGCTCATCGATGAAGTGTATGTAAATTGTGCAGCCATTGTATTAACTTGATAAATAATCATGTTCATAGTATATGTATGTCGTTGGCTGTGGTGGTAGTCGGATTGATGAGATTGTGGGAAGTTCAACCTTTATAATATATTGAGATGTACTATTATGATTTTCTGAGCTTTTTAGTTAGTAGAAAATGAAAATAACAAAATATAAACTCAACTAAGCAACTTAAAATAATAACATTTACCTGGGCCGAGATCTAACTGGGTTGTCTACATTGACATTAACCTCTTCACTGCCCAATATTAGTAGAGATCAATGTGATATTTCAGGTATTGAATTAAACTCTACTTCTCACATAATCACACATCGTTATCAATCATGGGAGATAACTTCACTTGTATGAAGGACAGAGCGAGTATTTGAGGCCATCAAATGTTGGATTTTACACAATTTGATCCGAAATAGAGAGAATTCATACAAGCTTATCTGCAGTTTGTAATAGGACAATCTCGTTATGAGATAAGAGTCGCTTGTAAAGTATGAATATAGTCTATCATTTATGTCCTTCATTTTCGAAGATTGAACAGCTCCCAGTTAGAATATTGTGCCTTAGCGTAGACTGTGCGCCTTTGTATGCCTTAGTGTTGGTATATGAAATTAAATTGATCAGTTTGATCACACATAGGAATAACCATTCTGAAAGAAAATTTGAAAGGTAAAGAAAAATAGACAGGGACAGATCCAACACATGGGACAGATACCAGTGTCAGCTTCAAAGTGATCAGATCCTAGTGGTTAAACTCTCATTGAGACCACACCATTATCATGTGTATTTCTGAGTCAATTTAGAATGAGTATCTAACATGTGCCCACCCCTAAATAATGAAATTGACCTTGTCACACCAAATTCCTTACTCGAGCCAAGTGAATTAATTCACTCTCTATCAGTCAGAGATATACATATACATAGGCATCAGCGTGCTCAGTGGTCACATGATATACTAATGCATGTATATCTCTGATAGATAGAGAGTGTATCAATTCACTTAGTAAGAGTACCATGACAAGAATTTGGTGTGCTGACCTGTGTTCAAATTTACTATTTAGGGGTGGGCACATGTTAGGAACTGCCACTAAATTGACTCTAACGATCAGAGATACACATGTTAATAGTGTGGTCTCGATGTCAGTGTGGCTCAGGGGTGGAACTGGTGAAGAATTGATAAAACTCCAGCGGCTGTAAGACTTTATAATATGAGCGCTTACCTGTCCATTCCTGTACGTTTGAAATCAGCGCAGAGTTTGAGCCTCTTCCTGATACTCGACTCAGAATGACTCTGGAATGCTTTCTTTATGTCCTCCATTTTAATCCTTCTGGGATTGTCTGAACTCGACCAGAACAACCTACAACAAAATAAAGTAGATGATAAATATATAACACTATAAAGTAGATATTAGATAATATATAAAGTAGATAGATAATAATATATATTACAATATAAAGCAGATAGATATAGCCAAATCATAGATAACAAGTTAAATCAATTCAAACAGGATTTGAGTTTCAATAGTGTAGAACCACTTTGACACAAGTGAAGGAGGATTAGCTGACAGCCTGAGTGATTCTAGTAAAAATCATACAGCTACCATACTCAAGAAATATCATATCAGTCTATATTCTCATATTTCGTCGTTGGCAAACACTCATTCTGAAATCCATAAAGGTAGTCAACTTCAATTTTTTGTAATACAAATATAAATGACTAGAATGGATAATACATATTATTGTCTGTCTTAACTGACCTGTATATGAAAGCCTGTAGGAAATCTCTGATGAAGTTATTATGACGTTTAGAGTTTGGACCGGGTACTTCTAAGAGAGGACAAATCTGACCGACACAGAATATGTCCTTGACCTCCCGTATAAAATACTGCTGTCTGTTTCTTATAACCAGGAAGTCTGTGGTGGGCATCGAGTGCTAAAAAGTAGGACAAAGCCTTAAACTATCAGTAACTCATATCATGAGCGACTAAGAGCTCAGAACACCTCGAATGTATTACAAGCCATTTTATAACTACGAACAAGTCTTGAGCAAGTGTAAATTTTAGTCAACCGTCCTCTCAATATTCTTCTGATGTCAGATAGTATAATAAACAAGGAGTATATAACTAACTCCTTGATAACATAGCCTTACATGATCAAAGATGTAACAAAACATATCGACAAGCAGACTTGATCTACTCAGGATATAGAGATATAAGCGTTACACACTTACCGGATATATAGGTGCTCTGTACATGTTATTCTCGAATGCCTGCACAGTTTGACCTGGTGCGAGATTACCCAGGAAAGGTGAGTGATGTGCGTACGCCAGTTCTCCATACTTCAAAGGGGGAGGCTTATTGTCCCCTCCTGGTTTCTAGAGATATAAAATAATCTTATCATAAATGTTTGACGTGTTAAAATCACTGTTGTCGATGTTGTTTTTGTGAGAGTATCTGCATGGATTGCAAGTGAGACTGGTTTTAGGTGAATTTCAAACTTACTTAATAATGACAAAAAATCAAAACACCACATCAGTGGTGACAAAAAAAAAAGTCGCCCAATGTTAATCCAAATTCTAATCACTTTCAATGCGATTTCCTTAACTTTGTGCACATAAAACGTGGGGCTACTCAAACCTAAGTGCACATGTAGAATTAAAGCTGTATCTATTTTGGTTGTGTTAAGTTCAGAGTAAGTTTACTGATAGGGAGGGAGGGGTATAGTCTTACTCTCTTGTAGTGGTTCTTTATTTTAGTAGCCATTCCCGGCTGCATGACTATAGAAGGAAACTCCTCCGAGTACTCAGCTAATATTAGATCTCCGTCACAGGCTGTCAGGTCCTGAGGAAACCTCATAAAGAATATCTCACCTCCTCCCATCGCTAACCTCTCCTGGTCACGCAGCTTAGCTGTATGAATATAACAATCACATCACAGAATATCTATCAGTATGTGAGGGTGAGAGGGTGAGATGGTGAACCAACTCCCTCCTCCCTGTTAAATAACAGTGAAGGCTTGCCTCATTTAGACTTACATCGATGTTTTTATGATCTTTGAGTACGTTCAAAAGAACCCTTGCTGACAGTTTGCTATGATGTGCGCTACAGTCACCTGAGTAGGAACGAATATGTTGCTGCCAGGACAAGATAATGCATCAAGCAGCAGACTGTAAAGTTGTCTATGTGAATACCAGCGGTAACACAACATATTCCTAGACAAGATATAAGAAGACTATCTAGTAGCTGACCTTTTCTCTTGATCTGTTTCTGCAGCCCGAGTACTTGTTTAGGCCCGCTCGTAGACATGGCTCCGTGGGAGTATCTCTTTAGAGGATTCCTGTGGAACTGTCTGAGCTTATTGAGTCCGAGGAAAGTAGGGAAGAATGGCTGTCTCAGATCTACTGCTGGTGTAGAGTGCTGTATCAGGTTACCTGCAGAACACATAGAGAAGCATAACGTAACATAAAACATGTTACACTCCAATGTAGTCATACATAAAGACTGCATAAAGACCAATGCATGTTTTAGTCAGGCAGTTGCTTATGGTAAAGTTAGTGCTTGTTATTTGTAATTGCACTTCTGGGAGACTGTGACATCATAATGCAGAGAATAGGAGTTACCTTCCCTTATGGGAGACACTTTTTCGACCATCAATAAAACATGCCAAGTAGAGCATTGGATATTTTTGTAAATCTGATAACACTTTATCATAAGTAACTGACTGACTATAACATGCATTGGACTGATCTTTGGGTTGAGTTTAAGCAATCTATAGTTTCAAAATGAATAAAGTATGATGTAGCTCAGTCGGTTAGAGCGCCTGCCCTTTAACCTTTAACCTTTAACCTTTAACGCGCAAGCGTCGGAGGTCTCGGGTTCAAATCCCGCCGCAGTCTACTGACTACTGGGCTCAATTGACGCCCCAGATGTGCTTCGACCTGCCTGCAAGCTGAGAGCACTTTGGCGCCAAATATGGCGGCCTCGGCCTTAAGGCACCTGTATTTCTCTGTCTTCGGACAGATGCAAACTTGCGATTTTAACCCACAATATCCTCCAAATACCAAATACCCCTGTGCCACAACTGCCTCATATGATTATTCGCTATATTATATTGCTCATCAGTGTTTTCACAGAAAAGCTTTTGTTTTTACATCTTTGAGTCAGACTGCGAGAAACCGAAGTATAATAATTGAGTGACTATGTGAGTATACTAGATAGCTTACCGCCTGTAGTAGTTTGGATAGCGTTATCTGTAGTTACAGAGCTATAATACTCATCATTACTTATATTTAATGGATCCTTTCTCTGATAGTACTTACCTCCAGTAGTAGTTTGGATAGCGTTATCTGTAGTTACAGAGCTATAATACTCATCATTACTTATATTAAATGGATCCTTTCTCTGATAGTACTTACCTCCAGTAGTAGTTTTGATAGCGTTATCTGTAGTTACAGAGCTATAATACTCATCATTACTTATACTAAATGGATCCTTTCTCTGATAGTACTTACCTCCAGTAGTAGTTTTGATAGCGTTATCTGTAGTTACAGAGCTATAATACTCATCATTACTTATATTAAATGGATCCTTTCTTTGATTAACATTCTTATCATCCTCATCATCTTCTTCTTTCTCTACAGAATCAAATCAAAGTTATATTATACTTATGTAGTATTTTATACCTATCATTGCGCAGATAATGAATAGCCTGAGTATCATAAAACCTGGCGCAACCATTTTATTTCAATGTGGTGCAGGGAATGAAAAACTCAAACAATATATCTATGTGAGACTTTGATGGACGTCCTCAAAAGTTGTTTTATATTGATATATAATATGTTATAATCATACAATTTAATATATGCATATATATATATATACGTAATATTTTATACCTATCATTGCACAGGATATAACTATCCAGAGTAAAAACAGGAACAGGACGGTACCGTCAGGGAGTTTGTCCTTACCTCCCTGATGGTACTGACTGACATTAATATACATTCTGAAGTTGTCTTCTCAGTATCATTGAGAAATTCCGAGGCAGGTAAATATAGGATATTAGTGGAGGTCTACTCACAAGTAAAACCGCACTCACCCTTAACGATACCAATCTTCTGCAGAGCCAGCTGAGACTTTCTCGGTTGTTTCTTTTCTGATGTAGAAGGGACAGGTTCTACTTTATCATCTGATTCCTGTATAAGTCCACCATGTTACAGAGAAAGGTTACAGAGAAAGGTTAAACTGTATCACTAGCCTCTCACACTCATAATGTGATATAGTAATGCAAGATTTATAGAGCAGTAACCTTAAGGCCGAATTTGATGTGATAACAATTTCTAAAATTAGGGTCCAGTACACATAAGGTACTCACACTAAACTGACTCCTTTAAGCAGAGCTACAGATTCTAATAGTGACTTCAGTGTGCTAGCTTCCATCAAATGAGTAGTCATATTTTCCTTCGAGAAAGCCCTCAATATACAGTGTCTCTAAATCTTGACACATTTGAGGCTCTTTGTAGTGACTTTCTCACAGGCCTTACCTTATCCTCGGGTATCTCGTATACAATATTCTCATCGTTTAGATCCAGAGTTAGACCTCGAGGCTCCGGAATCATCTCCATGTTCTGAGCGTCCCAGATTATCTCATTCTCCCAGGCGGAGTATACCAAATCATCATTCTAAAAAAACAGAGGAAGATAAAGTCTCTATGTACAACTCGCTCTGGGTGAATTAATCTGGTTTTTAGAATAGAATACTATACTAGCTGATCTCCACAAACACTATTGCTGTGAGGCAACAATTAGAAAAAGTTTCATTTTGACTCTGTAGAGCTGTTGACAATTAGTAAAAAAACCCTCAATCTTGTTTTTTTGGCAATTGAGAAACAAATATATATAGGAGAAAGAGATGACAATTTATAAGAGTGAGATCTTGTTTATATATTGTATCCATAAACATATAAATACTTATATGTTTATATTTCTATGTATTTGATTGTATCTGATGATGCAGAATATCCCTACCTCTATAGGGAAGAAGCTCTGAAATGTTCTGGCGTTATGATCGAAGACATAGGGGGTCTTAGTAACCTGTGCGTATGACTCTACAGTCCTACACTGCGGGGTTGGGAGCCAGCCTGCTATGGGGGCTCGAACCTTCTGAGCTGTAAAATAACATTTACTCATTTATTGAATTCTGTATGTAGTTGGTCTCTAATGTTCAGTCTTCAGCACTCAAAGTAGCTGTATGGATTTTCGGTAGCAGTTTAATATTTGGAAAAACTGGCAAAAATCAAAATGTAAATCTGATATGTCCATGCTACGGAGAACTGACCTGTTTTGATTGTATATTGCATATTTAGCTACATACGTATGAGAGAATCTTGTAAAGTTTTCGTGTATTTCTGCCAAAGAGGCCCTCAGGGATGGTTCTAAGTTACAACAAAAATTGTTTTTAACTATGTTAAGGTTGATTTAGTTGATTGATAAAGTAGAGCATTTTATAGACATTAGTTACATCCTCAGCGGTAAGGGCGGTTTAGCTGTATAAATAAGAAACTATGCTCCAGAGTTCCTCCTTACTAAATGAATCTACAGATATAACTTACAGGCGAGTACAGCGGCTCTACTCTCCTCACCCACCCAGACGATGTCATCCTCCCAGTTCTTCTGAGTCACCATCAGATAAGCGTCATCTGGGTACTCTTCTGTCAGAGCAGCCTCACCTCCTCCTACTCCAGCAGCAGCGCGGTCCGCTGACTCTGTACTGTCTGTGTGTGAGGGCTCACCTTCTCCGCCAATCTGACGAGTTAGTATACAAAAATATAATATAACATGTATATAACATAATACAATAATTTATCACATCTTGGTGTCAAAAGATAGTTCATAGTGTATAATATCCTTTAATAAAATTTCTGGCATCCGTTGTTATTTTCTGAAATTCATACACCATATTCATCCAGGGATGAATAGTATCTCTTGTTCCTTAGGATGGCTGAAAATTTCCTCAGCTAGTATTTTCTATGTCTAAGTTGCCCTTTCCACATCAAAGAGGGACAACTCAATTAATATTTCAAACGGTCAGAGTTAGGGCAACCTGCTAATAAATAGGTCTCAGTCACTCTTGCATTCAAGGATGACATCTACATTCGTTAGGCTCCCAATTCATTCCTTGCCTATCAACCTTAAACATTTTGTTATACCATATTATCCCTTGGAGGGACTCACCTTTTTGCCATCTTTCTTGTCACTCTTGAGTTTCATGCCGTAATCATAAGTAGTTGCATCTGGATCAACATCGTACAAGTCATACCTATGTTAAGTGGTAAGACAACGGTGGTATGCAGTAGTTGTGTATTTCTGGTCATATTGTTAATGTCAATACAAACTTGTTCCACAGATAACACCAATAGCTGCTAATGTGCCTTCAATTCCAAAGAGCCCTATATGCATGCTCATATGATAGGTATGCTGCATTCAAATATATACACTGTTCATTATAAACAGCATTATGGTGTGCGCTGGGAAAAGATATAAGTCACTCCCGTACAAATTAAATAAGTTTTTTCTCAAAAATATCAGCAGTTTCCCCAGGTATGGAGATTACTGCGCCCTATGATGAGTTGGTATTATTATCTTATTCCACACATACCAGTACTGAGCTGGCCCGTATCTCCAGCCATTAGAACCTCCCTCTTTATTCGCTTGTGAGTCTTTTAGTGTGGAGCTCTTAGATCTCGACTTTGTGTCTTTTTCCGGCAGCGGCTCGAGAAACGTTATCTGGAATCATAGACACATTTTGAGAGTTTTTTCCCTAATATTTTTTCTGAAAGCTGTTGGATAAAAGTTTATCAGTTTCCATTTTCTGGCACAACCAAAGAGTTAAAATATTAAGAGCAAACAATAAGTCTGTGAGCATATCAAACAAAGAGGGTTCATAATTCTTTTGGACCGTAACATGTGAAACATATAAAGGTTTGTGTGCCAACAGGCTGTGGGTTTAATTAATCAGACGTATAATATAATATGGAATATTTCTCGCTGTCTTGTCAGATCTGTTTGAGGTTTTACTCACATGTTGATCTTTGACGATCTGTTCAGGAGTGGGTTTAGGTCCCCAGTTCATCTCTATCTCTTTATGTATTGTGATTGAAGGTGGTTGTTTCTTTTCGGATTCTTCGCTCTTTTTTTTCTTCTTATACATTGAGACTGAGTAGTGAGGAGGGAAAAGCCGGGAAAACCTCAAAACCTGGAAGGAGAAACATGTAGATGTATGAGTTTAAGTGTAAGTTTGGAGTACGCTAAAATCGCTACATTTTGATATAAATCTTTTGGCCATTGGGCCAAAGTATTGCGCATGTCCTGCGTATAACATGAGATCAGAGACTGCTAGGGCATTTACCACTCATATTAATTGCAAGATGGTAGGATTTTAATTAATCTTGAAGCAGATGAATAAGTAAGATACTTACCTCGCCTACTCTAAAGTCAGGGAAGAACTCAGTCACATCTCGACCTTTGAACTCAGGAGGCAGCATATCAGCGAGTGGAGTTATCAGCTGCTTTGCTGGCCTGTCTGGAGACATCAGCTGACTGCCTGACGCTGAGTGGGAGGGAAGAGGAGGCGGACCCATAGGATAACTCACAGCTGAGACTCCGCCTCCTAAATCCTCATCATCATCTATCACTTCAGTTATGTCGGAGAAGTCGACCTGTAATAAGTCACAAGAGATGATGTAACTAAGTATGATACAAACTGATCAGTTACTGTGACTTGTGTAACGTTTCGTGTTATCGTCAGATTTCCACATTGATATCAGTAAGGATCCGCTATTTCATTTTCTACATGTTTGCAGACATTTTTGAACTCTTTAACTTCAATCTCTCTGCATCCGTTCAAATATGAAACAGGAATCTATTATACTCACAGCATCAGCACTTTTTATACCCGACTCGACAGATTCCGAAGTTCTCTTGAGGTCAGGAGCTCCCTCATCCTCCTCCCCAGTAAGCAGACCTCTGACGTTGATATCGGCTCCTCCGAGGTAAGACAACGCTCCCAAGTTCCTCTTAGACTCATCATCTAGGAAATCATTGTCCTCCAGTCGACCTTGCTCATCGATATTCCCTTTTAATAAACCAGAAAAAGTCAAAATTCATACCTGGGATATGACCATCAGAACTATCTCCACTTAGCTAGCTTTCCTACATTCTCGGGACATGTATTCATCAGATTTGATCAATAATAGGCTTATTCTGGATAGGCTGACAGAAATTAATTTGAGGAGATGAAACTGCAAGAAAACCATTTATAGACACAAGGAGACTCTATCTGTTGATAGGTACCGGCTTGTTTGGTTTGGAGAAGGGTTATGTACACAGAAATGGTAAATCTCTCACCAAAAAGGAATCCAGTCATAAAATTGGGATCTTCATCATCTGACATCTTGATAGATCAGACTGACTGATATTAGGTGAGGTAGATTATCATCTCATCCATTGTATCAGAGGACTATGCTTCTTCATAAAGTCATCATGGTCATACAATGCACCATATCACTGCAACCAAAAAGCTAAAATCACTTGCAAAAACCACCTGGCGTATGTTCAATAGATTCTCAACTTTTCACACACATTGTAGATCAGTCGCTGTAGCCTTAAACTTTCCTAGCTGAAGAAAAGCCGAGTTTAAGTAAGATCATCCCATTGATTGCATTTGAAGGTTTATTAGGCTTACCCAGAGGATTACTTGTGGCAGAATGAGGATGTGTAACTACTAACTGATCGATTCAATAGCCTACTGGAGTCCAAGAGAAGCCATTTTAAGTAATTCCGTGTAGTGGGTCCACAAATTGAACTGGTAAATGACTCATACATGACAAGTTGGTAGACCCAGAAATCAGGAGGTCTCCGCGAACGAACTCCCGACCCGGGGTACCACTCTGCGCGTCCCGCAATGAGGGTGTAATTTGGCCCTTGTTGTCATTTATTTTAAGCCAAAACTAGAGCGTTCATATTATGCAATGCATAATTTTACCTGATTTTACAAATTATATTGTTCCACTTTATACGAACGAGGAGAGATAGTATGTTAATAGGCAATTATATATTATGTATATGTACTGTGGGGGTAGGAAAACATAGTTTTCTTGCAACGAGAAGCTTAAAAATTCTTCTGGGTGAAGGAAGCTGAAAAAAGGGAGGAAAAAGGGAGATAGGGAGGAGGTGGAAAATACCCCTAAAAACTGGGAGGCTCCCTCCCCACCAAAAAGGGAGACTTGTCAGGTATGAAATGACTGACCAGTGGTATGCAAGTATGACAGTTTAGAAATATAAATCAAGCTAATATTATGTATCAAGAGCTCCTTGTTAAGATCAAGGACTGAAGGAGTTACTCCTCCTTGGTATGATGATGATATGAGATGAGTAAAAACTTTACTTCTTCCTTGTAGATAATAATAAAGATGAGGATTTGAGTTTTTTTTTATTGGTTAAACCTTCCATTCTCCCTGGTTAAACCTAGGGTTACTTCTTGATCCAAACTGTAGCAAAATGGAACTACCTATGCAACTATATGCAATGATGAACTCAATCAAGTACATCATTCATTGCTGTACATAATATATATAATAATAATAAGCACTGACTGTACAAATAATAATTTATTTAGGACTTCTTGTTACTACTGTACAAGCACTTACCTTTTCATTTACAATAAAATGATCACTGGGGAAATGCAATCATACAGATTTACTTGGTGATTGCATGAACCTGTTGATGAACTTTCACCAAAATAGAGTATTCAGCTAACCTTTGCTGACAAAGCTGATGCCTACAGATTCATTTTTTTTTTATTCTAGATGAATAGAAAGCAGTAAAGAGGATTCACTGTTCTTGCTGTGTGGATTTCAATTGGACAATTGTAAAACAGGACTTTTGTATGGGAATGGATAACTCCTCAGTTGACTATTATCTTTCCTCACAGCAGTCACACCCAAAGAGTCCTTGCTTGGTCACACCCACCCTCCCTGGTCACACCAGGGAGTACTTTATAGCACATCTACTAGCATGACTTGCCAAGCCTTTTCTTCTGGGAGTTTACAAGGAAAGGCCAACACATTAAAATTGCAGAATGGTCAGAATTTACTCAAGGGTAGGAAGACAACTAGGGCAAAATAATACCAGCACTAAGTTTAATGAAAAACAACATAATTGAATTGAATCAAGCTTTCTGAGTTATTGTCAATTATAATGGATAGGGATATGGATCGCAGGTCTTGTGTCGTCTTACAGTGAAGCAAATTATTGTGTTTGAATTTTATTTGTTTTATAAGCGCTTCCACCGAAGTACTTTCACGCAAGCATGGTAGATAGAACATAACAGTATTCATAGATAAACCATATACATTAGGTAAAACTGATTAATGAATAATATATATTATAGAGACAATAGAAGACCACTATATATTGATATAAAAAAGCATATCTTGTTAAGTCATCTGTACAAAATAACACCGGATAGGTTCATCCACAGTGACACAAAGTTATGATGGCTGAATAGTGTAATAAATTATGGGTATTACTCATAATGGCTTCTGTTTACAAAACTGCGCCACGGACCGATCAGGTGACAAGTAAGGTGACCGGTCAGCTGACTGGTCAGTGGCTACAATAAGTGACAGTAACGATAAATATGCAGAACAGATATACACAGTCTATATCAACATAAGTGATAGTCAATCACCCAAAAGCACAATAACAAGTGAGAACGGCTGGATATGTATGTACAGCGAATCTTTGGGTAGTATATTATATCATGTGGCGGCGTACAGCGATGGTCAGTTATTACAGTAAGAAATTGGTCCATAGCCACAAAAAAGAAAAATATTACAGAAGAGTGATAGCTAACTACTAGTAGTATAATAAGTGAGGCATGCGACAACAAAATCTGCACAGCAGGAGGGCACAATAACTAACAATGGTTAAGTACTGCAGGAGATAGTATATAGTCCACCGAGATGATGATACACTGGGTTATAGAACAATGAAGTATACATAACTAACAAGTATAAACTGAAAAAAGAGAGAAATACTACAGACAGTCAATTACAGTCTGTACACACAGACAGTTAGTCTGTACAGACAGATTACTAAAAACTAAGAGATGAATTGAGGAGAAGTAGTAATATTGATGCTGATCGTCGATACCAAAAGTAACAAAAAGTGTGGATGTTCATTATTATCATGTGACTGTCGGTAAGAAAACAAGATACAAAAGAAAAGTTTGATTCTTTGTAATAATAGGATGTTCATTGTTAACCGCAGCAGTTAGCCGACTTCATAATACCAGTACTCAAAGGGATGCAGCAGGCAGTTACTACTGTAATACTGAAATTTGTTGCAGCGGAGAGCGAGCTACCAGGAGAGATGTAGCTGTGGTAACATGAATCAATGGGCTGCTCAAAAACACTAACGGTACCAGAACATAATGTATAAGAAGAATCATGATAGGTATGCAGATGTACAAAAAAATCACCGGGTGGGTTTTGACCTGTTTTCCTCAAAAGTAAAATGTTGCTATCACATCAATAATATTGCAAAAAGGAAGTGATAGGTATAGTTAGGTAGCGAGTAATGGTTAACTGGAGCATTATAGTAATATTAGTATTACTTACTGCAAAACCTGTCAGCTGTAGTGATATGAGACTAATCTATATACAGAATATGGGGACCTGGGCCAGCCCAGAACTACAGCCTTCTACTCTTAATAGCACTGTCTGTATTAGCCTGAGGCACATACTCAGACTGAGGGCAGGGCGGGGACATACCGTGCTGTGTCGAGTGTACATAGCCCGATAGGAAGGTAGGCCTGTAGACGAGAGGTACCGGGGTATGCTGACTTGGTGAGGTATGAGCCGCCGCCGCTGTATGTGAGGCTGACATATGATGAGGGTATACAGGTGAAGGTAGAGCCTGGTTATGTGTGGAGATAGGAGCCTGGGCTGCCGAGTGTCGAGGTAAGCTCATGATTGACTGATGTGCAGGTGGAGGGTGTGGAGTGTTAGCTCTAGAGCACTCACTCTTAGTGTCATCTGAGGACTCACCATGTGACACACCACTGTCAGCTATTGACTCAGCCTGAATAAACAAAATTAGAGTAGATTAAACCTCTAATTTAAGAGTTGTCTTCTTAATATAAATGCGGACAACATAATCGTTTCAGTTATTTTCCAGATAAGCAAATGGGCACAAGCATAGCAGCTACAATGTAAAAGCATAGAAAGACATATGTATTAGCACATAAATTGATGATAAAAATTAATTAATTTGACCAAACGATTGCGGTTACACATCTGTGTTGATATCAATTTTATCAGGAGCCATTTATAATAAATCACTATCAATGTTGTTTTACCTTATGATGAGTTATATGCTGAGCTGCGGGCGCTTGCTGGTCGCCCTCTAGATGGTTGATAGCTTCGACAATAATACTCAGGTTCTGACTAGCGACCGAGGATGCTTTACCGAAGCATTGCTGACCGGCCTGTGGCTGATTCTGTGAAGGCGATGGCTGCTGCTGCTGACTACTGACAGCTGCAGAGTCAGCTCTTTTACACACTTCGGCTCTGTCTATCAGTGATCTCTGTGTCGGGTTGCTACTTATAAACTGTAAACAAACAAATTTACAAAATTCAATTCATGTGAAATTATAAAAGTTTATGGTGTTTGTGTTGTCTGCCACCGAAAAATAAAAAAACCCAAACAACCATATGTGTTATCATGATTGAATTTGTTTCAGTGAAATATTTTAGTGAATTTTCAGTGAAATAACACCCAAACAACCATATGCGTTGTAATCGCAATTGAATTAATCAAGAATCGTTTCAGTGGAATATGGAGTTGTCATTTTCCTGCTACATACAGGCTTCAGTCCAGCTGGCATGTTGCCAATAATAGGGTCATTGACAAAGGACTACTTATTAGGCCATCTATCAATAGCAACAGGCCAGTCTATTCGCCTCTAATCTAGTGATTGTAGCGCCAAAAGCTAACAATAGTAATGGCGGCATTTGAGTAGGCAGTCCCGAGATTATGTACACAATTGGCAAGCAGCCAATACTGAGCCACATTATTAGCCGCAAATGCACAAACAACATAACATCCAGTCATCTGACACGTAGGCAGGAATCGCTGGCTGCAGTCTCTACTCTACTCTGCAGTCTCAGCTGATTATATGCTATCACAGAGTAAGGATAAGCAGAGGGGACACTTCAATGATCGTTATAGTGCCTGCGGTTTTTGATTCACTGGGGGAAAATTGTGCACAGCTGGATGCCAAAAACTCATTATCTCTATATGTTATAATGGCATTTTTCTTGCAGACATCCCTACCTTTGATGGGCCATAATTCATTCTGTATTTATCCTAAAGACTGATTTCCAACTTTGCTGGAATGTCCAAGCTTCAAGCTATACACCATATTATTGTCATTTTTTGCTAGGATTCATAGGCTAAGAGTAATCCAGGTTTTTGAAATGAGTTTTGTCATATAGATTTACATGTGACAATTGATAGACGGCTGGTCATCAAAATTAGGAAATGTCCGTGCATTGACCTAAGCCCTATGTAAATCTATATGATAAAACTCATTTTAAAAACCTGGATTACTCATAGCCTATGTATCCTAGCAAAAAATGACAATAATATGGTATATAGCTCGAAGATTGGACATTTCAGAAAAGTTAGAAATCAGTCTTTAGAATAAATACAGAATGAATTATGACCTATCAAAGGTGGCTATGTCTGCATGACAAAACTCCACTGTAACTTATATATATTCTGAAATTGGCAGGTGGCCAGATTGATGAATTTCCCCCAGTGGATAAAAACCGCAGGCACTATAACGATCATTGAAGTGTCCCCTCTGCTTATCCTTACTCTGTGATGCTATGCTGATATGAACACAGGCTATAATGCTATAGGTTGGGGGTGGTAGCATTAATATATGTTTTTGTGTAAGATGAAAACTGAGGCCAATAATAACTGGAAGTTAATGACCCATAAAAATGAGGAAACCGGCTGGTTTAGAGATGTGGAGAGAATTAGACTCCATCCAGCAGCAGCTGCTTCTCATTGAACTTTGAGATGTCATGTACGACTCGACATGTACGACTCGGTGCCCCTTGTTCTTGTTTTGTAAATCAACAGCTGTTTGTGTAAGCTTAACCGGCAGCCATCCATTTACTAATCTATGATATTTCAGAAGTCCCTTTTGCAGACATTCTCTAAGGTGGACTTTGACATAGAAATCAACAGCCCATCGTTTATGACAAAAATCAGTCAACCCTCCCAAAAAAGCTGTATGTGCAGAGAAGCTCCCCGGTACATTATTTACACTGCATTAATGGACTCACCCGCTCATCGGTAGATGTATGTCGTGATTGAGGTGGAGATGGAGGTAGTTTGTTTGGTGATGTCGTTGTGTGTAGCGTGGTGTTATCTGTACTCTCAGCAGGTGCTTGTTGTTGTGTGAGGGCAGCTGTCACATGTAAAGGAGAGACACTGGGGGCTGTCACTGTGACAGGCTGCTGAGCTACCTGTGCAGCCATCAGACTGTATGTGTACGACTGCTCCAGGAAGGTACATCTCTGTCTCTCTCTCTCCAGCTGCACACGTAACTCTGTGACGTTACGTCTAAGCTCTTCTAACAGCTCAGACTCTACACTCTGAGGATGGTATGATAGGCTGATACCTTCATCAGAACTCTCTGTATAAAAAAACAGTAACAGCTGATGAGTTGTTAGCATATTTATGTGACAGCAGAGATGACATTATTGACTACTGATTATGCAGGATGATCACAGGAATCAGGATGTAGATAAATAGCTGTGATGTACTTTTCTCAGGGTCATATCGGATTCACATGTCCTCGCGCAAGGCAAGGTTTATTGTGATTGTGATGCATCAAAATTCCAGCTGATCGCGAGCACTCAGAAAACAAAAAATCACATATTGCTCACATGACGAGGTTTGTTGTGTAATCAATATTTCATTTAAAAGTATAAATGTAGTACACACAAAGTCTTTACAAATACAGCATTTATTTTTGTCCTACACAACCATAATAGCATATTGACAGAGAGGCAATGGAAAACCATGAAAGCAGCGTTTGTTAATTAACACTCATGCGGCCACTATTGATGGAATTATTTTGATCAGCTGACATTACAATAAAGGCAGGCAGCGATGTATGGAATCATATGACATAACCCGATGCATACTTACTGGAACTATCGACCTGGCCATGTAAGTTGGCCCAATGCCAGTATTTGACTGCACTCATCCATAAGCACCTTTGTTATTTTCTATCGAACTGAGGTTATCAATTTGTCTACATTCCAAAGTCAATGAGGTGTAAACCAGTTATTCATTACCATATATGGTAAGAGGAATTTCAGTTGTTATTTTCACATAGTAAATTCACATAGCTTGCCTCAAAACTTTGCCCAAAAAACTGAAAAAGTCACAAGTTTTCAAATAGTAACACCCTACCTATATATAAACTTTGAAATAAGGCTATAACCACTTGAGCGCTTGCCAAAGTGATATGGGAGTTTGTTGATTGTGTTATCGGCACTGATCCAGCAAGTTTCTCATTTATCAAAAGTACATCTAAATCCATTTCACCGGATTTTCAATTTTCTCATTTTGATGACATCATCAGTCATCCACTTCCTTCATCATAAATCTAACCCAGAATCTAACTATCTAATGAACACAAAGGTAGGGGGGGCGGGCGCGTACCTGTATCACACTTTTTCCTCTTCTTACAGTTAACCGCTGCTGATGCAGCCCCATCCTCGTGAAGCCTTTTCTCACTTAAAGCCTGAGTGAGTTCTGAGTTACGGATAAGCAGTTGCTTTCTCTCCTCTAGTATCTGTGTCATATACTCAGCGGCATTCTGCAGAACGGCAGCCTGTAAATAATAATACCAGTCACATGAGCCAGTCAGATACTCATAACGCCGCGTTGTCACGGAATGCAATAGTATTTTAAAATCTGATTGCTGTAATTAGCGGAGTGAGTGTTGAGCATACTTTGGTTGTAAACATAAACAGTACCACGCAGCTAACAAACATTGTACGCACTGAGTGGCTAATGGTCCAAGGCCAAATGCTTTGTTTGTCTCCGGCTTCCAGTTCTATAAAAGCCTGTCTGAAGCTACGCAAACACTAAATCTCATTGACCATTCACGATACAGAAAACTACAATACTATTATTTAGCTATTTCTAGAATTAGAGTAAACAAGTTCGGCCTGTTGACCACAAACAGCCATTGCCTGACCGCAAGGCAATATCAAGCTCGCTCTCACTCGGGTCAAAACCACCCTTGCTACAAAACAACAGGACAAAGTGTGATCTACATCAACACCTCGCTCGCACCACCAAATATGTGTACGAGAGAGAGAGCCAAGTTTGCCCACATTGACACCGAACTTTTAGAACACCAGATGGGGTCTTTGCTGCAGCCAAATAAATGACACTGTTCAACAGTTGCCAAAAATTAAGTACAATGAGGAAGCTTTGAGGTTAAATTATTGTTTATCACATAAACAATGTTATGATGGGGAGCTCTTTATGCTTTTGGCTCTATGGTGAGATTTACTAAATACCAAAATATTCTGTCACCATTTATATCAATCAGCTGTTACACTGGCCCATATTTTGGTAAATTAATGTGAATCATAGATATTACAGAACTTGGAAACTGTAGATAGTGATTAATTTGATGTTTCTTGCAGCAGTCTTTCAACAAACTCAACATCATTGACATAGTACACAACTCCCTATCTAGTCTAGCCAAGCAATGAATAGCATCACACTGATCTAATATAGATAACTGTTTTATGGGACCCACTACAGCAGCACAAATAGAATACTATACGCCCCATTACAATAACAACATCAGCTGATCACTGCACTTTGAGCAAGCAGCGAGCCCTTCATAGACAAGCCTCATTAATAAATCGAATACAGCCACTTGGCTGGGCTTGATAAAAAACAACGCTATCTATCAACTAAGCATTTAACTACTCGGCTTGCAAAATAATTCAGGCAAACACAAACTCACTCAGCCAGGCAACCAGCTGATAGGATAGCTTTTATCTAAGCAGTCCAGACAGGCAAAGATAGAGTCGCAAATGGATAAAAGCATCAATTTACATCGCAATAACTCCTCAAACAAATATGTAAAAATGATCCCAGTGTTGCGTAATAATACCCCCTAACAGAGCCCACTAACCCCACGACCCCACTAACAGAGCTCCTCCATCAGGAAGTGACACATTAACCAAGATAAACAAATATCTACCCAAGTAGGTTAACTGATGTTACCTTGCTAAGTTTTTCACCTCCGTCCACTAGAGGAAGCATAGATTTCAGACAGTTATAGCCTTGGTTTATACTTTGCATACGTCTCCTCTCATTACTGTTAGCTATCTCCCTTCTCACTCGACGTTCCCGCTCAACCTGCTGTCTTGACCTGAAAAAAACACATGACTAAGTCAGGATATGGTTATGACGTCATCGCAGTGGAGTATGGACAAATTGTAAGACAGGTCAATGAAAAACCATCGCCCATAAAACAAACTGGTTAATGCCTCTAACATGCAGAGTTAGATACCATGATGAAAATCAATTACAAGACATTTATAACAGGCCACACACCATGGCGTCAAATCCATTATTGGCAAGGAGCCAAATTAACAATTACCCCTCAGACATGGATGATGAGTAATTATGTAACATTTACAGTAAAAGCAGCCATGCTTCTTATATCAGACATAGATGCTTGATGCATTAAAATGGCAACAGATGGTAAATGAAGCTTCTATGCTCAGTGATAATTTCGCTTTGTTCTCCGCTGTCATGACAAGAGAGGTAAAAAGGTAAACTCAGTCATACAAGGGAGAATTCTTCCTAGTCATACTGGGTATTGCTATTCAGAGACAGTCAAACCTAGCCAAATTAGATGACTGATGATGCAAATTATATATTGTTCCCCACAGTGTCAGTGGCATGTACCTTTTTAAAGCCGAATGTTGAACATCGTGTCATATTACATTGAACCATGTAACAATCGCAAGCTACGTGAACTTTGACAATAAGTGCACCAGACCCGATTGAAGCGATATAACAATCGATACCGGATTTTACTAATGTTTGACACAACCAAGGTGTTCGGGATATCATCCAACAATGGGGAAAACTTATGCCAACACGCCAACTGAAATTCAGAAGCAATAAAAATCATTGAGGTGGCGTATTGCGATCAATGACTAGAGTTTCTCCATGTTATTGCAACCAAGGAGTTGTTGCAACTTACCCAGATTTTGTAGGAGATCCTCCGAGAACACTAGCAAAGTTGTCATCTTCTTCTGATGAGTTGAAGGATAACGATGACTGCCCAAGCAGCGGTCTTCCTTTTGCGCTGTTCACTACCTGCCTCATTTTCCTTCCACAATTTCTTGTGCAGAACTCAGCTAAATAATAAGGTTTCCGCTACTACTTTAATTCACTGTTGTAGACTTAAGAGATACGAGTAGTAGTGGGTATAGTGTAAATGTAACGTTTTGACGATGATCAGCTGTTGTTAGATAGCTTGTCAATATTATTATTATCCCGCAGACTGTTAGATGTATGATAAGTCGTTCCTTGCAAAACCAAGTCAGCCTATCTTTGTATATTTATGTTGATAGTGAAAATGACGTGCAGAATATTTCTATCCGCTACCTATACTTACTATAATATATATTCTTGGGTTATTTAATTAATTTTGATTTTCGATATATGCTGTGTCTCCTAGTATTATTAGTATATCCTTCTTCTTTGTATTTTTGCTTCCCCTACTGCTCCAGTCCAAGAAGAATATTTACAAAATGGTGTCAATCCCTCTATTCTTCTCTATCTCAGCACAATGCAATGCAACAACCTAATCTGCCTACACACACTGCATTGAGATTTACAGCTGTTACAAAGATATGAATAGTAACATTGGCGCGAATGCCTTATAACCTTTTCACACAATATCCATACGCAAAGGATTATAGCAAACAAATTGAATTCCAGCCTTCAGATGCAACATTTGAGTTCTAAAAGAATTGAATTAAGACTTTTTTGAAGACTTTGGTATGAAAATTAGTCCAAATACTGAAATACAACAAAAATATGAAAGAAAAATCATTGGCAATGTGCCAGTGTGTATGAATCCTTTTAACACATCAGCTGTTCTAGAAAGCCGGCTACTAAAGAGAATCTGAAGTGAAAAAAAGTTGTTTTTTTCATTGATTTTACCTGTTTGTGAAATAAAAATGATGATTTGGTTATCAATTCCTATGTTTATCATTACTCATATTATCATGATTGGTTTTACTTTATTAAAAAGGTTTATTTGACAACAAACATACATTTAGTATGACAAATCATTATCATATTCTCCATAAAAGTCATTCAGGCGCTCTGTCTGGTATGCAGCCAAGTTGTGTGTCAATGAGCATACTGTGAGAGTAGGCCAGTAGTTTTCAGGGGAGACTACTCTTCTGCCATTGATCAAGGCCATTGGAAGTGCATAACCAGCTGGGAATCAGCTGACTCTAAAATTCAATTTTCCTTGATATTTTTTCAGACATATCGAAAAACACCAAGTGAGAGGTGCATTTACTGTTCCTAGAAACTATAAAAAAAATGATTGAAATATCCATATGAGAAGGTAAATCAGGTTCGATTATGTTGACAGTAGAACAAATAATAAAAGGCTGATTTTTTCAGACAACGCTAAAGCAAAAAGAAAAAAAACTGCTTGTCTATATAGCTGCCACACAATGCCAGGCATATTATTCATTACTCTTTGTTACATCACCTGAGCTTGAGAGACCTGTTGGTTATGTGACCTTGTCTTCTGTCAGGAGCTGGCTTACAAGAGACATATTTATGAAGACAATTCTCTGCCAGTAAGAGTTACAAAGTTAATAAATTGCTCACTGTCTGGCACTGGGTGTTATCTAACGCCCCGCTATTTGAAGTTGCCGACATGACATCATTATGTTGAGGTTTGGATTCGAGAGAGTGGCATTCAGGTGAAGGAAGTAAACCTCTTTTTATCCTTGAACCTTCAAACATTTTACAGCTTGCCAGTTTTCGATCACTGCCTCATTGTTTGTAACATTGTTGCGGGTGCAAAGAATTCAATCAAGAACTAACATCCATACATGCTGATCTGTCTAGTTATAAGTTAAACCAATAATGCATGAAAATAGATACATTGAGACATATTATTTGCAAGTCCACACACATGACGATGTCATGCTTACTCGTTCTGGATTCTTTTTTTTTCTGAACGCTTACAGAATAAAATAGATTTTTTCGCAGCATGTTTTCATGGTAGTGATAGATATACAATCATCGGCTCATTGTAAGTGATGCACATGTCTATGCTCTAGTAATGTATGTTATTGTCAGAGAATGATTCCTAAATGATTTATAATAATGCACTAAGATCTGAATGAAATGTATTCTTCTTTCTTATATAAAAGGAAAAAATAACATGAAAGGGTGTAGCTTCATAAATATTACATACAAAATAACGATAAAACAAAAGTCACGCATAGCTGTGCAGTGGGCCTGTCATTGTCAAAGTTACCTATAGAACGACCACCACCCAGCCCATGACCCACTCTCTGGTCCTGTGACCCGCTCTTTCGTCCTGTGACCTGCTCTATGGTCCTGTGACCCGCTCAATGGTCCTGTGTTATGGTTTACTCCAGTATAATTATATCAAAGCCCTGCCGATGCATACAATTATCTCCACATATAATCCTGATGTTACAACTTTTACTTTAAGCTCCACGATCAGCTGGACTGGTGTTGTGAAGTTATTCTCTCTCCTTTAGTGAAGACTGTCTGATCGCTGCAGTACAGTCAAGTATGATGTGTGGAACTCAGTACTATCAAGATTATAACTATGTATGCGAGATTGCAGGTTATACTATGTTGGGTTTGTAACCTGCTGGTAGTGTAGAGTAGAGTCTCGGTATTCTCTCTACCTCTTATTATACTGGTAGGCGGGTTATAAGAGTGTCAACTTTTCACTGTGTGACCTCTGACAGCAAATTTCTCATCGACCTTTAGTTACTTTGCAGCATATTTCACACAAGCAGCCTTAGATAGTAGATGAATCAGTGATCATGATGTCTCAATGTCAAAGATAGAGACACTAACATAGTAAGCTGACCAAGGAGGAGTTAGAGTCAGAGTCCTCCTTGAGCTGACGGGGCATGAGACTCAGATCAACCAATGACCTCATGTATGTCAGGTTCTCATGTGGAGATAACTCTACTAGTACACCTAAAATGTCTGATATGTATGTTAAGGGAGGTTGGGAGCTATATCCTCCTCCCTAGTCTGTCAAGTGAGGAGCGTTGTGTTATAACCTAATGTATGAGAGAGGAAAGGCTGATACTGTGATGAGCTGTTAAGAGCTGTTATCATTGTTATGGTTGTTATGATTAAGAGAGCTCATTGTCGGTATTCCTGTAGAGCTCATTGTTGGTATTCCCGTAGTTGATATTCCTGTAGAAGATATGGTTTGATGTAAGTTTTTATGTACCACAGATTCTAATTTTTTTCTCGCCTTCCGTTCCTCTTCAAGTTCTCTCTTCAGGCGATCAAAATCCTACAATGACAAAATACACAATAGCTATCCATCTAAATGTGTGCACCCGCAATATCTTACCGTTTTAGAAAGCTTTGCAAGCAAGGATTTTCTTTGATTAGGCATTTGTTATAAAAAATGTTTAGCGACAAACAGTAGTTTCGGAGCACCGAACACATGTGTGTTAGTTGTGTAGATCGTCCCATGTTTATCAGTATTAGGACCAAAAGCAGCGATTGGTACCAAGCACTGAACGATGAGCAGACATAAATCTGTTAGGTCCTGTAAAGTCCTGTATACCTTATGAGTGACCTGCTCCTGGGATATTAGAGTTTTATATATCAGGAGTACAGAGGAGTACAGAGGAGTACAGAGGATCACAGTAAGGCGAGTAAGGATATATCCTTACACTGTGAGAGTATGATTATTTGATGTTTATTGTAGAAGATGATGTTTATGGTAGGACTGGTAGCACTGACTGATGAGAGCTTAGATAACACACACCTGTCAGACAAGGTGACACTGGGTATAAATCTGATAACACTAATCTATACTCCCACAACTCTAATCCTATCTGTTACTGTTAGGGTACTTTTTTAATTGCATAACTGTTTAATTTAATCTGAGTGGGTGGTCTACGCAAAAAAAACAAACTGTTTTGGATGTTCTTACCTGTTGCAGGTCTTTAATCTGATCTTTTATCACATATACTGTATCTACCAAACTTCTGTAACAAGGATAAAATTATTCTGCACTCTAGAAGTCTTGGGAAAACCATACAGGCAAGTGGGTTATTATATACTAGAATATAATATAATAACTCTATGTATTTGGAATGGTTAGATAGATTTGCAGTCTCTCAACTGCACAATCAAACCTGTGAGATTGTCACAGTTTCCAGACACTGGACATGAAAACAGTCCAGCCGAGAAGCCATTCATCCTAAACAAACAACCTCACGCAGGCAGGTAAATCTGCTATATAATAATTGTGTGGTAAGCTGACTGTTGCCATGGTAACAATGAGAATTTCCATTGATGGAGACAGGGAGGTCTCGCATACTTTTTAAACAAAACTATCGCTATCACTTCGCTAAAAATCCTTGCAAAATTTTTCTCTAACCTGGGCAAAATTCTTCCCAAATCTGTCCCTCAGAGTGAAAGTACATCAATGAGTGAGCAATTTGGGAACAGGACCTCTAGCAGGTCTCGCTCACTCAGCTAGGAGCGACCAGTTAGTGATTTTTGGCAGACCCCTTAGGATGGCCCTTTGTCCTACGTTGACGTTTATTTACATGAGACTTACTTTTCCTCAATGATGGTCTGATTGTCTTTAGTTACTTCACAGATTATCTTCTCGTCTTCAGCTATCAGCATATTAGGACTGTCTATAATAGCTACAAAATAACATCAGTCTATAATAGCTACAAAATAACATCAGTTATAAGATAAAATTATTACGGCTATTATAATGATCACATCACTCATAAAATTATATTATTACAGCAATTTTCTTTATCAGGGTAGTTTAGTAAAAATGGTAGGGGAGGAAAAAGTGCGAGGCGAGTCCAAAGCATCACCGGTAGCCTCCTCCCCGAGAAATCTGAGGTGTATAATTAGCAAATGGAAATCCCAGAAAAGCTGATTCTGACATGGATTATTCAATTATAGTGTTTTTAGGCCACTGTATTTAGCTTTCTAGAGGAGGCAGTGCCTCTCTTCCTCACCTAGAACTACGGCCCTGTTTATTAAACAGGGATAGGCAGGAAGCATTTTATGATGAAGGTCAGCATTTAAACGAGGCAGAATAACTCATTTTCGGTTTTCTTGAATTTATAAAACTTCATCAGGTTTCTGGCAAAAACAATATAAACTGTATGTGGAGACGGACGAAAAAAATATGAGCAATGTGTTCTTATAAAAATGTGTGTTATGGTTTTGATGGTTATCAGATTGTGCAAATTAATTGACTGATAAGGTTTTATTA